>CM051234.1:45244990-46444990 GCA_027917425.1 Gastrophryne carolinensis
TTGACCCCAGCTCTGCTCTGTTTGTGCAAAGCACAACTATAACCCAGCTCTCCTGTGCTTTTGACCCCTCTCAACTCCTCAGTATGTGATGCTGCTGAGCCAAGATGGCGGCTCCCGTATCCTAGAGTCCTGAACAGAGTTGCAGGCCAGAGAGGGAAAGAATAAAAAGTGACTAAAAACATTATATATACCCTGCACAGGATCTGTACTGTAGTTCAGCACCACCCAAATAGTTAAATATGCATATGAAACAGGTAGTGTGCCAAAATTGTGTGTCCCAACTGTAAACACTACAAAAAACACACCTCCACCTTATGGCCCAGTGTACCACAAGAACAGGTACCAAACACAATGGCACCACTCCTATTCAATTAATAGACCAATGCAATCACTAATTAATATCCATAGTTTAATTCATTAGAAATCCTACATTAAAAATACACAAACATCATTACAAACATCTAAAAATAAGACAACACAATACACAGCCCAACCCAGCAGCAGCGACCCAATTGATTCTATATAAACCTCTTTGTGCTTAAACTCATGATAAGAGACATCACTAAATCCATCCATGTTATCTAAAGTGCTAATGTGCAATACAACAATAAAAAATATAATGTGCAAAAATGCAAAAAATGACAAAAGAGTATGAATAGTCACCTCAGTGCAAACAATGAATTGGTCTCCTGCTGAGTGGGGCGATCATAATGACTAAAAACATGAAATATATTAATTTTATGCTAGAAAATAGTTTTGTAAGGTTTGGGCTTTTCATTAAATGACGCTGAAAGTCTGCTTTAAAGTGGACCAAAACCCAGGATAGTCAAAAGTTTTGACTATCCTGGGTTTTGGTCCTCTCCCCTGGGGCACCCCGATTAGGGGTGCCCCGCTGTGTAAAACCCCCCAGGACGCCCGAACGGACTCACCTCTTCCTGGTCGCACGGCATGTCTAAGAGCAGCGGCTCTGATAGCCGCATCCTCCGCCTCCGTCTAACAGGGAGCATGCCCGCGCGGCCTTTCACAAGAGAGAGAGAAGCGAAGGATGCGGCCGCCAGAGCCGCTGCTCTTAGACACAGGCTGCAATGACACTTGGCGCAGCTCTCGCACCATTTGATGAGCGGCGCGGGGCATTTGACGAGCAGACGGAGAAGGGCAAGTACAGCTAAAGCCGCAGCCTTCACTCGGCGGCGGTAAGAGGAAGGGTTTTAGATAACGTGGACATCCAAAAGGCAGTGAGGGAGGGATTTTTAAAGAGGAACATCAGAAAAGGTCTGATGTTCGTTTTTAACCCATTCTTCTGTAACTCAACCTTATTCAGATAAGGAGCGTCACAGTCTTATGTTCAGTAGCTAAAGGGTTACAGGCAGTGTTCTCAGTTGCAAGCGTCATTAATGCTGTGTGAGTTAACCTGTTACAGTGCAAGCATTCTGGGATATGTAGTCAGTAGTTTTTACTAAGGTAAAAAAAAAAGACACTCCTATTTTAGGATGTCAGACACAAATGAATATTGGGAACTTGGAAGCAGCATGCTGATAAGTAACTCACAGGTCTGGGGGCACAATTCTGACACACAGGTTTATTTTACATTTCAGGAGAGGGAAACCATAAGGCAGCGCATCAAAAGCCTGACAAAAAGGGAGTTTTCCTTTAAAGAGGTGCAAAACCCCAAATGATGTGCCCCCCCACCCCGGCCAACCGGGGGTGAAGCTGGCTCAGTGGTGGCCTAGTTTTCAAACAAAACCAGGTTTTTCCACCGCCGAAGCCGTGCCCCCATCTTTTAGATCGCCAATCTCAAAGGTGTTGGGTGATGTGTGAGCTGGCTGGTCGCATCCCTGGCTTTTACGCTCAGCGTGCCCACCCCCAGACATTTAGGAGGGTGCAGGAGTACACACAGCTACCGGGAAGCTGGGGGTGTGGCATCCGGCGAATAAAACGGGGTGGGAGCAGTCAATAAAGGGGAGTATACTGACAACCCCGAGGGTTTCATACATACAATAGGAAGCCCCGGGGGTAGGCTAGAGGCTGGTCCTGGAATCTTTTAGATTCGAAGTTATCCTGCAGCAGGTTTTCATCCACTTTAAAGTGATCCTATACCCACATGAGTTTATGCCGTTTGCCCCAACAGTCTGTTTCTTTTATTTCTTTGCCCAATATTCATACATACAGGAAGCAGGATGATGGTCAAATTACAATTCTTTCAGTTATAAGCTAAACTGTCACATAATGGCAGTTTAGCTTGTAGTGCTTTCAGATTTACTGCAGTTATAACAACAGATAAGGCTGACCCTCAATGCAGAGCTGCATTTAACTGTATAATCGCTGGAAAGCACTAAGGGCACTGCTGCATGGGCAGGAAGCTATATGGCCGACCATTCCACCAACAAACTGCATCCAGTTTTGTGGTGTTATGAATATTTATTAACGCTTTAGTGAAAAGAAGACACACAGGCTGCTTTGGGGCACTGGGCTGGGGATAGAAGGGGACGACGTAAACTTCCTTCCCGGGCATAGGATCAACTTGAAAAGAAAAAAAAACCCTATGATGAAATAACTATAAGAAAATGAGGAGTGGTGCGAGGTGGGAAGACCAGCAATTCACAGGGGCTCAACAATTAAAGTGGACCAGGATTTTGACTATCCTGGGTTATGGTCGTTTGACCCTGGGGCACAGCAATCAGGGATGCCCCACTGTGTGAAACCCCCCGGGTCACCCAAACTCATCTCTTCCCGGTTCTATGACACATGGCCGGCCGCTCAACCAATCAGCACGCTCGGATCCACTCGTCCAGGAGCTTGTGTAAGGTGAGCGGGCTGGCGGCCGTATCCCCCCCCCCCGGATGTGGCTGCTGCTTGCGCATGTGTTGTTGGACCGGGAATGAAGGTGAGTTTTTGGGCGACCTGGGGGCTTTCACACAGCGCGGCACCCCCGAGTATGCCTGCCCTGCAGTCTCAGACTCCAGGGTGGGTTTTGGTCCTCTTTAAATAGGATGACCCAGTAGAGGTGTGTAAAACCACCCGAGGTGCCTGTAATCACTCCCCTTTCTCCGCTCCAGCGACGCATGTGTCGGCTCTGATTGTTTTCAGTGTGAAGCGTCCACAATCCCTGTATCTCCGGGCGTTGCGCACGCTCCAGCCCCAACCAATCAGATAGGCTGGTACGTGTGCTTTAAAGCGGACAATCACCGGTCAGTCCAGCCCTGGAAACTAAGAAAAGACTCCAGGGCCTGCTAAGTAAGTACCCCTGGGGCTTTGGATGCTCCACTGTGTGAGCCACCCACAGATCGCCCGCAAACCCCTCAACTTTACACTGGATCCCTCTCCACGATAAAGGGCACATAAACCGGGGGACGCGCCTGCAGAGATACCGAGGGGTGCAGCCAGGGTGGATAAAAATCAATGTTTTTTTTAAAAAAAATCGGATTTTTTTGATTTAAATCGGATTTTTTTGATTTAAATCGGATTTTTTTTCAATAAACTGCTTTTTGAGGAAAATATTTTACCATCCAAAGGTTCTTCCATCATGAGATAAAGCTGAGTTGTTTAACTCAGTAGAATAAAGGCTGTATATGTGTAACATTCACAATGCCATGCTCTTCCAGAGGTTTCTGTAGGATTAGTGGGCAGTTTCTCTCCTATATTATCACAGACGCTCGCTTTACTTACGCAGTTCTCAAAACTGAATTGGACTCCGCAGAGGTCCCAGCCTCTTCTTCACAGCAAAAATGTTACAACATGAACAGAGTTGAGAAAAAGACCTTAATCCTATTGTTCTACAAACCTATGACTAGTGAGCTACAGAGGACAGCAGGGACAGTAGGATTTAAGTTTTTCATGTGTCGGCTGGGCTGACAGTCTAAGTTTCTTAAAATATATATATTTTGTTTAGCCAAATTAGTTAACAAAACATGGATGTTTGTTTAAGCAAATAACTTATGCTGTAATGTTGTTATTGTTTCAGTTAAATAAATCTATTTAAATTGTTATTAAGGTCAGGATTATTTTTCTCCTTCCTAAGTACAACAGAACAGTGGTGTCCAAATATGAATGATTAACCCATTAAACTGGGGAGAAAAAAGTAATATAAAAGGTGATTCTAAAAATCTTCATCTACTTGCATGTTAAAATAGCAAGAACTAGTTTAGGTAAGAAACGTTGATTTAAATCACTGATTTAAATCAAGCCTTACTGACTAGTGATTTAAATCGTGATTTAAATCGTGATTTAAATCAGTTAGATTTAAATCAAATCCACCCTGGGTGCAGCTGCCAACAAGATCGTCTAAACCAGCGCTTTAGTATGCATGGGATAAAACGCTAATTGGACGAAAGCCAGCGGGCGATCTGGGGGGGCCTCACAAAGCGGGGATTCCATGTCAGGAAGCCCTAGGGAAGAGGACCAACCCTGGGATAGTGAAAATCCCAAGTGGACCAAAACACAGGATTTTGACTATCCTGGGTTCTGGTCCTTGCCCCCGGGGCACCCTGATGGGGCGCTGTGTCCCCAGGTCACCGAAACTTACCTCTTCCCTGGTCCTACGGCGTATGCGCAGCCGCTTGTTCAATAGGCGCGCTCGGATCCGCTGACGTCCCTTCGTTTAAGGCGAGCGGCTGCATGCGCTGTTGAACCGGAAATTAAGGTAAGTTTATGGCCGACTTGGGGGGTTTCCCACAGCGGGGCATCCCGTGGGGAGAGGGAGCCGAGATTTCCAGGCCGACGTGGGTTTTGGTCCACTTTAAACCAGACCTTCAGCATGATTTATTGAAAAGCCCAAACCATTAAAAAACGATTCCCCAGCATCTAAAATGAAGATATTTTAAGTTTTTTGTCACTAACTTATTACTCTTTCCCCCACTGGGCTGCAACTCTGTTCAGGACTCTAGGATATGGGTGCCGCCATCTAGACTCAGAAGCATCACACATACTGAGGAGAGAAGAGTGGGATAAAGTACAGGGGGGGGCAGGGTTATAGCTGTGCTTTGTTCAGACAGAGCAGAGCTGGGGTCAGGAAAAGGTCAGCAATCCCAGAATGCAGAGCGACACAGCCAGAAGACACTTCCTGTTTGCAGGCTGCCTGATGCTCCATGACCCACCATCTTGGATGTTTAAAGGCTCATAACATGCAGTAGATGCAGGTAGGATAATTTTAATGTGAGCAATCTGTATGTACAGGGTATGGGAAACATATAAGATAGGCTCTTATTCAGGGTGAAGGTCTGGATTAATGTGGGCAATCTGTATGTACAGGGTATGGGAAACATATAAGATAGGCTCTTATTCAGGGTGAAGGTCTGGATTAATGTGGGCAATCTGTATGTACAGCGTGTGGGAAACATATAAGATAGGCTCTTATTCAGGGTGAAGGTCCGGATTAATGTGAGCAATCTGTATGTACAGGGTGAGGGAAACATATAAGATAGGCTCTTATTCAGGGTGAAGGTCCGGATTAATGTGAGCAATCTGTATGTACAGGGTGAGGGAAACATATAAGATAGGCTCTTATTCAGGGTGAAGGTCCGCTTTAAGGTAAGTGTATGGCCGACTTGGGGGGTTTCCGACAGCGAGGCATCCCGGCATGCCATGGGGAGAGGGAACCGATATTTCCAGGCCGGCGTGGGTTTTGGTCCACTTTAAAGGAGCACTGCATTGCAATCGTGAATGCAGAGTTCCTGTGTCAGTGACACCCAGAACATTCCTGCCGGATCTCCATGGTGACACGGGAATGGACACCACCCTCCCAGTCAGCAACGAGTACCGGCACCCATACACAACACTTACAGGACTCACCGGTTTTTGTCTTTCCCGCTGCTCTCTTCCGTAAACCGACTCCCACCTTGTGACGTCAGTACTACGGACTCTTGTGAAGACCAAAATAGTGTAGCATAAAAAAACGCGCTGCCGGATTACCGATGCTTAGTTATTGCTGTTGCATGCAGGTGAGGCTTCTTGAAATATTCGTGCTATGACACACGCCCGTACATTATGCTGGGCCATAGCTTTGAGCGTTGCTAATGGCAACGAGAACGGGGCGAGGACGGGGGCGTGGCCGAGTTCAAAGAGAACGGGGGCGTGGCTGGGTTCAGAGAGAACGGGGCGCGGCCAAGGCGTGCGTCAATTGCTGCTGTGATGACGTCACTAACCCCTTCCCGCCTTTTGCTTTTTAGTCACAATTGAGGCGCGCCTGTTCTGTTCTGTGACCCCAGCGTTCTAGCTCAGTTTTAGCATCATTCATTTCTGAAATGCTTTTGTGATAGTTTGGAAAGGTGACATTTTATGTTTTAGGTAGATTTCGGGGCTGCACAATATGGAGACCTGTTACCTCAGGTGCAATGGGTGAATGACTTGTATATGGTATTTACGTTGTAAGACAATAAAGGTAGAAAAAAATTCTCATGGTAGTAAAAAATTCAGTTCATGAGATAAAAGCCTGAGAATGTCACTGTTACTGAATCATCGGATAAAAATACAACGAAAGTCAATGGCAGCTTTACTACAGTGTAGAAAGGAGTAAACTGTTCTCTACTTTTCTTAGGAGTAATAAAGTGCCATTGACTTCCATTGTTTTCTTATCTGATGATTCAGTTACAGTGACATTCTCAGGCTTTTTCTCATGAATTGAATCTCTTTTACTGCCATGAGAATTTTTTTCTACCTTTATTGAATCGAGGCCAGAATCTCCAAACTTGTAGCTTTGGTGTTGTGACACCCTGTGGGTCTCTAGGTATATTTACCTCACCCCACACTCCCATGGCGCATGTGGCCAAGCAGCCGATGGTGTCACTCAATGGGGTGGCAGGCGCGCGCCCTCCGTCATGGTGCTCCCTCCCATGTGGGCCTCTGTCAGCCTGGCACGGGTACATGCAGAAGCTGGGGATGTGTCCGCAGCCGGCGCATGTGCTGCAAGATTGCGGGTGAGTATACACTGTGAGTTGGGAAGGTGAATTGGTCCAGTGGCTTTTTTTCTGTGTTAAAGTGGACCAAAACCCAAGATTTTGACACATTATGCTGGCTGTGGGGCATCCCGGATCTGAGTCATCAGCGCCCGTTACCTTGGCGCTCTATTTGTTTAAAGTGGACCAACACCCAGGATTTTGACTATCCTGGGTTTTGGTCCACTTCAGGGGGGCACCCCGATTAGGGGTGTCCCACTGTGTAAAACCCCCCAGAAACCCCCAAACTCACCTCACCACGCTCCCACGGACAAGCGGCGGACAAGGCAGCGCATCCGCCGCCGCCTCCCGCGCGCCCCTCTGACAGTGCGCGCACCCGCGCCGGCCATTCACAAACGTCCGGCGCGGGCGCGCGCACGGCTAGAGGATCAGGTGAGTTCGTTTGGGGGGGGGGTCCATCACCGCGGGACATCCCGATCTCGGATGTCCCGCGGTGAGGGGGGTGATCGGCCCGGGAATCTTATAGATTCCCGGGCCGATCACCCATGGGTGACGGTCCACTTTAATCACCATATGGAGGCTTCTGGGGATAGCGAGCTTGGGGGCCCCTCAGGGCGGGCTCCGCTGTGTCTTGTGTGTTGTATATCCCCTTTGAGCGGCCGCAGCGCGGTTTACGTCCCCTGCACCCAGAGCGTTATTGCGGATCAGGATGGGCCTAGCGTCCCTCTTACCAGTCCCCTTTTGCCTGTGGCTTCCCTGACACCCCCACGTCTGCATTTAGCCCCCAATGAGACAGCCGGGGGTCCCACTCAGACCTGACGTTGTGAGTGGCCAGTCTTGAACGGCATTCAGCACACCCGCCAGCTGGTAGGGCTTCCAGTAAGAAGCGGCATTTGGAACCGGCCTACTCTCTCTTTGCCGATGATGATGATGCCTATCAGGCGCCTGGCGGTCGTGACTCCATGGAGGAGGGTGAGTTATTCCATGATTCTGACTCCTCCGGGGACCGTCCGGGTGACTTTGACAGTGACCCTGGATCTTCCTCGGATGAGGACGTGGCTCCCCGATGATACGGATAGGTTATTGAGACCGTGCATCTGGTTCCCCCCAAAGGCGTCAAAAAAGAAGCAGGGGGAGCTTTTCCGTCCTGATAGGCAGTGCCTGGTGTTCCAGGAACAGGGACATTTTTCCAAGATGGTGTTTAAGGAATGGGAAAGACCTAATAAACTGCCTTCAGTGCCCAAGGGGCTGGATAGGCGGTACCCCTTTTCGGAGGAGTTGGTCCGTCTTTGGTCTTGTCCCTCAGAGGTGGACGCCCCAGTCCTGGGGCTCTCGAATACTTCTGTGATGCCGTCTTCGGACACTACTACCTTACGGGATAATGTCGATCGGTGCATGGACCAACTTGCATGCCATGCCTTCACCTTTGTGGGGGCTGGCTTGCGCCCTGTGTGCGCCGCGGCCATTGTTTCCATTGGCATTAAAAAGAAAGTAAAGCGCCTTGCTGAGGCTCCTCATTCCCGCAAACGAGTGGATGAGTATAAGGAACTTTTGACTTGTGCTGACTTTATTGCCTTTGTGCTCTTAGCCATGGACGATGCCGTCCGGCTTGGTGGTAGGTTTTCGGCTCTGCTGGTTGCTCTTCGATGCTCTAATTGGTTGCGACAGTGGACGGCCGATGCTGCCGCCAAGAAGTCTCTCACCGGACTTCCCTTCCTGGGACTCCGTCTCTTTGGGAGCGTCTTGATCACTTGGCCAGGGATGCCGGCTGCCCCAGCGCCGGAAGCATTCACAGCCCTTTCGGGGATCTTCTTCCTTTCTCCCCTTTCGAGGGGGACGCGGTTCCTCCTTCCCTGGCGGTCGCAGAGAATCAGAGAATCCTGGGGACGAGGTAGGGCTCGCGGTTGCCCTGGTCTCTCCTGGGGATCCAAGCCAAAGGCCCCCGCTTCTTTGTCCCTTTTAGGACAATTTGATATTGGACAAGTGTCCCTGTATGCGTGTTTTAACAGCATTCTTTGTCTCACCAACATATTGTTGGGGACAGAAGCATTGAAGCAAGTAAATGACACCTTCCGTTCGGCAATTCATATGTTGTTTAATTGTATACTTCTTTGGGGAATTGAATCCCTCAAATGTGTCACAAGTGGCGACAAATTTACAAATGTTACACCTACCACATGGTCTACTAGAGCCACAACTTGAGTTGACATTGGCGTTAAGCCATGTTCTGGGACGCATAAAGTGGCTCTTGCAGAGACGGTCACGTAAATTAGGAGCACGTCTCGGAGTCATTCGTGGTCCCATACTGACCCATCTTGACGGATACGGATCCGTCTGCAAAACGGGCCAGTGTTTCCTCAAGATAGATTGTAAAGATGACCAATCGTTAAAATTCGTAATAAATCTTACCTCCTCCTTTGGTGTCCGTTCTTTATAATGTAGTAGGCTCTCTCTAGATGTTTTTTCCACTCTTTTTATTGCATTCTTTATCAACCCAGACGGGTAGCCATGCTGCTTAAACCAAGATCTCTTCTTTCTGCCTTGTAATCCGCAGGCTCTGAGCAGTTCCTCTTCACTCTGAGAAATTGGCCTATGGGTATCCCTCTTTTTAGATTTTTCTGATGTGCACTAGTAAAATGTAGGAGGCTATTTGTTTCTGTAGCCTTTCTGAACAATCTAGTTTGTATGTTTCCATCCTCTGTCATGGTTAAGGTCAGGTCCAGAAAGGTGGTCTGGTGGGGGGAGATAGCATGGGTCAAGAAGATATTGTAATTATTCACATTTAGGCTAGCAATAAAGCTATTGCGCAGATCAATCATCCGGGCGGGACTCGGAGCAAACGAGCCCTCAAGGAGGTGTCACTGATTCTGTCTTGGGCAGAGGAGAATATTCCTTGTATCGCGGCGGTTCACATTCCGGGAGTGGAGAACCAGGAGGCGGACTTCCTGAGCAGGGGGATGTCTCATCTGGGGGAATGGTCTCTCAGCAGCAGGATCTTTCACGCCCTGTGTCGCCACTGGGGTCAGCCGGACGTGGACTTGTTTGCATCCCGTCACAATCACAAGGTTCCAAAATTCGTCTCCCTGTCAAGCGATCCTCTAGCCTTTGTCGGCTTCTCTATGCCTTTCCTCTGCTGGGTCGTGTCCTGCGCAAGATAGCCCTGGAAGGGGTACCGACCATTCTGGTGGCCCCCCGCTGGCCGAGAAGAGTTTGGTTCGCAGACGTCGTCCAGATGGCGGTGGATCACTTCGTCATGCCCGACGATCCAGGGCTCCTCACTCAGGGACTTCTGCGCCATCCCTATTTACAAACGCTGGCTTTGACGGCTTGGCTGCTGAGACCTCCATCCTGATGGATAAGGGGTTGCCGGCCTCGGTAGTCGGTACCATGATTCAGGCTCGGAAGAAATCTTTTTCTATGATTTATTACAGGGTCTGGCACGCTTACATTGCCTGGTGTGAGTCCTTGTCACTCTTTTTCCGTCTCCAGGATTCTGGAGTTTCTACAACATGGCCTAGAGTCGGGCCTGCTACTAAGTACCCTCAAGGGCCAGGTTTCTGCTTTGGCTATTTTCTTCCAAAGATCTTTCGCCAATCATAGACTTATCAAGACTTTATTCTAAGTATGTCACACACCCCACTTCAGACTTAATAATTACACTAGGGGTTAACGCACCTCTAGGTGGCAGCATTGCAGAGGACTTCTCCAAAAAACTTCAACAGGCCCCTCCCGGTCTATACATACCTGGTACCTCCCAAGAACCTCCCAGTGTTGTTCTCTGCAAGGTGGCGACAAGACAGAAGAAAGAAGTCTCCTGCTTGCAGGTAGCCGGGGTATCCCCCCGGCCCCCCCCCCCCGTGGTCTATTTCTGCCCGGCTTTTGTTTGAATGTGTTCTATGTAATGGCAGCCTCCCAGCTTCGGCTGTAGGCCGGGCAATAAGGTAGCCGGCACCATTGGTGCCTAGGAGATTAGCTCCTCCGCTCGACCCTTCATTGCGGGGCATAGCAGGATTCCCGGAGTGGTGATCCGGATGTGGGATGCCCCTTTTTTTATAGGAGTTAGTGGTCAGGTTGTCCTTGCCCTGGGGTGTTTGTGTCTCTTCCGGGGTGTGGGACGCGCTGGGGACAGTGTCATGCTTTTACTATGTACATGCTGTGTGAGTGTGCTGCTGCGCTTTCCCTTTGTGATTTTACTTTGTGATTTTACTTTGCGGTTTTACTTCTGATTTCACTGTCTGTTCCCATGGCTGTGTGTGTGTGTGCTTCTCCCCTCAGGAGCCGGGGGGGGCGGGGCCTCGCGGCGTGCTGCGCCGCGGTCCCGCTGGTGGCTGGGCGCCGTATTCGGCGCCTGTAGCCTGTTTGCCCGGCTGCTCAGGGGGGACTTTTGATCAGTGTGTGGGTCTGCGTTACTCCGGCGCTGTTCTCCGGGAGCCGGCGGGTGGCGCCGCCGGCCCCGTGATCGAGGTCTGACTGCGGTCCCCGCAGGCAGACGTTGACGCTGCCTGGGGGCGGGGTCACGCGCGCGCGGGCCGCGCACGGATTGGACGGCCTGAGGGGCGGGGCCTTCTCGGCTCCCAGAGCTTCTCTCTTCCTCCGTCCTCGGTGTGCTGGCCGCCAACTTCTGCTGGCTGCGCGGTTCCTCTTCTCTCCAGGTAGGCTGTTCTTTGGCTATGTCAGTGACCCCTCGGATCCTTCCTTCTCCCTTGCCTCCCTCCTCGCCCCGGCGCAGCTTGATGGGCTGGCTGGCATTAACCATTTCCTTGGCTCTGGTTGATGAGGAGGGGGGGGTGGTGTAAGGGGGGTTTTGTATATTATGCGGTGTTTTTTGGCATGGTGCTGATTGACGCCTGTCTCTCTCTCCCTTTGTGTTTTTCAGAACCTGGGATCCCGTCTGGCAGGGCTCTCCCGGTCATATATACCTGGCTCGTGGGGGGTGTTTTTTGTCCTTGCAATATATTTATATATCTATATATACACTTATTTGTATTTTTATAAGGGTCTTATGCTATTCCCCTGGGTCAGGATCTTGTGACTGTCCTTAGACAAGTGTTAGGTTATTCAGGGGCATCCCGGGTCGCGTACCGCATAAATCCCTGGGCTCTGCAAATACCATAATTTCACCACATGGAGGTTGCCACAGATACCGGGAATGGTTCTTCGGGACAATCCAAGGTGTGCGGGGGTTGTGGGGCTCCGCTCCAGGGAGATGATGTCATCTTGTGTATCCCTTGTGCGCAGCAGAACATTGCACGGCAGTCCAGTACTCCGGTGCCTAGCACTTCGTCAGCCGCGCCATCTCCCTCTCCCCCTCGCTTATTCCGAACCCCGTGTGACGTTGTCCTGGGCGGGGATTCGCAGGCTGAGGTATGTGCCCGTTTGACCAGCCTTGAGAAGCGGTTTTCTGCTATAGCCGCTCAGAAGGCTTCAGCTAAGCGGAAGCATCTGTCTCCGCCTCCGCCGGATTCAGATGAGGAAGTTGTGGGAGATCTGGATTGGTCGGATCGTCCCCGTGAAGAAGGTGAGCTCATTGAGGATGAAGATTCTGATGTTCAGCAGTTGCTGGGTTCTGAGGGAGATCAGGATGATGGCCTCCCTCTCGATTCATCTACCATTTTGAGCCAGATGTTTGAGGTTTTGGATTTGGAGCCTCCGGTGGTTGCTCCCAGGCCCAAGGGTCAGCTTTTTGGGGTGTCCAAGCAGCGTCTGGAATTTCCCAGCCAACAGCATTTTGAAGAAATTGTCTTCAAGCAATGGGAGCAACCTACACGTCTTGTTGGTGTGCCGTCTAGCTGGGATAGGAAGTATCCCTTTCCGGCGGAATTGATGAAGCGTTGGTCTGTCCCCCCTGAGGTAGATACGCCGGTTTTGGGACTGTCCAACACGGCGGTAGTGCATTCCCCTGACACGACTTCGCTCAGGGACGGTGAGGATCGCCGGGTTGATCAGCTTGCCCGTCATGGTTTTGTATGTGCGGGTTCGGTGTTAAGGCCTGTCTGTGCTTCGGCTCTTTTGACTTTTGCTGTCAGGTCTATTGTCAGGGACTTGGGGGTGGATCTCAAGCCCACCAGTGATGAGTCCCTTGGGCTTAAGCGCTGTGATGCTTTTTTGTCCTTTATCCTGGCCGCTCAGGAGGATGCCATGCTGATGTGTGGCAGGGCTACTGCCTTGCTGGTAGCTATCCGGCGCTGTGTGTGGTTGAGACAGTGGACGGCCGATTTTAATTCTAAAAGATCGCTCACGGCTCTGCCCTTTCTGGGTTTGAGGCTTTTTGGTGAGAGGCTGGACTCTGTTGCCAAGGGAGGTAAGTTACCTCAGCGCAAGAAATTTCGTCGTTCCTTTCGGGGGATGGTCTCGTTCAATCCGTCCTTTCGGGGAGTTGGCGCCGGTAGAGGTGCGGGCTCCTCGGCCCCCAGGGGCGGCAGTTGGAATAGGGGCAGAGGCCGTGGCCGTCCCACCCGCGTCTGGGGTGCCAAGCCCAAGCCGGCTGCCAAGCCCATCCAGCAATGAGGGGGCGCCCTCACCCGTTCGGGTGGGGGGACGGTTGCAACTTTTCTCCCGGGTGTGGGACCAGGAGGTCCCGGACAGATGGATCCAGGAGGTGGTTTCGGCCGGTTACAAGTTGGAGTTCGAGTCCCTTCCTCCTCCAAGGTTCTTCAGGTCTCGGGTGTCTTTGGATCCTTTGGCCGCGCAGGGGCTCCTGGCGGCAGTAAGGAATCTTCTGGATTTGGCCGTCATTTGCCCGGTTCCTCCTTCAGAGGTGGGACGCGGGTTTTATTCCAATCTCTTCACGGTCCCCAAAAAGGACGGGTCCTTCCGTCCTATTCTGGATTTGAAGTTTCTCAACAGGTTTATACGTCCTCGGAAGTTTCGCATGGAGACCCTGCGGTCGGCGATCGGTTCGCTTCGGCAGGGGGACTTTATGACGTCCATAGACATCAAGGATGCGTACATGCACGTGCCAATTTTTCCTGCTCATCAGCGGTTCCTCCGTTTCGTGGTGGGGGATCGGCATTTTCAGTTTGTGGCTCTTCCATTCGGTCTCACCTCTGCTCCGAGAGTGTTCACCAAGGTGTTGGCAGGGGTAATGGCCCTGCTCAGAGCTCAGGGGATTCGCATTGTGCCTTACCTGGACGATCTTCTCATCATGGCTCCTTCCTTCAGTCAGGCAGAAGGGGACACCTGCACGGTGGTGTCCATGTTGGAGAGGTTCGGCTGGGTGATCAATTACCCCAAGTCCTCGCTGGTTCCGGCCAGGGTGGTGTTCTTTCTGGGGATGTCGCTGGACTCCTGCCAGCACAGAGTGTTTCTTCCTCAGGCCAAGGTGCTGATGATTCAGGAATTGGCCCGGCTGCTCCTCTCCCATCCTCATCCGTCCATTCGTCTGGGGATGAGACTGGTGGGGTTGATGGTGGCCTCGTTCGAGGCAGTTCCCTTTGCTCAGTTTCATACGAGGACTCTTCAACTTCATCTTTTGGCGTCTTGGAACCGGTGTCCGGGGTCTTTGGATCGGTCCTTCCGGTTGTCCCCTCGGGTTCGGCAGTCCCTTCTGTGGTGGTTGGTCTCGGACAACCTTCTGAAGGGCAGGTCGTTTCTGACTCCACTTTGGGAAACTGTCACCACGGATGCCAGTCTGTCAGGCTGGGGAGGTTATTGGAAGGATCTTCGGTTTCAGGGGCAGTGGGACCCACAGGAGGCCCACTTGCCCATCAATGTTCTGGAATTGCGAGCCATCAGGTTGGTTCTGTCTCACTTGACGCATCATTTACTAGGTCTGCCGGTTCAGGTTTGCTCAGACAATCAGACGGCGGTTGCTTACATCAATCACCAAGGAGGGACTCGCAGTCTGGGTGCCCACAGGGAAGTGTCTCTGATTTTGGTCTGGGCGGAGACTCATGTCCCTTGCATCTCGGCAGTTTACATTCCGGGTGTGTAAAACACAGAGGCGGATTTTCTGAGCCGGTGTGCGTCCCGTCGGGGGGAGTGGTCTCTCCATCCCCAGGTGTTTCGGTCACTTTGTCTCCGGTGGGGGACGCCGGAGGTGGATCTGTTTGCCTCTCATCACAATCACAAGCTTCCGTCCTTTGTGTCCCTGTCCCGGGACCCTCTGGCTCTGGCGGTGGATGCCATGTCCCTGAGCTGGAGGGACCTGGGGTTTCTTTATCTGTTTCCTCCGATTCCCATGCTAGGCAGGGTTCTGCGAAAGTTGGTTCTGGAAGGAGTTCCCGCCATTCTCGTGGCTCCAAGGTGGCCAAGGCGGGTGTGGTTCGCGGACATCGTCCGTCTGGCCGTAGATCAGTTCGATCTGCCTCTTCGGCCAGATCTCCTCACTCAGGGTAATCTCTGTTACCCCAGTTTACAAACGCTGGCTTTGATGGCTTGGCTGCTGAAACCTCCATCTTGAAGGAGGAGGGTCTTTCGGATGCGGTCATTCAGACTCTTATTAGTGCTAGGAAGAGATCTTCTTCTTCCATCTATTACAGGTATTGGAGAGCTTATATTGATTGGTGTGAGGCTAGGTCTTTGCCCTGCCGGGTCTTTTCTGTGTCTAGGATTTTGGAGTTCCTTCAGACGGGTCTGGACTCTGGTCTTCAGTTGAGTACCTTGAAGGGGCAGGTTTCTGCTTTGTCAATTTTTTTCCAGAAATCTTTTGCTAGTCATTCCTTGGTCAAGACTTTTTTCCAGGGGGTCTCGCATGTGCGGCCTCCTAGGAAGCCTTTGCTCCCAGTTTGGGACTTGAATTTGGTTCTTTCTGCTCTTATGGCTCCTCCTTTTGAGCCCTTGCGGGATGTTGCTTTGTCCATTCTTACTCAGAAGGTTGCCTTTCTGGTGGCCATTACTTCGGTTAGGCGTGTTTCAGAGCTGGCTGCTTTGTCTATTCAGGCTCCTTATTTTGAGGATCATCAGGACAAAGTGGTTTTTCGTTACAAGTCAGATTTTCTCCCTAAAGTGGTTTCTGCTTTTCATCTTAACCAGGACATTGTTCTTCCTTCTTTGTGTCCTAAGCCTAAGAATGTCAAGGAGAGTGCTTTGCACTGCTTGGATGTGGTTCGTTGTGTCAGGTTCTATCTTCGTGCGACGTCTTCTTTTCGTAAGACTGATGCCTTTTTCGTTGTGCCATGTGGGCCTAGGAAGGGTTTGGCTCCGGCCAAATCTTCCATTAGTAAATGGATTCGTCAGGTTATTATTGGTGCTTATTCGGCCAAGGGGAAGGATCCTCCTTTCCGAGTTACTGCTCATGCGGTTGGTGCGTCCTGGGCTTTTCAGCACCAGGCTTCTGTTGAACAAGTGTGTAAGGCTGCAACTTGGTCTTCTGTTCATACCTTTTCTAAGTTCTATAAGGTTGATGTGCGGGCTTCAGCGGATGCTGTTTTTGGCCGCAAGGTTTTGCAGGCTGCAGTGGTTTGAATTTTTTCTGCGTTATTGCCTGTTCGGATACCCACCCTTTTCTGGACACTGCTGTTGGATGTCCCTAGTGTAATTATTAAGTCTGAAGTGGGGTGTGTGACATACTTAGAATAATACCATTTTGTGAATACTCACCTGTAAAATGGGTATTATAAGTATGTCACACACCCCACTTCACCCGCCCTTTTTGGTATCCTGGCTCTCTATTTGGTGAAGTTTGGTTCTTTATGTTGAGGGTTACATTGTTTGGTTCTGGTACCTTGTCTTACTGCTGTTCTAACACTGGGAGGTTCTTGGGAGGTACCAGGTATGTATAGACCGGGAGGGGCCTGTTGAAGTTTTTGGGAGAAGTCCTCTGCAATGCTGCCACTTAGAGGTGCGTTAACCCCTAGTGTAATTATTAAGTCTGAAGTGGGGTGTGTGACATACTTATAATACCCATTTTACAGGTGAGTATTCACAAAATGGTATTTTTCCAAGGAGTTTCTCATGTACGTCTGCCGCGTAAGCCCTTGCTACCGGTGTGGGATTTGAACTTGGTGCTTTCTGCTCTCCAGGTTTCCCCTTTGAACCCTTGTGCGATGCTGCTCTGTCCATTCTGACTCTGAAGGTGGTCTTTTTGGTAGCTATTACCTCTGCGCGTCGTGTCTCTGAGCTGGTGGCGCTTTCTATGAAGCCTCCTTATTTTGAGCGGCATCAGGATAAGGTGGTTTTCCGTCTTAAACCTGAATTTTTGCCCAAGGTTGTCTCTGCCTTTCATCTCAATGAGGACATTGTCTTGCCTTCCTTGTGTCCTGCCCCTTCTAATTCTAAGGAACGGAATCTTCATTCTCTGGATGTGGTCAGGGCGCTTAAGTACTACTTGGTTGCCACTGAGTCATTCCGGAAGTCGGACTCTTTGTCTCCCTTCCGGGCCTAGGAAGGGCTTGTCTCCAGCCAAATCCACTATCAGCAAGTGGATCAGACAGGCGGTGGTGCAGGCATATTCTGCCAAGGGGAAGGAACCCCCTTTCCATGTTACAGCTTACTCCACTAGAGCTATTGGTGCCTCTTGGGCTTTTCAGCACCAGGCTTCAGTTGAACAGGTTTGTAAGGCCGCTACTTGGTCTTCAGTTCACGTTAGGGCCTCAGCTGATGCTGTTTTTGGTCGCAAAGTGCTTCAAGCGGTAGTGGCTTGAACTACCTGTTGTTGCTCACTGGGGATCCCACCCTTTTTCTTGGGCACTGCTTTTGGATGTCCCAATAGTGAAGAATAAAGATGAAGCAACCCGTGCTGGATACCTAGGAAAATACAATTCTGTGATTACTCACCTGTAGAATTGTTTTTTATGGGTATCCAGCACGGGGTGCTTCATCCCACCCTTGTTTGTTATCCCTTGTTTGCCTTGCTATGGTGGAGTTCATAGTGGGGCTGTGTTTTTGTTAACATGGTTTTGCCTCCCAGCTTCTTACATTACTGCTTTCAACTCTGGGCTTCATGGGTATTTTCCTGCCTTTTATGGGCCGGGAGGAGCCACAAGTCTTTTTGCAGTCGACTGCGCCACCTTGTGATGGATAACCCAATAGTTAGGAAAAAAGATGAAGCAACCTGTGCTGGATACCCATAAAAACAATTCTACAGGTGAGTAATCACAGAATTGTATTTTTCCCATCTAGCAATATATTCCTATTATTATGCTGATTTTTATGCAGCTCCAAGGGCCACGGCCTCTTACTTGGGAAGAGAACTCATGGGGTAAAACTGCAAACCTCGATATTTCACCCATTTCTTCTTCAATTTAAAAATGGAAAAACTGTTTAGGACAGTGTGAAATGTAGCCCAACACAATGGTGTAACAATTTCCTTTGCCTTAAATATCACTTTAGTGACATCCTTGACCTGCCTATTTATTATATTTCTGTTTGTCTTTTTTAGGAGGAACATGGAAAAATATAGACAAGATTTTGGATTTTACTGTAGCAAGGGGCAACTGTCGTGCCATGCTGGGAAAATACTGATGGCTCTGCAGTCGCTTCCTGCAGGTATTTCATTTGGAGCGTGTCTTCTTCTGAATGGTATCACAGGCCTGTCTGTCTCGTATGTTGCTGCACAGACATTGTTTATTTCAACACTACAAAAAAATCCATTTCAGTCCACAACCCCGATCACGGCCTGAATTTCAGGGAACCGAAATATCCACTTGTCTTTAAACTCGTGCTTACCTAGTGATCTCTAATAGGGGTTGATTCAGAGCCAGGTGAGAATTCTCACTCCTCCTTTAGGAGAGAAAGCTGCCATTCACTTTTATTGTCTACCTTGGGGCTGATTCAGAGCCAGGTGAAAAATTCCACCCGGTAGACAATGAAAGTAAATGGTTTTCTCTCCTAAAAAAAATGGAATGAGTTTTAACATTGGCTCTGAATTGATCCCATAGAGCCTCTCTAGATTTCTGTGGGAAGGCAGACTCCTCTTCCTCAGCAAGTAGTCTAGTCTCTATTACTAGATGTCAGCAGCTGTCAACCCATTCTGGCAATAGTATGGCAGCAAGTAGCTTAACTGATGTCTTTCCCATGTTCCTCTCCATTTCCTGCAGCGCAGGGTAGACGCTGTAGCAGGGCTTCAAAGTTTGGCCTCCTTACATAATTCAGTCGTCCAGGACCACGCAAAAGGTGGTCTAACAGTCACTCTGTCCCTTGGAGCCACAGTGGACTCACAGCTGTCTCTGGCCACAGCAGAGAATGGCCAAGACTCATAATTCTGCTTCATGACACGCCCTTCCCAACTCCATTGCACAGAAAACAAAATGAAGAAAGCAACATGACTTATAATGCATAAGCTATTTACATATAATCAGAGATTCTGAGATACTTATTTTACACTGGTCCCAAGGGGGATAAGGTGAGACAAAGTTACTGTGTGCCTGGACAGTGACTTTAAAGCGGAAGCAGAGCTCCCAGAGCATCCCAAATTGGGATGCAACCTTGTGTGAAACCCCCCCAGAAAGCCCACTACATCTCACCTTTCCCTGCTCCAGTGACGCATGTGGAGGCTCTTGTCCACTCCTTTGCTGTGTTACCTCCTTTTAACAAAAGGCTCTGTTTGAAATTAGTGGGGAGGGCACGCTGCCGCATCCCTCGTATCCCGGCCTCATGCGCATGCAGGGGATGTGGCAATGCACACGCTCCCCATTCAAAATAATGAGAGCCATCTGCCAAATTACGTAGTTGCAGGCTGGGTCCCGCCCCCGCCATCAGTCACAGAGGTACAGCCATGCTCTCTACTACAATGAAGAGGGGTGTCAGACCTTGCCACACTACTTCCATTGCAATGAATGGAGAGGGCGTGGCAGCACTCTGACAGATGGCGCAGGATGCATCGATGGCTCTGATACAGTGATCTGGTGAGTTACTGATCTCCAGATTAGCACCCATCAGATGTACAGTTCAAAAGGTAAGTACCCTGTTTTTTTATTTGGCTATTTATTCACTCTAACTTTACAGGATGTATTTACCACCTTTGAGAACACAAAGAAAGACTAAACTATTGTTTGTTTTTGTAGATGAGGACTGCCAAAATGAATGTATTCAAGAGGATGTTCATAATATAGTTCATTACCTGGAAGTTAAACAGGAGTATGTTTTTTTTTTCTTTTCTTAAAGGAATCGACCGGTAAAACTTTAAAATCAATTGCCTTGCAGCTTACCTGAAGCTGTCAGTCTCATGCTGTCTCTTCGCTCAGGTGGACAAAAGAAAGGGGAATTTCTTCCTCCTCTTTGCTGTGTCCAGCGCCTCCCCTGATCCTGACCACAAATCGAAGCCTGAGGCGCATGTCAGGATGAGCCCTCCCTTAATGGTAGCATCATTTTCAAAAGTGAAAAAAAACTGGGACCTTGACAATAGGTCAGTTTTGACTGTGCCTGGACAATTACTTTAAAGAGAAACTTTGGCCTCCCGAGTTCCAGTCCTTGGGGCATCCCGAATTGGGATGCCCTGCTGTGTGAAGCCCCCATGAACCCCGGAAACCCTCACCCTCTCTCGAAGCCTTCGTTGTGTCTGTGGGCTCCGGCCACATCTCCGCTCACCTCTAGCCGTGCATGCAGCTGTGGCCTTACTGTATGGGTGGCGCGGTCACACCACGGCTACAAGGTGGGCGGGGTGTGCGGCTGGCTGCATCACTGAGCTCAGCTGCTTAGCCGTCTAAGCGGCACAGAAGAGAGCCGAATGACAGTGAGCGTGCTGATTGGCTGAGTGCGTCGCTCTCACCCGAGTCTGCGCCTTTGGAGTGGGGCGACTTTTGGTGGGTACACACAGCAGAGAGACATCCGTGTGGGCCTAGGAGGAGCAGAGTAGAGTGCACTGAGGACCAACATACAAGGTACCAAAGTAGCATAGTCCCAGCCACTAGAGACTACGGGAACCTGTGAGCCTGTTTGCTAATTGTGCTGAAGTACTTTGCTGATTTGCTGTTGCTAATTGGAAGTGTGGTTGCTTTAATAAAGTTTGGAAAGATATCTGCAGTGTGTGGTGACTCCACCTGGCCAAATCCCAACATCCCTCAAGATTCCAAGAACTTGTGACAGCTTTCCCCGCACGCCATTCGGCCCTGGTAGTGGCGTGTGGGTTACAAATTTGGTTGCCCGTGTGGGGATTTTGAGCGGACTTGGGATACCCAGCGACTCTTAAAGTGTCAGAACGCGGGGACGGAAACTGCTGCACTGCATGGGAGTGAATACCTGAAGATTAGGTGCCCTAGGCAACCCGAGAGGGAGACTCCGGGGGGCTTGACGAGGGGACAGGGCCTGAAGATTGAGCAAGAAACCAGAAGCGGCGCGCAAGGGGTTAACTGTGTACGGAGCTATCGGCGCCAATCTAGAACAGAACTCATTGGAAGAGTTTTTCATTACATCAATCAAGACAGATTTCCAAGCAAGAGAGAGAAGCAAGCCGAAGCACCTGCTACAAATATGTGTCAAGAGAATGCAGTTGCTTGAAAGATAAGCACCCCTACAGACCAACAAGAGCACCCATGGGAAGCATCACTACAACCTACCCATTTAAGATGGTGTCCGTAGACTTTCTGCACCTTGACAAGTGTAAAGGAGGTTATGAATATATCCTCGTAATCATGGATCACTTCACCAGATTTGCACAAGCTTATCCAACTACCAAGTCTGGAAAAACAGCAGCAGTGAAGATCCTTAATGATTTCGCTCTGAAGTTTGGATTTCCGACCAAGCTCCATCATGATCAAGGACGAGAGTTTGAAAACCAACTCTTTGCCAAACTAGGAAAATACTGTAGAATCCAGAAATCCCATACAACTCCTTACCATCCAGAAGGTAATGGACAAGTGGAACGCTTTAACTGTACCTTACTGTCAGTGCTAAAGAGAGATTGGAAAAATTCCTTACCAAAGTTGGTGCATGCCTACAACTGTACCAAGAGTGACGCCTCCAAGATTACCAATTGATATCATGTTTGATACTCCAGTTTCAGACACTTACAGAAGTTATCCTGAATATGTTCGTGCCTGGAAAGAACGCATGACTGAGGCCTACAACATCACTTCAAACGTTGTCAACGAAGGACAGCACAAAAATAAACAACACTGATAGAAAATGTCATGGAGCAAAATTGACACCCGAAAGTCGATTTTTAGTCAGGAATCTACATGAAAAAGGTGGACCTGGAAAATTCTGATCATATTGGGAAGACAAAATCTATGTAGTCGTAAAAAGAAAGAGTGATAGCCCAGTTTATGTTGTTAAACCAGAAACAGGAAACAACAAAACAAGAATCCTACAACCAAAATCTTGTGACTACCTACCCACCAGATAAACCTCACCCTGAAGTAAGAACTCAACCTAAATCTTCAAGAAGAAGACTACAACTTGAAGAACCACCTGTTCTAACAAACTCTGATAGTTCAGATGAAGAAGATGCTACCTATGTTGTGAGAATGCCAACAAGAAGAGGTCGCTATCAAAGAACTAGGAGCCGATTAGATCTTAAAGCTACAGAGTTTATACCCCAAACATCAGTAAATTAAAGTTCAAGGTGTGTAATTCCACAAAGTCCTGTATGTAATTCCAGAGTTAACTGTGGAAGAACCAAAAGATAATCCTGAAACAGAACGAACCATGGATTCAGAATTTGTTGATCCAGTAACAGCTGAACCAGAACCAGAAGTTGAGCCTAAACTAACTCAAGAAGTTGAGCCTGATGTTGCAGAAACTGAGGAACTTGAGACATTGGAAGTTCTACCAAGTAGGAACACCGCTATGAGAGAACGAAGACGACCTATGACTCTAACCTATGATACATTGGGTGAACCAAGTGCCGTATCCAGAACTGTGAATCTGAAACTCGTTTCATTACCTGTTCACCAGGAAATCCAACCTGTGTGGTACATCCCAATCACCTGTTTTTCAGAGGACTTTTGAATCTTTTAAACCTTTTTTCTAATATTTTTTGATGGACTAAGGACATACAAATTTAAAATCACTTAGTATAGTCTTAGTTAGTTTCAAGACTCTTAGTTAGTTTCAAAACTGTTTAAGGATGCATTACTAACCATTTGCATTCTTACAGGAAAATCTTTGAGAATGTAGTTAGCATTTATAGAATAGGATGTTATTATTCTTACTGTTATTACTAATCGTTTAACAATGTTTACAATTGTTCATGTGTTAGGCTCCCTAGAGACAGGTGCAAAAACACTACTCTAGTAGAAATCTGGAAAACGTACTAAACCAGTTTAACTGGGACCTCTGAGGGTATACCGATAACCACTCAGGCGGTCATAGTTCAAATGGGATAACAGCCCATACCAGAAATAACTTTGGTCAAAACCAACCAATCTGTCTACACCAGTTAACCCACTATTTTCAGGGGGGGGGGGGGGGTAGAGTGTGGCCCAGGTAAAAACTGAGGGTACCTAATCTCTCATAGAAAACCCTGTATAAAATAGCCTAGCTGCATAAGACATAACAGCAATACGGAGTTAACCACTAGAGGATGCTATGGGAAAGTTACATAATCAACAGAGGTTATAGAAGTGCTGACACCTTCTAGAAGAGTCAGTCTTATCTGAGTTGTCTCCAGATGATATACTGAGTTGTGATAAGATGGAGTACTGAGAGAGAGAGCCATGGAGATGTAGTGTGCGGAGCAGTACCTAATGGAGCCTGCTAACCCTTTTGAGAGAGGAAAGAGCTACTACACAGGAGAGAAAGAGCTACAGTGTGCTGAACCAGCAGAAGCCAGAAGACAGAGAGCTTCTTACAGAGAGACATCCGTGTGGGTCTAGGAGGAGCAGAGTGGAGTGCACTGAGGACCAACATACAAGGTACCAAAGTAGCATAGTCCCAGCCCCTAGAGTTACCCTGGGAACCTGAAAGCCTGTTTGCAAATTTTGCTGAAGTACTTTGCTGCCAAGTGGAAGTGTGGTTGCTTTAATAAAGTTTGGAAAGATATCTGCAGAGTGTGGTGACTCCACCTGGCCAAATCCCAACATCCCTCAAGATTCCAAGAACTCGTGACAGCTCGCCCCGCACACCATCCGGCCCTGGTAGTGGCGTGTGGGTTACACGATTCTATAGTCATTTTGACTGATGGTCTTACTGTCACGGACCAGGTGGCGCGGACTCAGGTGTGGATCCGCTTTAACCGTGGAACCGATGGCGGGTACCGTGTCAGGGGAGCGGAGTCTAAGGGGCCACCGGTATTCACCAGAGCCCACCGCAAGGCAGGTTGGTCTTGTGCAGCGAGTGACCCCCAAGTCGCTACCCCCCAACAGCGGCCCAGTCCCACAGTCAGCCGAGGTTCAGCGAGGTACACAAGTGGCAGGCAAAAGGCGTAGTAAGTACAGGCAGAGATCGGGGCTGGCAGCACAGGTTCACAGTAAAGGTGAGTAGCCGAGGTCGGGGCAGAATCGGGGACAGGCAGAGGTCGGTACACGGGTGAGCAATCCAAGAATGTCTGGCTTTCAACAAGCATGGAGAGGCCAAGATCCGGCACTGAAGGAAGGAAGTGCCTCTTTAAATAGGGGAAGAGGATGCAGGCTTGGATAACCAAACACCAATCAGTGCTGTACAGGCCCTTTAAATCTCAGGAATCCAGTGCGCTCGCCCTCTAGTGGACGGAGACGTGCGCGCACCTGAGCATGTGAGGAGGAAGCATGGGGGGGAAGGGCGGCAGCTGGATGCAGCCATGAGGGAAGTGCTGCAAGATGGATGACGGCTGTTTCAGCCATGGAGGTAAGTGACTTGCTGTGAGACGGGCGTGCAGCGCTCGCCCTAACACTTACTACTTTCATGCTCCATGGATCCAGCCACCGGAACTCTGCTAACCTGACTGTTGGGCGGACGGTCGCACAGTGATGTTCAAACCAACCAACGAATGTAGTTGGCCATCCACAGTCACAGAGGGCTGTGTCCCAACAAGAGAATGCAAACATTGGGCAGCCCAAGTGCAAAGGAAAAACAGCAGCAACTAGGAACAGCAGTGTTGTGCTAATGTTGAGATTACATTGGATTACTTGCTGTACGATGATAAAAACTCATACATTAGTAAATTTTCCTAGAAGGATGGGTGTTTTCTCTTTATAGCTATTTAAAGTGAAAACCCCAGCAAAAGGTATTAACCCATTACAGGAATACATCCCAAATAATAATGTTTATCATCAGTGTTAATCTGCAAGAACATTAAAGCGAAACAAACCCTGGAATCGACTTTCCTGAGTTTTGTTTCATTCCGGGAGCATCCCGAATTGGGATGCCACGCTGTGTGAAAGCCTCAAATAACTCACCTCTTCAGTGTTACAACGGTGCATGCACGGGGTTGCAGCCAATGAGAGAGGTTTTCCCTGTTTAGCTTCTTCGGCAAACCGCTCTTATTGACTTCAGTGGGGAGCACATGCTACCGCATCCCCGCCCCAGCTCTGAATACCAGGGATGGGAGCACACATGCGCTGCAGAGGATGCGACAGTGCGCGCTCCCCATTCAAAGCAATGAGAGCCTTCTGCCGAATAACGTAGCCACGGCAGGCAGCTCTCATTGGACAAGAGCGCGTGCATGTGCCATTGGAGTGTATACAGAATGCCCTGGAGGAAAAGCCAGTGGCCAGGCCTGGAATCTTGGTGGATTTTGTTCCACTTTAAAAGTAATACATTGACAACTGGACTAGTACAAGTATATTTTAAACAATTACCATAATTAATATTATTGTGTGTGCTGTCGCTTGTCTGCTGTGTATGCTGTCACTTCATCTCCCAGGCCTGGACAAGGTGAGTATAGTTGACTGTGGGGCTGGAGGTTTCGTAGGATGGCTATAGGTGCCAATGAGAAACCTGTCCAGCACAGGCGATTCCAAGGGATGAGTCAAGCAGATAGCTCAAAATAATTTAACACCCTTCAAGTGGACCATTCATGGTGGCCCTGGAATCTACAATGTCCACGGTAAGCCATTTCAGTCGCACTGAGGCATTCCAATTCGGGATGCCCCCCAGATCACCCGTATTCAAAACTTTTCCAGCACTTGCCAGACGCATCCCCGGCACCAATGTAGCTGAGGCACACTCCTACGTCCAGACATTCAAATACAGGGGTAGTCTGATTGTACTAGAGCCTGTGCATGCGCTGTTGGACCAGGAAAGGTGAGTGATTACCGGCGCCCTGGGGGGTTTCACACAGCAAGGCATCTCAATTCTGCATGCCCCAGGGGAACACCAGCGGCTGTTTTCTTTTCCATTTTAAATCTCTTTTACTTTTCTCTCGGGGAGATTATTCCCACTGTAAGTTGGTGAGGCTGCTGTTGCTGCCCTTTGCTGACCCTGAAGCTGGTTTCACACCAGCGCTACTGCGGGGCGCTCACGCTTTCAAAAGTCTTAAAGGAGCCACAGCACTCAACCCCGTTAGCCTGCAGACCAACCTAAAATCTGTCTCTAAATCTGGTTAAAAACAGAGGACTCGGTCACACACATCTGCAGAAGTAGCTTAAGCCGCACCACCACGCCAAGGTGCCTCTGTGGGGTGCAGTCCTAACTCCTAACTGCCCCATTTGGGACATGCAATGCAATAGATAAATTGGGAGCAGGCTTACCTGAGGTTGCCCTAAAACCTTGAGTGCAGCCCATGGGGTGGAAGCCTTAGCACCAAGTGCCATGGTGCCTCTGTGGGGTGCAGTCCTAACTCTAATCTCTGAGAGCCCCATTTGGGACATACAATGCAATAGATAAATTGGGAGCAGGCTTACCTGAGGTTGCCCTAAAGCTCAAGCTTTCAGGCAAGTGCTCCGCAATGACTGTGTGCAACGTGTGATGGGGTGTCAGAGCTTGCACTCTCCAGTCACATAGAGTGGAATCGCAAGCGCCGCGCCCTCCGGGCGCTGCTGGCGAGGCTTTTGCGGAGTGATCTGATTGCTCCGCAAATGCCTAAAGCATATGTGAAAGCGCCCATAGAATAAAACAATGTCATTCCATGTGTTTTCGCTCTGGTGTTGGTGTATATGTGTTTAGAAACAGACTTTTATCACATAGCTTCTGGCGCTCGACGCTAGAGTGCTCAGTTTTATAGCGCCGGCGCAGGTTGTGTGTACTTTTTTTCTTGAATATGGGCGTCAGCGCCGAGTGCCGGATGCACTTAACTGGTGCTACCTATCGCTTGCTGCAGCGTTGTCCTGTTATTAGATGTAGCGTAGAGTCTTGGGAGCTTTGACCTCGGGACACCACCTAGCATTCGCGATTGGCTATGCAGTGAATCAGGGCGAGAGCTTCTACAGAGCCCTCCAGACATCAAATTTATCAATGCTGGACAGGATAGTACAGTGCCACTTGTCCGCCTGCTACGCTAAGTCACAACACCTGCTTGCAGCGTCTATTAGCGGTCGCTCTAAGTGCGCTACGCAGATGCTCACATGGCACGACGTGGCGCTAGTGTTAAATCAGCCTCCACATTTTACACTGCTTGCAACATCCGATGCGCATACCTGTGCATACATGAGAATTTTATGTCTGGACATCATAACCATTATGTGATGAAGAGGCTTGTGAGCTCTGAGCGACGCGAAAGTGATTTCACGCAAAGGTCTTGATTTAATAAGAGTTGAAACTAATTCTCTTTGTAGTAAAAAAATTAAACTAATTCTCTTTGAAGTAAAAAAAGCAAGGGCGATCAATAAGAGTCAATGGCAAGAAAAGTAGAGAACTTTTTTATCCTGTAGTAAAACGTACTTTCATTGTCTTTTTATCTTGTGATTCTTCGGTAACTATTTTCACAAGAGGGGCTGCAGGCAACCTGCCTACATCCACCCCAAAAAGGAGCACCATACAATAGAGTCAATACAAAAAATATTAATTTATTGTACACACAAAATGTATACAAACAACACAATCAACCATACAAGACAATGTAAAAGAACCCCCTGAGCGGAGGAGAAAGGGGAGAGGTGGCACCAATCCTAAATCCGTGTGTGGTGCAAGCAACCTTAGTGATACTGACCAAATGTATACAACAAAGAAGAAGATGGGGATGCCCCAAAGCCCCTATAGGATGATCACCAAGGATATTACTGCTGCACACACTTTCTGTGTAAAAACCATCTAAATTTTATTATAAATATAATAAATGAGACATTTATAACATACAACAAAGTTTAAAAAACATATAACATATAAACCACATAAACTGCCACTAGGGGGCGCAGTCATACAAGACAAGATTAAAAACAACTGCAATTCCCCCAAATCACATCCAGGGCTGCCTAAATATGGACAGACTAATATAGCTGGGAATTTAAAGTGGACCAACACCCAGGGGTGATCGGCCCGGAAATCTATAAGATTCCCGGGCCGATCACCTCCCACCCCGCGGGACATCCGAGAGCGGGATGTCCCGCGGGGTGAAACCCCCCAGAAACCCCAAAAAGATCTTACCTCTTCTGCCGCCGCTTCCGCCGCCTCCCGCGCGCCCCTCCAGACTTGCCCGCGCCGGCCCTCTGTGAATGGCCGGCGGGGGCGCGCGCGCGCGCCGAGAGTGACGCGCGGCAGGCGGCGGCGGAAGCGGCTTGGGCGTTCCTGTCCCCCGCCTGGACGTTGGCGGGGATTGGCTGCGGCGTTCACGTGGGAGCAGGGAGAGGTGAGTTTTTGGGGGTTTCTGGGGGTTTTCACACAGCGGGGCACCCCCGATCGGGGTGCCCCGCCGAAGTGGACCAAAACCCAGGATAGTAAAAATCCTGGGTGTTGGTCCACTTTAAGGAACGGAAATAAAATTAATCTTTTTTGTGCCGGCACAAAATTACCCCCTGGTACTGCTAACCAATATCCACCAAAATCTATACAATTCAATAAAGTGGCCAGTGCAAATAGAAACCCTGACTAATTAGCATAACGAAACATACATATTAATGCTGAATAATAAAGTGCAATTGTGCTGATACATATAATTGTGCTAATGCATTTAGTAATGGACACAAAAAGTGCTAAGTGCTTAAGCAAAATACAGTCATATTCAACATAGTAACACAAAATATCAGACCAAGGGGGGATAGCAGCACATTCATTCAAACGTATCAAAGGAGGGGAGAAAAGCAGCGGGGACACCTGCGCACGCGGCTACCCGTGCTGCTTCTACTGGGTGAGCGGCATGGTGATTCGGTAACAGTGAAGTTCTCAGGGTTTTATTTTCTCATGAAATTATTTTTTTCAACTCTCTTTGAATCAAGGCCTTAAGTACCAATTTTTTTTATTTTGTATTAGTGGTCATCCTGCCACCCTGAAGAGAGGTTTATCATTTAACGGTACCAATATTCTATTTCAGTGTGGACTGCTACAGGAGATACAAAGCCAACGAATCAGGGGAAGATGGGCAGTTACCTTTTGACAGCCAGGAACACAGAGCACCCTCTACTTTAAAAAATGAATTGCAAATGTTTGGTGAGTTATGTAAAACATTAGCCACTACTTGTTGTAAACCAGAGGCGCTCAACCCTTTGACAAACGGACCACTTAAATGATTTGGAATTTGGTCACAATGGTCCCGGGCAACAATGAAATAGGTTTCCTTTGGATTTTTTACCATTCGAATAGCATAATAAAGATTTTCTACATCAATCAGGATACCCACTGTCTCCACAAACTTTTCTTTTTTTGTCCTTCCGCCACACTAACAATATATGGGTCCCTTATTTATAGTCCTCCCCATAAGTCCCACATCCTGTTCCCAATACTCAACTCATCCACCACTGTCACCTCTATTTGCCTCTATGTGCACCTTCTATATCACATTCCATGCAACCTCCCATCCTCACTGTATCCCTAATTAACTACCTTTACATGCTTGTTCTATTTACCCTTCCCACATTCCCCACAGCTGGTCAGGGGCCACATCAGAAGGGTCTGAGAGGGCCACAGGTTGAGCATATGTGCTGTAAACATATGGTATTTGTTCGTGATTTGTACATAGTCATGGCAGGTGGCTCTCATTGGACGAGCACCCACATGTGCTGTTGGAGCGTGGAAAGATTAGATTTAATGGGCGTCCTCTGGGTTTCACAAAGCGAGGCATCCCGATTCAGGATGCTCTACATTTTACCGGCCCTGGAACCTTTTGGACTCCAAACCGGCCGCTGCCGGATTTTGTATCGCTTTAAACTGGACCAACATCCTTGCACAGTTGCAAACAAGAATTTCCCAAAACTCACTCCTGCATGCATGATACTGAATCATTGTCAGCACTTTCATTTGCTCCTGCATTTATTCAAAGCTGAAACGCTGCCGCGGCCATCTCCCCTGGAGTTGAGGCAGGATGGGGTGGGAGAGGTAACAAAGAAAAAAAATGTCCTCGCTCCCAGGCCAGTGCTGTTCTTCCTGACACATGCAGCTGCCACTCAGATTGCAAAGCGCCATCCCCCGCTATGTGCACACTTCACTTGTATGGGCGGGTGGGGCCACAAGCAGCGAGGGGGAAGATGGCGCCGGAAGCCATCTGGCATGTGATCATTGCATACCTAGGTGGACTGTGAACCACCACAATTGGATTTTGTGGCGAAATTGGAAGGTTCTCAGTCCTGGAGATGGTCATAATCCTAGCAAGATGCGCAAGCTACTTCGGGACCGATTCAAAAACACCCATGACATTTATGTGGTATTTTTATTTATTTATTTTTTGTCGAACCAAACACCTTCACAGCTTGTGATTTTTGTCAGCTGGGTCTTTCAGCTTGTCTGCCTTAGTAAAAGCTTGCCTCCTCTTGTAGCTGACTTTGCAAAGATGCTCCTCACCACCACTGCAATGTTTCCCCCCCTGTGCGCACAGATTGCCCACATTAAAAATCATCCTACCTGCATCTACTGCATTTTCTGAGACTGAGACACATCCAAGATGGCGGGCCCATGGAGTGTCAGGCTGCCTGCAAACAGGAAGTGTCTTCTGACTGTGCCGCTCTGCATTCTGGAATTGCTGACCTTTTCCTGACCCCAGCTCTACTTTGTGCAAAGCAAGATGCCGTTTTTTTAAGGGTTTGGGCTTTTCATTAAATGATGCTGAAGGTCCGCTTTAAAATGAACCAACACCCAGCCTGATCGGCCCGGGAATCTATAAGATTCTTCTACTCACCTTTTGTCCCCCGCAGCTGATAAGTGCTAGCCTGGCTATTAGCAACTAACCTGATTGCTGGATCCTAGCCCATGCTGCAGCCTGTCCTTCCCACATCGCCCCCTGTCTGAACTTTTTTGACTGGCGCTTCTGTTCTGTCTCCCGCCCCCAGCCATCAGTCCAAAGTCAGGCCAAGGCACATCCCCTCCATTGCAATAAAAATAGAGGCAGCGCTCCTGTGACTTATAACAGGTTGTGAGCTAGTCAAACCAATCAATCCCTACCCCATGTTCGGGCCTCGGATGCGAGATGTGGCTGCTGCTGCTAGGTTCCAGCGATCAGGTCAGTTACTAATCGCCGCACTAGCACTGGTCAGCTGCATGGGATAAAGGGGACAAAGTGCCATTTTGTTTGTTTTCTTTGGCTGTTGAATCACTTTAAACATACCTTCCAACTTTTCAGGGTGGGAAAGAGGAACAATTGTTAAATGAATACAGGCCCCCTCATTGATTGATTGAATAGGAGAGTTAAACCCAATATAAACACTTTGAATAGGCAAATGAATCATTAATTGATGCAGATCATATTAAAGCACATTAAACCTCAAAGAAGGACAGAGAAGAACAACGAGGGACGGGGGACATGGACTCAAAAGAGAGTCCTTCCAAATCAGGGACAGTTGGGAGGTATGCTTTAACCCTTTAAGTGCCAGCCTACCTCGAGTTTTTGTCACCCTTTGTTGCCAGACTATTTTGCACTATTATGCGCTCCCCATGTTCAAATGTGATTTTTGAAGGGATTTCCCAGGAAAATTATATATTGTTTTTTTCAGCAGATTCTGGGCTTTAACATGAAATGTCTTGTTTGTCATTTTTTAGGTGTATTCTCAATATTTTTGGGTGAAATATGTGCAAAAACATTTTAAAAAATCAATTTTTTACAATTTGTAGTGTTTTTTTGTAATAAAAAATGTAAGTTTGTCAATAAAATCTTATTGTGTCTGAAATACCAATTCCTCCCGGTCACAGCGATACCACATATGTATAGGTAGACACCCTTTCCTGCCCAGGAGACTCCCCCAAACTGAAACAGCGCTTTAGGGGATTTTCAGATAAAATACAACTATGCAATGCGCTATGCGCACCTTGCAGTTTTTCCAGAAAAACAACCCTTTACATTTGAAATAACCCAAACAAACTATATATTTTCTGGAACTACACACCTCAAGCTTTCTAGGTGTACCAAGCATGTTGATGTGCCCATAGTTTTCTGGAAGTAATCCCTCAATGTATTCTTTGGTTGCAAAGAGTTTCCCTAAAAAAGGATAAAAAAGCAGAATCAAAGCCACATTTTCCTAAAAAAAAACTATATAGAAACAAGAAAAACAAGTTTAATCTGAAAAAGCAACATCCCCCGAAGAACAGAACGATACCCAACATGCATTGCTACTGTCAAGGGAAGAGTTGCCAAACACCCAAAAGTAAAGCATGCGCGTAACGGTAATTTTACTTGAAAATTTCAGCTCTGCAGACAAAGTGCGCACCTTGCGATTTTTGCGTGTTTGAAATACCCCCAACAAACTAAATTGCAAACAGATAGGGGTCCCACACACCCCAAAGTTCCCAACCTCATATACTCAGTGGCACCACTACAATGAGTCTATACAAAAATACAAAAGTTTATTGATTACATATTCAAACACATATACAAGCCGATAAAATCAATTAAAAAACATGTAACATGTATGGGGAGGGGCGAGACTATACCAGCGACGGCTGGACCAGGGGACAAAGGTAACAGATCTAAATGTAGGATGCCGCTAAATATGAAAAATGAAAATCTTACAACAATAATAAAGTGTTTATATATATATATTCTCTGGAAGTACACACCTCGAGCTTTCTAGGTGTACCAGGCTTGTTGATGTGGCCACAGTTTTTGGAAGTAATCCCTCAATGTATTCTTTGCTAAGCCAAGCTAAGTCTGAAAGCGCAAGGTCCCCCGAACAGAACAATACCCGACATGCATAGCTACTTTTAACCCTTTTAATTGCCAGCCTACTTGAGATTTTGTTACCCTCTGTTGACAGGTCATTTTTCCCCATTTTGCGCCATGTTTTGCTGGAATTTTCAGGAAAATTATATATTATTATTTATATATATATATTTTTGCAGCAGAGTTTAGGCTTTAACATGAAATGTCTTGTTTGTAAATTTTAATTAGTTTTTTACAATATTATTAAGTAAAAAAAATAAATAAATAAATTTTTTTTTACAAAATTGACTCCTTTATTTTAAATAAAAAATGTATTTTATTAAGGAAAACCATATTGAATGTGAAAGCCCCATTTCTACCGATTAGAACGGTACCACATATTTAGCGTTAGCCCCCCGTTCCTGCCCAGGAGACCCCTTAACTGAAACAAGTACTTTATAACATTTACAAATAAAATACAACTACCATCCACACTACAAAGGGTTAAATCGAGAAAAAAAACGACATAGAGTCCCCCCTCCCGGGGGGGACCCCATTTTCGGGGGGGATTTTTTAGGGTTAAAAACCCTTAAAAATCCCAAAAAAAATGTATATGGGGTCCCCCTTACCCAAAGTATCCAGCCTGTGACCAGCTATGCAGGGCTTGTAGGAACAGGGCGCAGGGGCCAGCTTTTGTGGCCCCTGGCCCTGCAGGCTACAAGCTTGCATAGCCCGTGGGCCCGGGCTCTTCTGCCCCCCCCTGGCCTTTGGGGAGGCAGGTAATGGGGGTGCTAGTCGCAGGTGACTTGCCATCCCCCTAGCCTTGTGAACTGGTATAGGGGTCATGGACACAAAGAGAAAAAAATATTTTATACATTTTTTTTTTTTTTTTAATACTTACCTCCCATCCATCCTGGAGCACTGTGTCCCTCAGCGATCACTGGCTTCTGCTCACCTGCTGGAAGCCTTTTATAGCTACTGGATGACAGAACATAAAGGGTTAATTAAAAAAAAGACATAGGGTCCCCCCTCCCGGATTTTTAAGGGTTAAAAACCTCACCTGAAGCCTGCGCAGCCCGGGGGGGGATTGGACCCCCCTGGTGAAGAGAAGACGCTGCGGACGGATCGGTGAGGAGGTGAGTTAAAGATATTGTTTTTTTTTTTTCTTTTTGCAGATAACTGTCAGCGGGGAAGACGGTGGACGATGGGGGGAGGGGGATCGGATGCCGCAGCTTCACAGCAACATCAGAGGTAAGTCTTACTTAAGGGTAGGAGAAGCAACCACATAGAAACTATGTGCTTGGCATTTAAAGGGTTAAAAGCATATTTCAATATAAGGCTTTATATAGGCTGGTCCATCAGTGCAACCCAGTCCCCATTCTTAGCCTCCATTAACACCTATGCGGATGCAGTTACAGATCAGGTGCAGGTGCTGTTTCTGTTCAAGTTTTGCTATCTTCTCAACTGCACGGATACTGCACCTGAACTGGAACTAGAACATAAACGGCAACTACAGTACATCTGCCTAGGTGTGAACAGGGGCTTACTGTGCATGCCAGTGCTTGCCTGTTGCCTGAACATTTACTTGTATACATACAATGAGCCATATTTTATTTGCCTGTACAGTCCCTGAGCCTCTTCAGTCGGGCTCCATACGAGCACCCCCTGTTGGTTACAACACACCTCCACTGACCATGCTGATCTGAAATGGGTTTAGCATGGTCGTTTTGCCCATGAGCTCCTCTTTCCGATCAGCAAGGCAGTCTGCTACCTCAAATTTGAGGAAAGAAGAGCATCTGGATCCTGGTTGAGAAAAGCAGAAGAAGGCACAGTGTGAGGAATTGGCAAAACGCTGGCATCTCTCTACATAGAAACATAGAAGGTTGACGTCAGAAGGAGACCATACGGTCCATCTAGTCTGCCCTTATGTGTATACTGTATGTTCTCTTTATCTTATGTGTATACTGTATGTTCTCTGTATCTTATGTGTATACTGTATGTTCTCTTTATCTTAGGATAGATGTGTGCTTATCCCAGGCAGGTTTAAATTCAGTGACTGTTGATTTTTCAACTACCTCTGCTGGAAGTTTGTTCCAAGCATCTACTACTCTTTCTGTAAAATAATATTTTCTAACATTGCTCTGATCTTCCCCCCGACTAGCTTCAGGTTGTGCCCCCTTGTTCTATCATTAAGCTTCTTCTTAAAAACACTTCCCTCCTGAACCTTATTCAATCCACATATTTAAAGGTCTCCATCATGTCCCCCCTCTCCCTTCTTTCCTCCAGACTGTACAAATTAAGTTCTTTAAGTCTCTCCTGATAAGTTTTAAGTTTAAGTCCTTCCACCATTTTTGTTGCCGGCCTTTGGACACGTTCTATTTGAATAATGTCTTTTTGCAAGTAAGGTCTCCAGAACTGCACACAGTATTCTAGCTGTGGCCTTACCAGGGCTCTATACAGCGGCATCACAACCTCCCTCTTCCTACTGGTGATGCCTCGAGCTATGCAGCCGAGCATCCTGCTTGCTTTTCCCACTGCCTGGCTACACTGTCCACTCATCTTGCAGCTATCAGTAATCAGTACCCCTAAATCTCTCTCCTCCGAGGTCCTGGATAACACAGTGCTGCCCATACGGTACTCAGAGTAGGGATTCCTTCTACCCAAGTGCATGATTTTACATTTAGAGACATTAAACTCTAGTTTCCACAGTTTTGACCATCTATCCAGTAAAGCTAAATCATTTTCCATGTTGCAGACACCTCCAGGAATATCCACCCTATTACTAACCTTTGTATCATCAGCAAACAGACAAACTTTTCCTACCAAGCCTTCTCCTATGTCACTTACAAATATATTAAAAAGAATGGGGCCCAGGACAGAGCCCTGCGGCACACCACTTGTAACTAGCCTTTGTTCAGATTGCACACCATTTACAACAACGCTCTGATACCTCTAGGGAGCAAGGTTAGTAATTGTTTATTTGTGAGCTCACAGTTGCCTTTTAGTAGAAGAGGAGAGCCAGCCAGATCGAACGAGGGGTCAGTGTTTTTTTTAGTGGCACACCCCCTGAATTCCTGAATTCTTTTGCCATAGACCTATCATAGGGCTCTCCTGATGGGCTATAGCTTTTTCCTGTTTGTCAGCTCAGCAAGCCTGAGCACACTAGTATTTTGCAGCCATCGTTCCAGTCTGCCTTTCCCCTCTCGGCAGTCCTATTTAGCATATGAATAGCAGTGCCTAATGAGTGTTTCAATCACCACCATGCCTAATTAGTATTTGAATCACCCGTGGCTTCCTGTGCACTTGTGGTATGTGGCACAATCACAGCTTTGAAACAAGACAATAGAGCCTGCATCCCTCCCTACATCAAGCTGTCATCAGATCATCATTGACTCTAATCAGGACATAAGAACACTAGCAACGGGGAGAGAGGGAGGAGCGCAGCCTGGGTGTTTGAAGCATAATATCGGGCTCTTTCAGACCACGCCTATTATTATCATTATGCAGCAACACAGCTCCAAGAGCACCTCAATATCTCAGCCATTTCTTCTTCAATTTAAAATTAGAAAACAGTTTAGGGCAGTGTCAAATGTAGCCAAACACAATGGGCTAACAATTGCCTTTTCCTGCTATATCCCTTTGATTATTTTTGTTTATTTTCAAGAATGGTAAACTTTTTTGTTATCAGCTACAGCCAACATTAATTCATTGCCCTCAGAAGATCACAAGTTGAAGGAACAAGCAAGCTTCAGCAAACAGGCAAGTTACAGCAAAATGTTCACTAGTATTTAGAGTTTTATTACGTTACCAAACAACCGAACAGTCCAGATTAGTTTTTCCACCATGACCAAAGTGATTCTAGTGGGCAGCATGCCACTATATCTGTACAAATTATATTTCTGAGGTAAGTTCTTTCCAGCTTGTTTCTTATCTTAATCCCAGGCTATAACCACAAAAATAATGAGGAATCCACCAGTTTCCTCAAAACCCCCCAAAGAGTGGCATCATTGATGAAGTAAAACTAATTTTATTATAATCAAAGCCAAAAAGACTAAACACACATGTAATACGTTAAAAACATATATATATTACAAACAGACACCCGGGGGGTGCTATGGAGTATCTATTCTTGACTGGACTAACGTTCCATAAGTCCTACGTCTAAGCCCATCCAACCCAGAATAACAAGATCAGACCACCATGTAGTTGGAATGATTAAATTTAATCGGCCACGGCCAACAATGTATAAACAGGTTTACAACAAGCCTAGGAAAGTCCCCCTTTATATTCCGGGTCTGAGCAGCCTTATGATCCCCAAAAATTAAAGGGGAAGGGAAAGGGACCAAGTTTTCCAATCCGACCTCCAACCAAGCAGAAACCAACATAAGCTCGGCTGCATCCCTCCTAGGCCAGGGAGCTTAATCAGGCTAACCGCTGGTGGCCCAAAAATTCCCCTTCCCTACTTCCACCCCGAACACCACAATATCAACCAGAATCGTCCTGGCCGGTTTCCCCCCGTGGAAACAGCCGCACCCCCCCCCATTGGCCATGCTAACTCAGACCCAGAACCCGAGAGGAGACCCGCCCAATGGCCGCGACAATACATCAGAACATATATATAAAACAATATATTACCTAGAAGAAAGAACAGCACATTACATACGATCAAAAACATCAAACATTCTTTTGCGTTTTTTTTTTTTTTTTTTTTTACAAAATATATACAATGCCATAAATAATAAATACGGTACACTGCAACACCCACAACATGTGACAACAGCACATTGCACCAACCTTATCTGTTTTTTTTTTTTTTTAATAAATATAACAATAAATTACAACAATTCCAAACCCTAACAAACCACCTAACTCCATACCCTCCCCCCAAGCACGTGACCGACAAAATCCAACCACAACCAAAAAACAGGGCGGGCGGGTGGGACGGCTCGTCCGTCCAGTCAGGGGTCAAAGAGGGAAGGGAGGGGGCGAACTTCCCCTTTATACTCCCCCCCCCCCCCCACACCCGATGTCACTTCCTTTAGTGACCACTTCCCACCCATGGCTGGTCTGCCTCCGGACAGGAACGCAGGCCAGTCATGGGGGCAGCCCTCCTTAAAGGGACGGCGCTTTCTTGACTGGACTAACGTTTCATAAGTCCTATGTCTAAGCCCATCCAACCCAGAAAAACAAGACCAGACCACCATGTACTTGGAATGATTACATTTAATCGGCCACGGCCAACAATGTATAAACAGGTTTACAACAAGCCTAGAAAAGTCCCCCTTTATGTTCCGGGTCTGAGCAGCCTTATGATCCCCAAAAATTAAAGGGGAAGGGAAGGGGACCAAGTTTTCCAATCCGACCTCCAACCAAGCAGAAACGAACATAAGCTCGGCCGCATCCCTCCTAGGCCGGGGAGCTTAATCTGGCTAACCGCTGGTGGCCAAAAAATTCCCCTTCCCCGAACACCACAATATCAACCAGAATCGTCCTGGCCGGTTTCCCCCCGTGGAAACAGACGCACCCCCCCCCCCCCCATTGGCCATGCTAACTCAGACCCAGAACCCGAGAGGAGACCCCCCACAGCCAGGAAGCGCTGAAACCTTAGCGTTGCCTGGCCCGCCACAACTCGACCGCCATCTCGATCCGCTCCTTCAAAGATAGGTTGAACAGGTCGTTCCCCATATCATTAAGGTGCACCCCATCGGACCGAAAAAAAACCCTCATCCCTTCCACATCAACGTGGCACACGCTCAAACCCCCGTTGAGCCTCACGAACCTCGCCATGGCCTCGTTAACCTTCACCCGAACCTTCTCTAAGGCCAACGAGTCCCGCCAGACAAAACAGGGGACAATGTGGGACCATACTAAAACCACCCCCGGGAAAAAACCCAGAAAAAACAGCAAATCCCGAGTCATGTCCTTAACCCTTTAACCGCCAGCCTACCTTGAGATTTTGTCACCCTTTGTTTCCAGACCATTTTGCACTATTTTGCGCTCCACATGTTCAACTGTGATTTTTGAAGGGATTTCCCAGTATTTCCCTGGAAAATTATATATTGTTTTTTTCAGCACAGTCTGGGCTTTAACATGAAGTGTCTTGTTTGTAAGATTGTCAGTGTTTTTTAAATATTTTTGTGGAAAATATGTTAAAAAAAAACAAAAAAAACATTTTTTTACAATTTGTAGTGCGTTTTCTTAATAAAACATGCAAGTTGTTCCAGGAAATCATATTGTGTGTAAAAGCCCTATTCCTCCCGATTGCAACAGTACCAGATATGTATTGGTAGACATCCTTTCCTGCCCAGGAGACACGTAAAACTGAAAAGAGCGACTGAGCCAATTTTTAAAGAAAACTCAACCATTTTGCTCTCCTTGCAGTTTTTCAACCAAAACACCACTTTTCAATTGAAATACCCCCCACAAACCATATATTCCCTGAAAGTACACACCTCAAGGGTTCTAGGCGTACCAGGCTTGTTGATGCAGCTGCAGCTTTCTGGACGCAAGCCTTCCCGAAACTCACTGGTTGTACCGGATTTGCTTAAAAAAATAGCAAAAATGCAGCATTAAGACCAAATTTTCTTAAAAAAAACATGCGCTAACAAAAAAAAACAAACCAAATCTGAAACGGCAAGGTCCCCTGAACAGAACAATACCCAACATGCATAGCTACCTCCAAGGGTAGGGTTGCCAATTACCCCAAAGCAAAGCGTATGCATAACGGGGCATTTCACTTAAAATTTCCTGCTCTGCAGACAAAGTGCGCACCTTGCGCTTTTTCAACCAAAACACCACTTTTCAATTGAAATACCCCACACAAACCATATGTTTCCTGAAAGTACACACCTCAAGGGTTCTAGGCATACCAGGCTTGTTGTTGTAGCTGCAGCTTTCTGGACGCAAGCCTTCTCAAAACTCACTGGTTGTACCGGATTTCCTTAAAAAAATTGCAAAAATGCAGCATTAAGACCAAATTTTCCTATAAAAAACATGCACTACCAAAAAAAACAAACCAAATCTGAAACTGCAAGGTCTTCTGAACAGAACAATACCCAACATGCATAGCTACCTCCAAGGGTAGGGTTGCCAATTACCCCAAAGCAAAGCGTATGCATAAAGGGGCATTTCACTTAAAATTTCCTGCTCTGCAGACAAAGTGCGCACCTTGCGCTTTTTCAACCAAAACACCACTTTTCAATTGAAATACCCCCCACACAAACCATATGTTTCCTGAAAGTACACACCTCAAGGGTTCTAGGCATACCAGGCTTGTTGTTGTAGCTGCAGCTTTCTGGACGCAAGCCTTCTCAAAACTCACTGGTTGTACCGGATTTCCTTAAAAAAATTGCAAAAATGCAGCATTAAGACCAAATTTTCCTATAAAAAACATGCACTACCAAAAAAAAAAAAACAAACCAAATCTGAAACGGCAGTAGTATGGCAGTAGTACATCTCATAGTAATGAGATCCATTCACAGCGATCTCAGGTAGACTGACGTTTTTGTGAATGAATCTCATTACTATGAGATTCAAATGTCAGAAAAATGTCTCCTACGGCCACCCACCCCTCAAAAGCATGCCCAGATCCCCCTCCCCACACAGCCATTTATCTCAGATCGCCGAGGAAAGAGGCTGGCGCCTACGTGATCAGATTGGGGCAATGGGGGTCTAAATATGGCTGCAGGGGGGATAAGGGGTGTAAATGTGGCTGCAAGGGGGGAGGACAGCAGGACTGGCATCCCAGGTACTGGAGAAGGATAGGTGGGTATGCAAAGTAGAAGGGGGTGAAGCAGGGGGTAAGGGGGAATAAGGGCCAGCTCCAGGTTTCTGTGGGCCCTGGGGCGGCATGGTCTCAGTGGGGCTCTTTGTGGTGGAGATTCCCGGGTCAGGGGTCTATAAATTCCATGGCATAGAACAGGGTGCAAGGGTTATTTTATTTTTATTGACATAGAGTCCACCTCCATGGGGTCCCCCCTACCAGCCCGGGACCACCTATGGGAGCTTGTAAAACAAGCCCACATGGCTTCCCTGGGTACGGGCTCTTCTGCTCCCCCCTGGCCTTTGGAGAGACAGGTAATTGGGGTGATGGGGTTAATGGCAAGTCACCCGCTAGCGGCAGGTGAACCCTTGTTGATGCCTTGTATTTCGCCCTCTCCCCACCACGGAAGAGCCCGGGGGGGGCGATCGGACGCCCGGCTGGGTGTCTTCACTGGCGGGGCCTCCGATCGCCCCCCCCCCCAGCTCCTCCGTGGTGGGAAGAGGGCGAAATACAAGGCATCGCGGCTGCAGGTAAGTAAACGTTTTTTTTTTTTGCCCTATAGATGTGTTGACAGGAAAGACAATGTTCTTGGAATGAAAGGGAGATGAGATCTACACTTGAGCACAATGATCAGAGAGATTCTTCCAGAGGCTGTGTCTATACCCACTTATCTGTCAGTGGGTGCCATATAGTGCTTTGCTGTCAGTCCAGCATCTGTAATAAACAATCACTTTTTTGTTGCTCCATGCCCAACAAAAATGTCTCAAACACAAAACGCACCCCACAAAACCCATATAGATGGGAGATAAGCAATCATAAGCTAAACAAAAGCCTACTGAGGGGCAGGTTTGGGTCCTGCATTAGACAACAGACATTATGAGGCAGAGAAGAGATGGTACAAAGGAAGTCAACAAAACCTTTAACCAAGTTAAGAGATCAAAAGGTCAGAGACATTAAAAAAAAAAAAAGAAATGCCTTAGGTGGAAAGGTTATATCTGCCAATCAATCAGATCCCGCAATGAAACGAGTGTCCCCTGCTTCTAATGAATTTCATGTTTTCTATTCACCCCACAAAACACACATACAGCACAGATCTCCTCCACTTACCTTAGATCGCCGCCGAAAGATGCCCGCCGCCGCGTGATCGCATTAAAATAGCAGGGGGCGCCGGCTGATGACAGCTGCCGTGCGCCCCCTGCTGATTGGTCAGGGGAGCGATCGGGTGACTTGGGTCACCACCAGGTCACCTCCCCCTGACCCCTGTACTCCTGCAAAGAGGCCCGCGCCGGCGTCATTGGTTAAAATAGCAGGGGGCGCCGGCTGATGACAGCTGCCGTGCGCCCCCCGCTGATTGGTCAGGGGAGCGATCGGGTGACTTGGGTCACCACCAGGTCACCTCCCCCTGACCCCTGGACTCCCTTGTAGCTGGATGCACAGGAACTGGCCCGCTGATGCCCCCCCGATGCCTGTGAGGTAGGAGAACGCTAGCCACGTAAAATTTACGTGGCTGGCGGTTAACTGCAGGGGAGGCAGCCACGTAAATTTTATGTGGCTGGCGTTTAAAGGGTTAATCAACCGCCTCATAGGCACCCTCCCTAAATCATTCCCCCCCGCATGTAAAACCAAAACACCCGGTGGCCTTGTCCTCGCAGCTACACGCAGAGTATGCTCCCGCAGTGCCTCCCAGCACATTCCTCTCACTCCGGCCCAGCTTAGCCGCGCTCGATCCTCTGGTATGCCCAGCTGCTTTTCATTCCTTCGAACCTCCGCACGTCGAGCCGACCAAAAAATAAAGGAATGGCCAACAATCAGGACTGAGCATGCAGATTCTAAAAAAGAATAAGGGAAAATGGGAAGGGAGGGTGGGAGGCAAGATAATGTTAAAAACCGCTCACCTATATGACTGACCAATCCTATCCGGCCGCACATACCGCCGGAACCGCGTCGACTCCCACCTACCCAACCTCTTTATTATCTCTTCCGGGAGCCCCAGCCTAGCCGCCTCTGTCGCAGCCCCAATCCGAAAGGAGTGGGTCCCGTAGTCCCTACTAGCAAGCCCCAGCTCTTCCAGACATTTCCTGAAAACCGCTAAAAATTTAAACCGCGACAAGAAGGAACCATCTTCATGCACCAACAGCGGGCCATCTCCAGGAGGCCAGACACACATGAATTCCTCGAAGGCAGCGGCCGGACATAAGGAACAGTGCCGCAACGTCCCCAAAAAGACACTAACCTCCCTTCCCATTTGATCTGTTTTTGATTTTCCTATACGCACCACCACCCCCTCATCCGCTGCCACTACATCCCCGACCCCCAAACCCCCAGGTAATCTCTTATTGGGGCTCACCAGCTCCCCCACCCTCAGGGCACCAAAAAACGGCAGTGAGAATGCCGCCTTAAACAGACTCACTTCAAACCCAGCTGTACAGACCCTAGGCAACACCTCAATTAACCCCCGCAACAGGCCCCACGAAACTGGCCATCTGCTGTCCACCACCCTGTGTCCCTTACGCCAACCCTTCAGTGCCTGCCGGACCCAAAATGATTTAGTCATATCGGCCCACCCCTCTAACCGACACAAAAAGGCCATAGCCGACATCTTCCTGTCGACTGAGGGGTCTCGACTGAGGGGTCTCGCCTCCCGCTACCAAATCACTCACATACCAGATCAACAACCCCTGTCTATCCATATCCGTTGCCGGTACCCTAAACTCCTCCATCAAGGACCACCATTGCTGCCATGTCTTCACGTATGACCTCCAAGTGGATGGTGCGACCGACCTCTGTATCAGGCTAAACAGGCATCTCACAGGATCTCCAGCAGCCAGCTCGGGCATGACTCGCCGACCTCCCGTGCCGCGGGTGCCAATTTCCTGAAGCGCTCCCACTGCGAACGAGAGAGAGCGTCAGCTATACCATTCTCCACCCCAGGCACATGTGCCGCCCTGCACCACACATTGTACCGCAGGCAACCCAATACCAGCTGCCGGAGCAGCACCACGACCGGCATTGAAGACGAAGTCTGGGTGTTAACGGCCGCAACCACCGACATATTATCTGACCTAAAACACACTGCCCTGTTCCTCAGCACCTCGCCCCACAAGGTCACCGCCACCACCTGAGGGAACAGTTCCAGGAAGGCCAAGTTCCTTATCAAAGCCGAATCTGACCACCGCCCGGGCCAAGAGCCCGCACACCAACGCCCCGCCAAGTAAGCCCCAAAGCCAACCGACCCCGCCGTATCGATGAAGAGCTCGAGCTCATCACTCGCCATCATCGGCTCCAGCCAGTACGCCAGCCCATCAAAGGATTCCAGGAAGGTAATCCACATCCTAATGTCCTCTTTCAACGCCGCCGTTAACCTAATGAAATGATGCGGCTCACGAACCCCCACCGTCGCCAAAGATAAACGCCTAGTGAATACCCGCCCCATAGGCAAAACTCGGCACGCAAAATTCAACTTCCCCAGTATCGATTGCAGTTGCTGCAATGTAACCTTTTTAACCGCCAAAGCCCCTTCCAGTCCCCCAACCAGGTCCTCAATCTTTTCTCTCGGCAGCCTACAGACCCTCCCCACTGTATCAATTTCAATCCCAAAAACTGAATCACGGTTGCCGGACCCTCCGTTTTGTCATGCGCCACTGGGACCCCGAAAGCCCCGAAAACCTCCAACATTGTTCCCAGCAGCAACTCACAAATTCTAGTGTCCGCTGGCCCCACACACTGAAAATCGTCCAAATAGTGGGTTACGGACCCCACGCCCACTCTCTCCTTAACCACCCACTCCAGAAATGAACTGAAGGCCTCAAAGTATGCGCACGAGATCGAGCACCCCATCGGCAAACATCGGTCCACATAGAAGCAGGAGTCAAAAAGCGGACTCAATATCTGTCTTCGCCATTAGAGCCCCGGGGCCCGCCTCCTGCACCAAACCCAAAGCAAAGTCAAACGACGTATAAGACACCGATGACAGCTCTTTGTCTATCCCATCGTTAACCGACGTGCCCCTCGGGAAAGACAGGTGGTGTATAAGGCGGAATTTTCCCCGCTCCTTCTTGGGCACCACCCCTAAGGGGGACACCACCAGTCTCTCCATCGGGGGAACACTAAATGGTCCCGCCATCCGCCCCAAGGAAACCTCCTTCCCTAACTTCCCCCTTATCACCTCCGGCTGCTCCCGCGCTGACTTTAGGTTTTTAAGAGAGTGTCCCTCGGGAGGCACGGCGCACGGGATAATAAAGCCAAATTCAAAACCGTCCATCAACAACCGAGCCGCCCCCTGATCGGGATACCTACTTAGCCAGGGGCGCATCTCCACCCCGCTCACCGGCGAAACCCCTTTTTGCAGAACCATCTGTCCCTCTGCGCCCCCCTCCTCGACCCTTCTTAAAGCAACACACTCCCGGATGACTCCCCCCACAACCCGAGCACTCGTGCCAGAATTTGCACGTGGGCCCCCATCTGCACGAGGAGTCGTTGAAGGCCCAGCACACTCCCCGCTTGGCCGCCTCCGCCACTCCCAACCCCGCTGAAGTGGCGCCACCCTGAAAGGGAGGGGGACCCCCTCCTGCGGGGTACACTCCCCCCCTGGGATTCATCACCCGCAACCAAAGCCCGATATCCCTGTGGTCCCAGCCTAACTCTCCGCTTACCGCCATCCGCTGCCGAAACTGCTCATCATACCGCAGCCAAGCCGAGCCCTCGTACATCCGGTGGGCCTCCCATATGGCATCCAGGTAGCAAAACAGCGGCGAACAGTGTTCCGGGTTTTTCTCCCCCACCACGCTTGCGAGAATAGTAAACGCCTGTAACCAATTACCGAAAGTTCTCGGAATCAGCCGAAAGCACCTCCTATCGTCATCCTCCTCCTTCCGATACTCCTTCCCTTTCTCCCAGCTTTCAACCCCGAAACGCTCCAACGGTAACAGCGTGAAAATATCCACGTATTCTCAACGCCAAATCTTCTCCTTCACCTCCTGCTTCAAGTGCCCCCCCAACGGGCCCTCAAAACACACATAAGTATGCCCCTTGGCGGAGTCAGAAATCGGTGCCGGCCTATCGCTCCCCTTAACCCCGCCCGACCCCACGACCTCCATAGACCTCCCCTCGCCATTACTCGGGCCCTCTAAACCCCGCGGCGCCGCTGCCCCCCCCACGTCCACCCCCGAACCCACTGCCCCCGGCGCCCCGGTCGCTGTTTGGCCCTGCGACGCCCCCAGACCGTGTCCCCCCGACCTGGCCCCCACCTCCCACCTTGTTAACAGTTCCCTAACCCCCGCCACAAAATCAGCTACACCCTCTGCGCCCCCACCCGTAACAACCCCACTCTGAGCTTGTGATAATGACAGAATATCGAGGCGAGGGGCTGAGCCGGGATACTGCCCGGCGAGAGCGACAGGGGCGGGAGGGGGGGGCAGCGAGGAGGGCAGGGGGGGAATTAAACTCCTTACCCAGTCCTCGCTCCGCCTCCCTCCTTAGCTGTGACAAAAGGGCTTCCATGCCCTCAGGGGATTTGGCCGGGCGAGCGTCAGTCCTGACTGCTCGTCCGTCCAGTCAGGGGTCTAAGAGGGAAGGGAGGGGGCGAACTTCCCCTTTATACTCCCCCCCCCCCCCCCACACCCGATGTCACTTCCTTTAGTGACCACTTCCCACCCATGGCTGGTCTGCCTCCGGACAGGAACGCAGGCCAGTCATGGGGGCAGCCCTCCTTAAAGGGACAGCGCTTTCTAATTGACAATTATGATAGTGGGGCATGAAAAACTAACTATCATACATAATTCCCAGTGATAATGCATATATAAATAAGGAAATAAATTCTGTGCAAACAGCAATACGTCATAATACTTAAATGTGCAAATATACTGACATATATGGCGAAAAGTGCCAAATGCTGAGGACAAAACCGAAGATTGAAAGATGTAATTCAAATATGGCCCCATAAAAAATCTCACATGTCCATGATAAACTGGCCCCTGTAAGCAGACACCCCCACCTCCAGCCGATGTGTTGCGTGACGTCATATTTCTGACAGAAGATAAGTTCTTTCCAGCTTGTTTCTTATCTAGGGAAATAATGCTTTTACCTCCTGAGCAAAAGAAATCCCAGGCTACAGGCCACCATCATAATCTAATATAGCTATATCCAGGGATTGTACAGACAATGTAAATACTCAGGACAAGCCAAACAATAAAACACAAGGTAGCCTAGCAACAGCGGTGGTTTCTAGCTTAGGATCTAGGTGTCTTTTTGTTTAATGTTCTTTTGTTATAACTTATGGATTATTACTGTCAATAAACCCATGCCGATCAGTCCCCCCCCCGGGGCATCCAAAATCAGATGCCCCGCTGTTTGAAACCCCCCAGGCCGCCCCATTCACTTACCTCGTTTCCCGGTCCAGCAACATATACGTGAGCCGCGGACGCATCCCCGCTATCCCTCTAGCGGGACGTGTGCCTGCGCCAGGCATTTGTGAATGCCCATCATGGGCTCACTCACTGTTAGAAGGAAACAGAGGATGCGGCCGCCAGTGCGCTCGGAGCCACTGCTCTTAGACACGCTGTAGGACCGGGAAGAGGTGAGTTGGTCTCGGCGTCCTGGGGGCTTCACACGGGGGAAAGGATAGTCAAGATCCTGGGTTTTGGTGCACTTTAAACATATAAACCAAGCTTTTAGTAAGGCCTGTCCCGGGGCAGTTACAATTCTATTTAACTGTGTTTTGTCTGTTTCCCATTTAGGGAAACATTGGTCATTGATTGCGAACCTGAAATCTTAAGTCATTCCATGCCCTAGCTTTTTAAAGCTTTGTTGAAACAGGGCCAGATTAGGCTGGGGGCAAAGCGGGCTTCCGTGCTACCACATTGGGGGGCCTGATGGCCAGGCGGTGGAGCAAACTGGCGACATAATGTGGAAGTGTTTGCTTGGCACCAGACTTCCCAGGAATGGGAATGTAGCAGAGCATCCCAAACTAAAGAGTGGGCATCTGCTGGCTTTCACTCATCTGAACTGCAACTGCCTTCTGTGACCAAGGCATTGATATTTCTGTCACAGAAGGCATTATGTGATTGCTGTCATGCAAGGTGGCCAGTAGCATTCAAGTCATAATCTAGAACAGCGGTACTCAACCACTTCTTGTAAAGATCCATTTAAGTGCATCCTGTGAGAGGGGAAGGTCTGGGCGGAGGGCTGTCACAGAGGGTGGACAGATAGAAATCAGCGCACTGGGGAAGAGGCTATAGATTCCGCAGGCAAAACTAAAAAAGGCTGCTTGCCCACCCACCCCATTTCAAAAATCCTATTGGGCCCCAAAGAACCTGCAGGCAAAGTTGGGAGGTGAATTGGATGGGCCAAACAGGGAGGACAGGATTGGATGGAGCAGAGAGACTGGACTGGATGGGGCAGAACTGAGGGGACAGGAATGGATGGGGCAGAGCTGGGGGGGGGGGCAGTGATGGATGGGGCAAAGCTGGGGGGACAGGAATGGATGGGAATGGGAGGGATGAGGCTGAGCTGGGGTGGGGGGAAGGATTGGATGGGGCAAAGAGACCGGGAAACAGTTTGTGTGTAATTTGCAATGCTACTTCTTGCCCATACAGTACTTCATATTGTAATGCTGGGTGCCAGGGAGCCATGACACTGGCAGGAAGACTAAGAACAACATCGACGATCAAGGGGGCAGCTCTGAGTATGGCAACACAGAAGCAACTGAGTGTAGGGCTGCCGGGGCAGGGGTCCGGAAATCTGGTGCCGAGGTCCGCATTCGGACCCCCGGTCCGCCAGTTGAGTACCTCTGATCTAGAACATGCCCATCTCTAGCCTTGCAGCAACTCAATGGCACCGTGATGGATAATGGCAGGCACGGCACACCCAGCTAGGTTGAGTGTGGTAAATGGCTGGGGCAGGAAGCAGGGGAGTGCACCTTCACCAGTCTTTCTGGTTCCAGAATGGCTTCTTTAAAAAATAAAGACAGAGATATTAACTATCCTTTAGGAGGGTTACAGTACATATAGTTGCTGTTTTTTTTTTAGTGTTAGATTTGGTAAAAGAGGAACTTTTAAAATTTTTATTGCAAATATCTTTATTTTGGCATTGCAGAGAAAGGTACAATTCACAGTCAGCATTTAGTATTGCTTTACATCCGTGGTCCCCAACCTGTAGCTCAGGAGCCACATGTGGCTCGCCGGTTGCCTGATAGGTCAGAACACCTTTGGTTGTCTAGCACATTGTTGAGAGTGTGGAGGTACATAGTGTCCCGGGCTGGGCATTGTCAGAGCTGTACATGGGAAGTGAACATGTTTGCCCAGCCGTCCTATGCAGTATGGGCTTAGGAATCTGGTCATGTGAGCCAAATATTTTAGAAACAAGGGATATGGATGTAAACTGAACTGTCAAGTGTGATGCTTTCAGGGACTTAATTGCATCGGCATTTGCACCCATTGCCAGTTCTGTCCTGTTCAGTAGAGGTTATGAAGTTTTCATGGTGTAAAAATGTGGCTCCTGACCATCTCTCAGTCCTGAATGTGGCTCCTGCATTCAGAAACGTTGGGGATCCCTTCTTTACAGTATGAAACAATTAGGCATAAAAAGCAGAGCAAGTTGGTGAAATTGCTATACAGAGTTTTATGCCCAGCAAAAGTATACCATTTTTATCCTCTATATACTCAAGTAATAAGTAGTGTTGGGCAAAGTTTGGGTTTGTACTGAACTTTGCGAGTTCGGGTTCCCAAACTCAAACTTCAGCCAGACCCCGAACCCTGATGGGCTGAGCAGCGTATCAACCAGCTTCACTTAAAGTGGACCAACACCCAGCGTGATCGGCCCGGGAATCTATCGGCCCTGGGCGGATTTCACGCAGATTGGGGGTGCCTTGGGGAAGTGGACCAAAACCCAGTATAGTCAAAATCCTGGGTTTTGCTCCACTTTAAAGTGTTATTAGTGTTATTAGTGCAATATTGGCCATTGTGTTCCAATGCACACCTGGAATTCTTCCTCTGCATTTACCCATCCATGCACTGAACATGTTTGCCCAGCTGTCCTATGCAGTATGGGCTTAGGAATCTGGTCATGTGAGCCAAATATATTCTTAGTATGTCACACACCCCGCTTCAAGAATCCATAACATGTGGGTAATATCGTCCTGAAGAGGGCGTTCCTGCAGAGATGATAGCAAAAGAAAGCCCCTCCCTGATCCATAAATACCTGGGACCTCCCACTCACTACCCAGTTTTCCATCTCTGCAGACGGCGAGCAAGTCAGAAGATGATGGCTCCTCCTTGCACAGGGGGATTTCAGGTAGCCGGGGTAACTCCCGGCCCCTTATTTTGTTTATTTCCGCTCGGACCCCTGTTTGTCCCAAAAATTTACCTCATATTACATGCCTCCACAGTCTTGGCTGCTGGCCCGAGCGAGGGTACATTGGCACCTCTGGTGCTGAGGAGCAGAGCTCCACCGTGAGACCCTAAAAGAGAGGGTAGGCGGTCATACCGGTTAGGTGATCCCGGTTTGGGATGCCCCGTCCCTTGACTTTTCCCCTGGGGGGGGGGGGCCCTTCCCTTTACCAACTATGGGTAGGCTGGGGGTTCCTCTCATAGGGGTCAGCTTATACACTTTCACTGTCTCTTTATTAATGTGTGTATCTAGTGTAGTTCCTCAATGTGTTATTTTTTTGTTACTATGTCCCAGCACTGCGGCTGTCATTGCAGCCGGGTGCCGGGGTTTTTCATTCTCTGAGGTGATTTTTCACCTCACGCGCGTTGGGGGGGCGGGGCTGGCACTCGGCGCTCTGCCGCGGCCAGCCCCCGTTCTCTCCTTCACTCCTCGCCGCAGCGAGCGGGGCGGGTGCTCCGCTAGTGATAGCGGACGCACCCGTTGTCATGCAGCCGGCGCCGCGGTTGTCGGCGGCGCCGGTCTCTGGGCTGGTGCGTGAGGGACTTCTTCCCTCACGCTTCATTCACACTGGAAGGGGGGGCGGAGCCGGGCCTTCGGCGCGTCGCCGCGGCTCTGCCCTCCTCTGTACTGGCGCCGCTGCGGAGCTGAGCTCCCTGTTGCTAGGCAGCTCCCTGTTACTAGGCAGAAGGGGGCACAAATCAGCTTTGCGCGGGCTGCGCAGACCACGCCCCTGGCACGGCCGTGCTTCTTCTCTTCACTTCACCTCAGAGATTGCCATTGTTCTGAGGCGGATCGTTCACCGCAGCGTCTGTGAGTGGCCCTGTGGGCCTCATTTATTTCTTTATCCGTTAAGTTTTATTGTAGGGACTTATGGGTCTCTCTCTGTCTTTTAGGTAAAAGTTATCCAGTTATTCTGTAGTATTGGAAGGTCTCTCCTGATCCTGGGTCCCTGGGTCCATTTTAGCATCACAAATCCTCCCACTCGGGACATTAAAGGGGCATCCCGGGTTGCCTAACTGGCGTAATTCCCTGGGTCATAGCGACCACTCAAAATTCACCTTATGGAGGCATCCCCGGATACTGGGACTGGGACCCCTTCGGGGCATCCCAAAAAGTGTATGTTGTGTGGGATTTCCATTACTGGGGATGATGTGTTACTGTGTATACCATGTGCACAGCAAACTATTACGCGGCAGTCCGAACCCCAAGCGTCTGGGTCAGCACAGCCGGCCACCTCAACTCCCCCTCCCGCCTTGACTCGTGCCCCGTGTGACGTGGTCATGGGCAGGGATCTGCAATCCGAGATGTGTGCCAGATTGGCTAGCCTTGAGAAAATGCTCTCTAGCTCGGTCGCCCGTAAGGCTCCGTCTAAGAGAAAGCATTTGTCGCCGGCTCCGCCGGTGGATGATCTTGATGACAGAGATAATCTGGATTGGTCTGATTATCCCCAGCTAGAGGAGGGGGAAGTTGATGAGGGTTCAGAATTTTCGGATGATGAGCTCTGCTGGCGCTGATGCCGAGCTTTCTGATTTAGGGAGATCCTTGGACTCTCCTCACGCTCTGTCTCTCATGCTGGAAGTTTTGAATATTTCCCCTCCCGAGGAGGCGTCACAGCAGAAAGGTGAATTGTTTGAGGAATCCAGGCCGCGCCTGGAGTTTCCTACGCAACGCCATTTTGATAGAATCATTGACAAGGAATGGGATAGGCCGGCTCGGCTCCCTGGCATCCCTCAGGGGTGGGAAATATCCCTTTCCTTCTGAGGCGATCAAGCGCTGGGCATCTCCCCCCGAGGTGGATGCACCGGTTTTGGGGTTGTCTAACTCCTCGGTGTTAAACAGACCTGATTGTTCCACTCTCAAAGATGGAGAGGATAAACGTATTGATCAGATGGCTTCTCATGGCTTTACTAGCATTGGGTCGGCCATCCGGCCTGTGTGCGCTTCGGAGCTAATGGTGTTGGCCACCAGGTCTGTGGTCAGGGACCTGTTGACTTCTTCCGGGCTTCGTCCTGGTAGTAACGAGTTCCTTAGCCTGAAACGGTGCGAGTTGTTTCTATCCTTTGTGTTGACCGCCTTGGATGATACTTTGATGATGTGTGGTAGGACTTCGGCTCTGCTTGTGGCTATTCGGCGGTCAGTGTGGCTGCGCCAGTGGGCGGCCGATTTCATGTCCAAAAAATCACTGACGGCCTTACCCTTTGTTGGTCTACGGCTCTTTGGAGAGACATTGGACTCTGTCACCAAGGGTGGTAGGTTACCTCAACGTAAGAAACAACGCCGCCCCTTTCGGGGGGCGCCTGCCTTTAACCCCTCCTTTCGGGGGGCCAGATCTGGCAGGGGTTCTGCATTTCCCTCTTCCAGAGGAGATTTCGGAAACAGGGCAGAGGACGTGCCCGTTCTGGCTACAGTTGGGGCTCTAAGCCCAAACCGGCTGCTAAGCCGGCTCAGCAATGAGGGGGCGCCCTCACCCATGCGGGTGGGGGGACGGCTGCAGCACTTCTCTCAGATCTGGGATCAAGAGGTCTCGGACAGATGGATCCGGGAAGTGGTGTCTTCCGGCTACAAGCTGGAGTTCGAGCTCCGCCCCCCTTCCAGATTTGTCAGGTCTCGGATGCCGTCGGAGCCTCTAGCGGCGCAGGGGCTCCTGGTGGCAGTGGAGAATCTTCTGGACATGGCTGTCATTTGCCCAGTGCCCCCTTCAGATCGGGGCAGGGGCTTTTATTCCAATCTGTTCACGGCGGCGCCGGTCTCTGGGCTGGTGCGTGAGGGACTTCTTCCCTCACGCTTCATTCACACTGGAAGGGGGGGCGGAGCCGGGCCTTCGGCGCGTCGCCGCGGCTCTGCCCTCCTCTGTACTGGCGCCGCTGCGGAGCTGAGCTCCCTGTTGCTAGGCAGCTCCCTGTTACTAGGCAGAAGGGGGCACAAATCAGCTTTGCGCGGGCTGCGCAGACCACGCCCCTGGCACGGCCGTGCTTCTTCTCTTCACTTCACCTCAGAGATTGCCATTGTTCTGAGGCGGATCGTTCACCGCAGCGTCTGTGAGTGGCCCTGTGGGCCTCATTTATTTCTTTATCCGTTAAGTTTTATTGTAGGGACTTATGGGTCTCTCTCTGTCTTTTAGGTAAAAGTTATCCAGTTATTCTGTAGTATTGGAAGGTCTCTCCTGATCCTGGGTCCCTGGGTCCATTTTAGCATCACAAATCCTCCCACTCGGGACATTAAAGGGGCATCCCGGGTTGCCTAACTGGCGTAATTCCCTGGGTCATAGCGACCACTCAAAATTCACCTTATGGAGGCATCCCCGGATACTGGGACTGGGACCCCTTCGGGGCATCCCAAAAAGTGTATGTTGTGTGGGATTTCCATTACTGGGGATGATGTGTTACTGTGTATACCATGTGCACAGCAAACTATTACGCGGCAGTCCGAACCCCAAGCGTCTGGGTCAGCACAGCCGGCCACCTCAACTCCCCCTCCCGCCTTGACTCGTGCCCCGTGTGACGTGGTCATGGGCAGGGATCTGCAATCCGAGATGTGTGCCAGATTGGCTAGCCTTGAGAAAATGCTCTCTAGCTCGGTCGCCCGTAAGGCTCCGTCTAAGAGAAAGCATTTGTCGCCGGCTCCGCCGGTGGATGATCTTGATGACAGAGATAATCTGGATTGGTCTGATTATCCCCAGCTAGAGGAGGGGGAAGTTGATGAGGGTTCAGAATTTTCGGATGATGAGCTCTGCTGGCGCTGATGCCGAGCTTTCTGATTTAGGGAGATCCTTGGACTCTCCTCACGCTCTGTCTCTCATGCTGGAAGTTTTGAATATTTCCCCTCCCGAGGAGGCGTCACAGCAGAAAGGTGAATTGTTTGAGGAATCCAGGCCGCGCCTGGAGTTTCCTACGCAACGCCATTTTGATAGAATCATTGACAAGGAATGGGATAGGCCGGCTCGGCTCCCTGGCATCCCTCAGGGGTGGGAAATATCCCTTTCCTTCTGAGGCGATCAAGCGCTGGGCATCTCCCCCCGAGGTGGATGCACCGGTTTTGGGGTTGTCTAACTCCTCGGTGTTAAACAGACCTGATTGTTCCACTCTCAAAGATGGAGAGGATAAACGTATTGATCAGATGGCTTCTCATGGCTTTACTAGCATTGGGTCGGCCATCCGGCCTGTGTGCGCTTCGGAGCTAATGGTGTTGGCCACCAGGTCTGTGGTCAGGGACCTGTTGACTTCTTCCGGGCTTCGTCCTGGTAGTAACGAGTTCCTTAGCCTGAAACGGTGCGAGTTGTTTCTATCCTTTGTGTTGACCGCCTTGGATGATACTTTGATGATGTGTGGTAGGACTTCGGCTCTGCTTGTGGCTATTCGGCGGTCAGTGTGGCTGCGCCAGTGGGCGGCCGATTTCATGTCCAAAAAATCACTGACGGCCTTACCCTTTGTTGGTCTACGGCTCTTTGGAGAGACATTGGACTCTGTCACCAAGGGTGGTAGGTTACCTCAACGTAAGAAACAACGCCGCCCCTTTCGGGGGGCGCCTGCCTTTAACCCCTCCTTTCGGGGGGCCAGATCTGGCAGGGGTTCTGCATTTCCCTCTTCCAGAGGAGATTTCGGAAACAGGGCAGAGGACGTGCCCGTTCTGGCTACAGTTGGGGCTCTAAGCCCAAACCGGCTGCTAAGCCGGCTCAGCAATGAGGGGGCGCCCTCACCCATGCGGGTGGGGGGACGGCTGCAGCACTTCTCTCAGATCTGGGATCAAGAGGTCTCGGACAGATGGATCCGGGAAGTGGTGTCTTCCGGCTACAAGCTGGAGTTCGAGCTCCGCCCCCCTTCCAGATTTGTCAGGTCTCGGATGCCGTCGGAGCCTCTAGCGGCGCAGGGGCTCCTGGTGGCAGTGGAGAATCTTCTGGACATGGCTGTCATTTGCCCAGTGCCCCCTTCAGATCGGGGCAGGGGCTTTTATTCCAATCTGTTCACGGTTCCCAAGAAGGACGGGTTGGTCCGACCCATCTTGGATCTGAAGTTTCTCAACCGGTTCATCCGGCCGAGGAAATTCCGCATGGAAACGCTGCGTTCGGCCATTCACTCTCTTCGTCAGGGAGACTTTCTGACGTCCATAGACATCAAGGATGCTTATCTACACGTTCCGGTTTTTCCAGCACACCAGAGGTTTCTCAGGTTCGTGGTGGAGGATCGGCACTTTCAGTTTGTGGCACTTCCTTTCGGTCTCACCTCAGCGCCTCGGGTGTTCACCAAGGTGCTAGCGGGGGTGATGGCTCTGCTCAGAGGTCAGGGTATCCGCATCGTGCCCTATTTGGACGATCTACTGATCATGGCCTCTTCCTTCAACCAAGCGGAGTTGGACACCAGAGCGGTGGTGTCCACTCTGGAGAGGTTCGGTTGGGTGATCAACCACCCCAAGTCTTCTCTTTCTCCGTCCAGAATTCTGACCTTTCTGGGAATGTCTCTGGACACTTCACAGGCCAGGGTGTTTCTACCCCAGGCCAAGATTCTTTTGATTCAGGAGTTAGTTCGGCTTCTCTTGTCAACCCCTCATCCGACCATCCGGTTAGGGATGAGGCTGGTGGGGTTAATGGTGGCCTCATTCGAGGCAGTTCCCTTTGCGCAGTTTCACACAAGGACGCTTCAGCTTCATCTGTTGAAGGTTTGGGACAAGTCTCCTCTATCATTGGATCAGTCCTTCCTGATGACTCCCCGAGTTCGTCGATCCCTGCAATGGTGGCTGGGGTCAGTCAATCTGTTGAAGGGCAGATCTTTTCTGGCTCTGCGTTGGGAAACAGTCACCACGGATGCCAGTCTGTCAGGTTGGGGGGGTGTTTGGAAGGACCTCCAGTTTCAGGGTCTGTGGGGCCCGCAGGAGGCTCACGAGCCCATCAATGTTCTGGAGTTGAGAGCCATCAGGTTGGTTCTGTTTCGCTTGACTCATCAGTTGAGAGGCCTGCCAGTTCAGGTCCGGTCGGACAACAGAACGGCGGTTGCTTACATCAATCACCAAGGAGGGACTCGCAGCAGGAGTGCCCTCAGGGAAGTGTCTTTGATTCTGGACTGGGCAGAGACCCATGTCCCGTGTATCTCAGCAGTCTACATTCCGGGAGTGGAGAACACGGAGGCGGACTTGCTGAGCAGGGCCTCCTCTCGTCAGGGGGAGTGGTCTCTCAGTCCCAAGGTGTTTCATTCGATATGTCTCAGGTGGGGGGTCCCAGCGGTGGACCTCTTTGCTTCTCGTCACAATCACAAGCTTCCAGTCTTTGTGTCTCTCTCGCAGGATCCTCTGGCTCTGACAGTGGATGCCATGTCTCTAAACTGGAGGGATCTGGGGTTCCTTTACCTGTTTCCTCCGTTCCCAATGCTAGCCAGAGTGCTGCGCAAACTGGCCTTGGATGGTGCGTCGGCGATTCTGGTGGCCCCAAGGTGGCCAAGGCGAGTTTGGTTCGCAGACCTTGTAAGACTGGCAGAGGATCAGTTCGCTCTGCCTCTGCTGCCGGACCTGCTCACCCAGGGTCGGCTGCGCTATCCCAATTTACCATTGCTGGCTTTGACGGCATGGCTGCTGAAACGCCATCTTGAAGGAAGAAGGTCTTTCTGACGCGGTGATTCAGACTCTTATCTGTGCCAGGAAGCGCTCTTCCTCTTCTATTTACTACAGGACTTGGAGGGCCTATATTGATTGGTGTGAAAGTAGGTCTTTCTCTTGTCGAGAGTTCTCCATTCCTAGAATTTTAGAGTTTCTCCAGCATGGTCTAGATCTGGGGCTCCAGCTTAGTACATTGAAAGGGCAGGTTTCTGCCCTGGTGGTGTTCTTCCAAAGGTCTTTTGCACTTCATCCCTTAGTCAAGACCTTTTTCCAAGGTGTTACACATGTTCGGCCTCCTAGGAAGCCTTTTGTTCCAGTTTGGGATTTGAACCTGGTTCTTTCTGCTCTCCAGGGCCCTCCGTTTGAGCCCTTGAATGAGATAGCTTTGTCTTCTCTTACGCAAAAGGTGGCCTTTTTGGTAGCTATCACTTCGGTTAGGCGTGTTTCTGAGTTGGCAGCTTTATCCATTACAGCTCCGTACTTCGAGAAACATCAGGACAAGGTTGTCTTTCGTTTCAAGCAGGATTTTCTTCCTAAAGTGGTCTCGGAGTTTCATTTGAATCAGGACATTGTTTTGCCCTCTCTATGCCCAAATCCCAGCGACGACAGGGAAAGGGCATTGCATTCCTTGGATGTAGTTCGTGTTGTGGAACATTATCTGGAGGTTACGTCTTCCTTTCGTAAGACTGATGCTTTCTTTGTGGTGCCCTGCGGGCCTAGGAAAGGTTTGGCTCCTGCCAAATCTTCCATTAGTAAATGGATTCGTCAGGCCATCATTGGGGCCTACTCTGCCAAGGGGAGGAGTCCCCCTTTTCGTGTTACTGCTCATTCTACTCGTGCAGTTGGTGCGTCCTGGGCTTTTCAGCACCAGGCTTCTGTTGAGCAAGTTTGTAAGGCCGCTACCTGGTCTTCTGTTCACACCTTTTCCAAGTTTTACAAGGTTGATGTTCGGGCATCAGCGGATGCTGTTTTTGGCCGCAAAGTTTTGCAAGCTGTTGTGGTTTAAGGTTATGCATTGTTGCCTAGTTTTGGATCCCCGCCCTTGTTATGGACACTGCTGTTGGATGTCCCACATGTTATGGATTCTTGAAGCGGGGTGTGTGACATACTAAGAATAATACCATTTTGTGAATACTCACCTTGTAAAATGGGTATTATGAGTATGTCACACACCCCGCTTCAACCCGCCCTTTTGTATTCAGGATCCTCTTTATTGCGAACTTTGCGTGGTTGTTGTTTATTTTTGCCTCTTCCTGGTCCCTTACCTTACTGCTTCTGTATACTGGGTAGTGAGTGGGAGGTCCCAGGTATTTATGGATCAGGGAGGGGCTTTCTTTTGCTATCATCTCTGCAGGAACGCCCTCTTCAGGACGATATTACCCACATGTTATGGATTCTTGAAGCGGGGTGTGTGACATACTCATAATACCCATTTTACAAGGTGAGTATTCACAAAATGGTATTTTTAGAAACAAGGGATATGCATGTAAACTGAACTGTCAAGTGTGATGATTTCAGGGTCTTAAATGCATCGGCATTTGCACCCATATTCTAAGTATGTCACACACCCCGCTTCAAGATATTCATAACCTGTGGGTATACTGACCTGAAGAGGGCGATCTGCAGAGATGATTGGAGGAAAGTAAGCCCCTCCCGGTCCATAAATACCTGGGACCTCCCACTCACTCCCCAGTCTTCATGATGATGATCTCTCCTCCTTGCAAGGGGGTTTTCCAAGGTAGCCGGGTCTACCCCCGGCCTATATTATTTTATTCCCGCTCGGACTTATTATCCCTATTTACTATTCACATGCCTCCTCAGTTTTGATTGCGGTCCGGGTGATGGTATTTTAGCACACACGTGCTTAGGAGCTAGGCTCCGCCGCGAGACCCTATTTAGAGGGTAGGCGGTTATGCCGGGTTGGTGACCCCGGTTTGGGATGCCCTGTCCTTAAAAATTTTACCTCAAAAATTTCCCTCATTCCCTCCCTCATAGTTAGGCTGGGGGCCCTCCTTTCTTAGATTCTGAGGAACGTATAGGAGTAATCCCTCATTGATTTGGTTACACTGCTATTTGTTTTATGTGTGTCTGTTTTAATGTAACTTTTACTTGCAACATTGTTCATAAGACTATGGCTATGTTTTACCTCAGAAGGCGGAGGGGAGGGGCTCTCCCCTCACGCTCTTCTGTCAGGCCTCTTGCAGAGGCCGCGGCCCGCGCCCTGTCTCTATCTAGCCGGGCAGCGGCTCGCAGGCAGCGGGCCGCTGCCAGTCTCAGGTGCTCTGTGAGGAGACGCGGGTCCCCGCGTCTCCGGCGGATTATAGGTCAGCGGAGGGGAGCTTTCTCCCCTCACGCGCTGTGTCATTGGGGGCGGAGCCGGACTTGCGGCTCGTCGCCGCGGCCCGCCCCCTATCTTGCCCGGGCACCGCTGAGGAGCTTTGGCTCCTATCTGCCTATCTCTAGGGGGGCGGGGCCGGTAAAGCGCGCGATCCACGCAGGCCACGCCCCTCTTCTCTGTCTCTCACATGCTGCGCTGAATAACAGTTACCTCACGCATCTGGGCTGCATGCTGCTGGGCCCTGGTCTGGTCCGGAGGTTCTGTGAGTGGCCCTGTGGGCCTTTTGTCATTTTATTAGTATCCAATATAGCTTTTGGTTTCTAATTATTTTTTATCTGTGTTTTAGGTGAATTCTTCAGGGAATAGTTATAAGGGGGTTTCTCCTGGTCCTAAGTCCCTGGGTACTTTCACTGGGTTTCTTTCCTACAAAATTCCTCCCATTTAAAAAGGACACTATAAGGGCATCCCGGGTTGCTTCATAGCGTAATTCCCTCTGTCATAGCGACTCATTAAGTTCACCTTATGGAGGCATCCCAGGAATCCGGGCTCCCCTCGGGACAGTCCCGGAAGTGTTTGGGGTGTGGGGTATCCCTAACTGGGGATGATTTCTTTTTATGTATATCCTGTGCACAACACACTATTACGCGGCAGTCAGGACCCCAGGCCTTTGGGTCAGCACCGCCGGCTTCATCCTCTCCCCCTCCCATTTTAACCCGTGCTCCATGCGATGTTAACATGGGGGGGCAGTCGCAATCTGATGTATGTGCCAGATTGGCCAGTATTGAAAAATGTATTTCCTCTACGGTAGCTAAGAAGGCGCCGGCTAAGAGAAAACATTTGTCCACGGTTTCTCATTATGAATATGATGATACGGATGGTCTGGATTGGTCAGATTAATTATTCTCCTCCAGAGGAAGGGGAGGTGTTTGAGGATTCGGATAATTCCGAGGATCAACAAATTGTTGGCGCTGATTCTGATAGGGGGTCAGGAGGTTCCTTGGATACCCCTAACGTTTTGACTCAGATGTTTGAGGTTTTGGCAATCTCGCCTCCGGCGGAGGCCCCCCAACAAAAAGGGGAGTTTTATGAGGAATCCAGACCGCGCTTAGAATTTCCTAACCAAAAACATTTTGATAATATTATTTCCAAGGAATGGGAGAGGCCAGCTCGGCTTCCAGGCATTCCTCAGAGTTGGGATAGAAGGTATCCTTTCCCTGTGGACACGGTTAAACGCTGGGCTTCCCCCCCCGAAGTGGACGCCCCAATTTTGGGGTTATCCAACTCTGCCGTTTTGAATAACCCTGATTGTTCCTCCCTCAAGGATGGTGAGGATAAACGCATTGACCAGATGGCTTGTCATGGTTTTGCCAGTATTGGGGCAGCTATACAGCCAGTTTGTGCCTCATCACTGTTGGTGGTGGCTGCTAGAAGGGTGATCAGGGATTTATTGTCCTCGTCCGGCTTGGAACCGGACAGCGATGAATTTCTTGGACTGAAACGTTGTGAGTCTTTTCTTTCCTTCATTTTAACTGCTCTGGATGATTCATTGATGATGAACAGCAGGGCCTCTGCTCTTATGGTTACCATTAGGCGTTCAATTTGGTTGCGCCAGTGGGCGGCCGATTTTGGGTCTAAAAAGTCTCTGACGTCTCTTCCCCTTGTTGGTCTAAGGCTTTTTGGAGAAAAATTGGACTCAGTAGCTAAAGGTGGAAAATTACCTCAATGTAGGAAGCAACGTCGCCCCTTTCGAGGGGCGGCTTCCTTCACCCCTTCCTTTCGGGGAGCTAGAGCGGGAAGAGGTTTTGCCTTCCCTTCTACAAGAGGAGACTCCTGGAACAGGGGCAGAGGTCGTGCCTGTTCAGGATACAGTTGGGGTTCAAAACCCAAGCCCGCGGCCAAGCCCGCTCAACAATGAGGGGTCGCCCTCACCCGCGCGGGTGGGGGGACGGCTGCGACACTTCTCCCAAGTCTGGATTCGGGAGGTCTCGGACAGATGGATCAGGGAAGTGTTTTCTTCCGGTTTCATGCTGGAGTTCGAGGCCCGCCCCCCCCCCCCCCCCCCCCGCGTTTCCTCGCGTCTCGGGTGTCCCCGGACGTACAGGCTGCATTGCAGCTCCGGGGGGCGGGATCGAGTCATTTGTCCAGTACCCCCATTAGAAAGGGGTCAGGGTTTTTACTCAAATCTGTTCACGGTTCCCAAAAAGGATGGCTCCGTGCGGCCCATCCTGGACCTAAAGATTCTCAACAAATTCATCAGGCTGCGAAAATTTCGCATGGAAACGTTGCGTTCCGCTATCCACTCTCTTCGTCAGGGGGACTTCATGACGTCCATAGATATCCAGGACGCTTACCTCCATGTTCCCATTTTTCCCGCGCACCAGAGGTTCCTAAGGTTCGCTCTGGAGGATCGGCACTTCCAATTTGTAGCTCTTCCCTTCGGTCTCACCACAGCTCCAAGGGTTTTCACCAAGGTACTTGCTGGGGTAATGGCTCTTCTCAGAGCTCAAGGAATTCGCATAGTGCCATATCTGGACGATCTCCTCATATTGGCATCGTCATTCAGCCAAGCGGAATTGGACACCAGGACGGTTCTATCCACTCTGGAGAGATTCGGCTGGGTGATCAACTACCCCAAGTCCTCCCTTCACCCGTCCAGGTTAATATCCTTTCTGGGGATGTCTCTGGATACAGATAAGGCCAGAGTGTTCCTTCCTCAGTCCAAGGTTCTTCTGATTCAGGAGTTGGTTCGGTCGCTTATGTCCATTCCTCGACCGTCCATCCGGCTAGGGATGAGACTGGTGGGTCTGATGGTGGCCTCCTTCGAGGCAGTTCCCTTTGCTCAGTTTCACACAAGGACACTACAGCTCCATCTGTTGTCGGTCTGGAACAGGTCTCCTCAGTCGCTGGATCAATTCTTTCAGATGTCCCCCCGGGTTCGCCGCTCGCTTCAGTGGTGGCTGAACTCAACCAACCTGCTGAAGGGCAGATCCTTTCGGACTCCCCAGTGGGAGATGGTCACCACGGATGCCAGCCTCTCGGGATGGGGGGGCTTCTGGAAGGATTTGCAATTTCAGGGTTTGTGGGGTCCCCTGGAAGCCCACGAGCCTATCAATGTTCTGGAATTGAGGGCCATCAGGATGGTTCTTTGTCACTTAACTCATCAACTACGAGGTTTGCCGGTCCAGGTCCGGTCGGACAATCGGACGGCGGTGTCCTACATCAATCACCAGGGAGGCACCCGCAGCAGGAATGCCCTCAAGGAAGTGTCTCTGATTCTGGACTGGGCGGAGAGCCATGTCCCGTGCATCTCGGCAGTTTACATCCCGGGAGTGGAGAATGCGGAGGCGGACTCTCTGAGCAGGCTGTCAGCCCGCAAAGGGGAGTGGTCTCTCAATCCCAAGGTTTTTCACTCAATTTGTCGCAGGTGGGGGTCACCGGCGGTGGACCTCTTTGCCTCCCGTCACAATCACAAACTTCCGTCATTTGTGTCTCTGGCGAAGGATCCTCTGGCCCTTGCGACGGATGCCATGTCTCTGAACTGGAGGGATCTGGGGTTTCTGTACCTGTTCCCTCCGTTTCCCATGGTGGCCAGAGTAGTGCGCAAGCTTGCTCTGGAGAGAGCACCAGCAATCCTGGTGGCTCCAAGGTGGCCAAGACAGGTTTGGTTCGCAGACGTGGTAAGGTTGGCAGAAGATCAGTTCGTTCTGCCCCTGCTGCCAGATCTACTCACACAGGGTCATCTTCGTTACCCCAATTTACCAACGCTGGCTTTGACGACGTGGCTGCTGAAACCTCCATCTTGAAGGAGGAAGGTCTTTCGGATGCTGTGATTCGGACTCTTATTAGTGCTAGGAAAAGGTCCTTATCGTCTGTGTACTATAGGACTTGGAGGTCTTATATTGATTGGTGTGAAACCAGGGCCTTCCCTTGTAGGGAATTCTCTATTTCTAGAATTTTGGAGTTTTTGCAACATGGTCTGGACCTAGGGCTCCAACTCAGTACTCTGAAGGGGCAGGTGTCTGCCCTGGCTGTGTTTTTCCACAAGCCTTTTGCTCTTCATCCTTTGGTTAAAACCTTTTTCCAGGGGGTTACACATGTGCGGCCTCCTAGGAAGCCTCTGATTCCAGTTTGGGATTTGAACTTGGTTCTTTCTGCACTTCAGGGTCCCCCCTTTGAGCCTTTGCATGATATTCCTTTGTCTTCCCTTACGCAGAAGGTAGCCTTTTTGGTAGCTATCACTTCCGTTAGACGTGTTTCTGAGTTGGCGGCTCTGTCTATTTAAGCCCCATATTTTGAAAGACATCAGGACAAAGTGGTTTTCCGTTTTAAGACGGACTTCTTTCCTAAGGTGGTTTCGTCCTTTCATTTGAATCAGGATATTGTTCTGCCCTCTCTGTGTCCCAATCCCAGCAATGACAAGGAGAGGGCCCTGCATTCTTTGGATGTGGTTCGGGTTGTGAAGTATTATTTGGTGGTAACGTCTGCCTTTCGCAAGACTGATGCATTTTTCGTGGTGCCATTTGGGCCCAAGAAGGGTCTAGCACCCACAAAGTCTACCATCAGCAGGTGGATTCGTCAGGCCATTGTCGGGGCCTATTCTGCTAAGGGGAGAGATCCTCCCTTTCGTCTTACAGCTCATTCTACTCGTGCGGTTGGGGCTTCCTGGGCTTTTCAGCACCAGGCCTCTGTTGAGCAAGTTTGCAAGGCCGCTACCTGGTCTTCTGTTCACACTTTTTCAAAGTTTTACAAGGTTGATGTTCGGGCCTCAGCGGATGCTGTTTTTGGCCGCAAAGTTCTGCAGGCTGCAGTAGTTTAAGTTGTGCTTTATACCTTGTTTTGGATCCCCACCCCTTATGGACACTGCTTTTGGATGTCCCACAGGTTATGAATATCTTGAAGCAGGGTGTGTGACATACTTAGAATAATACCATTTTGTGAATACTCACCTTGTAAAATGGGTATTATAAGTATGTCACACACCCCGCTTCAACCCGCCCCTTTTTTATTCTGGATCCTTCATTTTGTGAACTTTGCGTTGTTATGACTTATGTTTGGCTCTTCCTGGTCCCTTACCTTACTGCTTTCTTTATACTGGGGAGTGAGTGGGAGGTCCCAGGTATTTATGGAAAGGGAGGGGCTTACTTTCCTCCAATCATCTCTGCAGATCTCCCTCTTCAGGTCAGTATACCCACAGGTTATGAATATCTTGAAGCGGGGTGTGTGACATACTTATAATACCCATTTTACAAGGTGAGTATTCACAAAATTGTATTTTCCAGTTGTGTCCTGTTCAGTAGGGGTTTTCATGGTGTCAAATGTGGCTCCTGACCATCTCTCAGTGCCGAATGTGGCTCTTGCATTCAGAAATGTTGGGGGCCCCTTCTTTACAGTATGAAACAATCAGGCATAAAAAGCAAAGCATGGTGGTGAAATTGCTATACAGAGTTTTATGCCCAGCAAAATTATACCTCTATATACACGAGTAATAAGTTGTGTTGGGCAAAGTTTGAGTTTGTACTGAGCTTTGCGAGTTCAGGTTGCCAAACCAGAGCCCTGATGGGCTGAGCAGCCCATCAACCAGCTTCACTTGAAGTAATAATAGTGCAATAGTGGCCATTGTGTGCCAACACACAAATGGAATTCTTCCTCCACATTTACCCATCCGCGTAACTTGTGAAAAACACAACTCCGTGAATACACCAGTGAATAAACACTATATAAGTGGCTACACACTGGTGAATTACACACACCAGTGAATAAGCACCATGTGAGTGACTATACACAAGTGAATTACACACTAAGGGGCAGTGAAGTGCACACGTGCCCGAAGCGGTGGGCTGCCTTAAACTCAGTGACCAGGGAGCAATTGGGGGTTAGGTGCCTTGCTCAAGGGCATTTCAGTCATGTCCCATGGTTGGGAATCGAACCTGCCACCTTCCGGTCTGTTTCCCCAGCTCTAGGCCATAACTTCCCACCAAGGATGCAGCAGCAGAAAGCTGCTGTACAACTTACAGTACCTGAGCCCTGCAATCCCGTCAGAGGTCTGAGTTTTTTGCTGTCAGGCCACAGTCAGGGCTTCAGAACGATGGGCGCGGCTTCCATGAGTGAGGACACTGGCAACTGGCACTAGAAGTGCTACTAGCTGCTGCCAGTGTCCTCACTCATGGGAGCGGCACCCATCATTCTGAAGTTCTGGCCATGGCCTATTTGACAACGAAAGTCAGGACTTACCGCGGACTGGATCGCCGGCTTACGTAAGTATATAATTTAAAGCCCCCCCCCCCCCCACACACGCATACCCGTCATCACATATTCTTAGTGTACATCCCGTCCCGTTCCAAAAGATATCCTTACTCATGGGTTAATCATCTTCAGATGTCACGTGACTGCAGAGCAGAAAAAGTGCCCCCCTGGCCCATATATACCAAGGCACCTCCCACAGAACCCCAGTTTTCTCTGCAGTCTCGGACTGCCAGGACAAGAAAGTGGCTCTCTCTTTTTCAGGCAGGTGAGCTGGGTCTTTGGCCCTATGGACTTGTTGAGCTATTCCCACCCGTTCCGTTTTTACTATACTGCCTCCCAGCCTTGGCTGTAGCGTTCGGGTGACGGTAGACAGCACCATATTTAGGTGCTAAGGAGCTATGCTCCGCCGCAACTCCCCCACCAAAGGGTAGACGGATCAGGCCATGGTGAGCCTTATGGGATGCTCTGCCCGCATTTTGTGTGCCTGTCACCCCTTATCCCTCAATAATGGTTCCCTTGTGACCGCTGCCTCCCCTCGTTCCTCTGAGTCCCTTAGGGCAGTGGTCCCCAACCTTTTTTTCACCGCGGACCGGTTCAGGATTTGGTAATTTTACCGCGGCCCGGCGGGGCACTGGGGGGGGGGCTGACTGGGGGTGTGGCTGGGGGCGGTGTGGCGGCATTGATCGTTAACATTGTTTTGATTCAATCATTTTAATGTTAACGTTAAGATAAGGGTTGAGGTACAGATACATAGGATGCAGATAGGGTTGATGTACAGATACATAGGATGCAGATAGGGTTGGGGTACAGATACAAAGGATGCAGATAGGGTTGAGGTACAGATACAAAGGATGCAAATAGGGTTGGGGTACAGATACATAGGATGCAGATAGGGTTGGGGCACAGATACATAGGATGCAGATAGGGTTGGGGCACAGATACAAAGGATGCAGATAGGGTTGGGGCACAGATACATAGGATGCAGATAGGGTTGGGGTACAGATACAAAGGATGCAGATAGGGTTGGGGCACAGATACATAGGATGCAGATAGGGATGGGGCACAGATACATAGGATGCAGATAGGGTTGGGGCACAGATACAAAGGATGCAGATAGGGTTGATGTACAGATACATAGGATGCAGATAGGGTTGGGGTACAGATACAAAGGATGCAGATAGGGTTGATGTACAGATACATAGGATGCAGATAGGGTTGGGGTACAGATACATAGGATGCAGATAGGGCTGGGGCACAGATACATAGGATGCAGATAGGGTTGGGGCACAGATACAAAGGATGCAGATAGGGTTGGGGCACAGATACATAGGATGCAGATAGGGTTGAGGTACGGATACAAAGGATGCAGATAGGGTTGATGTACAGATACATAGGATGCAGATAGGGTTGGGGTACAGATACAAAGGATGCAGATAGGGTTGATGTACAGATACATAGGATGCAGATAGGGTTGGGGTACAGATACATAGGATGCAGATAGGGCTGGGGCACAGATACATAGGATGCAGATAGGGTTGGGGCACAGATACAAAGGATGCAGATAGGGTTGGGGCACAGATACATAGGATGCAGATAGGGTTGAGGTACGGATACAAAGGATGCAGATAGGGTTGATGTACAGATACATAGGGTGCAGATAGGGTTGAGGTACAGATACATAGGATGCATATAGGGTTGGGGTACAGATACATAGGATGCAGATAGGGTTGGGGTACAGATACATAGGATGCAGATAGGGTTGGGGCACAGATACATAGGATGCAGATAGGGTTGGGGCACAGATACATAGGATGCAGATAGGGTTGGGGTACAGATACATAGGATGCAGATAGGGTTGGGGTACAGATACATAGGAAGCAGATAGGGTTGGGGTACAGATACATAGGATGCAGATAGGGTTGGGGTAGAGATACATAGGATGCAGATAGGGTTGGGGTACAGATACATAGGATGCAGATAGGGTTAGGGTACAGATGCATAGGATGCAGATAGGGTTGGGGCACATATACATAGGATGCAGATAGGGTTGGGGCACAGATACATAGGATGCAGATAGGGTTGGGGTACAGATACATAGGATGCAGATAGGGTTGGGGTACAGATACATAGGATGCAGATAGGGTTGAGGTACAGATACATAGGATGCATATGGGGTTAGAGTACAGATACATAGGATGCAGATAGGGTTGGGGCACAGATACATAGGATGCAGATAGGGTTGGGGCACAGATACATAGGATACAGATAGGGTTGGGGTACAGATACATAGGATGCAGATAGGGTTGGGGTACAGATGCATAGGATGCAGATAGGGTTATAGTACAGATACATAGGATGCAGATGGGGTTGGGGTACAGATACATAGGATGCAGATAGGGTTGGGGTACAGATGCATAGGATGCAGATAAGGTTGGGGTACAGATGCATAGGATGCAGATAGGGTTATAGTACAGATACATAGGATGCAGATAGGGTTGGGGTACAGATGCATAGGATGCAGATAGGGTTGGGGTACAGATGCATAGGATGCAGATAGGGTTATAGTACAGATACATAGGATGCAGATAGGGTTGGGGTACAGATACATAGGATGCAGATAGGGTTGGGGTACAGATGCATAGGATGCAGATAACTTTGAGGTACAGATACATAGGATGCTGATATGGTTGGTGTGTGGGACAGTTCATAGGTGATCAGTTAGAAGTAACAGCATGTCTGTGCCTCAATACACTCTCTGGCAGTGAAGGGGTTACAGGATCTGGCTGGACAGGAGCACAATAGAGATCACACCTCTCTCACACACACGCACATGGAGTTTTGAAAGTGTGATCCCTTGTGTTGTCTGAGCCTTTATGTTGGCAGCATAAATCCCTGAACAGCCATCATTACAATGAGCTATAGATAAGTTTTCAGTGCCTGGGGAAGGGGAGGGGGTGAACAGGCAAAGGGAGGGTAGGAGAGCTAACCTTGTGTAATCACAGATAGGAGTGTCAGCAATGTCAGCACTGACACATGCTCTGTCTTTCCTGTCCATGGCAGATGCATATCACTGAGTCTCTGCTCTTCTCCCGCGTTAGGCAGAGAAATGCCAGGTGATGGTGAGAGGGGGAGGGAGGGGCCCTCGCTATGCGTCATCCGAGGGGCGGGTCTATTCAAAATACTGCCACAGCCATAGCTCGTCTCAACCTGACAGCTGTTGCTGTACGGAGGCAGAAGCAGGTGCGCGGCCACGCTCCTGCGCACCTTAAAGGGAACACTGTCAGGGCCCGGTACCATTTGAGCCACGGACTGGTAGCGGTCCGGGGGTTGGGGACCACTGCCTTAGGGGAAGGGGGGGGGTGTTCCTTGTATTAGATGTTGTGTATCATGTATTGTGTGGCACCTCTTGTATTTTATGCTCTGGCTCCTGCGGAGCGCATTATGCAGTGATCCCGGTTTGAATTGGTTGCACTGTTTTCTTTTTCTCTAATATCGTGCTATTGTACACCGCTTTGTATAGGGCGGCGACATTTACCTCAGGTTCCTTGGCGCAGCCATTGGCTGTTTAAATCACGTGGGCGCGTCCTTTTCGCGCTCTTCGGAGGGAGGCAGGCGGGGCGAGTGACGCATTTTGCGTCGCTCCCCCGCGGCCCGCCCCTCGAGGTATATGTCTGGGCGCCATCTTGTCTCGGCGGTGCGGCGCGGCTGATGCTCGTGTGCGGTCTGTAAGTGCCCTCGCTGGCTATTTTTATTTATTACTGTGATATATCTTGTGCTTACGGGATCCTCTCTTTGTCTTTTAGGCCTATAGAATTAGTGGTTTCTCCCGGCCTTTACATTGATAAGGGAATTTGTCTAATATCTGAAAATCCTCCCACTTCCCTTGCGGTGCATTGGGGGCATCCCGGGTTTGCTTTGGCATTATTCCCATTTGGCCTTTGTGAGCCACAATAATCACCATATGGAGGCTTCTCAAGACAATGAGTCCGGGGTTCCTTCGGGACAAGGACGGTTCTGTACAGATTTCCCCTGTACCTGGCAAATTCAAGGTCTGTCTCTCTTGCGCCCAGCAGACGGTTGCGCGGTTGTCTGGGATGCCCCTGCTGAGGGCCGCTTTCCCTGAGGCCTTGCCTACTCCCTCTCTCTTGCATTCGGCTCCAGTTGTGGCGCATGCTACCGGGGATGCCCAATCTGATTTTGCTACTAGATTGGCCGATCTGGAGAGGCGGATAGGCGGTTATGAGCCACGCAAAGCTATTGGCAAGACACGGCATTTGATTGATAATACATATGTTTGCCCTATGGCTTCTGAAGCGCTGGAAGACATTGTTGGTTTTTCCCATGAGGGGGAATTATTCTTTGAGTGTGAATCTGAGGATCAGAATAGGTCTTTTGATGATCCAAGGACCGGGTCCAAGCCTTGGGATGCAACTGATACTGACAGGCTACTTGCCCATTTATTTGAAGTGCTTGAAATATCTCCCCCTGTTGCCCCCGCAGCAACAGAGAGAATTATTTTATGTTGCTAAACCGTGGTGGGAGTTCCCTGCACAGGCACATTTCAACAATCTCGTTTTACAGGAATGGGAAAAGCCTAGTAGACTTCCAGGTGTACCTAAAAGCTGGGACAAGAGGTATCCCTTTCCCCTGGATACAGCTAAATTATGGTGTTCCCCACCGGAGGTTGAGGCACCAATTCTGAGACTATCTCATACCTCTGTGGTGCACTCACCTGATACTACCACCTTAAAAGATGTGGAAGACCGGCGCATTGATCAGCTGGCCACCCATGGTTTTGCCTGTGCAGGGAACGCGCTGCGTTCTGTGTGTGCATCTGCTATTACAACTGTGGCGATTAGAAGATTGATCAGAAGTGCCTTAGAGGGTGGTTCTGCGGCTTTGAGCAGAGATGTATTTAACTGGCGTATTGTGAGGAATTTACTTTATATGTTCTTGCTGCCCTAGAGAATGCCATTAGAATGTGTGGCAGAACCTCTGCCCTGCTGGTTGCTATACGCCGTTCTGTTTGGCTGCGCCAATGGATGGCTGATATTGCTGCTAAGAAGGCTCTTACTGGAGCCCCATTTAAAGGACTGCGCCTTTTTGGAGAACGTCTGGATCTGTTTGCCAAGGAAGTCAAACTGCCTCAGCGCAAGAAGCCACTCAGGCCCTTTCGGGGGTCCAGAGTTGTTCTGTCCCCCTTTTATTCCCCCAGAAGAGGAAGGGGGGCTCCCCCCGCGGGAGGCCGCGGTGAGTCGTGTGGCAGAAGCAGAGGATGTGGCAGGCCCGGTCCTTCCTGGGGTTCTAAGCCAAAATCCTCTCCCAAACTACCGCAGGCATGAAGGGGCGCCCTCACCCATCTGGGTGGGGGGACGGCTTCGGTTTTTTGCTCACATCTGGAGACGTCTTGTCTCAGACCGGTGGATTCAGGAGGTAGTCTCCTCCGGTTACAAGATAGAGTTTGCAGCCTGGCCCTCCCCAAGATTCACAAAATCACGTATGGCTCAGGACCCCCTGTCAGCTCAGTGTCTGTGCTTGGCTGTTCAAAATCTACTGGAATTGGGGGTCATTTGTCTGGTCCCTCTGTGGGAAAGGGGCTTGGGCTACTATTCCAATCTTTTCACTGTTCCAAAAAAGGACAGATCAGTCAGGCCTATCCTGGATTTAAAGCTCCTCAACAAATGTGTCAGATTCAGGCACTTTCGCATGGAGACTCTGCGTTCTGTCATAAATTCTCTTCGCCCAGGGGACTTCTTGGCCTCTATAGACATCAAGGATGCTTACCTTCATGTGCCAATTTTTGCAGGCCATCAAAAATTTCTCAGGTTCGCAGTGGAAGATCAGCATTACCAGTTTGTGGCTCTGCCATTCAGTCTTACTTCTGCTCCCAGGGTGTTCACCAAGGTGTTGGCAGCAGTAATGGCTCTGCTGAGATCTCAGGGCATTCGCATTCTTCCTTATCTGGACGACATTCTTGTAGTTTCCCAGACTTTGCAACAAGCAGAGTTGGATGTTCAGACGGTGGTATCCACTCTGGAAAAGTTTGGCTGGGTGATCAATCTTCCCAAATCTTCCCTGTCTCCTTCCAGGGTAAAGGTTTTTCTGGGCATGACTCTGGATACCTATCAGGTCAAGGTCTTTCTCCCTCAGCTGACACAAACAGAGCTCCTTCTGTCTTGCCCTCATCCGTCCATCAGACAGGCTATGCAGCTGGTGGGTCTGATGGTGTCCAGCTTCGCGGCTGTCCCATACGCTCAGTTTCACATGAGGCCTCTCCAGGTTTATCTATTGTCAGTATGGGATCGGGACCCAGGGTCCCTGGATCAGGTATTTGTTCTGTCCCCTCTGGTCAGGCGGTCTCTGTCATGGTGGCTGGACCCAAGGAATCTACTAGTGGGCAGATCTTTTTTGACTCCCTGCTGGGAGGTGGTCACCACGGATGCAAGCCTGACAGGTTGGGGGGGCTTTTGGAGGTCCCTGAAATTCCAGGGGCAGTGGGGTCCTCAGGAGGCCCATGCCCCAATCAACATTCTGGAACTGAGGGCAGTAAGATTAGTGCTTTAGCAGCTGACCATGCACCTTCGGGGTCTGGCGGTTCAGATCCGCTCAGACAACAAGACAGCGGTTGCTTACATCAATCATCAGGGAGGAACTAGGAGCAAGAGGGCTCTCAAGGAAGTATCCCTGATTCTGTCCTGGGCAGAGGACAATGTTCCCTGCATCTCAGCGGTGTACATTCCGGGAGTGGAGAATCTGGAAGCAGACTCTCTGAGTAGGGGGGCCTCTCGCATGGGAGAATGGTCCCTCAGCAACAGGGTGTTTCACTCTCTGTGTCTCCGTTGGGGCCAGCCGGATGTGGATCTCTTTGTGTCACATCACAATCACAAGCTTCCAGTCTTTGTACCCCGGTCACAGGATCCCCTGGCCCTGTCAGTGGATGCTCTGGCAATGTCTTGGAAGAGCTTTCAGCTCCTTTATGTTTTTCCTCCATTTCCTCTGCTGGGCAAGGTGCTGTGCAAAATAGCCCAGGAGGGAGTGCCAGCCATTCTGGTGGCCCCGTGTTGGCCAAGAAGAATTTGGTTCGCAGAAATCGTACAGTTGGCAGTAGATCAGTTCGTCCTGCCCATGGTACCGGACCTGCTCACTCAGGGGCGGCTCCGCCACCCCAATTTACAAATGCTGGCTTTGACGACCTGGCTGCTAAAACCTCCATCTTGATGGACAAGGGGTTGCCAGCCTCTGTGGTTAATACTATGATCAGAGCTAGGAAGAAGTCTTCCTCTACCATTTACTACAGGGTTTGGCGTGCTTACATTGACTGGTGTGAGTCTAAGTCACTTCCATGTTGGGTGTTTTTACAAAATGGCTTGGATATGGGTTTTCAGCTTAGTACTCTGAAGGGCCATGTCTCTGCTCTTGCTGTTTTTTTCCAAAGGTCTTTTGCTCAGCATCATCTGGTTAAGACCTTCTTTCAAGGTGTTACTCATTTGCGTCCTCCACGCAAGCCCATGTTACCTGTTTGGGATTTGAACTTGGTTTTGTCTGCCATGCAAGGGTTTGAGCCCTTGCAGGAGGTGGCTTTATCCACTCTCACTGTCATGGTAGCCTTTTTGGTGGCTATTACCTCAGTCAGGTGTGTTTCTGAATTGGGGGCGCTTTCCATCAAGCCTCCTTATTTTGAAAGACACCAGGACAAGGTGGTGTTTCGCTTTAAAACTGACTTTCTGCCTAAGGTTGTGTCTGCTTTTCATCTCAATCAGGACATTGTGTTGCCTTCCTTGTGCCCTAACCCTGGTAACCCCAAGGAAAGGGTGTTACACTCGATGTTGTTAGGGCTGTGAAGTTCTATTTGGTGGCTACTGAACCTTTCAGGAAGACTGATGCTTTCTTTGTGGTTCCGTCTGGTCCTAAGAAGGGCCAGGCTCCTGCTAAATCCACTATCAGCAAGTGGATCCGTCAGGCCGTGATTGATGCATATTCTGCTAAGGGAAAGAAACCTCCTTTCCGTCTTACTGCTCATTCTACTCATGCTATTGGTTCCTCTTGGGCTTTTCAGCACCAAGCTTCTGTTGAACAAGTTTGCAAGGCCGCAAGTTGGTCTTCTGTTTATACTTTTTCTAAGTTTTACAAGGTTGATGTTAAGGCCTCAGCTGAAAGTTCTGCAGGCGGCTGTGGTTTTGACTGCTTGCTGTTGCTTTTGGGGATCCCACCCTACCTTACGGACACTGCTATTGGATGTCCCATGAGTAAGGATATCTTTCGGAAGGGGACGGGATGTACACTAAGAATAATACAATTCTGTGATTACTCACCTGTAGAATTGATATTATGAGTGTACATCCTGTCCCGTTCTGCCCCTCCCTTGTTGTTCTTGTTACCTCTTTATGGAGATTGTTGGTTATTTTCTCCCGGCTTTTGTTAACTACTTTTTAAATACTGGGGTTCTGTGGGAGGTGCCTCGGTATATATGGGCCAGGAGGGGCCACTTTCCCTGCTTTGCAGTCACGTGACATCTGAAGATGATTAACCCATGAGTAAGGATATCTTTCGGAACAGGACGGGATGTACACTCATAATATCAATTCTACAGGTGAGTAATCCCAGAATTAGAATAATCACATAATCACAGAATTAGAATAATTTTTTTTCATTTTCACAGCTTCATTCGCGATTCTGCCTCTAGGGGCCCAATGACAGGTGGGCCCCCCCTCGCCCAGTGGGTGAGGAGGGAGGTGGGTTTCATAATTGCCCCTCAAAGTCAGAGTACTCATTGATTTCAACTCTTGTTCAACATTTGGCAGAGCTTGCCAAATAGGGGTTCGTCTGACACTAGTAATTAAAGTGCCGTGCGAAGTGTGCAGAGCTACAACTATGTACTGTTTAGTTACATTCTGAAAAAGAAACGGGAAGGTTTCAGGTGTCCCATTTTCAAACTTAATGTAAAACTTTGTGATGTAAACATAGCATCTAAAGTAAGTATGTGTTAACAGTATGTTAATATATTTCTCATCTGTTCCATGCTGAGGCACCACCAGTAGTAACGAAAAAAAATATCTCAGGCCTATATAGGGCAGGCTGTGGCAGAATCCCCTCAGTTCTTTTCTTGCAGTCGCAAGGGACTGTGAAGATGCCTGGGTTTTTTTTTTTTTACTTACAGTGCTGACCAAGAGCGGGGCTCCGACTCCCAGCCCCTCACCAGCTGCATGGGATCATGCCGAGTTAGGGGTGCGCGCATGGGTCGAGGTAAACGCGCCAGGGCTCGTCCGACTGGTTACTGACTGCAGCAGGGTACCTGATCTCTGGGCCTTGCATGGTGGCCCTGCTGTGTTTCTCCCACAGAGCCCGGTCCCTCTACCCCCTGGGTCATCTACCCCCATGACTCCCTGACACGGCGAGAGACACAGTCTGCCTTGGCTGCTGGGTGTGGCCTGAGCTAGGTGGCTGGGCTCCATGGTATCAGTGTGTTTGTGATTACTACTGCCATGCGGGTCAGAGCTCATGGGGCAAAGCCTTTCGACTTGTACTGATTCCTTTAGGAATCTGAAATTGTTTTTATTGTTACAGGGTGGGGGTCCAGAAGCTGCTGCATCCTTGGTCAGAGGTTGATCTCAGATGCAGGGGGTTGCTTTTCTGTTAGTGCAAGCAGGTCTGACCAGTAGTCGAAAGGCAGGAGGGTGTGGGAACCAGCGCTCCAGCTGTATTGCTTAGCAGTTAGAGCAGCCAGGGTTTCCTATTTAAATGGAGAGTGGTGCCACGTGTCCCATGTGCCAAGCGCGCCTGAACGCCTTACGCAGCTGGCAGGTTCTTTGCCTCAGTTGGATCGGAGTCGGATACCCCCTCGTGGGGGCTGCCAGGTCCATTCGTGTCCCAGGGTCCACCCAGGGATGGGGTTCCTCCTTCAGAAGTGACGGACAGGGTGGCTCACATGGAGATCGTAGTCAGTGGCCTTCCGCAGCAGAGGCATCCTGAGTCTGTCTCTGCCCGCCCAGGTGGGAAGGCTACTGCCAAGCATAGGCATATTCAGACAGAATCCTCTGAAGATTCTAGCTCCTATGTCGAGGCCCTATTTAGGGGTTCAGGATCTAGTTCCGGTTGGTCAGAGGGGGAGGTGACCGGCAGCGGAGATGAACCGGAAGCCGTGCATACGCCCGGGAACCGTCTAGATCACTCGACAGATCAGATTGAGGAGCTTATTGAGGCACCTCTCTACTCCTCAGCCAAAGCAGCAGGTTAAGAATCCTACAAGCGTCAGAAGGTCAGACAGGTTTTTCACAGGCTTGCCCATTTCGACGGACTGGTGGCAATGGAGTGGGAGAAACCGGATAAGCTTCCATCTCTTCCTAAGGTCCTGGACGCCAGGTAGCCTTTTCCAGATGAGGTGGTCAGGGTTTGGTCTTCGCCACCCGAGGTAGACGAACTGGTGTGGAGTCTGGCTTGACACACCATTATCCCTACTTTAGATAGTGTGGCCTTGAGAGACCTGGCAGATAGGAGGTCGGACCAGCTCTGCAGACATACGTTCTCCATGGTGGGGTCGGCCATGCACCCAGCTTGTGCCATATCCAAGGTGGCTATGACAGGCAGGGTCTGGTTGAAGCAGCAGAATAGGCGTTTGCGTCATGGAGGTTCGCTATGGAGTTCTTCAGATACATGGTGCCAGCTGACATAATTTTAGCGGGCTTACAAACAATTCTCACACATTAAACAGCGGGTCTTTGGGGCATCCAGGATTCGAGGTTCGCTGGGCGCCATTTTGATGATCTTCGCGCGCGCGCTCGTGGTTGCGGTCCCCCTCCTCCTTTGGTCTGTAAGTGCCCTTGCGGGCGATTCTTTATTAACATTTATTTTTCTGCTGCGCATGGTCCTGACACCTCTTATCCTTTATGTCTATTTGGGGGCTCTTGGTCTGTCTAACAACAGTGGCCTGTATTAATTATCTGTGTGGGACTCGGAGCAGGATGATCCTCCAGGAAGGTGTCTTTCCTTCTGGGTGGAGGACAACGTTCCCTGCATATCAGGGGTATTCGCTCCGGTGGATGTCCTTCTGCGACAGGATGTGCTAATCCTTGTGTCATTCTGAGATCCAACTAGTGTGGATCTGTTTGGGCCCCGTCATTATCACGAGTTCTCAGCTCTTGTTTCTCTGTCCCAGAATATTCTGACTGTGGTCATGAGGCTTAGTATAGTTATGGCTGGACATTCTATTCTATGTTTTCTCTTTATTCACCCTGCTTGGCGGGGTTCTGCGCAAGATTGCGCTGGAAGGGGGGACCAGTGTTACTGGTGGCCCCTGGGTGGCCTAGTGGAGTGTGGTTCGCAGACGTGGTGCTGAGGACAGCGGACTGTTTGTTCTGTCAGGAGTGCTGTTCTGCTCACCCTGGGCCCTGCTCACCCTGGGCCCCTTTTATGTCACCCCAATTTACAGGCTCTGGTCGGGACGGCCTGACGGCTGATTCATCCATCTTGTTGGAGACGGACTTCTCTTCTCGGTGACTGTGACTATTGGAAGTCTAGGAGCAAGCTTCTTCTTCTTCTGTATATTATAGGGTATGGCGTACCCATATTGATTGGTGTGAGTGGGTTGGAGTTGTTTCTCCATCTCTGTACTTTGAAGGTGCAGGTTCTCCCTGTCCGCCTTCCTTTGGAAGTCTTTTGCTCACTTTTTTCTTTGGTTGAGCATTCTTTCGGGGATTGCTCATTTGCGTTCCCCACGCAATTCTATGGTCCCCGTTGGGGATTGGACTTTTATTCTGTTTGCCTTGCGGGATGTTCCTTCTGGACCTATTCCGGATGCTGTCTGACTGTCTTTACCCTCAAGGTCGTCCTTCTGGGGGCTGTTGCTTCAGTCAGACGTGTGCCTGAGTGGGCGCCTCTGTTTAGCTAAGCCCTCGTTCTTTGATATACGCCAAGATGAGGTGGTGTTCCGCTTTACGCCGGACCTTCTGCCTAAGGTGGTGTCTTATGCTCATGTATTCAAGACATCTTGTCTTTTTTCTGTGCCTTATTCCTAGTAACGCTGAGAAAAAAGGGGGTCTACATTCCCTCAACAGGTGTTAGACGTGTTTTTCCTGTTTGTCTCTTGTCCCTTAGGGGGACTGATTCCCCTTGGGGTTTGCGGGCGTCTCCATCCTGTATGTGCCTGATTTCGTCTTATTCCAGGGGTTAAGCGGCCTTTGGCCTGGTCTTTGCTTGGATGGATGTCCCTTCTGGTCCTAGGGAACGGAAAGTAGCCAAGGCTACTGTTAGCATTAGGACTGGTCAGGCTGTTACTCAGGCCTTTTCTCTTAAGGGGAAGAGTCTTCGTCTCTCTTTATTTCTGATTCTACTTGTGCTTTGGTATCTTTGGGCCTTTCAGCACCAGGTTTCTGTTGATCAAGTTTGCTGGACCGCTTCTTGTTTTTCTGTTCATACCTTTCAAAGGTTTTTATGAGGTTGACGTTGGAGCCTTTGCTCATGTCACTCTGGTAGCTAGGTTGCAGGTGACAGTGCTTTTAACTGTCTGCTGTGCCTTTTTTGTTGGGGATCCCACCCTACTTTATGGACACTGCTATTGGATGTCCCAAGTGTAAGTATTATATCTGGAGCAGGACGTACTGTATACTTAGAATAATACAATTCTGTGAAATACTCACCTGTAGAATTGGTATTATACGTATACAGTATGTCCTGCTCCACCCCACCCTGGTTTTTACATTGTTCTGGATCCCCTGTATGGTGATTGTTATCATTGTTATTACAGTTTTTGGTGGTTCATTTCTCCCGGCTTCTTTTTTACTGCTTTTCAATGCTGGGATTTGTGGGAGGTCCCCGGCTATATGAAGGGCCGGGAGGAGCCTGTTTTTTGCATGTCTGCAGTGCACAGCGCCATCTGGCGGAGGATTACCCAAGTGTAAGTATTATATCTGGAGCAGGACGTACTTAATACGTATAATACCAATTCTACAGGTGAGTATTTCACAGAATTGTATTTTCTCCCCTCTCGGTGCTGTGCCTGAACTGCTTTTGAATTAACTGAGGAGATTCTGCCACAGTATGCCCTATATAGGCTGAGAAGAGCTAGTTTCTTTCTATCCTGCAGTCCCCACCTATGGCTGAGATTAAGGCGGACCTTCACCCCGAATAAGAGCATATGTTATATGTATCCCACACCCTGTACATACAGATTGCCCACATTAAAAATCATCCTACCTGCATCTACTGCATGTTATGAGCCTTTAAACATCCAAGATGGCGGCGCATGGAGCATTAGGCTGCCCACAAACAGGAAGTGTCTTCTGACTGTGTCTCTCTCCATTCTGGGATTGCTGTCCATTCCCTGAGCCCAGCTCTGCACTGTCTGTGCAAAGCAGAGCTATAACCCCGCCCCCTGTACTTTATCCCACTCTCCACTCCTCAGTATATGTGATGCTTCTGAGGCAAGATGGCGACACCCGTATTCTTGAGTCCTAAACAGAGTTGCAGCCCGGTGGGGGAAAGAATAATAAGTAAGTGGCTAAAACCTTAAAATATATTCATTGTAGATGATGGGGAATAGTTTTTTAAGGGTTTGGGCTTTTCATTAAATCATGCTGAAGGTCCGGTTTAACCCGCATGTTGCTACTGGCAGTGCCCCGGAATGGAAGAGGGCGATAAAGAAAATTTACCGGTAAATACACAAATTTCCCTTTTTTCAGTGTGCAGTTACAGAGATTTCTAAGGCATCGGCAGTTGCTTCAAGTACATCTCTAAATAACTTATCAGTCAGTGGGATTGATGGGAATGAGCTCCAGCCATCTCCAGAAAATACAGCAATAAGGACATTTATAAGAAAAAAAGACAAGGCTGTTACGGGGGATGAGATGACGTTATATAACATTGACTCTATAAGCCAGGAGGAGCAGCTCACATTACTGGAAGCAACCAAGCAAGCTAAAGCCCTGGCATTAACTATGGTGTTTCATAATAAAACAACTCTGCTCAGCATACATAAGGTGAGCATCCTTTCCTCTTATTCCAGTAAAATGTTTTTAAAAACCTACACCCGCATGGATAGCTATAAAATATAAATCCTTGCCCTAAAAGGTATATTTTCATGTACTGTAACTGGTAATGTACTATATTTTTCGCACTATAAGACGCACATAGGATTTGGAGGAGGAAAATAAGAAAACAATATTTTAAACCAAAAACACACCATTACAGACAGTGTGGCATTCCCCCTATTTTATTCCTCATGGGCAACGTGGCATTCTCCCTCCCATTCCCATAGGCCGTGTGGGATGCCCACATTCCATAGACAATGTGGCATTCCCCCCTCCCATTCCCCATATAGGCAGTGTGGCATTCCCCCCTCTCATTTCCCATATAGGCAGTGTGGCATTCCCCCCTCTCATTCCCCATATAGGCAGTGTGGCATGCCCCCATCCCATTCCCCATATAGGCAGTGTACATTCCCCCTCCCATTCCCCATATAGGCAGTGTGGCATTCCCCCTCCCATTCCCCATATAGGCAGTGTGGCATTCCCCCTCCCATTCCCATATAGACAGTGTGGCATTCCCCCTCCCATTCCCCATATAGGCAGTGTGGCATTCCCCCCTCCCATTCCCCATATAGGCATTGTGCCCCCTCATTATCATAGGCAGTGTGACATTCCCCCCACCCATTCCCCATATAGGCAGTGTGGCATCCCAAAATGGGATGCCCTGCTGTGTAAAACCCCTACAAAACCTACTTTCTCATTGATCCAACGGCACATGCGCAAGCTGTGGTCGCTGTCTGCTATACCTTTTAGCAGGGAGCGTGCCCACGGAGGGAGTCGCTACTTCAACTCTTGAGGTGTTTTCAGAAAAAGCTGTGGAACCATTGCCTCCTCATCTGGTCCTTGACTGTCCTAAAGATCTCCTCCCTGGTATAAGAGGGGTTTATATGTCTGTCTTCATCTCCAGCAGGAACAGGATTTTTTTTTTGATGAGAAGAAATATGGAACATTAGGCCTGATTCAGAGCCTCCTCAAAACCGTGTTGTATTTGTCTCGTTATGTGTATTTTTCACTTTTTTTCCGTATGCGTAGGTGCGTATGCATGATTCAGAGCCTCCATCGGAAGCCTTACGCCAACGAGAATGGCATTTTCTGCCTCTCGTTGCGTCCTTGACAGGACGAGGGTTACGTTTACGTTACCCCGTAAACTTCATATACTACCGTTTTTCAGTGCTTTCCAACGTAGCTTCCAACGAAGATTTTCTGTGTCCCGTTAGATTCAGCTGCATCTTTCTCCAAATATACGTCCAAACGGAATTCTCTCGGAAATCTGTTGGAAAGCTGCTATGTTCGCATGCATGTACGCATGCGCACAGCTATTTGACTCATTCATGTCCCCCATCTCAACTATCCTCTCACTCACTTCTGCTCCAATGCTTACCTGTACTCACTCGCGGTTCCTGTATGTAACATCTCCCGTCCTTAATGCTTACCTCAACTCACTCACGGTTCCTGTATTTAACATCTCCCGTCCTTAATGCTTACCTCAACTCACTTGCGGTTCCTGTTTAGATGTTCTCCCGTCCTTAATGCTTACCTCAACTCACTCGCGGTTCCTGTTTAGATGTTCTCCTATCCTTAATGCTTACCTCAACTCACTCGTGGTTCCTGTTTAGATGTTCTCCCATCCTTAATGCTTACCTCAACTCACTTGCGGTTCCTGTTTAGATGTTCTCCCGTCCTTAATGCTTACCTCAACTCACTCACGGTTCCTGTTTAGATGTTCTCCCGTCCTTAATGCTTACCTCAACTCACTCGTGCTTCCTGTTTAGATGTTCTCCTGTCCTTAATGTTTACCTGAAGGTTCTGCATTTTCCTCTTAGTTGTCTCTTCCTTCGTGATGTCTTCTGCTGTATGTAATTTATTTGATGTGTTCATGCATCATAAGTTTATAGCTTAACATAAAATAAAGACGAAACATGGTTAAGTTTAAAGATATATTTTTTTTCTTTAACTCTGTATTTTTTTTATATTTAAATATCAAACTTTATTTTTTTTTTATTTTAAAACAAGTATTAATTTTTTTTTTCTTATAATAGAATTTTTTAATTTTATTTATAAAGACATTTTTAAAATGTTTAAAACACCATAAAAAATATCAAACAACATGTGGCAGGCCCCAGGAATCTATTCTTCACTGGTCCCCAATGAAGCAGCAAGCTCCTGGATGTCGCCCACCAACCTATACACTGTTGCGGTCTCTCCTGTGGGGTTGCTGTGAAAAGGAAGCCATAATTAATATTTGGTATATTCATTTTTCATATCTGTGGAATGAAATATTATTAATGTTCAAGCAAAGGGATGAGGCCATATGCCATTATGCAAATTAATTTGGCTAGGAATGAGGGCATATGTCATTATGCTAATTATTTTGGCCAGGGATGGGGCATATGTCATTATGCTAATTAATTAGGCTAGGGATGAGGGCATATGTCATTATGATAATTCATTAGGCTAGGGATGGGGCCACATGTCATTATGCTAATTTATTAGGCTAGGGATGAGGCCATATGTCATTATGCTCATTTATTAGGCTACGGTTTTTTAATACCTGGTGATGAAGCTATGTTATAGGTAATCAAATAAGTAGACTACAAGCTTACTAGGCTGTTGGGCGACCTGATCTTGGGGGACCAGCCTCCTCTCTGGGGCCTGCCACTGATCCGGATCTGAGTCTGTTGAGAAAGGAAAAATATGTTTACTTCTAATGTCAGATTAGGAAAAACAAACATTTTTTTCATAATGCGTGTGTGACATCACCCACCTTCGCCATGCGCCTCAGGGGCTGGATCTTCTGGCCTCTCCACTCCCCGCTCTCCACCTGCTACATCGTCATCTAAAAGAATAGAAGCAGGAAAATAGTGTGTGTTTACAGTGCATGTACCTGTGTGTGCTTCAGTCAGAGAAACATACCAGAGTGTTGTTGCTCCGCCATCTGGGCCAACCCATGGCGAGCCGCTGATGCCCCTCTTCTGTAGACAGGTCCAGTGGCTGCTCGGAGCCACCTACAGAGGAGGGGGAGGACCTTGGCCATGGAGACGCACCACCTTCACTTGGCCCAGATCCATCCCGCACTGGCCGGACTGCTCGCCTCCGGGTGGGTCAGATTCGATAATCCCATTCGCTCACTAGAAGAGATTAGCATTCCTAAACAGAGGCCTGCCTAAGGGCTTTGGGATATCTAACATGTAATAGTAATGTACTTACTTGGGAAATGTTGAGCGAAGAATCTCCTCACCCAGGGCCTCTCGGCCTGAACAAACACTTACTAGCATAATAGTGTCCTGTTGCTCGCGGGTGAAGAGTGTGGGTGCCATCTTGTTTGCCAGTATCAGTAGATGTGTTGCGCCCCAGCGGTGTCTGGGATGCGCACGTCCCTATGCACGCTTACGCGTAAGCGTCATACACACTCATAACTATTTAAAGGGTCAATGGACACACAGCTCAGTCTCTTTACAGATCTTACTATGCCAGCTAAGAAAGCTAGCCGCAAGTTAGCCCTGGAAAGGAACGCCATGAGCGTCGTGTAGAACGCCATGGTGAAAGCTCATCTAGGCCTACAACTCGGTCCCACCAAGCCAGTGGCCACTCGCATCCGACAAGGAGCTCCAGTCGCCACATGAAGGATACATTGGGCCACACTCCAGGCCCCTCAAAATCTGCATCAGCAAGGAAGCCGAAGGAGACTTCCTCCAGGAAGAAGGCTCCCCGCCCCTCAACATCCAATAGCCAAGGGAGCACTACTACTAAGGGCAAGGGTAAGTCTAGGCCAAGAAGCCCGAGCCCCCCAACAACACCCTCTCCTGGTCCTTCCCAATGTCACGAATCTGCCGTGGAGAGCCCTGAGTCACCGGGCAGCTCCACGGCAGTAACTTCTTGGGGCAGCCAGCTGATGACACCCAGCCCCTATGCAAGTCCAGCCCAATCCATGGTAAGCTAGGTCTGGCTAGTCAACTCCTGCAAGTCACCCAAAGAATGTCACCCAATATTCCACTCACCCAGGAAGTTCCATCCAGGGCAACATTGGACCGAAACCTGCGGCGTGGGACGTTGAGCGGACCCTTTACTGAGCCCCAAACCATGGCGTTGGCAAGTGGGGTTTCTGAGCACTTTCATGAGCTGTATGGGAGAAATTCTAAAGCCACCAGCAAAGTGCGCAAGAACCAAATCTGGGAGGAGATCACCAGACAGGTCAATTGTGCAGGGACGGAGAGGAAAGATGTGGAGCAGATCCAGGGGAAATTCTCGGACCTCAAATATGCTGTGAGACAGAAGAGGAATAAGCGCAGGCAGCATGGGTACATATGGGTGTGGGAGTTGGCCTGGTTGTTGTTGTGCAAGACCTTGTAAGTAATGTTTTTTGCAAACAGGAGGTGGATTCCCAAGTAAATTGCAGTACACCGCAGCTGAGGAGCTTGTCCTAGGACTTATACTACAGGGCTTATCTGGGGCCATAGACACTGACAACAATGTCATGCCTGAAGGTTAGTATTTTAAGGATTGGTTAATTTCCTTTGCATTTAAAAAATGTAGTTAAAAAGCATAGCTCCACACAGGGCCGTAGCTAGGGGGGAGCAGGGGGGTAGGGGCACGCTCCCAGGGTGCAGCAGTTCAGGGTGGTGCCAAAGGGTGTCTGGCAAACCGGTGGTGGAGTCCATTTAGAAAGTTTGGCTTGGGTGCCCTAAAGCCTAACTACTCCTATGGGTACACAAGGTATGTTTATGTGTTAACTTGCCTTTACTGTTACATTCCAGCTCCTCAAAATACTCTACCCACTGCGCAACCCTCCACCTGTTTGCCCACTGCCACCACGTCCCGCCAGCCATTACCAACATATTCTACACAGGACCAGCAGGATCAGGTAAGTGTAATGTGCACTAACTGGTGATGCATGTGAAGGAAGATGACTACTTGCTCCAACATATATTTGAGCAACTATCTCATACAATTTTTTTTCATGTCCCTACAGACACCACCCATATTGGATGCAATACACCTTATGGAGGAGAAGGAGGAAAACATTAACATCATCTGCCACTGCCCCAGCAGCAGCCGCCCACACATCCTCTGCAGCAGAGTCAATCACGCCCTCTGCTGGCAGACCAGCATGGCCAGCAGCAAGAGCCGGAAACAACTGTCCCATGTGGTAGCTCTGCTGCAGGGGATTCGCCTACTAAATCTGCTCCTGTTGCTAGGCCTAGACCTGCAGCATCTGCACGTGCGCAAACCCGGGGAAGTGGAGAACGCCCTCATCCACGTCACCATGTCAGCCAGGTTAGGTGTGTGCAGATCCTGGAGACAGCATGGCGCAATGACAGCCGCAACTTTAGGCACGTCAACCAAAGATTAACAGAGCAGCTGTCAGGTCAATTACAAAACTTCAATAACAACTTCACCACCCTGCTGGAAGAAATTAGGTCTAGCAACAGGCAGATGCTGGAGCAGTGGCAGATGATGAATGCCACCCATGCACAGGTGTTGGCCATCCTACAAGGGCAACAACAGCCTTATTATGGGAATTCACCATATTAAGATTTAGCATTGTATTTGCTCCACATCCTTCCTCTCCATCCCCACACTATTCACCTGTCTGGTGATCTCCACCCATATTTGTGTATTTGTGCCTTTGCTGGTGGCTTTAGAATTTCTCCCATACAGCTCATGATAGTGCTCACAAACCCCACTTGCCAATGCCATAGTTTGGGGCTCAGTAAAGCGCTCGCTCAAGCTCCCACGCAGCAGGTTTAGGCCTAATGAGATCCTGGCTGCCTCATCCTGGGTGGTGACATTCTTGGCTGACTAACACCCCACTAATAGATACAACTTTTGCTCTGAACGATTGTGCTGCACTTGCTTGGGGGCTGGATGTCATAGGCTGGCTGTCCCTATAACTTGCAGCCGTTGAGCTGCATGGTGACTCAGGGCTTGCTACATTGTAATGCTGAAATAGGCCACGAGCTGAAGAGGGTGTTATTGTGGGCCTTGGGATTCCTGCCCTACTGTTCCCCTTGCCCTCATACTAGTGTTCCCTATGGTTCTGGATGTTGTGGGATGGGGAGCATTCGGGCTTGAGGAAGTCTCCTTGCCCATCCAGGCTGTGCCAAATTTAGAGGGGGCAGGAGTCTGGCCCAATGGATCCTTCCTTTGCCTAGTAGATGTCCTCGTAGGCTGCGAGTGGCCTTCCCCACCTATCTTCTATATGGAATAGTAAATTGTTTTCATGAGTTTTTTCTGTTCTGTGTTATTTTTAGCCATTTCTAATCTCTTTTATTACAAAAATATGAGTGTTGTGAAAGCAAATATTTGACATTAAAAATGCATTACAAATCTGAGTGTATATTAATATATCTAAGGACAACCAAAATGAATGCCAAATATTTAAAATAAAAAAAAAAAAAAATCAAAAATGATGAAACAAAAATTGAAATCAAATGATCCCGGATGGATTGCCCAGAAGCACTCTGGGTGCCCTCATATAACTAGTCCGGAATGTCCGTGGTGGCTGGAGAGGGGGGCACGTCAACATACCGGGGGACCTGCTGCATTATCGCAAAATTATGTAGAACACAGCAGTCTATTATGATCTTTATAAACTTGTTGGGGTCATACTGCAGGGCCCCCCCGGTATGGTCCAGGCATCTAAATCTGCATTTCAGCAGGCCGAATTCCCTCTCCACCACAGCCCGTATCTTTCGATGGGCCCGGTTATAGCCCTCCTGGGCCTGAGGGCACAGGAATGGTGTCATCAACCATGGCAGTAGTGGGTATCCCGAATCCCCTGAAAAGAATAAAACAGAAAGTTAGTATCTACTTCTTAGTTACATTGTATATCATGTCATCAGAGGGAAATAACATCTATATGTTGAGACAGGGTTATCCAAAAAGATTCATAGTCATACAGTGAAAGGCTAATTAAATTATTTCTCCAAACTTACCCAGTAGCCATCCACCAGACAAATCTCCTGATTCAAAGCGACCATAGAGGCTTGAATTTCTCAAGATATAGGCGTCGTGGGTGGATCCGGGAAAGCCAGCCATCACACTTAGGAACCGAAGGTCCGGGCCAACCACAGCTTGCACGTTTATGGAGTGGCCCATCTTCCGGTTCCTGTAAGAGCAGAAAAACAGGTCTTTAGTACACACAAAAACAAGCCAGCAAATAACCAAGTTAAAGCTAACAAAATAAGGGATTCTTATTGTTAAAAAGTTTTATTTTATGACTCAAAAATTAATACTAACACCAGTAAGTAATAGTTAGTTAGTCGGATTTAAATAAGGTCTGCATTAAAATGAATAGTTAAGGGCTACATGAAAATGATTAGTTAAGCTCTGCATTAAAATGAATAGTTAAGGGCTACATGAAAATGATTAGTTAAGGTCTGCATAAAAATTAATAGTTAAGGGCAACATGAAAATGATTAGTTAAGGTCTGCATTAAAATGAATAGTTAAGGGCTACATGAAAATGATTAGTTGCCCGACATAACGGAAAATTGGTGACAAACATACGATCATCGAAAGCGTGTATACGCGTTAACGTAAATGCATATACGCATGAAAACTGTAGCGTAAAATACGAAAAAGCATGGAAAAACTCACAAAACTTACACAGACACATGCGAAAATGCACGTGAAAGAGGCTCTGAATAACCCTATTGTGGCCATTCACTGAGAATAATAATAACCTTTATTTACATAGCATCAACATATTTTGCAGCGCTTAACCTTTAGATAAATTACAGAGGTATAAATAAGATCACCATTGAGAATTAAGTATCCACTGCCTTTGGCTCAGGATCTGTTTAATCCTGCATTTTCTGAGCCTTTAAACATCCAAGATAGTGGCACATGGTGTCTCAGGCAGCCTGCAAACAGGAAGTGTCTTCTGAAGGTGCAGCTCTGCATTCTGGGAATGCTGTGCTTTTCCTGACCACAGCTCTTCTCTGTCTGTGCAATGCACAGCTATAACCTACCCCCTCTACTATTCTCAGTGTGCCACACACCCCGCTTCCCCTTTAATTCTTAACGATCGGGTTACTCACCAGCAGGTGACAACGTTGCAGAGAGAAGTCTTGTAAACGAGCCCCTCCTGGCCTACATATACCTGGGACCTCCCACTGAATCACCAGTTTTTTCTCTCTGCATGAAGCGACGACAGAAGAATGAAGTCTCCTGCTTGCAGGTAGCCGGGGTAAAATCCGGCATCCCCTTTTGGTCTATTTCTGCCCAGTTCTAGTGTGTTTATTATGCCTAGTTAAATGGAAGCCTCCCAGCCTAGGCTGCGGGCTGGGCAAAGGTAGATGGCACTTTAGGTGCCTAGGAGCTTATCTCCTCCGCTCGACCCCACTTGTGGGGCAATGCGGCTATCCGGCTGGTGATCCGGATTTGGGATACCCCTGTCCCGATGTCCCTTTAGGTCACCTTCTCCCGCTTGGCCTTCTCCCTTCGCTGGGGGGGGGGAGGGGTGTGTGTGTGTATGTAATGTGCATGAGTGCTTTACTTTACTGTGAAAAAAGGCCTTGGCAGTTTTTAGTGTCAGCACATGGCCAGGGCTGCTGGGGCCTGTTTTTGACTGTTTGTTTGTTTTTCTGGCCCGCCCCTCGCTTCCCTGGTCTCATTAGAGACCTGGACACTGCAGCTGGTGGGGGAAGAGCTTGCGGCTGAAAACTACACAGGTAAAATGGCCCCACCATTGCGCACGTGGGGGGCCGTTCTTATGCTATGGCTGCTTGTGCAGCATTTTTCTCCCTGGGACATTTCTACTTATGGGGAATGTTGTTGTTTCACATAGGTGGGATATGTGCTCCAGTGGCTGCGATTGTTCACTTTACCTTGTGATATATATATATACATATATATATATATATATATATATATATATATATATTTATGTATGGGCATGTATTTATACACAGTATGTGCTCTGATTTTTTGCACTCTGCTTTGCCTTGAAATTACATGTGTCATGTATATTTATTCAAGATGTTTAAGCTAGCCATATATGTTTGCCTTATTGGTTATGTATGATTGTGGCTGGGGGACTGACTGTGGTCTCTTTTCCCCCACAGATTCTGGGATCTCCTCACTGCAGTGGCTCTCCCGGTCTGTTATACCTGGCTAGTCTTAGTCTCTAAATTGGGATTTTCCTAGGTTTAAAAAAAAAAATAAAAAATCCTCCCACTTCCGGGACTTTAATTACAAAGGAGCATCCCGGGTTGCTTAATGCGTAAAACCCTGGGTTGTTGCGAATACCACAAATTCACCATATGGAGGCTTCCAATGTTACCGGAAATGGCTCAGAATGTTACCGGAAATGGCTCAGAAGGCTATGGCAAAGCGGAAGCACCTTGCTCCGGCAGTACCTGCCCTGGAGGATGAGGTACCTGAATTTTTGGATTATTCCGATTGTCCCCCTGATGAGGAGGGGGAACTCGGATGAGCCTGCAGACCAGCTATTGTTTGATACTGCTGGTGATCAGGCTGTGGGGGTGTCCCTTGACACTCCTTCCATTTCGGCTCAAATGTTTAAAGTTTTGGCCTTGGATCCGCCTGCGGTGGTCCCCCTGCCAAAAAGTGAGTTGTTTGATGTACCCCAGCCGCGTTTGGTGTTTCCCAGGCAACAGCGCTTTGAGAAGCTTGTCCTTAAAGAATAGGAACAACCCACGCGCCTGGCTGGAACTCCTCCTAATTGGGATAAGCGTTATCCCTTTCCAGAGGACTTGGTGAAGCTCTGGTCAGTGCCCCCCGAAGTCGACACCCCGGTGTTGGGGTTGACTGGCCCGGCTGCGTTGCACCTTTCTGGCACCACTACCATTAAGGATGGTGAGGATCGTCGGGTTGATCAATTGGCCCGCCATGGTTTTATCAGTGCCGGGTCGACACTACGGCCAATTTGTGCTTCGGCGCTTCTTCTGCTGGCCGTTAGATCCATTATTAGGGATCTGCTCGCAGATCTTGATCCCGCTTGTGATATGATTAGCTCTCTCAAGCAGTGTGAGTCGTTTGTTTCTTTTGCCCTGACTGCTCAGGACGATGCTCTTGCGACGAGTAGCAGGACAGCGGCTTTGCTGGTGGCTATTCGTCGGTCTATATGGCTGCGCCAGTGGACGGCGGACCTCAACTCTGAAAGGGCGCTTACAGCGCTTCCCTTCCTAGGTTTACGCCTTTTTGGCGGGAAATTGGATGCTGTTACCAAGGATGGTAAGTTGCCTCAATTCAAGAAACCTCGTCGCTCCTTTAGGGGTGCGAGTTCCTTTAGTCCCTAGTCCCTCCTTTCGAGGAGCCAGAGCGGGCAGAGGGGCTTCCCTTCCCGTTACCGGGGCTGTAGGTTGGTCCCGGGGAAGAGGTCGTGGCCGTCCCGGTCAGTCCTGGGGCACCAAGCCCAAACCTACTGCTAAGCCCGCTCAGCAATGAGGGGCTACCCTCACCCGTGCGGGTGGGGGGACAATTGCGACACTTCTCCCTGGTTTAAGGCCGGGAGTCTCCGGACACATAGATCTGGGAGGTGGTGTCGCCCGGTTACAAACCGGAGTTCGAGTCTCGCCCTTCTTCACGGGTTTTCCTGGAAATGGCGGTCATCCGGCTGGTGCCGCACTTAGAGGTGGGCCTCGATTTTTACACCATTCTCTTCGCAATCTCCTAGAGGGACGGGTCAGCTTGTCCCGTCCTGCATCTGAAGTTTTTCAAACTTCCCAGGTCCCCCCTTGCTCTAGCCAGGGTGGTGTCCTTTCTGGGAATGCGGTTGGATTTCGGTCAACACAGGGCGTTGCTCGCTCAGTCCAAGGTTTGTCTAATTCAGGAGTTGGCTTGGATCCTTCGTTCCAATCCTTGTTCTGGAGCCTTCCGTCTGGTTCTTGCTCTTGTGTCCCATCAGGGACTGGGCCTTCTGGTTCAGCTACGCTCGGACAGTCAAACAACGGTTGCTTACTTCAATCATCAGGGAGGGACTCCCAGTCTGGGTGCCCTCAGAGTGGGGTCCCTGATCCTGACCTGGGCGAAGACACATGTTCCTTATCTCTCGGCAGTCTGCAGTCTGCTCCGGTGGGGGACACCAGAGGTGGTCCTGTTTCCCTGGCGTCACAATTGCAGGCTCCCGATCTTTGTGTCGCCCTCTCAGGATCCTCTGGCTCTGGCGGCGGAAGCCATATCCCTGAGCCGGGGGAACCCGGGTTTTCTGTACCTGTTTCCTCTGATACCCAGGCTAGGCTGGGTGGTACAGAAGCTGGTTCTGGAAAGGGTGTCCACCATTCTCGTGGCTTCAAGACGGCCAAGACGAGTGTGGTGCGCAGACATCATTTGGCTGACAGTAAATCAGCTCATTCTGCCTCTTCGGTCAGGTCCGCTCGCTCAGGGTCGGCTGTCTTACCCCAGTTTACCAACGCTGGTTTTGATGGCTTGGCCGCTGAGACCTCCATCTTGAAGGAGGAGGGTCTTTCTGACTCGGTTATTAAGACCATGATCGGTGCCCGAAAGAGGTCTTCTTCTATCACCTACTATAGGACTTGGAAAACCTATATCGCTTGGTGTGAGGTTAGATCTTTTCCTTGTAGGGTCTTTTTGGTCTCCAGGATTCTGGAGTTTTTACAATCTGGGCTGGACTCTGGTCTTCAGCTGAGTACTTTGAAAGGGCAGGTTTCTGCCTTATCGATCTTTTTTCTGAAGCGTTTTGCGCTTCATCCCTTAATTAAAACTTTTTTCCAGGGGGTTACGCATGTGCGGCCTCCCAGGAAACCATTACTCCCTGTTTGGGACTTGAATTTGGTTCTTTCTGCTCTTCAGGCTCCTCCTTTTGAGCCTTTGCAAGATTGTCTACCCTGACTCAGAAGATTGTCTTCTTGGTAGCCATCACTTCGGTTCGGCGTGTCTCGGAGTTGGCGGCCTTGTCTATCCAGGCGCCCTACTTTGAGAGGCATCAGGACAAAGTGGTCTTTCGGTTCAAACCAGACTTTCTTCCTAAGGTTGTTTCTGCTTTTCATTTGAACCAAGATATTGTTCTTCCCTCCCTGTGTCCTAAGCCTAAGAATGACAAGGAGAGGGTTTTGCATTGTTTGGATATAGTACTATTTGATTATTACTTCACCTTTTCGTAAAACTGATGCCTTTTTTTGTTGTGCCCTGTGGGCCTAAGAAGGGTTTGGCACCGACTAAATCTTCCATTAGCAAATGGATACGTCAGGCCATTATTGCGGCCTATTCTGCTAAGGGGAAAGTTCCCCCTTTTTCGTATCACTGCTCATTCCACTCGCGCCGTTGGAGCATCTTGGGCTTTTCAGCACCAAGCTTCTGTTGAACAAGTTTGTAAGGCCGCTACTTGGTCTTCTGTTCATACTTTTTCTAAGTTTTACAAGGTTGATGTGCGGGCCTCAGCGGATGCTGTTTTTGGCCGCAAAGTTCTGCAGACTGCAGTTTTTTAAGTTATGCTTCACCTTGCCTTTGGATACCCATCCCTTGCGGACGCTGCTTTTGGATGTCCCGATCGTTAAGAATTAAAGGGGAAGCGGGGTGTGTGGCACACTGAGAATAATACCATTTTATGAGTACTCACCTGAAAAATGGATATTGTCAGTGTGCCACACACCCCTCTTCACCCGCCCTTTTCGGTATCCCGAATCCTTTATATGGTGAAGCTTTTCTTTATTTTGAGGTTACCGTTGGATTTCCTGGTACCTTGTCTTTCTGCTTTTTAAATAACTGGTGATTCAGTGGGAGGTCCCAGGTATATGTAGGCCAGGAGGGGCTCGTTTACAAGACTTCTCTCTGCAACGGCGTCACCTGCTGGTGAGTAACCCGATCGTTAAGAATTAAAGGGGAAGCGGGGTGTGTGGCACACTGACAATATCCATTTTTCAGGTGAGTACTCACAAAATGGTATTTTTGCCCCCTCCCATTTCCTCAGTATGTGATGCTTCTTAGGCAAGATGGTGGCGCTCGTATCCTGAACAGAGTTGCAGCCAAGTGGGGGAAAGAATAATAAGTAATGACTAAAAACGTAAAATATATTCATTTTAGTTGCTGGGGAATAGTTTTTTAAATGATGCTGAAGGTCTAAATTCTGGGCATATTGATATTTTCTTTTCAGGATTCAAGTGCACTGTTTAAGGGAATTGCCGTATTAATAAAAAAAGGGGGACGGATATCCCCTAATCCAAGTAATGAAGAGAATTGTGACAGAGAGGATATATACTTTTATTTGAATGTAGACGATGAAGCTTCGTGGAGAAAAGACCAGAAACTTAACGACTTCATAAGGTTAATTTATTTTATGTATAAAAAACTCTGTATATGCAAACCTTCTAGAATTATTTTTTTCTTCAACTTACCTTAACAAAAATCTACAAACATTCTGATACTCATGGGTCAATTGTACAGTTATTTAAAGTGGACCAATCACCAGGACTATTTGATTGGACCTTTTCTCGGGGGGAGGGCATCCCAAATTGGAATGCCTTGCTGTGTGAAACCCCCAGGTCGCTCATTACACTCACCTTTGCTCCTCTACTTTATTTATCAGATTTGTGCTTACTTGGCAGCATTAAATAGTTGGAAGCACCCTGAGGCTGATTTATTACTAGCGCCAGATTGCAACAAATGAGCGTCTGTAGAGCGGATTTCAGAGTGCCCGCTAGTAGTCGCTGTGCTCGGCCATGGATCTTTGTTTCAGAGCGTCTCAGTCACTGGCCGGCATTGATGAATATGTTGTGTGAGTCGCAGTACTATGCTGTATGTGAGCGAACCATAATGCCAGCTCAGTGCGACCGACTCACACCACATTCAACAAAAACAGCCACAAACATCGCCGGCGCTCAAAATCATGTAATTATAGCCCTTAAAAAAAACCTTAAAATCCTCCCAAAAAGTGCCGTAGGTTCCCCCTTACCCAGCATTACCGACCCAGACCAGCTATGGGGCCTTGTATAACAGGGCGCAGGGGCCAGCGTTGGTGGCCCCTGACCTTGCAGGCTACTAGCCCACATAGCCTCTAAGTGGCCCGGGCCCTTCTGCCTCCTCCTGGCCGTTGGGGAGGCAGGTAATGGGGGTGCTGGGGGTCATGGCAAGTCACCTGCTAGCCGCAGGTGATTGCCAGCCCCAGAGCCTTGTGAACTGGTATAAGGGGTCTCATGGACCCCTTACCAGTTCACAAATAGTTAAAAGTAAAAAAAGACACAGACACAAAATTCTTTATTATTCTTGTTTTTACTTATACTTACCTCTGATCCCGTGTCCTGCGCCGCTGCAGATGACACTTGTCGGTAGTGATCGGAGCAAGGAGGGTGGGAGGCAGGGAGATCAGAGCCTCCCTGCCTGCAACCCTCCCTGCTCTGATCGCTACCGACAAGTGACATTCTGAGCCTGGGTGCCGGTATAGAGGAGCTGGATGACGTCATCCAGTTCCTCCCACAAGTGGGCGGGGCTAGGGGCGGGGTCATCGCCGGACAGAGAGGACGGTGAGGGCCCGTTGCTGGGTCCTCACCCGAAGAGAGGTAAGTCCGGGGGGGGGGGGGGATCAGAGCCCCCCCTGGTGAAGAGAAGACCCGGGGAGAACGATCGGGCTGCGAGGTGAGTTTGTGTCATTATTATTTTTTTTTCTTTCAGATGGCCTATTCCAGGCCCCCTCCTGAAGATCAGAGGCTCGGGGGCGAAAATCAAACAGCTGATTCTTGAAGAGAATCGCCGGCAATATCAAACGAGGGGTCAGGTAAGTCTGTATCATTTATAGTTTTTTTTTATGGGGGTTTAAAGTCAGCTACGTGAGTCTCACGTAGCTGGCACTTAACGATTGGAGAGGCAGCTACGTGAGACTCACGTAGCTGGCACTAGAAGGGTTAAAGTCTGTTTTTGAACATGTATCCACTAGTAACAAAGCAAAAACATATGGAATTACATTGTTATCACATTGTAACATGAACACTTTAATACCAGACTTGTAAGGACAATTCTGCATAAAAATATTATTAATCAAAAAAGTTTTCAAAAATGTCATTTTCTTGCTCAGAATACATGTCAGAAGGTTTGTGGGTTTTTTTAGGGAAAAAAAATTAGGATCAGAAAAGGGATTTAAGGATCATCCATAGAAATGTATGGGAGAGCACCAGGGATTAAGAATTTGTGATGCCTAACCACAGATGTAGAACTGTTTGCTGCTCAATACAACTGAAAGCTTTTGTGGAGTGGTCATACTCATTGGTTATTAGGTCATAGCTGAATGATGCATTGGGTACTTTACAAGGTTTGGTTGGAGGTAGTCAGGTCAAGAAGCAAATGGAGATATATACCATGATTGCAACCCCTGTATCTGGAATTGTTGTCACAGCAGACTTCACAACACCTCTCTTGACATTTGCTGCCTTAAATTACATGGTTGTTTAGAAAAGGACAGAAATGTACATCCAATTAAGGGCATGGCAGGAATCCTTTATTGGAAGGGAGTTGGATCTCAGGATACTGGAAGGTCTACTGCTTTGGGCCTTGAGCCCAGTCAATGCTTGTGTCTTGCTCTCAGCTCTTTAGTAAAGCTGGGCTTCTTCTCAGCAAATCTCCCCTCATTGGCATCACACATTTAACCCTTTAAACGCCAGCCACGTAAATTTTACGTGGCTGCCTCTCCAACAGTTAAACGCCAGCCACGTAAAATTTACGTGCCTGACTTTCCCCAGTAAAAAAAAAAAAAGTAAAAATAAAAGACACTTACCTGACCCCTCGTTCGATCCGGTCGGGTCTCCTCTTCAGCCAGAGGGGCTCCGATCGCCCATCGGGGCCCCTCCGGCTGCAGGGGAGGGCCCGGAACAGGGTGCCCCCCCCCCCGTTTCAGCAGCCGCCCGGTTTACATTAAAAAAAAAAACAAAAAAAAAAAAAACAGTCACCTACCTTTGTCCCCGCCGGCTCCCGCAGGCTCTCCTCTTCACGGGGGGGGGCTCCGATCCCCCCCCCCGCTCTTCTGTCTTCTGGAGGGGGCATAACAGCCCTCCTCCCTTGCCTCTTCCGATGGCGGCCGCCATCTTGGTGACGTCACGGGCCGGGGCCAGATGACGTCACCGCCGGGTGTCATCGGGGCACCCGGCAGTTCGTCTCTCAGATGCCGGTGACGGCTGGGCGGGGAAGGAGGGAGGTAGGCGATCTTCCGATCGCCTGCCTCCCCCCTTCTCTGCCCAGCCGTCACTGACAGCAGATCGCCGCGGGACACAGAAGATGAAGATCGGAGGTGAGTAAAGTAAAAGTTTTTTTTTTTTTTTTAATAAACTTTTTTAAAAAACGTCTTGGCTTTTTTTTTTTACCATTTAACCCTTTGTGAACTGGTAAGGGGTCCATGTGACCCCTTATACCAGTTCACAAGGCTGGGGAGATGGCAAGCCACCTGCGCTAGCGGGTGGCTTGCCATTAACCCCTGGCACCCCCATTACCTGCCTCCCCAAAGGCCAGGGGGGGGCAGAAGAGCCCGGGCCCACATGGGCTATGTGGGCTCGTAGGCTGCAGGGTGGGGGGGCCACATAAGCTGGCCCCCCCACTCTGTGCCTACAAGCCCCCATAGCTGGTCCCGGGCTGGTTACTGTGGGTAAGGGGGACCCCACGTCAATTTTTTTTTTGATTTTTAAGGGTTTTTAACCCTTAAAAATCAAAAAAAAAATGGGGTCCACCCCCCCTGGGAGGGGGGACCCTATGTCATTTTTTTTTTTGATTAACCCTTTGTGTTCTGTCATCCAGCAGCTATAAAAGGCTTCTAGCAAGGGAGCAGAAGCCAGTGATCGCCGAGGGACAGAGTGCTCCAGGATGGATGGGAGGTGAGTACAGTGTAAAAAAAAAAAAAAAAAATTAATAAAATATTTTTTCTCTTTTGTGTGTCTGTGTCATTTTTTACTTTTAACCCCTTGTGAACTGGTAAGGGGTCCATGACCCCTATACCAGTTCACAAGGCTGGGGGGATGGCAAGCCACCTGCGCTAGCGGGTGGCTTGCCATTAACCCCCGGCACCCCCATTACCTGCCTCCCCAAAGGCCAGGGGGGGGCAGAAGAGCCCGGGCCCACATGGGCTATGTGGGCTCGTAGGCTGCAGGGTGGGGGGGCCACAAAAGCTGGCCCCCCCACTCTGTGCCTACAAGCCCCCATAGCTGGTCCCGGGCTGGTTACTGTGGGTAAGGGGGACCCCACGTCATTTTTTTTTTGATTTTTAAGGGTTTTTAACCCTTAAAAATCAAAAAAAAAATGGGGTCTCCCTCCCCTGGGAGGGGGGACCCTATGTCATTTTTTTTCTCGATTTAACCCTTTGTAGTGTGGATGGTTTTTGTGTTTTTTTTTGTGAATGTTATAAAATACTTGTTTCAGTTAGGGGGGGTCTCCTGGGCAGGAACGGGGGCTACCGATAAATATGTGGTACCGTTCTAATCGGTAGAAATGGGGCTTTCACATGCAATATGATTTTCCTTAATAAAATACATTTTTTATTTAAAATAAAGGAGTCAATTTTCTAAAAAAAAAATTTTATTTATTTATTTTTTTTTTCACTTAATAATATTGTAAAAAAAAAAAAAAAAAATTACAAACAAGACATTTCATGTTAAAGTCTAAACTCTGCTGCAAAAAAAAAAAAATATAATTTTTCTGAAAGTTCCAGCAAAAATGGCGCAAAACATGTCGCAAAACATGACGCAAAATGGGGAAAAATGGCCGGTCAACAGAGGGTGACAAAATCTCAAGTAAGCTGGCAATTAAAAGGGTTAATAGTACCTATGCATGTTGGGTATTGTTCTGTTCGGGGGACCTTGCGCTTTCAGACTTAGCTTGTTTTTTCTGGTTTGCATATTTATATTTTAGGAAAAGGTGTTTTTTATTCAGCTTTTTTATAAATTTTTTAGGGAAACCCTGCGCAACCAAAGAATTCTTTGAGGAATTAATTCCAGAAAGATGAGCCCACTACAGCAAGCTGGGTACCCTTAGAAAGCTTAACGTGTGTACTTTCAGGGAATATATGGTTTATGGGGGATATTCCAAATGTAAAGGGTTGTTTTGGTTGAAAAATCGCAAGGTGCGCACTTTGTCTGCAGAGCTGAAATTTTCAAGTAAAATTACCGTTACGCACATGCTTTACTTTGGGGTGTTTGGCAACTCTTCCCTTGACAGAACCTATGCATGTTGGGTATCGTTCTGTTCGGGAGATGTTGCTTTTTCAGATTAAACTTGATTTTTCTTGTTTGTATATAGTTTTTTTAGGAAAATGTGGCTTTGATTCTGCTTTTTTATCCTTTTTTTAGGGAAACTCTTTGCAACCAAAGATTACGTTGAGGGATTACTTCCAGAAAACTATGGCCACATCCACAAGCCTGGTACGCCTAGAAAGCCTGAGGTGTGTACTTCCAGAGAATATATAGTTTGTTGGGGGTATTTTAAATGTAAAGGGTTGTTTTTCTGGAAAAACCGCAAGGTGCGCATATTGCATAGCATAGTTGTATTTTATCTGAAAATCTCCTAAAGCGCTGTTTCAGTTTGGGGGAGTCTCCTGGGCAGGAAAAGGTGTCTACCTATACATATGTGGTACCGCTGTAACCGGGAGAAATTGGGATTTCACACGCAATAAGATTTTATTGACAAACTTACATTTTTTGTTCCAAAAAAAACTACAATATGTAAAAATTATTTATTTATTTTTTTTTTTGCACATATTTCACCCAAAAATATTAAGAATACACCTAACAAATGACAAACAAGACATTTCATGTTAAAGCCCAGACTATGCTGAAAAAAACAATATATCATTTTCCTGGGAAATCCCTGGAAATCCCCTCAAAAATCACAGTTGAACAAGGGGAGCGCAAAATAGTGCAAAATGGTCTGGCAACAAAGGGTGACAAAATCTCAAGGTAGGCTGGCGGTTAAAGGGTTAAACAAATACCATCTGCAGGCTGAACATTTCTATGGGCTGGTCCTTGGTTTTTAAAGTGGACCAACACCCACGGGTGATCGGCCCGGGAATCTATAAGATTCCCGGGCCGATCACCTCCCTCCCCGCGGGACATCCGAGATCGGGATGTCTCGCGTGGTGAACCCCCCCCCCCAAACACCCCAAACTCCTTACCTTATCTTCCTCCCTCGCGCCCCTCTAGACGTGCGCGCGCCCGCGCCGGTCGTCTGTGAATGGCCGGCGCGGGCACGCGCGCGTCAAGAGGGACGCGTGGGAGGCGGCGGCGGAGGAGCCGCTTGTCCGCCGCTTGTCCGTCGGCGCTGGGAGCGGGGAGAGGTGAGTTGGTCGGGGGGTTCGGGGGGGTTTCACACAGCGGGGCACCCCGATCGGGGGTGCCCCACCGAAGTGGACCAAGACCCAGGATAGTCAAAATCCTGGGTGTTGGTCCACTTTAAGGTTCTTCTCCATCTGAAGGCAGCACTTTAAGTTCTTCCCAGTTGACAGGGCTGTTAGTAACTCCAGTACAAACTGTTATTACTTTGTTGTGGCATTTTATATTGGTAGTCACATACTTATAGTGCTTTGCAGTGTTCCCGTTGTCAGGATGTGATTTTATCATCATGTGATCATTTTACCTTGCCCTTGCCTGAGCTGGTGTTATATACCTCGGATGGACACAGCTCAGTCAAGTGTCTAACCTCTTGGCAGCCATAAATAACATGGCTGCTATGTTTCCTATGGCAGTACAGTACATACCAAAAGTCCCCCTCGCCCATACCAGGAAACTTCACTCTGCCTTTTGTATTTCACAGGAAACTGGTTCCTCTTCTGTTTGGAAGCACAACACCAGGGATTTGCTTCAGCGCCAAAGATTATGTTCGATCAATTGTTCCAGTTTTCAAGAATTTTATTTGTTTAAAAAAAGGTAAGTTTGGTAAAACCTGTATTTTAAATACAGTGTATTGACATGTATCTAAAGCGAATAAACCTTTAAAGTGATTCAGCAGGGAACAACAAAACAAAAGGTTACTTACCTTTTTATTTTTTTTGTTTTTTTATTTTTTTTATAATAGATCTTTATTGAGGTAGATAAGACAGTGAGGCAAAAAAAAAACAGTTTCATACAGCAGACAGGTCCAGAACATGCATTACACAGAGCTACAAGAGTAATCACCATATGTATAAACCGCTAAACCTTCGCTATCTCCACCCTCCCGACTATCCCCTAGAGCCCCACCGTTCTCAATCACCAGCTTTTTAACCTTTATGGAAGGAGGGGGAAAAGGGAAGGGGAACGAGGGGGTGAGGTTGAGAAAAAAGAGGGGGTGTGGGGAAGGGGAGGGCAAAGGAGGGCAGGGAGGTTTGGGAAGGAGGTGAGGGGGGGGAAGGGGGGAGAGTCTCCCTGGTCCGTACCCCCCCGGGCCACCCCCCCGCCCGGTCACACGTCTCGCCGCCCGCCTCAGGCACCTCCTGTCTCCGCATCAACACCCCACTTGATCATGCTGTACTCCAAAGTTGCTTGCCTGCAGCGGACTCTGTGAACATGTCCCACGGCAGCCACAAGTGCCTATACTTTTCCTCTGAGCCCCTGAGCAGGGCCGTCAAGTTTTCCATGCGCCGGATGTCCTCTACCCTATGTATCCAAGAGCTGATGGTTGGTGTAGTGGAGGATTTCCAGTGGGCCGGAATACATGCCCTAGCTGCGTTTACCAGGTGGATAGTCAATGTCACTCCGCTGACGGAGTGCAACAGAAGTGCCTCCGGTGAGAGTGGGATGTCATCTCCCGTTATCTTGCGGATCCACTCTACCAAACTCCTTCAGAAGCCCTGTATTCCTTCGCACTCCCAAAATATGTGGAAAATGGTACCTTGGGCCTTCTCGCACCTCCAGCATAGTGGCGAGACTGAAGGGTAGAACCGATGAAGCATTTGAGGAGTCCTGTACCAGCGACAGAGGATTTTATACCCTGCCTCCTGGTAAGAATTGCTAATCGATGCTCGTTGCGCCAGTTCAAGAATTTTCTTCATTTGGTTTGGCGAAAAGGTGATTCTGAGGTCCCTTTCCCATGCTCCAATAAAGGTAAATACGAAGGACTCCCCAGGGTCCACCCCCAGGGTCCACCAATAATTGGTATACTAGGAATAGTGTCCCTCTAATCGGCTCCGAAGACGAGCACAATCGTTCAAATGGTGTTAGCTCCCTTCCAAACTCTTCAGGGGGGGGGGGGCAGGTTGCCAAGAAAGTGGGTGATCTGAAGTGCTCTCCAGTGGGACAGGAAAGGTGGGTCTCCCCACGTCATAAGCTCCTGCTGGGTTTTCCATCTGGAGCCGCTAAGGAAGTCGCGGGTGGTGCTTCTACCTGCCGTTCTCCACCTTTTAAATCCCGCATCTAGGCGGCCTGGGGCGAAATCCAAAGCCCCTATGACCGGTCTGAGCGGGGAGGGCGAAGGGGCTATGTTCTCCCTCGCGGCTTGCCGGGCCCACACCTGAAGGGTCGGGCCTATTGTTGGGTGTACCCTAAGAGCGCTCGGGATCGTGCCGGTAGACCAGGATAGGCCCGCTAGTGGGACTGGGCACCACATTTGCTCCAATTGGACCCACCGCTTGTGTTTGCCATGGAGGTTCCAGTCCACAATTCTGCCCAGGTGGGCTGCCGCATTGTACATTTTAATGTCTGGGAGTCCCACTCCCCCCCTTGTTTTCGGTAAGGTAAGCAGTCTTTGTGAGACTCGTGGACTCTTGCCTCCCCACATGAATCTTATGAATTCTGTTCGGACCATTTTCAAGAAGGAGGCTGGCAGGTGAATGGGGAGAGCCTGAATAGTATAAAGTAGTCGTGGCAACACGTTCATTTTCAGGACGTTGCACCTGAAAAACCAGGACTGTATCCTGTCTTTCCAGGTGTTAAGATCACTTTTAATTACTGTCAGCAGAGGAGGAAAGTTTTTAGCAAACACATCTTTCAATTAAGGGGTAATCTGTACTCCCAGGTATGAAATTGAATCCGTTGCCCAGCGAAAGGTAAAGCTGTTTTTGATATTCAACAGATGTCTCATTGGCAGGGAGAGATTTAGCGCCTCCGACTTTTGTAAGTTTATTTTAAAATTCGAGAGTTGGGCGCACACTTTGGGCTCAGAGCCTTCGCCTCTTACCCCTTTTATATCTGGGTTTGGCCTCACCCGACAGAGGAAGGGTTCCAATGTTAAAATGAAAATGGTCGGGGACAACGGGCATCCCTGTCTCGTTCCATTCGTAATCATAAGGTTCCGAAAGCGTACTGTTGACCTTGACACAAGCTGACGGGGAGGAATACAGCAAGAGTATCCATGTCTTCATATTTTCCTGTAGGTCCAGATGTTCCAGGGTGGCCCAAATAAAGTCCCAGTGGACCCTATCGAAAGCTTTCTCTGCGTCCGTGGAAAGCAATATGGCTGGGATCTTTTCTTCCTGGATCAGATGGATGAGATTAAGGACACGTGTCATGTTGTCCCTAGCTTCCCTTTTTGGGGTAAAACCCGCTTGGTCTAGGTCTACCAGCTCGCTTAAGTTTGATACAAGTCTATTGGCCAATATTTTAGCGAACAGTTACAAAACTATGTTTAGTAGAGATATCGGCCTATAGTTGGAGCAGAGCAGGGGGTCCTTCCCCTGCTTCGGTATGACCGTGACTTGGGCCCTTAGCATATCCCGAGGGACCGTCTGCTCAGTCGAAATAGAATTAAATGCGGCTACCGCCCACGGGGTCAGAACGTCCCCTAGGCATTTATAGTAGGACAGGGTGAACCCATCCGGACCCGGGGACTTGCCCGTCTGCGAGGATTTGATTGCTTGAGCCCACTCCAGCTCAGAAATAGGCTCCTCCAGGGCCTCTACTATCTCGGGACGTAATACAGGGAGGCCTGTAGCCGCCACGTATCCCCGTGCATCTTGAAGCAGGCTGGTCCGGCTGCTCCCCTAGTCAGATAGGTTTTACAGCTTGCGGTAAAATTCCTTAAAAGCCGTAGCAATGTCACCCGGGTTGGAGCAAACCCAACCTCCGGTTCCTAAAATCTACGGAACGAAATTGTTCGCTCTCTGCTCTCGGATCGCCCTTGTCAATGAGCAGCCAACTTTATTTCTGTATTCGTAAAAGGAGCGCCTAGCCCTCAGGAACGAGGATTTGGCCTTAACCAACAATATGTCTCTCAGGTTCTCCCGTGCCACCGCCAGCTCCGGTCCGACTCTCACTGCCCGCTGTCTTTTTTGTTCGGCTTCGAGTTTGCCAATCTTCTCTAGCAGGTCGCTAGTGGCTTTCTCCCTCTCTTTTTTCCTCCTAGAAGCCATCTTTAGTAGGATACCCCTAATATAACACTTGTATGCCACCCATAGGTTGAGTGGGCTCGTCTCCGGCCTAGCATTTAGATCGAAGTAGGACCTGAGCTCTTTCCTGATCTCCTCCTTTAAGGCTGGGTCCTGGAGTAGAGACTCGTTAAGAATCCACGAATTAGGTTTTGAGGGCTACTCTGGAATTCTTATTGTGAGCGAGATCAAGGCATGGTCTAATATCGTGATAGGATCTATCTCTGCCCTCTGCGTGAGCTGGAGGAGCCTATGCTCAATAAAGAGGTAATAAATTCTTGAATAAGAATCGTGAGGGGGAGAGTAAAAGGTAAAATCTCGCCCTCGCGGGTTTTGTATACGCCAAGGGTCCACCAGCTGAGGGCTGTTTTGAGTTTCTTGAGGGCGGAGAATGAGAGGTAGGTATCCCTCCTGGACACATCTAGCAGCGGGTCTAGGGCCACATTAAGGGCCCCCAGCCGAAGATCACCATGCCTTCCGAGAAGGCGTGGAGGGTTTCCAGGGTCTGCTCTATAAACCATATTTGGTCCACATTGGTTGCATAGATATTTGCGAGTGTGCAGATTTGGTAGCCCATTCTCCCCTTGAGGAAAATAAACCTACCCTCTTCATCTGACAAGCTGTCCATGAAGGTCCAGGGAAGCGAGGAGGCGGGCAGAATGCCCACCCCCCTTGATCTTGCATCAGGCAAGTACGAGTGATATCCTGTTGGGAAGCGCCTCTCCGAGAATTTAGGGGCCTTTCATTTCTGGAAGTGAGATTCCTGTATGAACACCACTTGGGCTCTACACTTCCAAAACATAGTCAGGCACATCTTCCTTTTCTCTGGGATGTTGAGGCCCTTGGAGTTCAGGGAAACAATTTGCAACTCCATTGTCCCCTCGGTCCCCGGGCCATCCAATCGCAAGGCAAGGCAGCGGGAGAGAGGGCTCCAAGGGGAAGCAAAAGGGGGGAGCGGCGCAAGGGAGCCGGAGGGGGGGCAGCAGAGAGAACCAGTCCCCAGAAATCTGAAGGAATGGGGCAAGGATGGAGGTGGACAAGAAGGGGAGGGAGGGGAGCGGAATGTAAGGAGAGGAGGAATGTAGGAGGGGGAAAAAAAGAAGAAAAGAAACACCCGTCTACACAGGTCTCTTGGACCCTGACGAGCTGGCCTGTGTGGGGAGTAAGAACTGTGGCGCTGCACAACAATGGGGGTCTCCGACATAGTATACAATTATCCCAGTCTCGGACAGCCACTGCTCCACCCATAAAAGGGTCCCCCCGAGCCGGCCAGTGACCGCCCCGGGCCCCCCACCCCGCGCCGGGCCCCCGCAGCACACAAGGCCAGAAAGGTCGGCACTAAACACCCATCTGGGCCCAGCGAGGAGGAGGGGAATCCCAACGGGCCGACCCCCCAACACGCGCCGCACAAAATGTCTCATGTCTCATGACCCAAAGAGGTCCAAGGCCCCTCACGGACCCGAAAGGGAGGGGAGGCCCAAGGGGTGCCCCCACCACCCATCCGCCCTTTAATGGTGTTCCTGGGCTGGTCATTGCAGAGAAACAGGCTGTGGGCTCTGCTTTCTTGGCTGTCCATTGAGGGGGCTGGAGATTCTCTCCCCCTCTCCCCATCCCCTCCATCCATCTGGGATTCCCATGAGCGGGGGGGGGGGGTCCATATACTCGGCCTCTGGGCTAGGGGGGGTCTCTCCCTGTATCCTCCCCAAGGTCTCGCCCCGCGCCCAGCATCCGCATCATCGGGGCTCCGCAGTGAGGAGAATCCCTGCCCGCCGCTCCTCAGCCGCGGCTGGCGTCCTCCCACTGGACGGACCGCTGACAGGTGCCACGCTCATCCTCTTCTCCTGCCCGCTCACTCGAGGTAGGCAGGCGGCGGTGCAGTCCGGGTTCCCGAGCTCGTCGGCTCTCCTCGCCCTCCGGCACCGCGTTCTGCCCTCCTCTTCACCTGTCGGCCGCATCCATCGCCATTTTTCCCAGACGCCTTCCCGCTGCCATGCCGCGGCCACGCCCCCGGTTACTTACCTTTTGTCCTGCGCTGGTGGTAACTGCAAGGGCCAGCAATCCACAACTCACCTGATCACTTTATTTATCCACTTTAACTAGGGACGAGATCGATGACGGGATGAAACCGTGATGCGACATGAATCACTGGGGTGTGACCACGTCCTCTCCATTCATTGCAATGGAGGTAGGGGGCGCAGCCTTACACGCCCCCTTTCCAATGTAGTGAATGGAGGGAGCGTGGCCACACACCCTGTGACTGGTGGTGGGGGCGTGGTCTTGCACGGAAGGGCCAGAGAATACAATTTCAGGCCCCGGATGGTGTGGGGTCCCTGATTAAAGTGATTGGGTGAGTTTTGGAACATCGGTCCTGCAGTGACCAGAGCAGGACTATGCTAATTGCCCTTCTCACCAACCTTTTGATCTCTCTCAATTAAAAAGCGTCACATGCAGGCTTATGCTAATCTGCCAATACAGCTCCTACCAGTGGGCATAACACCACTATATGGTTATTCTAGATAATTGGCAACATCATGAGCTGCCTCCAGGAGTCGCTTGAATCCCCCTGCCCCTTGTTGTTATCCTTTGCCCCCGTTGAAGTTTAACATGGAGATCTGCATCAATAAACAATTCATTTGCCTTTTTTAAAGTGTTTATTTTTAACTGTTACAACACAGCCCCTATCCATTTCTTAAAGGGGGTGTTGCCTAATTTAACAAATGGTCCCTCTTTCCCACCCTACCAAAAATTGGTAGGTAATGTAAAACTGAAATCTGAACAAATATACAATCAATAAACTGGATTATAAAACATAATACAGCAGAATATACAGTGAACGGCAGGTAACTGTAATAACTAGTGATATTAGCTAAACATGTGGCTAAACGGAGCTGCAGATCACAGTACATCTATAATGTAGCAAGCTGGTATGGGTCTACCCTGTCCATATTTATATTCAACGGCTGCAGACTGTCAGAAGTAAAAAAAAATAGCCATCCACTTACTGGCTATGCAATAACAAAGAGGTGGATGCTTTCTCTGTGTTCTAAGCATGGAGCGAAATGGCCTTCCTCTTCTCGTAAGCCTATGCTTTTATTTATAGGTAGGGGAAGTAATCTACTGTGCACCTGAATACTGTGTCCCCTACACAAACTCTCCAGACAGACTCAGTGCCTGGCTATTGTAAATACAGCAATAAATAGTGACCAGTAGGTGGCACCGATGTATAAGAAATACATCACTACTGCATTGAGTCACCACAAACAATTATACAGTAATGCAGGCATTTAAATCATGACCTTTAGAGCACTGGTTCTCAACCTGCGGTATGTATACCCCAGGGGGTACACGGGAAAGCTTGTGGTGCACCAAAAACTTAGGCCTGTGGACTATTTATTTTGGTCAAACGTATAATTGATTCAATTAGGTGGTACTTGGCGTAAAAAGTTTAAGAACTACTGCTTTAGAGGACAGAAAAGACAAGTTAACAGTGGGTTTAGATTATGGCTTGTTGACTTGTTTCATGTATTTGCTCTCCTGTCTGTGAGGAGACCACGTAAGTCGCAGAGCAACGTGAGGTTCTTATGTGGTCAGAATAAGGGGTCTGAGGTTCCCTATTGTGTCTCCAGTCTCCCCTTTTAGAATAGCATGCCTATAAATATGCAAGAAAAGTGGGAAGGTTAATGAATTAAGGCTCCAATGGCCAACCTATTACATCAACAGAATGCACAACTGGGCCTCCTATTTTAAAGTACCTCTGAAGAAACAGCACATACATATATACATTTCCTAATGCACAGTCACTGAAACTCTTATTGCTTTTTTTAATGAGGCCATCAGTACATTTTATGGCCTGAAATAAGTCATAGCAGCATATTGATTCCAGTAGGGTGCTACATACATCAGAAGCCTCTGCCAGCATAAGCCTTGATGGTTATATTTATAGACCTTCATTCATTAAGGCATAATTTAATAGAAACTAAAAAGAGTCATGTTTGCAGGAGCCCTGCTCCTCTGGGACTAGTGGGGATTTACACAAGGGAGTCAATTAGTGTAAGTGGCTGGTGAGCTGGGCTGTTGTGGAGACCATTTTATTCTTCAGATATGATGCCTTTTCTATTTTTATTTTCCAAGGCATATTTTGCTAATGCAATTATACTGGATACCTCATATACAGCGAATGTACTGGTAATATACAGTGAATTTACTGGCACTCTAATCATAGTTCCACAGGACTAAAAGAGATCAGTCTCATAAAATAGTTAATAATAATGATGTAATACAGTATCTGCCACCCAAAGCGATGACAGTCCATTTATTGTTTTCTTAATCTTTGGGACCCTGGAAGAGGTAAACTTTTACCACCCTCTCTAGAAGTACTACATTTATTCTAAAACTTAAAGGGACTCTAAAGGCAAAAGGAAATAACTTACAGAATGCTGCTCACCTTTAGTGTTGCCTGTGTGCCTATGTCCGTTTTTCAGAAGCTCTCGGCTTATCCTGTTGTTGCATTGGAAAAGCTCACCCTGCTACCCCTTTCTGGCGACCCGGACCACGGTCTGAAAGTGGTCGCATGGCTGCCCCTGACTGTTCTATCCAGCGACGTGCTGGGGGGGGGGGGGGGCATGACTCATCAGTGAGTGTTTCTCTCCCTGCCTGGCACTTCAGAGTGTTTATACAGAGCTCACTTGTAACCCGAGGGCCTGCCTCTCTCCCTGCTCTCCCAGTCAAAGCAGCCCTTGCGGCTAAAGCACAGTAAAGAGCTGTCAGTTGTAGTATTTTTTGTAATAAAAAAATTATAAAATTGTATTGCGTGTAGGAGCTCCATTTCTCCTGGTTACAACGGTATTGGTAGACGCCCTTTTTTGCCCAGGAGACCCCCCCAAACTGAAATGGCGCATTAGGAGATTTTCAGCAAAAATACAACTGCTATGCGCACCTTGCAGTTTTGTTGTAGTGGGCTCATCTTTCTGGAGGTAATCCCTCGAAAAATTATTTGGTTGCACAGGGTATCCCTGAAAATGTATTAGCAGAATAAAAAAGAAATTTCCTAAAATATCTAAATATCTATATACAAAGAAGAAAAAACAAGCTAAAGCTGAAAGCACAAGGTCCCCCGAACAGAACAATACCCAACATGCATAGCTACTTTTAACCCTTTTAATTGCCACCCTACTTGAGATGTTGTCACCCTCTGTTGACAGGTCATTTTTCAACGTTTTGTGCTATGTTTAAAAAAAAAAAAAAAAATGTTTTATTTGATTTTTTTAATACTTACCTCCATCCCCAAACACTGTCCCCCATGCTGATCACTCTGGTTTCTGTTCTCCTTCTGTTCCTGGAAGCCTTTTATACTTGCTGAGTGATGGGACAAGGGGTTAATTAAAAATAAAAACTGACATAGGGTCCCCAGAGGGGTCTATTTTTGAGTGGATTTTATCGGGTTAAAAACCCTTTAAAATCCCTCCAAAATGGCATGGGGTCCCCCCTTCCCATTATAACCAGCACAGGCACCAGCTATGCAGGGTTTGTATGTAGACCAGGGTGCGGAGACCAGCCTCGGTGGCCACCATCCCTGGAGGCTACAAGCCTGCACAGTCTTTGCAGCCCCCAGGCTCTTATATATACTATAAAGGGTTAAATAATTAAAAACTGAGGGAGGGGGAACCCTACACTTCCCGCACTTTTTCTTTTATTTCTAATGATTAAAAATGGCGTGGGGTCCCCCTTCCCTGCATAACCATCCTGGGCACCACCTATGCACCACCTATACTTGAAGACCAGGGAGCAGAGGCCAGCCTTGGTGGCTTCCGGCCCTGGAGGCTACAAGCCTGCACAGCCTTCATGGCCCCTGGGCTCTTCTCCCCCCCGAGCTTTGGGGAGGCAGGTAATAGGGGGCTGGGGGTTAATGGAAAGTTACCCGCTTGCCTTGTGAACTGGTATAGGGGTCTCATAGGAAACTTTTTTTATTATTTTATTTTTTAATACTTACCTCCTAACAATCCATCCCCGAACACTGTGTCCCACACTGACCACTCTGGTTTCTGTTCTCCTGCTGCTTCTGGAAGCCTTTTATACCTGTTGAGTGCTGGGATATAAATGGTTAATTAAAAAGTAAAAAATACATTTTTGGTGGGGTTTTAAGGGTTAACCCTTAAAAATCTCCCCAAAAATGGTGTAGGGTCCCAGCATAATCAGTCTGGGCACCAGCTACGTGGAGCTTGTATGTAGACCAGGGTGCCAGCCTCAGTGGCCCCCATCCCTGGAGGCTGCAAGCCTGCACAGCCTTTGCAGCCCCCGGTTTCTTACAGACATTTATGAACTATATGCAGTTTTCCCTATCAATTACTTTGGGGGTTCATCCAGCACAACATCATAACTTCTACTTCTGGATCACCAATGGCGATACTGTTAGATTGAGGACAATTAGCGAGACAACATTGCACCCTGGGTTGGAGATAGCGGTACCTTCTAGCACCATCTCCAGTTCTTGTCTGCTTGGCGCAGGGTGTTGAAGGCCCTTCTCATAAGAGTATATACTGTATCTGCTGGGTTGTCAGATGAGTGTCCATATGCAAGCGGGATTCAAACCTGGCTCACTGAACAACCAGACAGAAGATCCTGCTTCAGTGTTTAACAGTCCTAATGCAGCAAGTGCAAGTCTTCCTCCGCCTAAAGGGGCCTCCTCACCCACCCTCAGAAATTCTTTCTCAACATGGTCAAGAAAACACATTTTCAGTTTGTGGCACTACCCTTCAGTTTAGCCAAAGCTCCAAAGGTGGTGACACTACTGTTGTTATAGTCATTCTGAGGATGACTACATTGGTACAGCTTAGTGGATAATCATTTACCTGAAAATCAACCTTGAATAAAAAATTATTTTGGTTGAGGGATAGATCTAGATACTGGGACAGTGAAGCTTTTTCTCACCATGGCATCAGAGTAATCTAAAGGCATAAAGAATAAAATGCCAATGTTGACTGCTAGGTGGTGCTATGGTACATATATTGGGATAGACGGTGCCTTTAGTTATAAACGCAGGCAAAAAAGGTTCATTCTGAGTGCTCAGAAGAAGCAGTTTGAATGATCCCATCATGAACGCCCCCTCAACGTTTCAGTGTGTAAACCGTCAGGAGGGAGAGAGGTCATGATGGTGATATCCTTCATGGAGACAGTGGCATATGCTTTCTTTTTACTCTACACATTTCTAGCTTCACATTCTAGTAAAGTGGAACAGGCTACCTCTGTCTCTGGACAGGCTACACAAGCTGTCTCTCCAGGCCAGGCTATGCTCCATTGTACACATCTCTCCTAGGGCCACTCATTTCTACCAGTCCTGCAGAGTCCTTAGAGGGCAAGTCCACTTTCAATTTCATTTTTAAAAGTGTATTTTTGTGTGGCAAAATTATGTCTTAAAGGTGCTGAGCTGATCTATGATTTTTAAATATTTTCTAATGTTAGTTAATGTGTGTGTTTTGGAAGCAGTTTCTATCTGTCGCTACTAGCAACATATACCAAGTACAGACTTGATGTACATTGCCATTAGCAACAGATTGCAGATAGTTAGTGCTGCTGGGCATGTGTAAGGTTGGGTAAGCTCTCTGACCTCAGCAATGGTCTTAGCAGCAGTGTTCTGTGTGTACTGGGGTCACTTCTCTCTTCTTGACGTACGTTGCCATTAGCATTGATTGCAGGTATTGAAAACACACATTTGCTAATACGAGAAAAAAATCAAAAATACTAGATCAGCTCAGCACTATGAGCACATCCCTTTGGCACAAAAAAATACACACTATAAAAAATTCTATCAAAAGCGGACTTACCCTTTAAACGTATCTGTAGACAAAAGCAATTATTAGGCCATTGTGTCGGGCTACGTTTGGCACTCTCCTAAACTGTTTTCTGTTTTTAAATTGTAGAAAATATCAAGGTTTACAGTTTGACATTATGACTTTTCTTCTGAAGCGAGCGGACGTTGTCCTTGGCTCTGTGATGCTGCATAATTATAGGCATAAAGGGCATGAAATTAAATTAATATATAATGTACACTATAAGAATTTTTTTTTATATAACATGAGGCAAGCAATGGACAAAAAGTAGGGTGATAATATTTTATTATATGCATTTCTAAACGAATGAATGGTGCATGGAGGGGTTGCAGGCTCTATTGTCTAGATCAAAACCACACAGACAGCCACAGGCCAGGCGAATCAAGTGCTAGTTACCATATTTTTGCCCCATAAGATGCATCTAGGATTTGGAGGAGAAAAAAATATTCTGAACAAAGGCAGGCAGTGTGTGTGGCGACCCAAATACAGGTAGTGCTTGTGGCATCCCAAATACAGGTGATGCGCGTGGCATCCCAAATACAGGTGATGCGCGTGGCATCCCAAATACAGGCAATGTGTGTGGCATCACAAATACAGGCTGTGTGTATAGCATCCCAAATACAGGCAGTGTGTGACATCTGAAATACAGGCATTGTGTGTATCATCCCAAATAATACCATTTTGTGATTACTCACCTGTAAAATGGGTATTATAAGTATGTCTCACACCCTGCTTCGGAAATAATCATTACACTTGGGTTATGTCCAGTAGAGGGCGAACTTCTGCAGAGATGAATAGAAAAAAGAAGCCCCTCCCGGCCCATAAATACCTGGGACCTCCCAAGCACCTCCCAGTATAAGAAAGCAGTAAGGGGACCAGGAAGAGCAAATAAAAACTTATAAGAAAAACAGTAACACCAAAGAGGATCCAAGATACAACTCAGGGTGGGGCGAAGCAGGGTGTGAGACATACTTATAATACCCATTTTACAGGTGAGTAATCACAAAATGGTATTATTCTAAGTATGTCTCACACCCTGCTTCGGAAATAATCATTACACTTGGGACATCCAATAGCAGTGTCCAAAAAGGGTGGGGATCCCAATAGGCAAAAATGCACAAACGAAAACCCCTGCCGCCTGTAGAACATTGCGGCCCAAAACAGCATCCGCTAAGGCCCGCACATCAACCTTACAAAAACTTGTAAAAGGTACAAACAGAAGACCAAGTAGCAGTCGCACAACTTATTCCACCAAACTGAAAAGGGGAACCCTCCCCTTGGCAATATAGGCCCACACAAGGACCAGACATGTCCATTAAAAATGGTAGACTTGACGGCGCCAAACCCATCGGAGGCCAGAGGGCACCACAAACAAGACGTTCCTCCTACAGAAAAGACAAGTAGCCAAGAAATAGAACGTCAACAAACAGCCAAAAAGTGCAGGGCCCTCTCCTTGTCAAAGCCAGACGAAAGACACAAGGAAGAAAGAACCACATCCTTAAAGAGATGGAAAACAGAAACCTTTTTAGGAAAAAACGGAACCCCACCTCATCCCGGCGTCTCTCAAAGTAAGAGGCCTGAATAGAAAATGCAAAATTCAATTCCCAGACGCAAGGCTTTTTGAGGACAAAAGGCCCTAGAAAAAGCCCACCAGGACAGAGGCCTGCCCCATCAAAGCACCTAAGCTGGAGCCCCAGGCCCAGACCGTACTGACGAAAGTCCAAAAACCTAGTGAACAAAAACACCTTGCAAGGCAAGGCCCTAGCCTCACACCCATCAATATAGGACCGCCAAGACCTGTAGAAGAAGTTAAAGGAAGACCACTTCCTAGCCCAAACAAGGGTCTGAAGCACAACATCAGACAAACTTCCTCTAAAAAGATGGAGGAGGTTGCAGCAGCCACGCCGCCAAAGCCAGCGTTTGCAAATTGCAGAACGAACCAAACCTATCATGGCTACCCTGGAGCCACCAGCATTGCTGAGGCACCCTCAGGAGCCAGCTAGCGCACCACCTAGCCCACCATGGCGAAGGAAGGAAACAGGTACAGGAACCCCAGACCCCTCCAGGCAAAAGACATGGCGACCACTGCCGGAGGCAGAGGAACCTGAGACCGAAAACCAAACGTTGGGAGCTAGTGATTGCAACGCGAGGCAAAGAGAACCACCTCCGGAATCCCCCACTTGCGACAGAAGGACCGGAACACCTTGCGGTAGAAAGATCAACCCCCTCGGTGAGAGGATCCCCTGCTCAAGGAGTTCGCCTCCGTGTTATCCACTCCCGGAATGAATGCCGCTGAGATGCATGGAACATCGCTCTCCGCCCATGCAAGAATCAGCGAAACATCCCTGAGGGCACTCCTGCTGCGAGTCCCTCCGTGGCATAAACGACTGCAGTTCAATCGTCCAACTGAACCTGAACCGGCAAAACCTGTATATGATGCATCCAGAATGACAGAATCAAACAAATAGCTCTGAACTTCAAAAACAGAGATGGGAGCGTGAGCCTCCTGAAGACTCCCCAGCCCCTGGAACTGAAAGTCCGTCCAGAAACCTCCCCAGCCCAACAGGCTGGCATTCGTGGTAACAGTCTCCCAACAAGGGGCCAAAAAGGATCTGCCCCTCATCAGACTGCTAAGCTCCAGCCACCACGGAAAGGATTGCCGAACCCTGGGAGACAGCAGAAAGGACCTAGCCAAGTACCGGGAACAGCCGCCCCAAGTCCGCAATAGACGGAGTTAGAGCTACCTCATGAGGAACTGAGGAAAAAAAAACCACCATCAATCCCACCAGTTTCATCCCTAGCCGGAAAGAGAGGCGAAGATTGTCCAGGAGAACAAATATCAGGTCCTGAACCCTCTGCACCTTAGGGTGAGGAAGGAACACTCTGGCCTGACTGGAATCCAGATTCATGCCAGAGAACGTGGGGTGGGTTGATCACCCATCCGAACCGTTCCAGCGTCGTCGCCACCCTGGAAGCCATCTCCACCCGGCATAGCAAAGATGCTGTAATGAGTAAGTCATCCAGATACGGCACCTCGTAAACTCCCTGGGCTCCGAGAAGGGCCATTATGCCCGCCAGCCCCTTGGTGAACACCCTTGGCACCGAAGTCAACCCGAAAGGGAGGCCACAAACTGAAAATGCCGATCTCCCACCCCAAACCTGAGAAATCTCTGGCGTGCGGGGTAGATTGGTACATAAAGGTAAACAACCTTGATGTCTATAAATGTCACGAAATCCCCCTGATGAAGGGAATTGATGACTGAGCACAGAGTCTCCATGCGGAACTTCTGAGATCTGATGAACCTGTAAAAAGGCCTCAAAAAACAGAATGGTTCTGATGGATCCATCCCGATAGGGAACCACAAGAGGTTGGAACAATAGCCCCGGCCCCTACACAGCCCGGGGGCCCGAGGAAACCCGAGAACAGAGGAATCACCACTGAAGATAGAGAAGGCAGCACCTCTGCCAGCTCTGGCACCGCGAAAGGAAGGATTAGAGGAGCCTGCCCCCCGAAAGGAGCAACGCCGCTTCTAGCTTGGTCGGAAACCTGCCTCCTTACGCAACTGACTCCAATATGACTCCAAACAGCCGCATACTCCGAAGGGTAGCCAATGTTAGCCGCCACCGGCGCAACCAGACAGAGCGTCGTATAGCCACAAGCAAAGCTGATATTCTGCCATACCGACACAGAGTTATCCAGGCAGACAAGACCATGGTCAGGAACTAAACACACCGCATAAGCGCTGCCAAATCAGCACTGGCTGGGTCCAGCTGGGACCCCTCAACAGGCCCCAAACCACAGACCTGATAACCACAACCATGAGTACAGAAATACAAACAGGCCGCAAGGCAGAACCCACGCCAGCAAGGGCATGTCAAGCCATCTGATCAAAACGACGGTCCTCACGATCCTTAATCGTGGAGGCTTCTAGAGAGTGCACCACAGGCGCGTTGGACAATCACAGTACCTGACGCATCGACCTCGGGAGGAGACGACCAGCGCTTCACCGCGTTCACCGGACAGGGATACCTCCTATCCCGTTCCTGAGGAAAACCGGGAAGCAGGCTAGATCCCTCCCGATCCTTAATAATCACATATTAGAAATGAAACTGAGTAGGGTACTCCTTACGAGGCTTAGAGGTCTCAAGTAAAAAACTTTTCCCTTCTGTGGAGGAGACTCCGCCGGAGGAGGAATAGCCAGCACCTCAAAAAAAACGGCCCAGGATCTTGGGGATAACCACAGCATCCCCAAGAACGGCATCAGCATCCCAAGCTGCTGATCCTCAGAGCCATCAGATTCTGTAAACAGTTCTGTCCGCAAGTGGAAAATAAACAGACAAGTCAAGGGAACATCAAGAACTGGCACTGCCGGTGACAGATGTCTTCTCTTAGTCGGGGCCACCCTGGCCACCGAGCTAGAAAACAATTTATCAATGTTGGCCAATCCAGCACATACATCAGATTGCGACTCCCCGCTAGTGACCATGTCACATGGGGCACGGATAATTTAAGGTGGAGTAGGTGATGAGGCCGGCGGCACTGACCCAGACGTCCGGGCCCCCGACTGCCGTGTTATGGCCTGCTGAACACATAGTATGCACCAGCACAGTATCCCCAACAAGGGATACCCCCCAACCCACACACTGCCGCGACTGCCCTGAAGGGAGCCAGAGCCCGGATCCAGGGTAGCCTCCAAATGGTGATTTGTATGGTAGTCGCAATGACCAGCGGGAATTACGCTAGAAGCAACCTGGGATGCCCCTTAAGTCCGTTAGTGGGAGGATTTGCAAGCCCAAGGGACCCCAGGACACATTGACAAGGAGGGCCCCCGTAAATAAGGTATCAAGACAAGCACTCATACAAGCAAAAGCAAACAGAGTGTGGCTAAACATAGAAATAAATTATATATATATATATATACATAGCATTGAGGCAAATAGCATATAAAACTACATAGCATGCTAGTGTCATAAGTAATGATACCAGAACCAGAAACCGCAAGGTGGGACAAAACGATCCCACAGAGTTCTGGGCCGGCGCTGGATAAAGCGCCCTAACAAAACAGACAAGCAAAGCCCCGCAGGGCACTCACCACAATATGCAATCTTCTGAGCTGGAGCCATCCTCGATCCTGACAGCCAGAGGAATCAGACGAAGAGGGGCGGGCCAGCGCCTGGCCCCGCCCCCTCCCCATCCTTTCTTAAAAACACCGGGCGCCGCCAGGGGCGCCAGAGAGTGGGACGGGCCGCCACCAGCGCGTCGAGCGCCCAGCCCCGTCCCCTTCCCCATCCGGATGAATGAACTGGGCGCCGCCGAAGGCGCCAAAGACATAAACACGTAGAGAGAGAGGCAGACACACACACACACACACACAAACAAACACAGAAAATACATTATCGATTCACTGCCCTCGCCTGCTGCCCACTATCTCCACTGCTCTGGCTGCCACCTGCACATAAACGGGCTTTTTGGGTGGGCGTGGTCTGTAACTGCGAGTCACAGGCCATGCCTACCCGGTTGCCTGTGGAATAGACACCCAGGGAACATGTTTATATGCAGGCGCTGGTCGACAGCAGCTGCGATAGTGGGTGGCGGCCAGCGGTAATGTATTTTCTGTGTCAGTGTCTGTCTCTCTATATGTTTATGTGTTATAGGACGAAAAATAACAGTGATGTGACCTGATTGATATTCGACTTGCAGTCACGATTCATATGCTAATTAGGGCCACCATGGCTGAGCTGACAAATCGAGGTGTAGCTATAAACCAACAGGCAAGGAGTATGATTGGTGGTCTATGGCAAAGGAATGCAGGGGGAGTGCCACCACTCTTTGCCTAGCTTAGAGTTCCAGGAGCAGCTGCATTCTGACATAAATAAAGCCGTATGAAGTGCAATGTTTATTAACCAAATAATAAATGTAACTTTCTGAATTAATTACAAAATCACAGAACACTTCAGGCAAACCAAAACACTAGACCAGCGGTACTCAACCACTTCTTAAAAAGGTCCATTTAACGGCATCCGGTGACAGGTGAAGGTTCTGGGCAGAGGGCTGTCACGGGGGTAGGGGGGGTGTATATTTAGAAATCAGCACACTGGGGAAGGGCCTATAGATTCACCAGGCAAAACTGAAAAAAAACACAGGAGCTTTTTTTGGCCCCACAGAACCTACAGCTCTGGCCCGTGGCACACTGCTTTAACCCCCTCCCCACCTTCTGTGCAGGCCATGTACAGGGGTGGACTAGGGCCCAAAATGTTACTGGCAATAAGGATGGATAGATAGGGCTCAGGGAGATGGCTAAATGGGAGAGAAGCTGTAAAAAAAGAGGGATGGATAGACAGAACAGGGAGGGATGGAGAGAGAAATGGGAGAAGGGATGGATGGGCAGAACTAGAAGGACAGGAATAAATGGGCAGAGCTGGGGAGGTAGATGGCCAAAGCTGGAAGAAAGAGTAATGGATTGGCAAAGCTTGGTGGCCAGGGAGTGGATGGACAAAACAGGTAAGACAGTAATGGATGAGACTGGGCTGGAAGGGGCTGAGCTGAGGGGACAGGGATGGATGGGGCAGAGCTGAAAGGACAGGGATGGATGGGGCAGAGCTGAGGGGACAGGGATGGATGGGATAGAGCTGGGGGGGCAGTGATGGATGGGGCAAAGCTGGGGGCAGGGATGGTTTGGGCAGAGCTGGTGAGGTAAAAAATGGATGAGTATGGATTGGATGGGGCAAAGCTGGGGAGACAGGAATGGATGGGGCTAAGCTGGGGGGGTCAGATGGTGGGAAAAGACAGGGGGAAAGGATTGGATGGGGCAAAGAGACCCATAAACAGTTTATGTGCATCTTGCAATGTCACTTCCCATCCTTGCAGTACTTCATAATGCAATTTTAGGTGCCAGGGAGCCATGAGACACTGGCAGGGAGACTAAGCACTAAATCGCTGATCAAGGGGGCAGCTCTGAGCATAGCAACACAGAAGCAACTGAGTGCCGGGCTGTCAGGGCAGGAGGCCGGAAATCTGGAGCCGAGGTCCGTATTTGGACCCCGGTTCACCAGTTGAGTATCGCTGCACTAGACCCATACTGCCCTAATGGTGGATTCTCTGGTGCTCCAATGAGCTAGTCCAACACTGCACAAAACTCCTTAAACCTCGATTTAAGCATTGGTATCTAAAATAACAAAATGTCTGTAATCATAGCAAGGCTGGGTGAATCCTAGAGGGCGTTTGGCTGGCTGTTGTTGTCTTTTTCAGTTTTGAATATTAAAACATTTTCCATGGTTAACCAAAATCTTTTTTTTTAATGACACCTGCTATCATTTTACTCTCGTTTCTCTAGCTTGTTGTACAGTCAGTTGAAGATATTAATGAATATAGCTCCCAGTAGTTTGGACACCAGTCTACTTGTATGCAAGTGCTTTGCAATGTTTTGTGCTGTATAAAAGAGCATCATCCAGATAAATAACATGTTTATACTCTTGTTTTTTTATTAGTTATGGAAAGCCTTGTGTTAGACCCAAAAATAGCAGCATGGCTTTTAGACCCGGCGGACAGTAATCCAACGTTTGAAGATTTGGTGAAAAAGTATTGCGAGAAGACAGAAACAAGGGCCAGTGAAAGTTCCATAGATGTGCGTGTGTAAATTGGCATATTTGTTTAGTTAAACCTCTCTCTAAATTAGAATCTCGGTCACATCATACTCCAGGCTTTGAGGCTAACTGAAGAAATTCATGTGAGGTATACTAATCTTTAAAGTGGACCAAAACCCATGTCTCTCTGCCCTGAAACCTGTAGACCGGGTAGATTCCCTCCCCCCGAGGCATTCAGAATCGGGATGCCCCACTTTGTGAAACCCCCCCAGGTCGCTCAGTATACTCACCTTCTCCTCCTGTCCAACGGCGCATGTGCAAACAGCGACCGGTTGCCCATTATCACCTCAGCAGAATGTGTGCCCGCACCAGGCATTTATGAATAGCAGGCACGGACATGCTCACTTTTAGAGGGTAGCAGCGATGCAGCCACCGGCACGCTTGGCTAGACTCGGCTCCTTAGATGAGCGTAGAGGAGATCGCATCAGCGCAGTTGAGCGCGCTGATTGGATGGGGCCGCACATGCCCGTGGGACCAGGGAAAGGCAAGTTGGAGTGGGCGACCTCGGTCGACCTCGGTCGGTCGATATGTAGGTAGTGGTGAGGAGGAATCCAAAATATTTGGTTGGAATGTAATTTACAGCATGTCCTACATAATCTAGTCATGATCAGTCTGCTTCTGGAAAGTTATGAGTTATTAATTTGTTAAATCAGGAGATTTCAATTCTCTCTTATGACAAAATTGGAACTGTCTGTAAGAAAATACTGTACATGGGTTCAGTTAGAAACTTGGTAGTTGTGTTATGGCATTGGGGTTCAGCAGCGGGTTTTCCTTCTTCCTCTTTCCTGGGTGTTGTTCCTCCCTTGTGGGGCATCACATCTTTTAGACTCCAGGGACAACCTGTTCCCAGGTTTTGATCCTTACCTGGGAAAGCCATGAAAGAGCACGTAAACAACACCCAGGGAATAGCTGATATCAATTGCCACCCCATCTAAGCCAGAGACTGTAATAAGGGTTTCATTGGACAGCAGATCTGGACATTGAGTTAGCCTCCACAGCCAGTCCCCAGCCCAGTTGATCGCTTCTTTGTACTATGCCTTTCTTGGCCAACAGGCCAATCTCTCGCCTTCCAGGGAGAGATTAGTAATGGCAGATACCAGCCTATCAGGTCGGGGAGTGTCTGGCCAGTAAGCAAGCTGGTCTTCCAGCCTTGGACAGAAGAAGTGCAGGGAGCATTGTCAGAATCCAGTTGGACAGTGTTACACTTGTAGTTGGCCCCTAAGATTTGGCCTTACTTTTTCTCTGCAGTCAAAAGCCATGGATGTGGCATAATCCTGAGTCAGCAGCAAAAGGACTCCATTGATTATTTTGTTTCCATGCCCTTTTTGCTTCTGATGAGCATGATCTGTGGTTAAATTAAAACAGACCCTATTGCTCTCTTCCCAACCCTGGATTTGGCATTTTAAATTGAAAAAATACTTCCTCTCCTGGAAACTATAACCTTGGGCCAGATAATTAGATGACAAGAGGATTACCCCTGATCCCACGTGGAGCAGAAGTGTGGCAGCCACTGACCAGATAGGTATTTTATTTTAGTTTCAAACACTTTATAGAAGCACATATTGCAATATAAAAATGTCATCACATCAGGGCCATGATAATAACTTGTCTAAATGACATATCCCAAGACTGAATAAAGATTACATACAGATCAATAAAGCTACTTGGTAACAGCAGGGGGAAGTATTTAAGTAATACAAGACAAAGATATTGAAAGCACAATGTGCCTTATTTTAAACTTTTTTTTAAGACCATCGCGCAACAAAAAGTCAGATCACAATGAAACTAAATTAAATTATCACCTAGAAATGAAATTCAAATAATCGCAATAATTTACAATTTCTAGACCAAAACTGTGATGTAATAGAAGCGTGACATCACTGTCAGATAAGTATTTTTTTATTTTAAATGCCAAATTGATTTAGGTGGGATATGTGGTGTTTTTTTTTTTTATTTTAGGCCTATTTTAACTTACTGGCCTTATTGATTAGGATGGCATAAGTACAAGCCAAAACAAATTGATCACGGCGCTTGCTTTTGCTGTCTTCCTTCTGTATTAAGTTGCTTTTACTCTTAAGTAATTTATAGAGAATGCATTAAATTAGACGCCAGGAACAAGTAAGAAAGAGGGGGTCACCCTAGTTGGGTCCCAGGCACTATAACGTAGAAAAATGTCTTTATAGATCAGATAACAAAGTATATCTAGACTAGGCAGATATAGACCCGGACACAAGTATCGGCACCATAAAATGTTATCTGACCTTTTTCAGCAGCAAGAAATTTATAAGAAATTGAATGTACTTTACTATCTGATGGAACGTCTTCGGAGTAAGCTTCAGGTAAATATTGTATATCGTGTGGCTTTTAGCTTCTGATGTAAAATGAAAATTGTACGGTAATGTTAAAATTGTGCAAAAATGTTTTCTTTCACTAAATATTTCAGAAGCCATTCAACGCAATATCTAGCACCTGGCTTCTCATCTGAATGACTGCTGTGAATCCTCTTGCCCAGGGTTTGCTTGTGCCTTTTCTCTTTCATTTTACTTCAGGACATCAGGATAATTCAGTAACGATAGGGTTAACCTCTCTTGACTGAAGGTCGTGACTGTGAGACAAAGGCACGGCTCCGCCTCCCGACCTATATCCTTCCGGCAGACTTCCTACACTCCTAGCAGTCTTCCTATAATATCCTGAAACTGAGTGCTATTCTTTTATGTCTCAGACATTGGACATTCCATCTGAGGGGCATCCCGTCCAGATTCAGACAGACAATCGGACGGCAGTGGCATGAATCAACCACTAGAGTGGTTCCAGATGCAGGAAAGCCCTCATGGAAATGAGCCAGATTTTCCTTGTGCCGTGAAGCAGGCTCCATGCATCTCGGCAGTACATATACCTGGAGCGGACAACTGGCAGGCCAATCATCTCAGCAGCTAGTCCCTGCATTAAGGGGAATAGTCTCTGAGTCAGGGGTCTTTCAATCTCTATGCATGCCCTGGGGGATTCCAGTCATAGATCTCTTCTATTACAGCACAATCCAAGAGTTCCAAAGTTTGTGTTCCGTTCCGGGGATCCTCTAGCAATGCAACAGAGGCTCTGACTCTTCTAGCTTCCTTATGCATTCCCTCTGATTCCACTCCTGGGTCGAGTATTAGAAGATTTAGCTCGTGGGGGAGGCCAAACCATTCCGGTGGCTCCTCAGTGGCCAAGAACAAGCTGGTTCTGAGATATATTAAGGATGTCACAGTTTACCGACAATACAGTTCTTCACACAGGGGCCTCTAGGGCATCCCAACTCACGAGTTTTTGGCTTAACGGCCTGGTAATGAAACCTCCATCTTGACAGAAAGAGGCCTCTCGGCCAGAGTCATTAAATCTATGATTCAGGCCAGGAAGAAGTCTTCATCAATGATCTTTTGTAGAGTCTGGCGTGCATTTATCACTTGGTGAAAGTCCAGGGGGTTCTCCTGTAGAGTTTTTTTCTGTCGCCAGAATTTTGGTTGTTTTTGCAGAAGAGCCTTGATGAAGGTCTTCAATTGAGTATGTTTTAGGACAAATATCTGCTTATCTATCCTCTTTCAAAATCCATAACTGAGAATGAATTTATCAGAACTTGTTTTACAAGGAGTCACTCATGTGCAGCCACTTCTACCGGTTTGGGACCTGAACTTGTTTTATCAGCTCTTCAGGGTCCTCCTTTTTGAGCCATAGTAAATGCGTCATTGAGTCTAAGGGCGCTTATGGTCATCTTTTAGTGGCAATAACCTCAACAGGTAAGTTTCTGAATTAGCAGCTTATCAGTAAGCCTCCTTATTTATTTAGTGTTTTAGGATTTTCTTTCTAAGGTGTTTTTTCATCTTAAAGAAGAGATGGTTTTGCCTTCCTTATGTCTTGATCCAGTGTCCGATAAGGAAGGGGGTTCTTCACTGGCTGGATGTAGTGAGTTTAGTGAGGGCACTAAGGTATTATCTCACTACTACAACCTTTCCATAGTTTGGACTTTTTATTGTCATACCTGAGGGTCCACGGAAAGATCTTCCACCAGCTAAGTCTGCCATCAGCCGAAGGACTAGACAGGCAGTGGTAAGAGCCTATTTCCCTAAGGGGAAGGTTCCACCTTTTAGGACTACTGCTCATTGACACAAGCTGTTGGAGTTTCAGCATCAAGCTTCAGTAGACAAGTATGTGAAGCGCTACTTGGTCTTCAATTCATACATTTACTGAATTTTACCTAGAGGCTTTTACGATATCTTATTCCTTATAAAGGGGATAAGGTTTTTTGGGGATCCCACCCAAATTCAGGGTACTGCTTTTGGACATCCCTATCGTTACTGAATTATACTGATGTCCTTAAGTAAAATGGAAGGGAAGAGAACACGCCTTTGTCTTGCAGTCACGCCCTTCGGTCAAGAGAGGTTAACCCTATCGTTACTCAATTTTCCTGATGTCCTGAAGTAATAATGGAAGAGAAATCAATTCTACGGGTGAGTATTCACAGAATTATCTTTTTCCTTAGATAACCAGGTTTTGGACCTACAGTTGCTACGACTTTCTTAGATAAGAGTGTGTCTCCTCTTGCCTTGGCTCCAACTGTCTCATGATATAGACTGATGTTCCTTTGGGCCTATTACTAGTGTGTAAAGACTGACTGGACTGGTCTGGACTGCCTTTTTCCCTTCCCTTCCCAACTGCAGGGTGGCAGTTTGTTGGCCAGGCTATGTTACAAGGGCATCGGGCAGGCAGCTCTTGCTGCTCCTGGGGGGTAAATACCTTAAAGTTGACCAAAACCCAGGATTTTGACTTTCCTGGGTTTTGGTTTTTGCTCTGGGGCACCCCGATGGGGGATGCCCCACTGTCTAAAACCCTCATACGCGGCCTCTCCTTCAGTCAGAAATCTCGAATCCGCTCCCGCCCCTTTGTCTAAGGCGAGCGGATCCGAGCACACTGGTGACCGCATCCCCCACTACCAGTTGGATGTGATATATATAGGAGCACAGGGCTGGTTCCCCTCGCCAACGTAATGTTGTAGTACATCCTCCAGTACATACAGCAAGAAAAAAACATTGTTAAAGTTATAGTAAAGGTGAGGGATTATTGTCCCATTTTCTCTGGCTACATGTTGCACCATCCTAAACTTCAATTTGTTTTAAAAAAATACCCTGTAGTTCCTGAGTTATCTTAAAAAGTATTAGAGCACTGGAGATTCATAGATAAAATGAAGAGAAACTGTGAGTGTGGCAACATCGATGTGATCAGTGTGAGAGGAGGGCAGAGAGAGGCAGCCAATCAGGACGTCAGGCTATTCTTGGTCCACTGAAGGTTGATTGATGAACCAGGTCAGAGGGGTGGGGACTGAAAGCTGAATGAGGAAGTAATTTCCTCACTAAGGAGACTGACAGCCACTCAATGAAAGGTAAGCTACTTAACACCTTAAGACTGTATTCTTCCGCTGACGAGCAGAATGGCTTCCTTGAAAGGCCTCACCAAATGGCTCACAAATCATTTGCCAGTGCCTCAGTTGGAAGTCGCAGAGTGGTGTGAAGGGAGCAGTTCCAACTGATCGACACGTCTTAGATCATGTTATGTTGTGATAGGCAATGTCTTGACAGCCTCAAGAGGCTGTTACTTGCATGATATGAGCGGCTAAAGTGCATGCACAGTTTTAGCATTTTGATGTTAGGATCTTGTTTACAATCATTGAAAACAGGCAATGCTAGCATATGGGGATTGTTACATATAAATGTAGGGGTGTGGTGAGGACATATGAGTGGAGTTTGTGGAGACATTGGGTAACCAAATGAAATGAAAATTCTGAACTGATTCATTGTGGCCCGCAACCTGGTTCCAAATCATTTAAGTGGCCCGCGCTCATCAAAGGGGTTGAGCTCCCCTGGTTTAAACAAACTCTCAGGAAATTTGGGACCGCGGCTCATCTCTAGTTGTGATAAATGAACAGAAAAATTGATATTGCATGGTATAAACTGGCCGTCAGATGATGGGCAGGCTGATTCATTACTAACGCAAGATAGAGACAGATGAGCGTCTGTAGAGCGGATTTCAGAGCGACCTCTAGTAGTCGCTGGGCTCAGCCATGGATCATTGTTTCAGAGAAAAAAAAAATTGGGATCAGGAAAGGGATTTAAAGATCGTCCATAGAAATGTATGGGAGAGCGCCAGGTAGCGACAGGTTAGACGTGGCGCTCTGCAATGCTGAATGCCGGCGCTGTACGCTGAGCCTGGGATAATAATGAATCGTATGCTACATGGCGTTCCAGTCACTCTACAGATTTGGCTTCATAAATGTGTAATTGCGTTCCGTGTCCGGCGTTCACCTGCCGCTATCTGGCGCTATCACTTCATTAATAAGGTCCTAAGTTGATTATGTGCCCAGACAGAACAACTTTATCAAGTGTCCGTCCTGAAAACAAGTTGACGTAACTTACAGAAAGAAGTCGCATCATCCATAAGTTTATAGGAAAATGTTTCTGATGATTACTAAATTCAATCTTTTTTTCTTTCCAGTTAGAGAGATTGTGGGATTTGTTTTGCACAATTGAACTTCCATTAACTACAGTTCTTGCTGGTAAGAATGAATCATTTTATTATTATTATTTTCGTTTAGAAAGCGCCATAATTTTTCATGGCTCCGTACAATGTGGAATTACAAACAGGATAAAACAACTAACAAAGTGGACAAAAACCCAGGTTTTTGACTGTGGCCTATGGCCTTTTCCCCGGGGGGCACCCCATACAGGGGTGCAACACTGTGTAAACCCCCCCTTGATTTCCTGAACCCAGCTCACCTCTTCCTGGTCCCATGACACGTCTAAGAGCAGCGGCTCTGAGGGCCGCATCCTCCCCTTCCCTCTAACAGGGAGCGTGCCCGCGCCGGCTATTAACGAGCACCCGGGGAAAGGGCCAAAACCCAGACTAGTAATAACCATTGACTATCCTGGGTTTTGGGCCACTTTAACAATACATGAGCATTATTAGTCAGATGTAACAGAAATACACAGTCATACTTGTGTGCTTACAATCTAGGGAATAAGGGGGTGGACACAAAAGGTTGGTCACAAGTAATATGTGGCAATATGATGGAAAGTGATCCGAAGTGGTTCTGGCTGTCTTTTATTTAGGCCAAGTGATATGCTTGTCTGGATAGGTGGATAATGAAGGCACCCTTATTGAAGGGCGGCATGTGTGAAGTCCTAAATGCGGGAGTGGGAGGAGGTGATTAGGGTTGAGGCCAGGAGGAGGTCCTGGGCAAAGCGGAGATTGTGTCTGGGTCACTTTTTGTTGTTAAGTGAAGAAATGTAGGCAGGAGCCTGACTGTAGAGTGCTTTGTAAGTTAAGGTTAGTATTTTAAATTGAAAAGATATGAGTTACTCGAGCAGCAGTTGAGAATAGATTGGAGGGGAGCCAGTCTGTTGGTAAACCACAAAGCAGGGTGTTGCAGTAGACTAGTCAGGAGATGATCAGGGCATGCACTAGTGGAGCATCCCGATTTGGGAGGCCCGGGGGGGGGAGACCAGTTGCCGACCTTGGATAAAAGGCTGTGTTAAACCCTTCCCAACTTGCAGCATGGTCCCCCCCCCCCCCCGTCCTCCCAAAGGCATTGGTCTGGCCAGAAATGGACTACGAGAGCCAGTGCACCATCAGGCGCTGCGTACGGCATGTAACACATTTGGTGTGGACTACAACTGCCAGCAGCCTGCGACGTGAGGCACAGATAAGTGGCTGGAGGACCTCCATCTCCGGTGTCAGCTCCGCAGCGACTGACACATGCCACACAGTACAGGCCAAGGGCGGGAAGAGAGACTCTGCCCACAGCCAAACCTGCAGGAGGGAGCTGTCCAATAGGACAGCAGGCTCTAATACACACAGCTTGTCACAACATTAGACTCACTACAGAGGGGCAAAAGTGCTGTTCAAACCTGGCACTATATTTTCTAGCAAGACTGCACGGACAATGGGCGGGACTGAGCAGCGGGGGCGTCGGCAGTGTGCAGCCGCGCACTTTACAAGGAATGCTGGTCACGGGCCGATCAGAGCCAATCAAAGGGCTGTATGTGGCCCTGGGGCCTTACAAAGCCCAGGTCTGCACTAGACCACCAATAAAGTCACATGCTTCAGAAGAGAAAAACATAAGGTGAAATTGTAAACCTCGATATCTTGGCTATTTTTTCTTCAATTTAAAAACAGAAAACAGTGAAGGACAGTGCCAAACATATCCCCAACAATTGCCTTTGCCTTCTGTAGCCCTTGAAGCTACAACGGAGGCTGTCAATCTTGTTGGTGACAAATGTGGTGGCGATTGTGGCAAGCTGCTCAGCTGTTATTTAGGAGGTGAGCCGAGGAGGTAGTGGGCGAAGCAGAGAGTTAAAAGTTTTGAACAGTTGTTTGGGATTCCGGGCTTGTGTAGAAATGAGAGGTAAAGTATTCTTGTTTAGCAAATGAAAGAGCAGTCCAGAGTTCCTGAACAGCTTGTTTGTATAGCAGGAAAACTTCACTGGATATCAATTTCTAGCAGCGCCGCTCAGTGACTCAGGAGTGCTGTTTCAGTTTAGTCATGTTCATAAATCCCACTTAGTTATATATTACCATCCTAAAGACTATTTGAGGCAGAAATACATTTTATTTTAGTTTTTGACATATACAACACAATAACCTTGATTCAGAGCCCCTTTTCACCCATTCTCCAATGAAAATTCCAATTCTCACCCATTTTTCCCCCTTGTCTCATTCAGCAGACAATTTTTTGAAGTGAGAATTTTTTTAGTGAAATATTTTTCTTTTGTGTGATCTTTTGTTTGGTTGCAAGACCTAATAAAAAAAATCACTGAGTTTATGAGAATTTACACTGGTGAGTTTACTTTCTCACAAAAGCGGGAGTTTCCACAGAGGCTCTGAATCAACCCCAATGATATCAGGGTGAGGGGATTTTTGTAGCCTTTGTCTGAATGAGTATACTGATGCAGCCATGTAACTTTAATTAACAATTCATTCTTAGACCTAATGTAGGCTGGCAAAATCATTGACTCCTTGTGAGATATATCCAAATCACAGGGCAAAATTTTATGAGCATAGAGGATGGTTTTCTAGGTTGTCTGTCTGTAGTAGTATTTTCCCAACATACAGTATTTACATCTGTGTTTTACCCTGTCTGTAATTACTTCTTTGTACAACGCTATGGATGTAAATGGCGCTATAGAAATAATAATACATTTGCAAAGCTATACAAGATCTATTCGTTGGCATTGACTGCTTCAGTCTTTGGCCATCTTCAGTCTCCCTGGCAACTTGATTCCGGGGGGGGGGGGGGTTCTGCTCCTCAGGAACTTGGCGCACTCACTCCCACCACTTGCGAACCCTGCAGCAAAAATAGATACTCACCTTTTTTTTTCTCAGCGCTCTCTTCAAAAGTGGCTGCAGGGGAGGCAGCTGTTCTCTGGTCCTGCATCAGGGCAGAGTCAGATTTAGTAAAGCTGACAATATGATTTTCTTGCCTAGTATTCTTCTACGCCAATAGTACGTTAAAGCGGACCAACAGTCAAAAATGACTTCAACAAACCAACACAACAGACAGTGCTCATATGCATCCATCCCAAGTCTATTCAAATTGCTACACATTACAATTTATTTACCTTTTTCTAACTGCTGCTGCAGTCAATTTTAAAAACAAGATGTCGGCTCATGCATTTGCAAACAGGAAGTGCTGCTGGACTTTCTGCTACTGTGCATTGTCAGTTATATCAGTTAGAAGTGGAAGCTCCAAAATGGCCGCTACCTTTGTTTTCAAAATGTGCCAGGCTGTTGGTCCAGTTTAATTACAAAATGTGTTATGTGATACTGAAAGTAGACATTTAAATGGCAGAACAAGCAGTAACTGTATGTTTTTTTTAGTAATGGAAAATCAAGTAATTCAAGTAAATAAGGAGGAGCTGAAGAAGACATCATCACTTTTAGGGGTAATTCATAAAAACATGCTTCCATTTAATGTAAAAATTACATAAAATCACTAATATGAGCTTGCCTTTACAATGCAAATATGTTCCCACACATAAGGTTCGATTCAGAGCCAGTTGACCATCCTCACGCCTTTTTAGAAGAGAAAAACTACCATATACTTTCATTGTCTATCTACCTTGGGGCTGATTCAGAGCCAGTTGAAAATGTACACCCGGTAGACAATGAAAGTCAATGGCAGTATTCTGTCCTAAACAGGGCCGGATTAAGTGTGGTGGAGGTCCCTGGGCACAAAATCTGGTGGAGGCCCCAGATAAAGTATTTTTTTTCCTAATAGTCCAGCCAAGTAACTGATTGGTGGTTGTCTGGCACCCGCCTACTTACTGGAACATCAGCTCGAGTCCCTTGTGCCCCCCTTGTGCAGGTGTGTGCTGCTCGGGAACTCCTGCTTTGCCATTCTGGGTGGGGGGTGTGTAGTCGCCCGGCTGGTCCAGCAGAAAACAGTTCCCTGCATTGAGCTGCCAGCGGCTGTGCTTGATGGCTTATGTGCAGTAAGCGGCCAACAATTGACAGCTCTGCACCCATCATTGTAGCATTACTGGCGGTGGCTTTGCTGCTCTAGACTCTCCGTCCTGCCCTGTGGTGGCTTTGGCTGCAGGTTTGCAAGACAAAAAAAAGCTTGCCTGGGCACGTGGCCCCACTGCCGCCCATAGCTTTGTTATTATCCTCGCGGACCATCAAAAGACTAAAAAGCCTCCCGGGCCAGATCATAACCCAAAGGTTGGTGGAGGCCCCCTTTGCAGGGAATAACACCCATCCGAGTGATAAGCTAGATTTGAGGGAAGGGTAAAGAAAAAAGATAACTGACTGCTAACCGATCCCTTGGTAGAAGCGACCCACATTTTTATATTGCCATCTGTGTTCTCCCTAAGGCAAACTAATTAAGAGATTTTCCTTCCCTGGAAATTGTGAGAGAAAATAATCCATCGATCTACACGATCTACAAGTAGAATTCAGTAGAATTTTACTATGCTCAGATAGCTTAAAGTGGACCAAAACCCCGCATTTTGACTATTCTAGGCATTTGTGAATGGCCGGTGCAGGCAAGCTCTCTGTTAGAGGAATGCGACTGCCGCTGCTCTTAGATGCGGCATTGGACAGGAAGAGGTGAGCTGGTCTCGGCGTCCTGGGTGGTTTCACACAGCGGGGTGCCCTGGGGAAAGGACCAAAACCCAGGATAGTCAAAATGGTCCACCAGACGAACGCACCTCAAAGAAACAGTGCTCATATGCACCCCTCCCCAGGGCAATACAGATTGCTGCACATAAAGTTTAATTTACCTTTATTCTAAGTATACAGTACGTCCTGCTCCAGATATAATACTTACACTTGGGTATCCTCCGCCAGATGTCGCTGTGCACTGCAGACATGCAAAAACAGGCTCCTCCCGGCCCTTCATATACCCGGAGACCTCCCACAAATCCCCAGATTTCTCTGCAGTGCTGATTGCGAAGAAATGAAGTATCACTCTCTCGCAGGTGAGCGGGGCTATTACAGCCTGCGGCCCTGTTGGACTGCTCCCACCCGTCCTCCTTGTGATGTGCCTCCCAGCCTGGGCTGCGCTGGTCGGGTGAAGGTAGGCAGCACCATGCGTGCTTATGGAGCCATGCTCCACCGCAGTCCCCCACCAAAGGGTAGGCGGTTTAGGCTGATGGTGAGCCTTTAGGGGATGCCCCTCCCGCATCATTGCCCCACGCCCGTGTAGCGGTGGACCCTGTGTAAAGGGTCGCCATCCTCCCTTGTTCCCCCCTTAGCCTGGGGGGAAAGAAAGGGGGGGGAGGGGTTTGTGAGTATGGCGGCCTCAGTGTACCCTATTACACGCTTATGACCTTAGTATCGCGTTTGACTGGGAATGGGTGTCAGAGCCGCGCTGTTTACTTTTAACTAGTATTGGTCGTCGACGCGTCTTTCCTATATGGTTTTACTGCATGGGCGGCGGCGGCTTTGCAGATGCTGCGGCGTCTCTTTTTTCGCTTGAAGTGGCTCTTCTGCGGTACTCCACTCGATCAATTCCCTTCAGGTGTCACTGCCCTGCTTTCTATATTAGGCTACGTGTTTTTGGAGCTTCGCGCTCTCCGGGGGGGGATGGGTTGCGGGGTCCTGGCTTGGCGCGCTCCGCATCACGGTCTGCTTTGGCCCGCCCTTCGAGGTTCGCTTGACGCCATTTTTACTCGCGCGCGTGTGGTGAAGACCGTCCTCCCCCCTCTGTCTGTAAGTGCCCTCGCGGGCGACTTTATTTTACTTTTTATTACTCCCTTGCGCATGGCTCTGACATTCCTGTTCCCTTTATGTCTTTCAGACCGTGGATTCCGGTGGCTTCTCCCGGCCCGGTGTAGCTCCCGGTTGAGACTATTAAATTTACTCCCACTTTCCCGCGGGTTATTGGGGCATCCACGGTAGCTTACAGCGTCAATCCCTACTGGCCTATTGTGCCGATTAAATCACCATATGGAGGCATCCCAGGATATTGTGAACGGGGTTCCTTGGGGACAAGCCCGGCTGTGTGTAGCTTGTGGGGTCTTACCTAGCAGCGGTGACAATGCACGGGTCTGTGTTCCTTGTGCACAGCAGGTGTTATCGGTTCTTCCCGCCTCTTCCGTGGCTGGGCCTGCACCTCGCCTCACTTCACCTACTCCCCCAAGCCTGAGTCTAACCCCCAATACAAGTGGGGATTCTCATCCTGATGTGGCTACTAGACTGGCCAGTGTTGAAAGATTGCTTGCTAGCTCATTAGCGCGTAAGGCCACTGCAAAGAGGCGGCATTTAACCCCTGACTCTGCTCTTTTCCCTATGGAATTTGATGAGTTGTTGCATCCTTACGGCCATACCCCCTCGGACGAAGGGGAGCTGTTCTCTGACTCAGGGTCATATGACAAGGAGTCAAGGGGTCATGACGAGTCTGGTTCCGAGCACTGGACCCCGGATGATATTGACAGACTGCTGGTTCAGATTTTTGAGGTTTTGTCCATCTCTCCCCCTATTGCGGCTCCCAGGCAAAGGGGTGAGCTTTTTCATACTGCTAAGGCTCGTCTGGAATTTCCCGAGCAAACCCATTTCAATAGCCTCGTGCTTAAAGAATGGGAACATCCCAGTAGACTTCCTGGGATCCCTAAGAGTGTGGATAGGAAGTATCCCTTCCCTGCTGACTTGGTTAAGCGCAGGTCATCGCCCCCCGAGGTCGATGCTCCTGTTCTAGGGTTGTCCAACACCTCTATTATGCACTCCCCTGACACTACTACGCTGCGGGACTCTGAGGACCGGCGTATTGATCAATTGGCATGCCATGCCTTTGCATTTTGGGGAGCGACTCTGCGCCCGGTTTGCGCCTTAGCCATTACGGCAGTAGCGCTCAGGGCCTTGGTCAGGAATGCACTCGATGGCACAGATGAGTTGCCACCTGATACTGTCAATGCACTGTCTAACTGTGATGTGTTTGTAAACTTTATCCTGTCTGCATCGGACGATGCTATTAGGATGTGTGCCAGATCTTCTGCCCTGGCGGTGGCTATACGTCGCGCGGTTTGGTTGCGCCAGTGGGCTGCTGACAATGCTGCTAAGAAAGCCCTTACTGGGCTTCCATGTAAGGGGCTGCGCCTGTTTGGGGACCGTCTAGACCTCTTCGCCAAAGGAGGCAAGTTACCCCAGCGCAGGCGACAGATTCGGCCCTTTCAAGGCCAGGGCACCCTTTCAACCCCCTACCGTGGGGCTAAACAGGGAAAAGGGGTGTCCTTCGCAGGGTCCCACGCAGATTCCTGGCACAGGAACAGAGGACGTCATCCTGGTTCCTCCTGGGGGTCCAAGCCCAAAGCCCCTCCCAAGACCCCTCAGGCGTGAAGGGGCGCCCTCGCCCATCAGGGTGGGGGGACGTCTGCAGCACTTCGAGCATGTCTGGAGGCGCCACGTCTCAGACCGGTGGATTCAGGAGGTAGTGTCCTCCGGATACAAGATAGAATTTGCTGTACGGCCCCCCACCAGATTCATTGGGTCCCGGATTCCACAGGACCCTGCCTCAGCTCAGGTCCTGTTGCTGGCCGTGCAGGGTCTCCTGGATCTGGGGGTCATTTGCAAGGTCCCCTTAGGAGACAGGGGCATGGGGTTCTATTCCAACCTTTTCACTGTACCCAAGAAGGATGGGTCAGTCAGGCCCATTCTGGATTTAAAAATCCTCAACAAGTTTGTCAAGAACAGGCACTTTCGCATGGAAACTCGGCCATCGGCTCTCTGCGCCCAGGGGACTTTATGACATCCGTAGACATCAAGAATGCTTACCTTCACGTCCCGGTGTTTCCCAGACACCAAAGGTTTCTCAGATTTGCACTGAAAGATCAGCATTACCAATTTGTGGCCTTGCCATTCGGCCTCACGTCGGCTCCCAGGGTGTTCACCAAGGTGCTGGCAGGGGTGATGTCCCTGATAAGGCTAAGGGGCATACGCGTGCTGCCCTACCTGGACGATATACTCATCACCTCTCGGTCTCTGCGGCAGGCAGAGTTGGACACTCAGCTGGTAGTGTCCACCCTGGAGTCCTTCAGCTGGGTGATCAATTACCCCAAGTCCTCTCTGCCCCCCTCTTCGGTGACTCCCTTCCTGGGAATGATTCTGGATACGGTTCAGTCAAGGATATTCCTTCCTCAGCAGAAGGTGGAAGCTCTGACTGCGCAGGCGAGGTTCCTGCTCTCGTGCCCACAGCCCTCCATCAGGCAGGGAATGCAGCTGGTGGGCCTGATGGTGGCGAGCTTCGAGGCGGTGCCCTTTGTCCAGTTCCATTTGAGACCTCTGCAGCTTCACCTTCTGTCAGTATGGGACAAGAACCCAGCGTCCTTGGACGGGGTCTGTGTGCTTCCCCCCTCGGTCAGACAGTCCCTTGCGTGGTGGCTGGACCATAGGAACTTGATAGGGGGCAGGTCTTTTCTGGCCCCCTCCTGGGAGACGGTCACAACGGATGCCAGTCTGTCAGGTTGAGGGGGATTCTGGAAGTCCCTGCCCTTCCAGGGGAGGTGGGGCCCTCAGGAGGCCCATTTACCCATCAACATTCTGGAATTCTGGGCAGTCAGGTTGGTACTGGAGCGGTTGACCCAACACCTGAGGAGTCTGTCGGTCCAGGTACGTTCAGACAACAGAATGGCGGTTGCCTACATCAACCATCAGGGAGGGACCCGGAGCAAGGGTGCCCTCCAGGAGGTGTTTCAGATTCTGACATGGGCGGAGGCCAATGTACAATGCATTTCAGCTGTTTACATTCCGGGGGCGGAGAATCTGCTAGCAGACGCTCTGAGCTGGGAGACGTCCCGTCAGGGGGAGTGGTCTCTTTGCAACAGGGTATTCCAGTCCCTGTGTCACCGTTGGGGTCTACCGGATGTGGACCTGTTTGCATCCCGTCACAACCACAAGCTCCCGGTCTTGGTATCCCTGTCTCAGGATCCTCTGGCCTTGGCCATGGATGCCCTGTCCATGTCATGGAAGGAGTTTCGGCTCCTGTATGTATTTCCACTATTCCCCCTTCTGGGTTCTGCGCAAGATTGCTCTGGAAGGGGTACCTGTGATTCTAGTGGCCCCCAGGTGGCCAAGAAGAGTGTGGTTCGCAGACGTGGTTCAAATGGCTGTAGACCAGTACGACCTGCCAGGGGTGCCAGATCTGCTAACTCAGGGCTCCTTACGCCATCCCAATTTACAAACGCTGGCTTTGACGGCCTGGCTGCTGAAACCTCCATCTTGATGGAGAAGGGTTTGTCTGCCTCTGTGGTAGGTACTATGGTGCAGGCTAGGAAGAAGACTTCTTCTGCTATCTATTATAGAGTATGGCATACCTACATTGACTGGTGTGAGTCTAGGTCTCTTCCCTGTAGGGAGTTCTGAGTCCCTAGGGTTCTGGAGTTCTTACAGCATGGTTTGGAGTTAGGTCTAAAACTCAGCACTCTGAAGGGTCAGGTTTCTGCCCTGTCCGTCTTCTTTCAGAAGTCCTTTGCTCAGCATCATTTGGTTAAGACCTTCTTTCAGGGGGTCACTCATGCGCATCCCCCTTGTAAACCTGTGGTCCCCGTTTGGGATTTAAACTTGGTTTTGTCTGCGTTGCAAGGTGCTCCCTTTGAGCCTATTCACGATGCTGCTCTTGCTGTTCTTACCCTCAAGGTTGTCTTTTTGGTGGCCATAACTTCGGTTAGGCGTGTGTCTGAGCTGCTGCTCTTTCTATTCAGCCTCCGTACTATGAGAGGCACCAGGACAAGGTGGTGTTCCGCTTCAAGCCGGATTTTCTGCCTAAGGTTGTGTCTGCTTTTTATTTGAATCAAGACATTGTTCTTCCTTCATTGTGTCCCAATCCTAGCAACGACAAGGAAAGGGTTCTTCATTCCTTGGACGTGGTCAGGTGTTTGAAGTATTACCTGGTTGTCACTGCGGCTTTCAGGAAGACTGATGCTCTCTTCGTTGTGCCTTCTGGGCCTAGGAAGGGTTTGGCTCCTGCCAAGTCTACCATCAGCAAATGGATCGGTCAGGCTGTGATTCAGGCCTATTCTGCTAAGGGGAAGAGTCCTCCTTTCCGTCTTACTGCTCATTCTACTCATGCTATTGGGGCCTCCTGGGCCTTCCAGCACCAGGCTTCTGTTGAACAAGTTTGCAAGGCCGCTACTTGGTCTTCTGTTCATACCTTTTCAAAGTTTTACAAGGTTGATGTTAGGGCCTCAGCTGATGCTGTGTTTGGCTGCAAGGTTTTGCAGGCGGCAGTGGTTTAAGCTGCATGCTGTTGCCTTTTTGTTGGGGTCCCACCCTACTTTTATGGACACTGCTATTAGATGTCCCAAGTGTAAGTATTATATCTGGAGCAGGACGTACTGTATACTTATAATAATACAATTCTGTGAAATACTCACCTGTAGAATTGGTATTATACGTATACAGTACGTCCTGCTCCACCCCACCCTGTTTTTTTTGCATTATTCTGCATCCCCTGTATGGTGATTGTTACCATTGTGGTTGTTACCAGTTTCGGTGGTTAAATTCTCCCGGCTTCTTGTTCACTGCTTTTCAATGCTTGGGATTTGTGGGAGGTCTGGGGATATGAAGGGCTGGGAGGAGCCTGGTTTTGCATGCCTGCAGTGCACAGCGCCATCTGGTGGAGGATACCCAAGTGTAAGTATTATATCTGGAGCAGGACGTACTGTATACGTATAATACCAATTCTACAGGTGAGTATTTCACAGAATTGTATTTTTCTAACTCTGGCTGTGGTCAATTTTGCAAACAAAATGGCTTCCCGTGGAGCTGCAGGCCGCCTGCAAAGAGGAAGTGCTGTTCTAGTGCATTGTGGGTTATGTCAGTTGAGTACAGGCAGCAGTACGGCTGGGATGCTGGAAAAGGAAGTTACAAAATGGCCACTACCGGGAGAACTTGGGTGAGGCGGCATATCTGCTTTGAGCAAATGTAAGTGCCAATAATGATATAGTATAATGAATGCAGATGGGACAACAGGGTTTTGAGGTGTTTTCTTTTCTACTGTTCTAGGCTGTTGGTCTGATTTAAAACGGACCAAAACCCACTGAACTTGCAAAATACATTTGGTAAAAACCCCTGCCAATACTCGCTTCTTAGGGTGTAGAACTAGAAATAGATATTTTGGTTTTTCCAACCGCACTGGAACACTTTTTTGCTGTCCCTCTCTGTAAAATAGCATAGGACCAGTCATTTCATCGGTGTTGCAATGACATCATTGCCACACTCAACAAAGGCAATGAATTGAGGAGGCGGAGCTTTACAGCCAAAACAGGCGCCATTATCTGGGATTAGACTGAAGCTGAAGCAGTGAAAATTGGCAAAAGGTGCTCTTCATAGGGGGAGCCATTCAAGGGATACTAGTTAAAAAGGTGGCTTTTGGTCCGCTTTAATGCCCAGTGATGTCTCTGTGTGAAGAGCAGAGATAACAATGTACCAAGCTAACAAGAGCTGTGTATATATTTGCAGAACTATGTTCTCAGTGTCTAGCAAATTCTCATAAACAACAGGTTAATTACCAGGCAAGATGGGTATGGCGGCCATTTTGTATCTCTAAACTATGGTTATAATCTCTATTTGTACTACATGTATATATGTGAAGAATATAAATGATTGGGTTAACACAAAGTTATTGTTAGATCCAAACGTTTACCTGTCCGCACTCAGAACATCCAAACATCATTGTGGAAACACAGACTGACACGTTTAGGGACTGCACCTCATATGCCTTGCAGCTGCGTATTGCGGCTCGCTGTGGCCTGCGAAGCTTAAGGTCCAGTTAAGGGTTAACTTAGAGGTTGGATCTGGCTCACTAGCAGTAGTGGTCAGTTAAGCAACTGCTGTGTAGCCCGGCCTTCCAACCTTTCATTTGTCATTAGTCGCATAAAACTGTTCAGGCTTCAGCACACACTGCCTGTGATAGCTTCTTGCTGGTGGTGTGTTACTCTGTTGGTTTATTTCCTGCTGACCGGATTAGTTTGCTTTGCACCCGACTACGTTTTTTGCCTGACCCTTTGGATACTGCGACTCTCTGATTTATGGCTTCGACCTTTGGCTTTCCCTGGACTTTGGCTTTGTTTACTCCTTCCGTCAAGACACTGGTAGGACTGATAATCTGTTGCAGACCCGACTATCTCTGACTTCCCCTGTGTGTTGTTAGTTTTGCCTTGTTGTAGATCGGCCTTTGCGACCTCAGGTGCCATAATTTGCGCCCTTATGTCCTTGAGGCAACCGTGTTCGGGCAGGCGTGTAATGTCTCCTGGCAAATGAGGGCTTGACTATCAAGGTGAAGACAGTGGTGTTAGATTGGGGGTTGGCGATCAGCTGTGCATTACGGTTACGTATTCTAGTTTTGGATGGAGTAGGTAAAGCTGAAAACCTCTGTTATTGCTTATGGTGGTTATTTATCTGTACCTTCTGGTTCTTTGGTTACACTCATGGTTTGAAACAAATTGTGCTCAGGAGCAAGCCATTGGGGGACTATACTCTCACTTTCTGTCCCAGAGGAGCTTATTGTTTAATCCAAAGTGCCAAAGGGTAGGAGGGGATATCTGAAGATTGGCTTTAAAGTATTTCCCTAATTCAGATCTTGAAAAAGTCACTGCTATTTCCACATGGAGCACATTCTTAGTCTCCAAGGGCGTGTATATCATGAGTAAACATATATCAAGATCACTGTGTTCTACTATTAAAAATGTTCACATTACTGTGTTTTGCAGATGCATCTTAAACATTTGGAACATGAGGCTCACCATGCTGCAGGAGAAAAGTTCAGATTAACAAGCAGTAAAGAACTTAGGGAGGTGGGTGGGCTACATTTACAAATTGATAAAATGTATGTATAAACTTTTTACTGTGTATCCACATTGTTGTAAATACAAATAATACAATCACAGGGCTTAAAGCGGCCCTAAACCAGTTTTACAAAAAATGGGTTTTGGTTTGCTTCGGGAGTGGGGGCGTCCTGAATTCTGGGATTCCTCCTTTCGATTAACTCCCACAAACCCCATAAACCTTACTTGTCACCTTGCTTCCTCTGCATCACGGTCACGTATCCTGTTTCCGTGCATCCGCTGGCAAGGTGGAAGCCTCAGAGCGGGACACGTCACCGCCGCCAGCCAATCACATGGCAGAATGCCATTGAGGAAGCGTGGTGACAGGTAAGGTTTATGCAGGTGGTTGATCGAGATGCCCCCCCCCCCCCCCCCCCACCTGAGTGGACCAACACCGATTTTTTTTTTTTTTTGTAAAATGAATGTTGGTTCTAAACCCACTGAATTGTGAAATACATTTGGCCAAAGCCCCTTTGATACTCCCTTTAGGGTGTAGATCTATAAATGGATATTTTACCAGTAATCACATCACTGCTACTCACAACAGTGGCAATACATTGTGGAAGTGAGGTGAAGCGAGTTGATGGGCTGCTCACCAACCAGCTTTTCCACGTTCGGGCCAGACGCCGAACTCGAATATGGACTTCTGGCTCAAGTCCGTGTTCGGGTTTGGGAACCTGACCTCACAAAGTTCGGTACGAACCCGGACTTTGCGGTTCAGGTTCATCCAACACAAATAAGGACTCGCTCTTCATTCAATCATCCTAATCGACCAATAACTGCAACATATGGGTGGGTATATTTTTTATATAAATGGCTGCTTTAAATATTGTATATGTATTTTCATTCCACTTGACCCAGGGCCCTATAGTTGCTGCATGAGCTGCATGGTAGTAGCTACAGTAGTAGCTACAGTAGTAGCTACATAGTATTTAAAGCATTGGCCTGTACCACTGTGTTCAGCAAATGGCTCTGTTTAAATGTAGACCTTCAGCAAATGGAGCAAGAGCATGCGCACCTGTCCACAGCCATTCAGATAGGCTCTTGCTCCCTTTGCTGAAGGTCTACATGTAAACAGAGCCATTTGCTGGGCATTACATATGCACAACATACGGCTCTTATTGGACGAGAGTCTGCATGCTCACAGCCCAAAGATGCTGGGATGCGGTCGACGTTGCATACATCAACAAGGGGGCCATGGAAGCCGTTGAGTGTAGCGGCACCCTTGGGGGGGGGTTCACACAGCGGGGCATCGCAGTTTGGGATGCCGCAAGGGTTTGGTTCCACTTTAAAAGGTGAGCACATATCAGTGCCCAATGACTATGTAGGGCAGATGGGCAGCATACAGGAGGGGTAAAGCCATAGAATACCAGAGCCAGGTAGGGGGATGCTAGGCATGTGGGTGACTGATTAATCCTATGGAACTGGGCAAGTCCAACAGTCCTAACTGCAGAGCCTTATGATACCAGTTGGTACCAGGAGGAGCAGTACGAACTTCAAGAAAAGGAAATTAGGCTTCACAATTTGATACTTGCTCCATGCATCGGGTAGATAAACTGACTGATATACTGTGTAAAATAAGGTTTAAAATCTCTCTGCATCTCAGAGAAGGTTACTGACAAATCCCCTTAACAGAAACTACCAATCCCCAAAGGGGGATTGTCATTTGTGCTTCTGAAAGGCTGATTGACCTGATCTTATGGCCACATCATGACTATTAGGCTGACTACCTGAACAATTTGGTCATTTTTTAGGTTTTTATTGAAAAGGTCACCTGTAAGTTTCAATCCATGCCTGTCCTAGCAAAATAAATAAATAAACATTGCATACCTACCAGCCTGCAGCCTCCAGTTTCAGCCAGAGCTGACGGCTTGCTCCTTGCTCAGCCTTGGTTCATCAACCTGCTGCTGGTGGATGCTGAGGTGGATGCTCGTCTTAGCACAACAGACATTTCAAAGCCTTTGTGGGAAGAACCAGAGACCCCCCGGCTGTCGGCATGGACGCTTTAGTTGTACCTTTGCAGTAATTCGGTCTCATTTCCTCACTTTCGCTGATGTGCTTATTCAGAAGATACAGTTGGAGGAGGGTGGAATGATTCTTATCTCTACAGACTGGCCGAATAGGCAAAATTGTCACCCTGACTAAAGACAGGTCATGGCGCCTACAGTTGGGGCCAGACCCAGTGTTTCAAGGTTCCTTGATGCACCCCAGTTTACAGTCACTGCCTTTGATGGCATGGCTGCTGGAACACACTCTTGAGGGGAGAGGCCATTCTCCATCTGAGATCCATTTTTTGTTACAAGGACTCTCTGTCCATCGTTTATCACAGAAATCTTTTTTTAAGTGATTTGAAGTGGGTGAGGCACATCAGCACAGTTCTGAAAAATGCCTATCAAATACAGTTGAGACAGTTGAGCTATATAGTCAGCCCAAAAAAACATCAATGAACTTTTCAACTGTAGACTGTTAAATTGAGCACTGAAGATTAGTAAATATCGCCCCCACCCTGGGAATCCCTACTTTCAACTACTATCTTCAGACAAGAGGTTCAGGTTAGGGAGAGCAGCCATCTATGCACTAAACAAATTAAACATACAGGCTGTTTCTTGTAACTGTGCCTAGACTAGCTTCCCTACTTCTTTTGCATTATTTCCTATGTGCCAATAATTGCTAGTATATACAGTATGTATCCTTGTATGTATATATCCAGTGAAATGTAGATTGCTTGATTCAAATAGTATAAACAATGGGGATTTGTACCCTGTTCCTATCACTTCTGAGAAAAATGTTTGATTTCAGGATTGGAGCAAAGAAGTTTTGGAGTTGGCTGCTTTATCAGGTCTCTTGTGCAACCATTAGCAAATGGACCAGGTTGGTAGTGACAGGGAGCTATTTGGCTAAGAACAAGGTTCCACCTTTTTGGCTGTAAGCACATTCCATGAGAATTAAAGTTGGTGCATGGGAACATTATGGCTGGCTGAAAAATGTTACAGACAGGGGTGGAATGGCTATAGGGCCATAGAGAGACCCAGCAGAATTCCAGTTGAGCTGCTTCTTCTAGTCTTTACCCAGTGTCTATGTTCAGCCCTGCACTTGACCTGCCACTGCAGTGTTATAGCTTCTTAAAGCAGTCTTAAAGCATACTCTTTGACTGACTGTGGCACACGGGTTGGGGAGAGGGGACTCACTGGGCTGATTTTTGGCACCAGTCCACTTCTGGTTACTGGCTGCAATTTGAGCTTTAATGCTTATCAGCGTGATTGTTTTTATGTTTTTTTTTTGCTTACAGTTCTTTTTTTCTTGCAGCCTGGTTGTTGGTAATTTGGGGTTCCTGCCCTCATTCGTATTACACTGGTGCATCCCTACCAGTGAAAAAATAAGAAGAGATCTTGTGTCTTATATATTATGGAAAATATTATTTCTATAGAAATTGGCCCTTGACTATGTGTATAAGTTGCCTAGGAAAGTTCTTGACAGTTTATTTTGTGAAACTATGAAAAGAAGAAGAACATTTTGATTTGTCTGGTTGTGTTTTTTCTCTCTAGATGCCAGCAATCTTATTAGACAAACAATTATTTTGCAGATTTATCCTTACATAACACTTTGGATGTATAAAATGTATAAGCTGGTATTGGTAATTTGGAACTCTTAGGCAACATCATATACTCATCACCTGGATGTTGTTTCCCAGCTGAAACATGGTGTAAAAATGTGATTGCATTGTGTTCTATATATATATATATATATATATATATATATATATATATTTATTATGAGGAATAGGGCAAATATCATATGTCATTTCATTGCTGATGCCCGACATCCCCCTTTAAGATTCTCTGTACTTAGCAAATGTCACCCTTTATTTCCTCCTGTAGCATTAAGGCATTCTAGCCATAGACATGCACAGGACCTAATCTCCCCCAGGAAGGAAAACTAGCATTTGTGAGTTGAGCCAAGCGTAGATCAGACTCCCTGCTGATTTCCTCACATCTCTGGGCTGGGTAGGCCTCGATGGGTCTGAAGCCGATGTGACCTCTGGCTGTGAGCTTCCTCACATCAAAGACAAGAACCTCAGACAATCGGCACCAACATAAATCGGACCGTAGCCACTGTGTGTCCCAGCACCAAGCCAGATACAGAACCAGAATGGGCCCACAAAAACGCACGTAGACATACAATTTTTAGGGTCATGCGACCAGGGGAATCTAGAGAAGTGGAGATCTTGGGTTCTGACACATTTAGGGACTCTTTGGGCTCATCGGATGCCCGGCATCCAGTCCAGTCTTTTGGTGCTGTATCCAGAGCCATGTGACCCCCCTGCCCAAAGTTATAACCCCTAAAGGGTTTTAGGTTCTAAAGCAGGTTCCACAAAGGTGGGAGGGGACAATCCGTCCCACAGTAGGGAGGGAGTGAAAGGGTCTTGCGGCATAAAGGGGGATGATGCTGGCCCAGGGATTGTCACTTCTGAAGGAGGTCACGGTGCGTGCTGGAGGTGCCCATCAATAAGCTTGCCACTCACCTCCATGTGGGAGCTCATCATCACTACTCTACAGGCATTTGTGAATGGCTAGCCCGGGCACGCTCCCTGTTAGAGGGTTGCAGGGAATGCGGCCGTCACCATGCTTGGAGCTGCTGGCCTTAAACGAAGGCTTAGAAGACGTATCGTCGGACTGGATGAGCGGCCGCACATGCGGCGTAGGACTGAGTCGGCATCGGCGATCTGGGGAGTTTTACACAGCTAGGCGCCCCCACGTTAAATATTAAATTAAAGAAACGGCATAGGTTCCTTCTCCCTAGTAAAACCGCCTTGAGCACTAGCTATGGGGGCTGGTAGACCAGGATGCGGTAGCTGAGCGGCTGGCCCCTCAGCTCTGAAGGCTACCAGCCCACATAGCCCTTCCTCTGCCCAAAGTTATAACCCCTAAAGGGTTTTAGGTTCTAAAGCACGTTCCACAACGGTGGGAGGGGACAATCCGTCCCACAGAAGGGGGGGAGTGAAAGGGTCTTGCGGCATAAAGGGGGATGATGCTGGGCCAGCGATTGTCACTTCTGGAGGAGGTCACGGTGCGTGCTGGAGGTGCCAATCAATAAGCTTGCCACTCACCTCCATGTGGGATCTCATCATCACTACTCTACATCTGCATGTTAAGGTAACTGACTACTGTATCTCTGTGTACTCAGTGTAACCTGTAAACCACTTTTTAGAACAACATTTGTATTCATTCATATTCCATCATAACCAAACGTTTGTTATCACTGCCTAGTGTGCTTATTGCAGGGATCTTTTTGCTTTAGCAAAGAATCTGTGTGTCCGTAGGCTTTGGGTCTGGTAGTCCCGCTAGGAGGGCAAACGGACCGGGCTTTCGGAAGGCAGGCTGCATGATCGGAGGTCCCTGACTGATAGTTGGATCACGTGACCAGCGGTTCCCTGATATATATATATATATATATATATATATATATATATATATATACCATATTTTTTGCCTCAGAGGATGCACCGCCCATGCTGGTGGAGGACGATTAGATGCAGGAGAATCAGCGGTGCTGGAGTTCAGGTAAGGGAAGTGGACTACATTCGCCCCATAATATGCAGGGGCATTTTCCCCAGGCGAAAAATGCGGTATATATTATTTAATCAATATATTAATAGCAATAGCTGCTTTTTCAAATAGTTAGTTGGATTAATTGTATTTCTTAATCATTTAAGAAAACCATGTATTTTTACATTTTATAAGTGGTAGTGATTTCTTATGTGACTTGATTAACAATACATAAAAACACTGTTTTATTCTATGAAAGACACAGGTCACATGCTGTTGGCTGCTACATTTTAATCTGTTAATTCAGTAGTTTTTTTTTTTCTGTTGAATTTTCTTGTGGAAAGCCAGTTCTAATTAGTACAGCTTGCTACAATCTCAGTCACTCCTGGGCAGTTATGTATCCAGAAGTGAAACAACTGTATCAGGTGGTTATAAACGTAGCCCATCAGAGAAACAATACCAGGAAATCCTGTCTCCATATAAGAACTAAACCACTTTTACAATTAGTACTAAAATAGCTTTCTTCATTAACATCCCTTCAAATGTAATTTATTTTCATGTAGGTTCTTTATGAAAAGTTGCATTTACATCTCCAATGCAAAAGCAAGCTTCCTCGGACAAACCTGGGCCACTTCCCCTCCACAGCTGAGCCAGCGGTAATCAAGAGCAATTGCTTTTTGGCACATGCATAAAAGACATTTTCTTTAGCACTGTATTGAATCATTCTGGTTTTACCTAAAGGGTCTGTCTTGACAAAAGACAGACAGCTTGTATGCACCTCTAATTGCACACAGCAGCCAGAACCATGTAAAAAAAATTATAAATATTTTTTACATTTTGTTACATTTTTTTTTGAAATATTATAAAAAATTATAAAAAAATATAACTTTTTCAAGAAAACTAAAACTTGTATGTAAAAGCCCTATTCCTGATTACAGTGGTACCACATATGTATCGGTAGACATCCTTTCCTGTCTCTATCAGCTCTATCAAGGGTTAAACCCTTAAAGCGGACCAAAACCCACACAATCTACCCGGGAATCTATAAGATTCCCAGGCCGATCGAATCCCTCCCCCCCCCCCCCCCCCCGGGGGCATCCGAAATGTAGATGCCCCGCTGTGTGAAACCCTCCAGGTCGCCCCATACACTTACCTTTTTTCCGGTCCAACGGCGCATGCACAAGCCACATCCCCGCTATCCCTCTAGCAGGGCGCGTGCCCGCACCAGGCATTTGTGAATGGCTAGCTCGGGCACGCTCCCTGTTAGAGGGTTGCAGGGGATGCGGCCGTCAGCATGCTTGGAGCTGCTGGCCTTAGACGAAGGTTTAGACGACGTATCGTCGGATTGGATGAGCAGCCACACATGCGCCGTAGGACTGGGAAGAGTCAGCATCGGTGATCTGGGGAGTTTTACACAGCTAGGCACCCCCACCTTAAATATTAAAATAAAGAAACGGCATGGGTCCCTTCTTCCTAGTAAAACCAGCTCGAGCACCAGCTATGGGGGCTGGTAGACCAGGATGCGGTAGCTGAGCGGCTGGCCCCTCAGCTCTGAAGGCTACCAGCCCACATAGCCCTTCCCTGGGGATTTGGGATGCAGTAAATGGGGTTAGGGCAGATGCTGTGCTAGCCCATCTTGCCCTGTGTACTGGTATAGAGGTCTCAAGGACCCCTTACTAGTTCACAGCAGCAGGACGGGAGCAGAGACTGAGCCTTGAACCCAAAATTGGGTTTCCATCCAATTTAAGAGTTATCTCTCCAGCAAGAGCTGCATACCAGAGGGATCACTCACACATGTAGTCAGCTGTGTGCTGATTGTAACATTGTAACAGCAAAGCGTATGGCTGCTTACAATGTAACACAGCAAGACATGTCCCTTGCTAAATAGTATCAGCAGCCCCTGCACGTAACACATTAGGGAGCTGTTTTGATTTTTACAAAGTAACAGCAGCTTGTTACGTTGTACAATGCATCAACAGTGCAAATTTGGTGAGCATTGCTGCCCCGTACTCTGTCTTTACTTTTCTATAGAATTGCTAACATAATGCAACACATTACTGCTTTTAACATACTAAAGCTTAGTTAAAGCGGTCCAAAACTCTCTTTGGCTGGCCCTGGGGTCTCAAGGACCCCAGGATCGGGTGGTTGCCTATCTCCAGGGCATCTGGATTTGGGATGCCTCGTTGTGCAAAACACCGGGTGTGGCCAAACCGGTAATGTGTGTGTGTGCATATATATATATATATATATATATATATATATCTTGGCTGACCCCTCTGTAGTGAGAAGCAGAAACAGGGCCATCTCCTGCCTCCCTTCCACGGAATGTCCTACACCCCCCTCCCTTTGGAATCCCAGGACAGATGGGGGATATCATATGGACCAACTTTCAGGTACCCAAAGATGGAAAATTCAAGATGCACCAATCAAACAGTGGGTGACTCCAATCGCCCCGCCCAATAGGAGGGGTCAGAAGCTGACCCCTGGTTAGAGGGAATAAGGTGAGTTTCAAAATGGCTAGAGGGACACTGGAATCTTACCATCAAGGGTGACACATGATCCCTTATAACATCTAATGAGGAGACCAGGAAAACAATGGGTCTTTGGAAGACGTGTGAGGACTGAGAGACAATTGATTTGATCGAACCGCAGCCCAGGCAGACTCTTAAGTATTTTCCAATGTTTTATGTGTATTGCTGTCTATTTATCGTGTTTTATAGTTAATCCTGTTTTTCTTGTTTGTGTTTTTCTGTTTGTTTAAAGAAATTCTAAAAAATACAGCAGAGGATCACTGATGCTCTGAATTAAGGATTTAAAAAGATCTAGCTAGTTCTGAGGAGCCTGGCTACATTACTTGCCTAGGACGTTCGATCGCTCCCTGCCTGGAAGTGGTTGTGGGTCGATCAATTCGTTCGATCTGATTGTGTTGTGTGTGGCTTAGATAGTAGTGAACACTGTTTTGGTGGCAGGATTTTATAACCACTCTTGGTGCCAATTGCACGGCGTCTAACGTTGCGGTGACACACGTGGAGTATGATCGACCGGTTTGATCAGATGATCGATCAAGAGGTCTGATCAACCGGTGCAATCGTCACATCCGGGATTGCCTTTCCCACTGCTCCCTCATTGTTTTTGTGGCTTGAGGTTGCATCCTTAGCTTCCCTTTAGCTGAGGCTCAATCCAGCAGATGGGCTGGCGGCGGAAGTGCGCCTCAGACTAGAGGGAAGCCAGTGATGGGGCCAGCTGGCTTGTCACGTCAGCCAGCAGATTTGAGATCAGGTAATCAAAAAAAGCATTTTTTTTATTGAGCCGCCGATGAGACCTGGGTGTTGATCCAATTTGATATTGATATCAATATTTTGTTTCTAATGAAGTCTCCCCTTCCCTGTAAATTTGCATAAATCCTTTTTTAATTTTAATAGAGGCCTGAACTGAATGCTCCAAATATCATCCTGAGCACTCATGGCGACGGATTCACTTTAAATCTCACTTATTATGTTGTCATCTAAATTATGCATATGCAAATATCTGTCTATAAATAAGTTCTTTTAGAATGATATCTTGGGCAATAAACAATTAAATACCTGTATTTATTTCCATATTAAGCTGCATCTCCTAAAAGATTTACATCCTCTACCCACAATCATTCTACAGTTTAGACAAGTAAGCTTTAGTAGAATATGTTACATTTTAATGTTATAATCTCTCAGAAAACCATGAATATCACGCTGAAATGGCTCAATATTTTGTAATGTTTTTTTTAAATATTTAAAAACCTCATTTAAAATCCAAATGTCATTTTTATTCCAGCAAATGTTATTAGTTAACACTGGGTGAAAACTCCTTTTTCTCTTAGTGGTAACTAATAACATTTGCTTCCATGAGGCTGATTCAGTACTAGTGCCAGGTATTGCCAGATGAGCATCTGTATAACAGCGCTTAGAGCGACCGCTAGTAGACGCTGTAGAAACCTGGCCGGTATTGATGAATGTGATGTATGTTGGGCGCTCTAACAACAGTATAACGCTGCAGCGAGCGAGAGGTATCGCCAGCTCAGTGTGTCCGGCACTTGTCGCTTAACACCGTAATCAAGAAAAAGCTACACACACAGCGCCGCGCTCTAAAGCTGGGCGCAGTAGCATAGAGCGCTAGAAGCTGTGTGATCAAAGTCTGTTTTGAACACATATCCACATGGAATGACATTGTTTTAACACAGAGATAATAACACTTTAGTGCCAGACCTGTAATGACAATTCTGCATAAAAATATATATAATGTTTGTTTGCAGCCAGGAAAGGTCACACAATGATTTGAGCAAAAAAAAAAATAATTGGCAAACACGCTATTTATACACAACTAATGAAAGCCCATTGAATTGTATGGGACAGTGACACTGAGCGAAAGGTAATACGTGGCGCTCTTGAACCTAGAGCGCTATACGCTGAGCCTCCTGGATTATTACATGTGACGCTACATGGCGTTGTTAGAGGTGCTCACCAGATTCATTTTCTTAATTGTGGTTTTGTGTAAAGTGCCCTGCGTTCACCAGACGCTGCCTGCTGCTACGAGGTGCTACCTGGCGCTACCCGTTCTTAAATAACCCCCTTTTTTTGACACAATTTTGCGATAGCGCTCCTTCAATGAGCTGAATTGCCATTCAGTAGAAAGAAACACTGCTTTACTGCACAATTCAACCTCGAAAGAACAGCAGTGTAGAGAAGCTGAACATAATTGGATTCAATAAAATAATAGTTTGTGTAGCTGTCATTTACAATTTCATGTGTTTCTATATTTAGTTTTGTGTATTAGTTCATTTAACTGCAAATTTCATAGAACCTCGACAGGTAGTAAAATGAGCTGATATATAGAAAAGTACAGCTAACATCTATTTTGTTTAAGATGCAGAAGATAAAATCAACCTTTATTGATGGACTTTCAACCTACATGACCAAGGTAAACATATGGTAAATTAGTTTGGTTGAACGCCTGGATATTTGCTATCCCGATTTAGTGGATGAGCTGTGGCATGAGGCTTTCCAATGAAAATAGATTAATAATTAATTAATCAATAAAATAATATTAATTAATAATAAAAAGAAATGTCTTTTTGTACTATAGGGCCAGTTGTAGGCCAGCTTCACACCTAGGCGACGCGGGGCGATATCGCAACGTGATCACCTGTACACTTGCAGTCGCTTTTTCACGATCACTATTTCCTATTAAGCAATTGCAAGCATGATTGAGGCAAAAACGCTGCTTTTAGGACTTTTTGCCTCGCAAGCTTCGAAACGCGGTTTGAACAGGCCCATAGGTAACTGGGTTCTCCAGGATTGACTTTAGATTTGAAGACTCTCCCTTGCTACCCCCGCTATTATTGAGAGCGGTCTTGAAGTTGCTTTTCTTTCCATATTGGTATATTATCCTGGGCATAGCTAGCCATAAACTGTGCTGATCTCGCTGCCTGATTATAGAGAATAGAGAGGATATTCCCACTCCGCCTGGCTCCTAATTGCCCAAGAGGTCTGGTGGTAGATTCTACTTTTCTTGCCCTACCAAATAAACTCCCAAGATTAACTTATGGAACTTTTCTAGGTCCTCTCTCTTGAACTTCCCCGGATGGGCTTGAAAGAGGTATAACATTTTGGGGAGTACATCCATATTTATGGCAGCAATCCTCCCTCACCACTTGAGGGGTCGTGTCTCCAAGATTGCCATATTTTCTTGAAATTTAGTAAATAGCGGCCTAAAAAAGTTTAACCCCTTTCCCTGGTCTACTGCTAAATTAACAATTAACAAAATATTTTATGGTTTCGGGGGCCCACTTGAATCTGTATTTAGCTTGCAACCTCCTCATTGCTTTGGGCTCCAGGTGCACATTCAGTGCCGATGACTTGGATTCATTCACCGCTAGGCCCAAGACCCCTCCAAAGCTCTTTAATATGCGCATAATCTTGGGTGAGGGGCTGTCGGACCTGGTGATTAACAAGAGATCATCGGTGAACAACTCACATGTGTGCTCTCCCTGTCCATATGTTACTCCTTTAAAGTCTACACTATGATGAAGATGTTTTACTACAGGCTCCATAGCCAGGAGGAACAGAGTGGGTGAGAAAGGACAACCCCTGTCTCGTTCCCCTGAAGACGGAAATCCTCCTTGTATTTGCCCCCCCCCCCCCCCCCCCCCCCCCCCCCCCCCCCCCCCCCCCCCCCCCCCCCCCCCCCCCCCCCCCCCCCCCCCCCCCCCCCCAGAGCCACAGAGCCAAAGGATGAAGGGTCCGAGTACAGGCCCTGAACAATGGTTCGGAACCTGTCCCCAAAACTCAACCTTCCCAAGACAGCATATCATATTCTTTTTGTAGGTCTACTGAAAGCATCAATCCAGTTTGCTTTCTCATTGCGTCCCAGTTCCGTTGGAGGAGGGAGATGTCGCAGGTTCTCCTGACCTGGTCATCCGAGTGGATGATCGTACTCAGGAAAGGGTCCAGTCTGGCGGCCAGAATCCCAGTCATCCATTTTATGTCTACGTTAATCAGTGAGATCGGACGATAGTTCCCACACACTGGGATTTTTACCACTCCTGGGGGAGACTATGATTCTAGCTGCCAGAGCCTCCCCTGGAACCTTATCAAGTCCCTAATGGCTCTTACTACTTCTTTGACAGAAAACTTCTGTTCTATGCTGCCTCTACATATCTCAGGGACTTTTTTTAATCCCAGAGTCCTCTAACCAGGTTTCGATCTCTGACAACTCTCACCTCCTTTAGAACAGCATAAAGCTTTTTGTAAAACTGATGGAACTCGCTTGCTACCATATCTGGGTTCTGGGTTAAGTTCCCATCCTGCCTCTTTTTTGAGGAGGTATTATAGGTCCAAACCCGAGGGGTAAGGCATTGTGCTAACCCTCTTCCCGGCTTATTAAATTTAGCTTTACTCCATTGTAAGTTATTCTCAAATTTGGTGGTTAGAATCAAATTGATTTCCACTCACAATTCTTCTATATGAGTTAAGAGCTCTCTGTTAGGACGAGCCTTATGCTTTTTAATCATTTGCTCAAGTTCCTGCCTCTTTCGTTCAAACTCTAATTGCTGGTGCTTTTTTCGAAGTGTGACTATTTGAATAAATTTACCCCTATCTACAACCTTATGACCAACCAATTATTGGCATCAGACGAATCTTCTGCTCTATTAATTTCAAAATATTCTTTTTGAGTGCTAGCTATTTTATCCCCCACCTCTATGGCCTAAGAGAGAATTATTTTGTCTCCAGTTGTATGATTTGAGCTTAATCAACAACTCCTGTAGCACCAAAACTATCGCGGCATGGTCGTAGAAAGCTACCTCCCCGATCCTGCAACTAGAATTAGGTATAAGTCCAGTGCAGGAGAATATGTGATCAATACGAGAATAGGTCAAATGTATCGCTGAGAAATATGTATAGTCTTTATTACTTGCGCCAAATGTCGATCAAAAAGTTGCTAATAAGGTAGCCAAATATTTACTAGCCCTAGGGGGGAGCCCTTTTTTTTCTTTCCGGGGAAGCCATCTTATCCAATACCGTATCAAGTACAAATTGGTATGCCACACAGATAACTACGCCTTTTAACTTTGGGGCCAAACTCCTAAATAACTTTTTCTGCTCCTTATTTGGGGCATAAGGGACCAGGTAAGTCAACACTTTGCCAATCATATCTCATACCTTTAACCAATATACGTCGGTCGTCATTATCTGATTCCATATCTGTTAGGGTAAATGGGACTCCCTTGGAGATGCAATTTGCTACTCCCCTTTCAGCAGCTGAAGAAAGAAAAAAGTCAGAAATGTATTATGCAAATATTTAGATGTGGAGGTCTTTAGGAATGGGTCTCCTGGAAGAACAGAATATCTGCCCCCCAAGCTAAATATGAAGGTTTTGTTCCATTTGATCAGGGAGTTGAACCCCTGTACCCCTGGGGCCACTCTTGGCTACTGTCATGCAGGCATTAAAATAAATCTCAATGTGGCCCTCCCCCAAATCTCCTTCCCTTCCGCAAAAACAAAAATACCCCATATAATTTATAAACAACAAAACCAACCCTGTCATTTGCAACATGGCAGTGTACTACAAATGGAGTATGGAGACCGACTATCCGATTCTGAGCTTCATCATAATCCTAAAACGAAAACATAAATTCCCAACGAAGTTACAGTTCCCAGTTCCTCCCCACCTTTCCCCTCCCCCCTCCTAATTAAGGGTGGATTTCTTGATAGAACACGTGTCCTTTTGTCAAGGGTTAGGAGAAGAAAGAAGCCTGTATCCACCTCCCCAACACATTATAATACCTAAAAAGGGAGACAAGTCCTGGGGTGGAAATAGAGCTAGAAAAAGAGAGGTAAAGAGAAATAAAAAAAATAAAAAGGGGGGGGAGAAAGAACTCGCCTCTAACAAGTGTCCCATAGATCCATAATTATATATCTAAAGTGGCTCTCACAGTCATAGAACCCACGGTCTATGCCACACGGCCAAGAACACACACTGCCCAAAAACCCAAGCCCTTCAGAGGGCAAACCCCAACCGTACATACCCCTTAAACTCTATAGTGGTCCCCAAACCAATCTCACTAAACCTTAGAAGGCCTAATTCAATTCTTATATTCCCACAACCTGAATGCTACCAAACAGGGTCCATCACAACCCTTACATCTTAGTGTCCTCCCTCTGTATATTGCCATCTATCTCCTAAACCCCACCAATGCAAGCACAACTCTGTGTCGTATTATGATATATACCCACCCCTATAATACAACTACACACTCCACTTCCAATCCCCCTAATGAATCCTGCCCCGCAGTGTGAGGCTTTGTGAATACCATCATCTATAAGTAATAGTCCTATGTAATCAATAAAATAAACCAGTCAGAGGAAAATGCGAGAGAAGACAAAAAAGGGGGGGGGGGCATAAATAACAGAGGGAAGGAAGCCCTCAACAATAAGGGGGGGGGGGGGGGGGGCAGCCATGACTGTACGATGATTCTTAACCTAATCTAGATTTCCAGCTTCTTCAATACCATCTCTCTTTCTTGTGGGGAGGCGATGGTAAAGGGCTATTTCGATGTTAAAACATAAATTTGGTGGGGAATCCCCAGCGATATTTTACTCCTATCTGGTTTACGGCCCCAGTAACAAGTCGCAGGGACCTTCTTTTTCTGCAGTGTCTCCACTGAAAGTTCATTGAAGACTTGAATCTTGTGGCCTTTCACCACCATCTCTGGAATGTCTCTAGCTCCCACGATCACCTTTTCCTGTGTGCTGGGGGGCCACACCTGGCCACAAAGTGGTGCCACCCATCGCACATTCTTCTGGTCCTCCCTACAGCCTGTCTGTTCCTGGTTCTGATGATGCAGGCACATTTTGCAGCTCTCCACATAACACTGTGCTCCTGCTTTCAATAATGTGAGGAGTCAGCAGTTAGGCGGCATGGCGACCACAAGCTCTAATCATGAGCACGGATGGCGTGGTCTGGATCTCTGGTGGAGACAAGTTCAAGTTCCCAGAATGGGGCCTCTTAGCTGCGCGGGACTATTGGTGAGTCATGTCTCACTTATTTTTTGACAGGACAGTCCCTTTAAAACCCATTTCTAGAAATAACACAGATACAATATATTTTATTAAATATATTATATATAATTTTTATAAACATTATTTATATAAAATACGTTTGTTTTTGGTAGGGTTGTGTTTCTCCCACCTGGAACCAAACTGGGACTGTCAGCGGCCGCCTGTCTGCAAAGCATCCTGTAAGTTATTGTTACTATCTGCTGTTTAGATTCAGGTTAAACCTAAAGCAGGACAAAACCCGCCAGAGGCCATCCTGGAATCTAAAAGAATCCAGGGCCGGCCACTGACTTTCCCCCGAATTGGGATGACCCACTATGTGAAGCCCCCAGGGTGCCCATACACACTCAGCCTTCCCCAGTCCAACAGCGCATGCACAGGCTCTTGTTCCAACCAGAGCTGTCCGATGAACTGACGTAAATCGCAGGCAGCTCTCATTGTTTTCAATAGAGTGCCGCATCCCCTGCATCCCCAGAGTCAAACATGCGCTCTGGCCCCAGCCATTCAGATAGTCATTTTAGTAAATGAGAGCCGTTTGCTCAAAGACGTCAGCATAGCAAACAGTGCTCATTTGCCGAATGCATACGCATGTGCCGAGATGAGGTGAGTTCATCTGAGCAAACTTGGGGGTTTCACACAGTGGGGCACCCCAATTTAGGATGCCCCCAGGGAATGGGACAAAACTTTGGAAAGTCAAAATCGCAGATTTTGTTATGCGTTAAAGGGTTGTCCAGGCAAAAACAAAAAAGGTCTATACCAACCTCCAGCTCCAGCAATTCTGTCTCCCAGCATGGCGGTCTTGCATGACGTTGTCCTTAGGGCCATGTTTATGTTAAAATTAAACTTCTAAACACTAAAACAGAGTTAGAGTGCTGCATATTTACAGTGAATTCCTCTAGCACTACTTTAAAGCGGACCAAAAGTCAAAAAAAGAAAGTTTATTAAATTGCTCCCCTAAATCCCCTCTGGCAAAAACTTTTTGTCAGGGCTTTACTGCATGCAGATGTGAGGGGCCATCTTGTCACACATATAACCATTGGGGGAGGGGGTGTTGTGCCAGAAGCAGCCCACACCAAACAGAGAGATAAATGCCTCAGAAACAGGGCAGCTTGCGTATTATGTTATATAATCACACTGAATAACAGAGAGAGGAAGAGAGAGTGAGAGAAGGTAAAGCTGCAACAATGTTTCTTTATCGCTCTTTACAGAGCAATGAGTCATCACAGCTGATGGAGTTACTAGAAATAAAGAAGGATTGCACTGACATCTGAGGTCGTTTTGACTGTGGGATTGGGTTTTTATATAAATTGGACTTATGTATGTGCAAGATGGCCGCTGCCATGCAGTTTTGCAGCAATGAATCTGCCTGCTATTCCATAACATCTGCATTGGAATTAAGCCCTCTCCAATAGTTTATGCCACCTATTACCAAAATTGGGCTTTAGGGGTGCAATTTACTGAACTAGATTTTTCTGCTATGTATTGAAAGCTAGAGGATAGTTTTAACAACATGTAATTTTTTAGTATGGAATAATCTGTGAATTTATAGTATAACATTAGTATATAAAGTTTATAAATTGCAAAACAACTATCACCCTTCTACCTTGAAAGGAAGTGAATTTCGGAAACCTTCACCTATAAAAACATCAAAGACTCTTCAGTGATACAATTATAACAAGGAAACACCTGTAACACCTACTGACATATTTATCTGGGTTTACTTAAAGGGAAATTTTTTATGTCTTTCCACTCCAAAACTATGATATTCCGTTAAAAGAAGACTCTACCTTCATATGCAGTTGTTCTAAAGGAATGAAAGCATATATCACTAATCTGGTTATTTTCAAATATTTTTATTTAAAGGCATAAGATTATGAGTAGACAAGCATGCCTGGTTGTCAGGCCATCTCTGAAAATGTATAATTGAAATAATGTTAGACAGTCGACAATCCAGTATTGTTACACAAGTTTTTCAACATTACAGAAATAAGTTACTGATTTAACAAAGCCTCAAACTTTTATCCTATATTAATCAACTTAAAGCGGACCAAAACCCACCAAACCTGTGAAATACATTTGGCCAAAGCTCCTGCCTATACTCCCTTTAAGGGTGAAGAACTACAAATGGATATTTTCGCTTTTTTGGATCTTCCTGTGAGGGGGCTACTGCACGGACTCAGAAACAGAAGTCTTCAGGAAATACAATGTTTATTCGATTGACCAGGGGCTTGCTTACTTTGATTGCCAATGCCCGAATTGCCGGCTCTTTTTACTTGCTTTACTTGCTTAAATACAATTCAGACAAAGGAGCTTAAATGACCATCCTGATTGGATGCCTGGACAAATGGCAGACTTATATTGGATATTTCAAATGTATACAGACATATATTGAAGGTATAGCTCAGACATGAAGAACATCTGTTTCTCATTAAGCAGACATAAGATTATTTAGCGATAGTCATATGAGGAGGGAGGGGTGAAAACCCCTCCACACACTGAGACATACAGGCAGCTAGAACTAAAATAATTAATACTAATTATAATTTTCCACCTCACCTGGATAACTTCAGTCATTGCATAGGAGGAGGCAGAGCTTTACAGCGGCATTATCTGGGATTAGAGTTTATCAGGAGCAGTAAAAATTGGCAAAAGGTCCTTTTCATGGGGGGAGCAATTCAGGGGATGCTAGTTAAAAATGTGGGTTTTGGCCACAGTTTCGATTTAAACTGGTCATCACATCACTTGTATTAACGCTACAGCAGAATACATTGTGCAATAAGGAAAACAAAAAATAAAAGAAAGAAAAACTCATCGTCTGCCTCCATTTGTAACAGCCCCGCTACTTCTGAAGCTTCATTGCCTCCGTCATGCACCCCCTTCCACCTAGTCTCAGCTTGCCCCTACAATATATTAGGATGCCCCCTGTGTGAAACCCTCGTGTCACTGTTAAACTCACCTTTCCCGGCGGCTCCAGCAACCCAGTGATCTCCCCTTTTGGTGCGAAGACTAGACCCAGAAATATCTGTTGTGTCTTCCATGGAACTCCAATAAAAGGATTTTATAGTGAGTGACTAAAACTCTTTTTTTCCCCTAGAATATCCAAGGCATTTCAAAGCTTTCTGTGCAATTTGAAAAGAGACAAAAAGAACCAGGTAAAATAATGAAGCTGATGTAAATAACATTCCTCTGCAAAGAAGAAAATATAATAGATCACATGCATAAGTTTCTTTAGTCTACAACATTTTGGTCTGATTACTGTAGGTCTGTGCGTTTATGCTCTGCTTGGCCCTTATACAAAATAAAAACTGCATGAATAAAGCATGTAGGCTAAACAGTTATATGAGCTTTAAACTAATCATTCTAATATATATCCCTAAGCCAATAGGGTACAATATAATAGCAATGCAAAGTAAGGACTGCTATGACCGATGAACACCCAACAACAAAATATGATGCAAAAAGGTGTCCAATTTAATTTAGTGCATTGTTATACGACAGTGAAACAGTTAATGGTTACAAAGACAGGTTCATCACACGTCGGAAGTAGGTTGCATTAGGTTCAATACAGGTTCTGTTCAATTGGAAGTTGTGTCACTTATATATGGGAGAAGCCCAACAGAGGTAGGTATAGAGCATACAGACTAGCCATATACCATCGAGAGATTGACACAAAAATCCAAATCTGATGCACAGACACTCACAGCTCTCCTTCCTGATGGTTGTTACACAACCGAAACATTGAGGGTTTTTGTCTGTCATCCATTAATGTACACTGCTGTCCGACTTCACTTTTGTGATTTGGTTTAACTGTTTATGTATGCTTTAGTGTCTATGCATCAGATTTGGATTTTTGTGTCAATCTCTCATTGGTATATGGCTACATATACAACCTACTTCCGACGTGTGATGAACCTGTCTTTGTAACCATTAACTGTTTCACTGTCGTATAACAATGCACTAAATTAAATTGGACACCTTTTTGCATCATATTTTGTTGTTTGGTGTTCATCGGTCATAGCAGTCCTTATTTTGCATTGATTGTTTACGCCCTGTGTTGTGAGCAGACACAGGTAGCTATACTCTGAACCCCGTCCTGTTTATTCGTGTTTTTTGCTTGCAAAGATCATTGCATTTGGTGTGCAAATGTAACTCTACCTATTGTGAATAATTACAATATAATAGCATACAGTACTACATTATTATTTAGTTGCCATGATTTACACCTAAAGCTTTTATTTCTGTAAAAAAATAAAAAACAGGGAAGGACAAAGAAATTGTAACAATTAATCCAAGATCCATGTTTATCTCTGCCAAAGGACACACTTTTCTTGCAGCAGGTACTTTTTTAAGTTGTGATGTAATACTTTAAACGTATATTTACATGACACCCTGTTCCAGCACCAGAAAGGTGTGCTGAAGTGACCACCAGAGGGAGGCCTCTCTCTGTTTTTCTGGATGTTGCACTGACTGGCTAGAATGCAGCTAAATAGTATTAAGATTTATGCAGACAACTGCAGAAACGTCCTTATCGGCCAATGGCAATTGGAATAACAGATTCCACAAGAATAGCTCCTATCAGCTCGACCATGATAGTATTGTGGAGTTTTGGTTTGAGGACCATGGCCTTGATTCAATAAAGGTAGAAAAAAATCTCATGGTAGTAAAAGATTCAATTCATGAGAAAAAAGCCTGAGAATGTCACTGTTACTGAATCACTAGATAAGAAAACAATGAAAGTCAATGGTACTTTTTTACTCCTAAGAAAAGTAGAGAACTGTTTACTCCTTTCTACACTGTAGTAAAAGCCGCTATTGGCTTTCATTGTCTTTTTATCTGGTGATTCAGTAACAGTGACATTCTCAGGCTTTTTTTCTCATGGATTGAATTCTTTACTACCATGAGAATTTTTTTTCTACCTTTATTGAATCGAGGCCCATTTCTGGTAATGATACCAGCAGAAGATTCCATGCAGCTGTATTCATGGTGCATAATGACTGCTGTGGATCTGTTTGCAGCTAAGCTACATGCCTGACCCCCCTCCTCCAGAGAGCAGGGCTCCAATCTTGCCTCACCAGGTTACCTGCAGCAATTTACCCTCCCTAAAGTGGACCAAAAGCGGCCTTGGGATCTGTTAGTCTCCAGGGGCCGCCTGATTGGCTCTTCTCAGGGCATCCAAGTTCGGGCATCCCAGCTGTGTGAACCCTCCTCAATTGCCCAATAAGCTTAACCCGCCAGTGCACCCACATGGCCTGCGAGGCCGGCGGCAGAATCACTTGCATTCTACTCAGGCAGTGCATGACCATGCCCCCCCCCCGCCATATCTGAAAAGCTGCAAAGATCTTAGATGCGAGTGATGCCACACGCCGATTGTCTGTGCAGCTAGGATTTTATTCAGATTCTCTATCCTCACATTAATATGAGGAGAGCTGCTCCATGGGCTTGTAGAAAGGTAAGGATGACGGGCGAATGGCAGGGTTTCACACAGCGAGGCACCCCAAATCAGGATGACCAGGTTTTGGTCCACTCTAAGCACCCCCGAGGTACTCCGATCAATTTCCGCAACCTGTCTTGCATGATGAACCCCCCAGCAGTCCCCTCTTTCCACTCTCCTCCCCTATAACCATCCTCCACCCTCAACATACATGTCAAATACTGACCCCCCACATATATTTTATTTGCTGGCTCCACCTTCCTAAAATTCTCTTTGCAGGTAACCATTAATCCCTTCCGCACCTCTTGGTGGCCTGTGCCAATTATCATCTAGGCCAGGGGTACTCTACCACTACTTGTAAAGGTCCATTTAAAGGCATCTGGTGAGAGTTAAAGGTCCGGGCAGAGGGTTGTTGTGGGGGGGGGGGGGCAGATAATTAGAAATCAGTACACTCAGGCAGAAGTTATAGATACCCCAGGCAAAAACTAAATAAGGCTGCTTGCCTCCACCCCAAAAATCCTATTGGGCACTGGGAAAAAAACAGGAGCTTTTTTTTTTGGGCCTCACAGAACCTACAGATCTGAGGTGAAATGATTGGATGGGGCAAAGAGACCGAGAAACAAAAGTTTATGTGTACCTTGCAATGCCACTTTCACCCATGCAGTACTTCATATTTCAATGCCATGGAGCCATGACACTGGCAGGGAGACTACGCATTACATCATCGATCAAGGGGGCAGCTCTGAGCACGGCAACACAGAAGCAGTGCAGGGCTGTCAGGGCAGGGATCCAGAAATCTGGCGCCGAGGCCCGCATTCGGACCCCGGTCCGCCACTTGAGTATGACTGATCTAGGCACTCCCTGCATCCACCCATGTTGCTGGCTCCCTGAACCCTCCCTCCATTCTGGCCAGTCTGGTGCTCAGCCACTTGCAGGTCTCAGAGAATGGGTGACCGAGCATTCATGCACGCTCTCATCTCCTACTACAGAGGGGGCGTGTTGAGGCAGTGCCTGGGACACCCCCTCCCTTGCAGTGACCGGAGTGGGCATGCTCCAGTCCCTGTGACTGACATGAAAGGCAAGACAACATCCACCATTTCACTTGTCATGGGTGGGCGCCCATAACGTCCTGTAGGCATGTCTCTTATCTCAGATACAGGCACGTTTCTGAGCGCTGGGCCTAGACACAATAGCTGCAGAGAAAAAAAGGTGAGTATTTTTTTTATGTTGTGTTAAATGTATGACTGCAGATGCCTGTAGTGGAATTCTAACAGTTTGTATGCATACGGGCTTTTCTGTTCAATTATAATTATTTTATATTTATGTTTTAATTGCGTCCTTAGACTTTTCTCAAATAGAACTTCGTTTGCTGGCTCACTTTTCTTCTGATCCAGAGCTTTTAAAATTATTTTATGCTTCGGAGGAAACAGACGTGTTTACAAAGCTAACATCTCAGTGGTCAGTATGAAAATGTAAATGTGAGTTCTGGGCATACTAACAAATGGTAATCAAAAAGCTAAAACAACCCTGAAAATAAGACCTACCTCAAAAACAGTCCATAGTATAACAACCCCCATGTTGAAACCAACCATAGATTGTCTTCGGGTCACTGTCATATGGACCGGCCTGGAGTGGATTTAACTTTGTTTATATAATTTTGATTTTAGAATAATTTTTGCTACTGGGCTGGGTGCAGTGACCCTTGGACTTGAGTAGTCTATTGATCAGTCTCACATACCAGTAAAGGATGTTGTGAATTGCTTGCCCACAGTATTGTGGCATTGGAATCTAAACCCAGGAAAGGCAAAATCCTGGGTTTTGTTCCGCTTTAAGGTAGTTTCTTATAATCTTTCCTGGGCCTCTCTGGCTGATCTTGGCAGCTTATCAGGTTTGGGCATTATTGTGGTTTCTCAAGGAGGTTTCTCTGAATGTGTGTAATTTTTTACTTTTGGGTTGCAGACAGCAATGCTGAAGGGGCCTTGTCCCCTTTTGCACTAACTTTCTCTACTGCAGGCTATGGCTAGTGTAAGACTCGGGGATCTTCTTGGGCATAGACACAGGCATGCAAGGGGGTAATTAACTCTAAATGGTTTATTTTGCAATCCACGAAGTCAAACTTAAGCGGGCTTTCTTCAACATATGAATAGGAAACACAGGTCTTCACAGCAAATATTTTCACAATTCCAGGTGGCCCTCTGGGCGTATTGACAGTTCATATAAGGGCTTCAGCCCTGACGTCCGTCTCACTCGGCTTAGCAGCATCCTCTAGCCGGCCCTGCTCCTGGTGCCGCCTGCCCCTGTAGCCCACACAGCTATCTGGCTGAGAGCGCACCTCAGCCCGACCATCCACAGTGCACTCCAACACTGGGCTGCAGGTGCCACATGAACCTCAGGGGCTTCAAAAGAATTATACAGGACCTGTGTCTGGGAGGAAGGAGGGTGGAGGGGCAGAGATTGAGGCATAAAGGGGGATGACCCTGGGCCAGCGATTGTCACTTCTTGAGAGGTCACACTGCAGTGTGTGGGAGGTGCCCGAACCATCTATCAGCTCTCTACTCACCTCTATGTGGGAGCCCATGATCACTACTCTACATCTGCATGTTAAGGTAACTGACTGTCAGGGGCGGGCTGGCCGCAGGGCATACTGGGACAAATCCCGGTAGGCCGTGGCTTTTCCTACATTTCTGGCTCCCAGTTTACCTTCTCCTGGCTGCTCTGGCTGCTTCCTAGTTGCGCAGCAGGCCGGGTGATATCAGGAGAGGCCAGGCTTTCTGATGGCTCCGAGCGCTCTGCAGCAGCCTTTGATGTCCGGGCTGCAATACAAGTCGTTACTCATTAGTTCCGGCCGGCCGCTTCTGCCTTCATCTGACAGTGAGGCGGAACTGTCAAACCTCAATGCAGTTTCCCCCTTGGCTCTGTTACACTCAGCGACAGCCCAGACCCCAGATTATGGGCAGATTGGCGCACTGTTCTGTATATTCTAAGTATGTCACACACCCCGCTTCAGATAGTCATTACACTTGGGTTATACCGACCTGTAGAGGGCGATCTTGCAGAGATGTCATGAAAAAAAGGGAGGGCTCTTTTTTCATGACATCTCTGCAAGGAGATCTCTCCCGGTCCATAAATACCTGGTACCTTCCACTCATTCCCCAGTCTTTCATCTCTGCAGACGGCGAGCAAGTCAGAAGATGGATGTCTCCTCCTTGCAGGTAGCCGGGGTAACTCCCGGCCCCCCTCTTTTGGTCTATTTCTGCCTCGACCTACTGTTATCCCTTTTTATTAAAAAGCATCCCAGCCTAGGCTGCGGGTCCTGGCAAAGGTAGACGGCACCTTAAGGTGCTTTAGGAGCTATGCTCCACCGTGAGACCCCAGACTAAGGGGTAGGCGGTATTCCGGATTGGTGATCCTGGTTGGGATGCCCTGTCCTTGCCCTTACACCTTTTGGGTGTTAATTCCCCCTTCCCCGGTCACCCATTGTTCCCTACTGCTGGGGGGGGCGCTTATCCCCCTTTTAATTTAGTTCTCCTTTAGAGTGCATGCTTGTGTGCAACTTGTTGTGTGTGTGTTGTGCGTGTGATTGATGCTTTCCATGGCCGGGCCGGCGGTTTGCGGCGCCGCCGGCCGTTACTGTCAGTCTTCGGGGGAGCTTCTTCCCCTCCGGTGCGATTTCGGGGGGCCGGGCGCAGGGCGCGATCCTGCGGGCCGCCCCCTCCCTCCCCCCGTGCCGCTGGTGCCGCTGCGGAGCCCGGTCACTGGCTGGGAGCTGCCTATTGTCAGGAGAGAGGGGCGGGGTCGGGCGCAGCGCGCGATCCGCGTCGGCCCGCCCTTCTTCATCCTTGCTGCCAAGTCCCTCCGCCTTGTGCCGGACGCCATTATCGTAAGCGCCCAGTGGGCTCTAGTCTTTCATTGCCTGTGAAGCTGCTTGTCAGCGCGAGATTGATATATATATATATATTCCTCTATTTATATGTATGTGTGCCTTGGCCCTTCTGTTATGTGCCCAGCATTGTGTGATATCTGTGTGACAGTTCCCCTTTTCTATTCCAGGCGGACCCTTGTTGGATCTTAAAGGGTCCTCCCGGTCCTAGGGTACCTGGTTTAGTTTAAGAACTCCCTATAAATCCTCCCACGCGGGACACTGAAGGGGCATCCCGGGTCGCTTATATTGCGTAATTCCCTTGGGCATTGCGACTACCGATAAAATCACCATATGGAGGCTTCCCAGGATACCGGGCTCGGGCTCCCCTTGGGGCAACCCCAGCAGTGTTCGGGGTGTGGGGTATCCCTTACTGGGGATGATGTATTTCTTTGCATACCATGTGCGCAGCAGACTATTACGCGGCAGTCCGGATCCCATGCGTCTGGTTCTGCGCCGCCGGTTTCTTCACCTACCCCTCCCCGTCTGATCCGTACCCCATGTGATGCTGTCATGGGTGGGGAGTCGCAATCTGAGGTGTGTGCCAGATTGGCCAATCTTGAAAAATTATTTTCTAGCGCTGTTGCCAGAAAGGCCCCAGCTAAGAGAAAGCACTTGTCTCCAGCCACGCCGGCTTCTGATTTTGATGAGTTTGATTCTCTGGACTGGTCTGATTACCCCCCTCTTGAGGAAGGGGAGCTATTTGAGGAGTCGGACGGTTCTGACGATCAGCAGTTTTTTGGCACTGATGCCGAGTGGGGTCAGGGGGTTTCTTGGGATACCCCTAAGGTCCTGGCTTTTATGTTTGAGGTTCTGGCAATTTCCCCTCCTGAAGTGGCCCTTCCACAGAAGGGGGAGTTCTTTGAGGCGGCTAAGCCGCATTTGGAATTCCCTAATCAAAAGCATTTCGATGGCATTATTCTTAAGGAATGGGAGAGGCCTACTCGGCTTCCAGGTGTTCCTCCAGGTTGGGATAAGAAATATCCCTTTCCGGCGGATGCAGTGAAGCGCTGGTCGTCCCCTCCCGAGGTGGACGCCCCTGTTTTGGGGTTGTCTAGCACCTCCGTTTTGCATTCTCCTGACTGTTCTACTCTCAAGGATGGTGAGGATAAACGCATTGACCAGATGGCTTGTCATGGTTTTGCCAGTGTCGGGTCGGCCTTTTTGGCATTTGTGCTAGCCGCCCTGGATGACACCATGGTGATGTGTAGTAGAACTTCTGCCTTGCTTGTGGCTATTCGGCGGTCGGTTTGGTTATGCCAGTGGGCGGCTGATTTTGTGTCCAAAAAGTCGCTTACGGCTCTCCCCTTTTTGGGGTTGCGGCTCTTTGGAGAAAAATTGGATTCGGTCGCAAAAGGGGCTAAGTTACCTCAGCGTAAGAAGCAACGTTGTCCCTTTTGGGGGCGGCTTCCTTTGCTCCTTCCTTTCGTGGGGCCAGAGCTGGCAGGGGATTGGCTGTCTTCTCCTCCAGAGGTGATTCCTGGAACAGGGGCAGAGGACGTGCCCGTCCAGGTCACAGCTGGGGCTCTAAGCCCAAAGCCGCTGCCAAGCTGGCTCAGCAATGAGGGGGCGCCCTCACCCTTGCGGGTGGGGGGACGGCTGCGTCACTTCTCCCAGGTCTGGGACCAGGAGGTCTCGGACAGATGGATCCGGGAAGTGGTGTCTTCCGGTTACAAGCTGGAGTTCGAGATCCGGCCTCCTCCCAGATTCTTCAGGTCTCGGGTGCCCTTGGATCCTCTGGTAGCGCAAGGGCTCCGGGCGGCGGTAAAAGATTTCCTGGACATGGCTGTCATTTGCCCAGTGCCTTCCTCGGACCGGGGCCTGGGATTCTATTCCAATCTGTTCACGGTGCCCAGGAAGGATGGCTCCGTTCGTCCCATCCTGGATCTGAAGCTCCTCAACAGGTTTATCCGCCCCAGGAAGTTCCGCATGGAAACTCTCCGTTCAGCCATAAATTCGCTTCGCCAGGAGGACTTCATGACGTCCATAGACATCAAGGATGCTTATCTGCACGTCCCGATCTTCCTGGCACATCAGAGATTTCTCAGGTTTGTGGTGGAAGATCGGCACTTTCAGTTTGTGGCTCTTCCGTTTGGCCTTACCTCGGCTCCAAGGGTTTTCACCAAGGTGCTGGCAGGGGTGATGGCCCTCCTCAGAGCCCAGGGTATCCGCATCGTGCCTTATCTGGACGATCTTCTCATTATGGCATCCTCTCTCAGCCGGGCGGATCTGGATACCAGGACTGTGGTATCCACTCTGGAGAGATTCGGCTGGGTGATCAACTACCCCAAGTCCTCCCTCTCTCCGTCCAGGGTGGTGTCGTTTCTGGGAATGTCTCTGGATACTTCTCAGGCCAGGGTGTTCCTTCCTCGGCCCAAGGTTCCTTTGATTTAGGAATTGACTCAGCTTCTTCTGTCCCTCCCTCGTCCGTCCATCCGGCTGGGGATGAGACTGGTGGGATTGATGGTGGCCTCTTTCGAGGCGGTTCCCTTTGCTCAGTTTCACACAAGGACGCTCCAGCTCCATCTCTTAGCGGCCTGGGACGGGTCCCCGCTGTCATTGGATCAGTCTTTTCTGATGTCCCCCCGGGTTCGGTATTCCTTTCGGTGGTAGCTGGAACCGAGCAATCTGATGAGGGGCAGATCCTTCCTGACCCCTCGTTGGGAGACGGTCTCCACGGATGCCAGCCTGTCAGGTTGGGGGGGATTTTGGAAGGATCTTCAGTTTCAGGGACTGTGGGGGCCTCAGGAGGCTCACGATCCCATTAATGTTCTGGAGCTGAGAGCCATCAGGTTGGTTCTGGTTCACTTGACTCATCAGTTACAGGGCTTGCCGGTTCAAGTTCGGTCAGACAATCGGACGGCGGTCATCTACATCAATCACCAGGGAGGGACTCGCAGCAGGCGTGCCCTCAGGGAAGTGTCTTTGATCCTGGCTTGGGCAGAGAGCAATGTCCCATGCATCTCGGCGGTGTACATTCCGGGAGTGGAAAACACGGAGGCGGATTCCCTAAGCAGGTGCTAATCTCGCCGGGGGGAATGGTCGCTCAGCCCCAAGGTGTTTCGGTCGCTTTGCCACCGGTGGGGGACTCCGGAGGTGGACCTCTTTGCCTCTCGTCACAATCACAAGCTTCCGGCATTTGTGTCTCTCTCGCGGGATCCGCTGGCTCTGGCAGTGGATGTCATGTCTCTGAACTGGAGGGATCTGGGGTTTCTGTACCTGTTCCCTCCGTTTCTCATGGTGGGCAAAGTGGTGTGCAAGCTGGCCCTAGAGGGCGCGTCAGCAATCCTGGTGGCTCCAAGATGGCCAAGACAGGTTTGGTTCGCAGACGTGGTAAGGTTGGCTGCGGATCAGTTAGATCTGCCCCTTCTGCCGGATCTGCTCACTCAGGGTCCACTGATCTACCCCAATTTACCAATGCTGGCTTTGACGGCGTGGCTGCTGAAACCTCCATCTTGAAGGAGGAAGGTCTGTCTGATGCTGTCATTCAGACTCTGGTTAGGGCTAGAAAGAAGCCTTCCTCTGCCATCTACTATAGGATTTGGAGGTCTTATATTGATTGGTGTGAGGTCCGGGCCTTGCCTTGCAGGGTGTTTTCTATCCCTAGGGTTTTGGAATTTCTGCAACATGGTCTGGGCTTGGGGTTGCAGCTTAGTACTTTGAAAGGGCACGTTTCTGCCCTGGTGGTTTTCTTTCAAAGGTCTTTTGCTCTTCATCCTCTGGTTAAGACTTTTTTCCAGGGGGTTACACATGTGCGGCCTCCTAGGAAGCCTTTGCTCCCAGTTTGGGATTTGAATTTGGTTCTTTCTGCCTTGCAGGGTCCTCCTTTTGAGCCTTTGCAGGATATTGCTCTTTCTACGCTTACTCAGAAGGTTGCTTTTTTTGGTTGCCATCACTTCCGTTCGGCGTGTATCGGAGTTGGCGGCTTTGTCCATTCAGGCCCCGTACTTTGAGAGGCATCAGGACAAGGTTGTTTTCCGCTTCAAGCCAGATTTCCTTCCTAAGGTGGTTTCTGCCTTTCATCTTAATTAGGACATTGTTCTACCCTCCTTGTGTCCTAAGCCCAGCAATGACAAGGAGAGGGTCTTGCATTCTTTGGATGTGGTTCGCTGTGTGAAGTACTATTTGGTGGCTACTTCCTCTTTTCGTAAGACTGATGCCTTTTTCGTGGTGCCCTCCGGACCTAGGAAAGGTTTGGCACCCACCAAGTCTTCCATTAGTAAATGGATTCGCCAGGCCATTGTTGGGGCCTATTCTGCCAAGGGGAAGATTCCCCTTTTTCGTGCTACTGCTCATTCTACTCGTGCTTTCGGGGCATCCTGGGCTTTCCAGCACCAGGCCTTTGTTGAGCAAGTTTGTAAGGCTGCTACTTGGTCTTCAGTTCACACTTTTTCCAAGTTTTACAAGGTTGATGTGCGGGCCTCAGCGGATGCTGTTTTTGGCCACAAAGTTCTGCAAGCTGAGGTGGTTTAAGTTTGTGCATTGTTGCCTTGTTTTTGGATCCCCGCCCTTTATGGACACTGCTATTGGATGCCCCAAGTGTAATGACTATCTGAAGCGGGGTGTGTGACATACTTAGAATAATACCATTTTGTGAATACTCACCTGTAAAATGGGTATTATAAGTATGTCACACACCCCGCTTCACCCTGCCCTTTGGTATTTTGGATCCTTTATATGGTGAACTTTTCTTACTGTTACTGGTTATTTTGGCTCTTCCTGGTCCCTTTGTTTCCTCACTGCTGTCTTATTACTGGGGAATGAGTGGGAAGTACCAGGTATTTATGGACCGGGAGGGGCTCCCTTTTTTTCATGACATCGTCGGTATGACCCAAGTGTAATGACTATCTGAAGCGGGGTGTGTGACATACTTATAATACCCATTTTACAGGTGAGCATTCACAAAATGGTATTTTCCCTGCCTGTGCTCGTCTTTGGAGTGGTAAGCTGCTAGCTGCTTATCATTTATTTAATTTTTTTTCTTTTTTGGGGGGGGGCTGGTCGTAAATTGCTTTGTAAATTGCCTGGAGTTTGGCTTGATTGGATGCCGTGGGGCATCCTGATTTGGGATGCTCATTGCATTAAAACCTATATATAACTTGAGCAATCTTTTTGCCTTAGGCTTTGGGCCTGGTAGTCCTGCTAGGCGGGCAATGGACAAGGTTTAGGCAAAGCTGGCTGTGTGTTCGGAGGTCCCTGCTTGTTAGTTGGATCACGAGACCCGCTGTTCCCTGACATAAATGTTTTACAGGATCTGTAGTAAGAACAACATAGAATTCATATGCTGTGTTTATGTCGATGTGTATAGTTTGTTTCCCTTTAAAGCGGAACAAAACCCAGCCAGGCAGGCCCTGGAATCATCCCGAATCAGGATGCCCCACTATGTGAAACCCCCCAGGGCTCCGGTATACAGTCACCTTTCCCTGGTCCAAAACGCACGCACAAGCTCTTGTCCAATGACTATGTCATTTGGCAAACGGCTCTTGTTGTTTTCAATGGGGAGCATGAGCTGGTGCATCCCCTGCATCATTGGGATGTGCGCTCGCTGGGGATGTGGCCACTTGCACTTCCCGTTGAAGTCAATGAGAGCCGTTGACTGGCAGGCTGATTCATTACTAGCACCAGCTATCAGCAGATGAGCGTCTGTACAAAGGCGCTAAGAGCGACTGCTAGTAGATGCTGTGATCGGCTATCGGGCACTGTAACAGAGCGCCTCAGTCGCTGTAGTAACCAGGTCTGCATTGATGAATGAGATGTATGTTGGGCGTTCTAACACCAGTACAGCGTTGCAGGGAGCGAAAGGTAGCGCCAGGTCATTGCGACCGACTCTCAGTGACTCACACCATATTCCACCACACGGTGTCGGCGCTCTGGATCTGGTCGCTATAGCATAGAGCGCCAGACGCTGTGTGATTAAAGTCTGTTTTTGAACACACATCCACCAGTAACAAAGCGAACACATGGAATGACATTGTTGTAACATTAATACTTTAATGCCAGATCTGTAATGATAATTCTGCATATAAATATAAAAAATCAAAATGTTTTCAAAAATGACTCTTTCTAGGCCAGGAGAGGTGACACAATTATTTGAGAGCAAAAAAAAATGTAAAAACAAAAAACCCTGTTTAAACAGAAGAAAAGGAACGTCCATTGAAATGTATGGGAGAGCGACAAGTAGCGACAGGTCTTACCTGGTGCTCTGGAAGCTAGAGCTCCGGCGCTATAGGCTGAACCGCCTGTAATGATGAATCAGTCACTACATGGCGCTGTTAGAGTCACTCACCAGAATCGCTTTCATAAATGTGGTATTGCGTACAGTGCCTGGCGTTCACGCTGCTTGCCGCTACGAGCCACTACCTGCCGCTATCCCTTGACTTATTTGGACTAGAGCCCGTGCATGCACCATTGGACCAAGGAGAGGTAAGTGAATGCTTGCTTTCTTCTGTGGGGTTTCACACAGTGGGGCATTCTAATTCGTTATGGCCCCGGGCCATGGAACAAAACCCGGGAAAGTCAAATTCCCAGGATTTTATTTTTGCTTTAAGTACATTTCTTATACTTTTAGATAATGGCCTTGATTCACTAAGGCCCTTATTTATCACGGGCTAGCGCCAGGTAGTGTCTGACGAGCGCCAGGTAGCGGCAGCTAACGGCGACTACCGACTCAAGTACGCCCGGCGGCGGTCAAAATGACGCATTTATCAAGCAAAATGAGGCTAGCGCCGGCGAGAGCGACGGCTAGCGCGGCATTCATCATGAAGCCGCCTGGACCGAACAGCGCCGCTGCAAATTCCTTCACAGCGCCAGGTATGAGCTGTCGCTCCCTGGCGATGTCCAATGCATTTCAATGGAGCAATCTATAATTAATCATAATTAATTGGTATTCATTTTTTTTTTTTTTTTTTTTTTTTTAATGTCAAAAATTCAGAGACCACTTCTGCAATGTTAGGATTTATTTTTAAGTAAAAAAAAAATAAAAAAAAAATTTGTGCAGAATTGATCTAACAGGTCTGAGATTAATGTATTCATATAACAAAATGATTCTAAAAACATGTATAATGTTACATTCAAAAAATATGGTTGTTTAGGGGTTAAAAACTAGTTAATACACATCGCCGCAAGCGCTCTGGGGTTTAAACAAGGAATGGACAGCGACAGCACATTCGGAGCGTCATTTTTTAATGAATATGAAGCTAGCCGTTCGCTCTGGCCATTCGTTGTCAGGCGCTCACATACAACGCTGAACCTGTGAAACAGCGACCCCCCAGCCCGTATTCAACATTACCGCACACCGACTGAGTCGCTGTCATCAAGCTAACGCCGGCCAAGCACAGCGAATACTGGCTGGCGCTGAAAAAATCACGCTACAGTCGCTTATCTGGCGCTACCTGGCGCTATTAATGAATCGGCCTCCCCGAGTTGAAAAAGATTCTCATGGTAGTAAAAGATTCAATTCATGATAAAAAAAAGCCTGAGAATTCTACTTTTATTGAATCACCATCTCTTGGCTCTGATTTATGGGGGATATCCTGGGAATCCGCCACCACTAGGTGATGTGTTTGTTACTTTTGAATTGTTGTTGTTTTGCACTATTGCGCTTTATTTCTCTTACCATATTATCCTGAGAGATCATATGAAATTGAAAATTACACTTTATGTATGTAGCACAGCACTTTGTACATTTTGCACTTTATAATGAATTTACTTATTAGATAAATTATTGGTGGATTAATTTGATATTATTTTGATTACTTGTTGGGCTTTGTATTTTGATGACACTGAGATTATGGATCCATTCGGGATACCCCTTATAATGAATTGTCTGGGAATGTATGCTTTTTAATCTGTTTGTCTTTATGTGATTTTTAATGGGTAAATCCAATAAATATGAATTCACGAGGTATTTTTGAGTTGATGAATTGCTGTGGAGAGGGTGCTGTGATCTGGGGCTAATTGGGAGGTTGCTGGAACCACAACAGGATATTATTAGTGAATCACCAGATAGGAAGTTCATGGCACTTTTTACTACAGGTAAAAGGGGGTAAAAAGGTCAATACTTTTCTCAGGAGTAAAAAAGTGCCATTGTCTTCCTATCTGGTGATTCACTAAAAGTGACATTCTCAGGCCTTTTTTCTCATGAATTGAATTTTTTACTACCATGAAATGTTTTTCAACTCGGGCAGGCTGATTCATTAATAGCGGCAGGTAGCGACAGATGAGCGACAGTAGCGTTATTTTCACAGCGCCCGCTAGTATTCGCTGTGCTTGGCCGTTGTTCGGCTGTTGACAGCGACTCAGTCGGTGTGCGGTAATGTTGAATACGGGGTTAGGAGTCGCTGTTTGACAGGTTCCGCGCTGTATGGGAGCGCCTGACAGCGAACGACCATAGCGAACGGCTCCCAGCATATTCATTAACAAATCACGCTCCAAAAATTCTCGCGCTGTGAAATGCTTGTTTAAACCCCAGAGCGCTGGCGGCGATGGGTTAAAAGTAGTTTTTTAACCCCCAACCATATTTTTAGAAAAAAAAAAAAACATGTTTTTCAAAACATTTTGTAATATGAATACATTAATATCAGACCTGTAATATCAATTCTGCTTAAAAAAAAAATCTAACATTGCAGAAGTGGTCACAGAATTTTTGACATAAAAAAAAAAAAATAGCAATTAATTATGAATATTTAAAGTTAGCTCCATTGAAATGCATTGGAGAGCGCCAGGTAGCGAGAGGTCATACCTGTCCCTGTTCAAGGTCGCTCGCTGGCGCTGTGGGGTGAGGCTGGAATAATGATGAATGATTCGCTATCTGGCGCTCTGTCTGTCGCTAAGCAGGATCGGCTTGATAAATGTGTGATTGCGGAGGGGAGCCGGCGTTCTCGTGGCGGTGAGCGTCATTACCGTTCGCTCACCATTCGCTACCTGGCGCTATCCCTTGTTAAATAAGGGCCTTAGTGAATTAAGACCAATAACTGCAACTAATTTCTATTAGCCTAACATCTGCAACCACTTATATAGATGACTTCATTATATTTAGACTTATTAGTTGTCCAGTTATCAGCAATTTCCTGCTTGACATATCAGATCTGTGTTTGGAAGCCAGCACAAAAAATACACAAGTCTCCCGAAGGATCTTTGATCTGTGCTTCATTGCTGATTGCTGAGTTTTCAGTTGTCTGGAAATCATCTCACTCCCATTTCAAATGCAGCAAGACTGGCATATAATCTGTCCTGTCAGCCAAATAAAACCAAGGGGCCCTTATGGCATTTCCTGGTATATACACTGGCACGTTACTGTGGGCTGGACACCCTCATGAGAGAGGCTCTTTGATGGAGAAGATGCCATCTGTTTTTCTGCTCCTGTACAGATGGTGTAAAATTATAGTCTTCAGGTTGAATTATTTCCTCCGTACCTACTAATACATACATATAATATAAAATAGGAAAGACAGAGCTCTATCTATATTGCCCCATAAGCTTTATTTTTTTGTTTTGCTGCATACAGAAATGTTGGGGCCTAAGGAAATCCTCTCGTTCTACTATTTGCTGAAAAAAAACCTGTTGGGCTTTATACATATTCTGTACAAAAATGACACTTCCAGCTCCATTGTCCTAAAGGGTGGACCTGGGTGATAGTGAGAGAGGGGCTCTGGGTAAACTGCACCCCAGCTCTCTTTCTTCTTCCCTTTAATAGGAGACAATTTATGCCACACTCCTGCGACATATGTAAACTCTGGGGTGGATGGCAACTCAGCTAAAGGTAACCTGGGTGTCGATCCAGAGCCAGGTGAGGATTCTCACTCCTTTTTTAGGAGTGAAAACTGCCATTGACATTCATTGTTTACCTTGGGACTGATTCAGAGCCAGGTGAAAATTTACACTCAGTAGACAATGAAAGTCGATGACAGTTTTCTCTCCTAAAGGAGTGAGATTTCTTACCTGGCTTTGAATGGACCCCCTGGTGTCAGCTCTCAATTGCTGAGGGAGCTGCCGGAAAAGGTGAGTTTTTTTGGCGACCCAGAGGCTCACACAGCAGGGCATCCCGATGTAACTAATAGCTGAATAATCTTACCCTAAATACAATCAGATTCTGTTTGTTTCTTCTCAGGATAGAGCATTGGTGAGACTCCTGTAAGGGAAAAGTCTCATTATTAAAGGCAGACTGTCCAAGGTAATTATTGGCTGCAGTGCCTCTTGGTCACCAGCTAGAGGCACTGTCCCACCTCTTAATCAGCAGAATCCAGGCATGCTCCTGATAAGTTCTGCAGTCCTGTACCTTTCTGTACATGCCTGTAATTCTGCATAAATATTATACCGGTAATTGCCTAAAATACAATTTTTAACATAGGATCTCTTACAGGAATTGGGGGACCAGATAGAGTTGGTAGAGATGGCAGGTTTAGTCATTATTAGATCATTGGTTAAGGTTATTAAAGGAGTGAAAAAATGGCCTAATGATAAAAATCCTTATAAATTTGCTAGATGGTGGGAGGCAGGGGTCACTTGTACACCTGGCATTAAAAAATATCCAGCCATGCTATTTTTCTTTTTTTTTTTCAAGTAAGGGAAAGGATATCCGGGGTGACAAGCTCTGTCACCTGTCATTAAACTGGTCACCCCTGGATTGTATTCCTACAAGAAGAGGAAAAGCATGGTGGGAGTTTTATTCAGTTCGGGCGTATAAGTGACCCCTCCTCTCATTAGCTGATGTGTTTTTAATATAACACAATTTTGCAATTGTCCTTTAAATAAGCTATATAAATATATTCAAGTGAAGCTAAATAAATAGCAAGACTCCGCAGGATTGGTAACAATAAGGCAGACTTGTATCTTCACTCTTTATAACTCTAATGAACTGTCACCAGCTGTGCTCTTCAATGAAACAGTGTATCCCAGCACCAGACCTTTAAGTGCACGTACCAGATAGCTTCTTTAGGTAAAGCTTATAGCCTCCAAACAATCTCCTCAAGCCGCTCTCCTTTTGTAATAACACCGATATCTTCACACACATATACCTCCGTATATAATTTCCCCATACGTTTTAATATAAGATGGGGGAGAAACAAAGAACAATGCACATAGCGTAACTCTGTTTGACAAGTAAAGTGCTTCAGTATTTATTGTGCTTACCACATAGTAGAGTTAAAATTGCGTAGATCATTAAAATCCAGATACATCAAAAAGCAGGAACAGAACAGGGACAGCGTTGCCTTTCAGTTCCCCTGTTTTGAAGCTTCAAAGAATCCTTTAAGAAGCCGCGCTCCCCCGGCCGTGATAGACGCGGTTAAAATCCAACGCGCGCAGTAGCTCAACAAAGGGGAGACGTCTGTTGCTGCGGTGAGGCCACGCCCAACGCGTTTCGTCGCTCAGGACTTTGTCATAGGCTGCGGGCCCACCAGCGCATCACTAATTTATTCACCTCTCCCGGTGACGACCACAAATTCATTAACTCTATCCTCACCAGGCTGTGTATAGTCAAACAGTTATAGAATGACTCTGTTCTATGTCAAAATACACTTTACATAAAAAGTTGTTTTTCTTTATGCCTTAGAAGATGGATTGCTTAAAATTAATTAGATATAATGGCTAAAAGATATATTTGTGCTTTCAGGTAGAAGTGAAAGGCAATGCTTCACATTAATTGTATATCTGTAACTCCATTCGCTCTTAAAACTATTAAACTTTACATATTAACAAAAAACCACCTAAAACTATATAACAATTATAATAATAATCCAAACTATCAAATAAAAAACCCTAAATGATTACAGTAATGCATAAAAATTACTAAAAATAAAAATTAACCCTTTCGCTGCCAGCCTACCTGCAGCATTTGCCACTCCCTGTTGCCAGACTGAGTTTGACTGTTTTGCGCTACACATGTTCAACTGTCATTTTCGAAGGGATTTCCAGGGATTTCCCAGGAAAATTATATATTGTTTTTTTCAACAGAGTCTGGGCTTTAACATGAAATGTCTTGTTTGTGTTTTTTAGGTGTATTCTCAACATTTTTGGGTGAAATGTGTGAAAAAAAATAAAAAAAATATATTTTTTTACAATTTGTAGAGTTTTTTTGTAATAAAAAATGTAAGTTTGTCAATAAAATCTTATTGCGTGAGAAACCCCAATTTCTCCCGCTTACAGCGATACCACATATGTATAGGTAGACACCCTTTCCTGCCCAGAAGCCTTTTATAGCTGCTGGATGACAAATGGTTAATTAAAAAAAAAAATGACATAGGGTCCCCCTTCCCGGGGAGGGGGACCCCATTTTTTTTTGGATTTTTAAGGGTTAAAAACCCTTAAAAATCCAAAAAAAAAAATGACGTGGGGTCCCCCTTACCCAAAGTAACCAGCCCGGGACCAGCTATGGGGGCTTGTAGGCACAGAGTGGGGGGGCCAGCTTATGTGGCCCCCCCACCCTGCAGCCTACGAGCCCACATAGCCTATGTGGGCCCGGGCTCTTCTGCCCCCCCCTGGCCTTTGGGGAGGCAGGTAATGGGGGTGCGGGGGTTAATGGCAATGCCACCCCCCCAGCCATGTGAACTGGTATAAGGGGTCTCATGGACCCCTTACCAGCTCACAAAGGGTTAACTGTAAAAAAAAAAACACCACACAATAAAAAAAAGTATTTTATTAAAAAAAAATAATTTTTTTTTACTGTACTTACCTTCGATTGCAAGCTCTTGTCCCTCGCCGCTCAGCTGACAGATGCCGGTGATCGGTACAGGAGAAGGAGAAGGCAGGAGATCAGAGGATCTCCTGTCACCTCCTTACCCTGTGCCGATCACCGGCATCTGAGAAGTTGAGAAGGGTGAAGCCAGATATCGGGGGCCGGGATGACGTCATAAGCCCCGCCCCCAAGGGGGCGGGGCTTAGCGGCAAGATGGCGGCCGCCATCGAGGATCAAAGGGGAGAGAGCCTCTCAGGCTCTCTCCTGAAGATCGGTAAGTCCTGGGGGGGGATCGGAGGCCCCCCAGGTGAAGAGGAGGGACAGCGGGAGCCAGCGCACATGGAGGTAAGTGAATGTCATTTTTATTTTTTTATTTTTTTTACAGTTAGCAGCTGCTGCTGCAGAAGCGGGGGGGGGGGCGGCCTATTCCGGGGGCTCTCCTGGAGCCATCCGACCCCCCACGGGGGATCGGATGGCACCAAATTAAAGGGGAGACCCGGCCGGATCCAACAAGGGGTCAGGTGAGTATTTTTTATTTTTATTTTTTAAACTAGAAGCGATCAAAGTCAAGCACGTAACACCTACGGGCTTGGCACTTAAGGCCCAGCCAAGCCAGCACGTAGGTGTTACGTGCTTGGCACTTAAAAGGTTAAATGATATATATAAAAATTATTCCTATATATACAATATATATTCTTTTTTCTCAGTTAATCTGTAACAAAAACTTTACATATAAAAAGAGTTAATTTATTAATAATTATCTCAACGATTAATTAAGATTAATTTTAAAAGGAAGGGGGGAGGGAAACCAGAATTTTTAGTGACTACCAATAAAACAATTAAAGGAGCAGTATCGCGAAATTTGCATTAAAAAAGATAAATAATTAAATAGCCACACAGTAGCTTCTAACATGTGTATAAATAATGTGGCGATAGAAAAAGGAAAAAATATCTGCCTTTCTTTTAAATTGTATAATTACAATGTCTCAGTCCATTTGCTGAATAGGGGGATCTGCTGGGTTGTATTTAGTGAGCTGCTTCATTTAGCCCACTGGTCTCCTGACACTGTAATCAGTGGTAACGGCTGTGTGTGTGTGAGGTGAGACCAGGTGACTCAAATGTGTAAAATCTATACAAAATAAACTAAACTGAAAATAACTGAAATTCTTCTTTGAATAACTGTGCAGGAAAATCTAAAGGTATTAAAGTGGAACAAAACCCTGAGTTGCCGACCCTGAAGTCTATAAGACCCGGCCATTGACCTTCCCCCTTGGGCATCTTAAATCGGGATAACCACAGATCCCCCCATTTTTCTGTCATTTAGACAGGCCGGGCGGCCAGGAAGGTTACTGCTCAGGCTCCCCATCTGCGTGCAAACAGAGCTGATTGGATGAGAGCCCGCGCATGCGCTGTGGGACAGGGAAAGGTACATTTTCACAGGCGAACTTGGGGATTTCACATATCAGGGCATCCCAAGTCAGGATAGGGGCACAAAACAAAACTCCAGATAGTGAAAATCCTGGGTTGGACTTTGCTCACAACAAACAAAGCTGAAAGAAAGATCATATGGAAAAATGAAAAATAAGAATATGAAAGAGAAAATGGTAAACTGAAAGATTCTGCAGCAGAGCCAACATGACGGGAAAACTGTCAAAATAAGCTAAATGACTTCTAGAGCTTTTCTCTGTTATATATATATATATATATATATATATATATATATATATATATATATGTTCTGGCCAGGCAATGTTGCAATGTTATCTGATGCTGGACGGCTGCCAGCACTGAACAGCTGATACTTTGTTACATTGTTTCCCCCTCTCCTCAGCGTGGAACAGGCCAGAGTGTCGGGAGCCGACACTCATCAGACATAAACATGAGCTATTAGTCTCCAGCTGCACAACACACACATCATTCAAAGTACCATTTAAATATAAGTCACCCAAAAAAATTTGCGATACTGCTCCTTTAATGTCAAATTCGATATTTAATCCAAATGGACTCATTGATTTCATTTTAAAAATCCATTCAGATTCTTTTTGGGAGAGGAGTCTTATAATATTTCCTCCTTTTAAACCCAACTTAACATTTTCCACACCTAAAAATTTAATCCCCGTTGGGTCACATTCATGCGCCACCTTAAAGTGGGCTGACACGCTGTGTGTTTCTACACCTTTTTTAATATTGTACAGGTGTTCTCTTATTCTGGTTTTCAGCGTTCTACTCGTCCTTCCTATATATTGTAGGCCACATGGGCATTCTAATAAATATACCACATTTACACTATTGCAGGTTATAAATTGATTGACTTTATATTTTTCCCCGGTTTTCCTACATATAAATTCCTTATAAACCCGGGGTGCATTTTCTACTGCAATTTTGCAGCCCATACATTTTTTACATCTATAGAAGCCAGTCAGGTCCTTAATAGTACCTCCCATTTTACTCTGTTTAGGTCTCACATAACTCTTTACTAGTTTAGTCCCTAACGTGGGGGGTCTTCTGTATATCACCTTTGGTTTATCCGGCAGAGATGGTCCCAATATGTCATCATTTTTCAGTATGTGCCAGTTTTTTTCCAACACTTTTTTTAGGAGTCTATGGTTCTTTCCATACTGTGTAATCAGTGCAAACTCAGTTGGATTTTTATCCCATACTTTTTTACAACCTGTTCCCTCTATCATTTTTTTCCTATCTGCTTTTCCTACCTCATTTATCACTCTCTTAATCTCTGATTTATCATACCCCTTGTTAATAAAACGATCCCCTATAATGCCAGCTTGTATCATATAGTCATCATCTTCTTTGCAGTTACGCCTGACTCTGATCATTTGACCCTTTGGGATGTTACTAAGCCAGTTAGGGTGATGACAGCTGGACATTGGCACGTAGGCATTTCTGTCCGTCTCCTTGAAATGGGTCTTAGTTACCAATTCCCCACCTTTTTTTCTAATTTCAAGGTCTAGAAAATGAATCTTCTCAGTGCTCTTTTCAAACGTGAATGAAATTCCAGAGTCATTTTGATTAATGTGATTAAAAAACTCTAGAAAGGATTGCTCATCCCCTTCCCACATGATGAGGCAATCGTCAATATAGCGCCTCCAAAATTTGAGGCCTTTATGTGATGTGTTAAAAATATACGTGATTTCCCATAAACCCATAAACAGGTTGGCAAGGCTGGGGGCAAATTTCGCCCCCATCGCTACACCTTTTACCTGTAAAAAATAATCACCACCAAACCAAAAATAGTTATGTGTTAAAACAAACTGAAAACAATCGATTAAAAATTCAACCTGTGCCATAATCAAATCTGAAGACTTCATAAGAAAATGTCTCAAAGCAAGGAGTCCCTTTTCATGGGGAATATTCGTATATAGAGACACTACGTCTATCGTTACCAAAAGGGTTTCCTCTCCAACATTGACATCTGAAATTAATTGCAAAACTTGTTGGCTGTCTCTTAAATATGAGGGTAATTGCATTACTAGGGGCTGTAGGAAGGAATCAAGATATTTCCCTATGTTGCTGCTTATAGAACCAATACCACTTATTATTGGGCGGTATGGAGGGTGGGATGCATCCTTATGGATTTTGGGTAGCCCATATAGAGTTGGTAATCTGGGGTGGTTTACCCTACAAAATTCTACCTCTTTTTTATTCATAATTCCAAGGGCTAAACCTCTTCCCAAAATTTCCTCTAAATCCCCCATATAACATTTCGTGGGGTCTCCGTCTAATTTTTTATATGTATCAGCATCCTCCAATAGTTTCCACATTCGTGAATCATAATCTTCTATGTCTTGCACTACGATCCCACCCCCCTTATCAGCCTGCTTAATTAATCTACTCTCATCTTCCTGTAATGATCTGAGGCCTCTCTCAAATTTCTTATTCCTCATTATCCCTTTCCTTTGCCCTTTTTTCCTTTAATGGGCAGTTTAGTTTCCAGATCTTTAAGAACTATTTTTTTGAAACTTTCAACACAAGATGCCCCAGGTTGGAGGGGGTTAAAGGTGGTTGGGTTCTTACAGTCAGTCTGTTTAAATGGGTTTGCTTGTCCCATGTCTTTCACAGGATCATCCTTTTTATTAAGAAAAAACCTTTTGATATTCAGCTTCCTAAAAAACAGATTGCAATCCACAAAAACCCTAAACGGGTCAAGGTTTCTCTCCGGGGCAAATTTCAAACCTTTATCTAAGACCAACAATTCTTCCTCACTTAATTCCTTCTTACTGAGGTTGAAAATTCCTCTCCCACAGTTTTCTAAAATCTTCTGTGCTTTCTTATGTTTTCTACCTCCTCTTCCTCCTCTCTTTCTATCCTCCTTTTTGCCATTTTTCCTTTCTCCCGTTCTCTCTCCCATTCTGGGGTTTCCTCCCTAAATATATTTAGGAGTTAAATGTAACTCCTAGCAATTCTCATCAGCCATAGCAACCAAATCCGATTTCTCTGTGACATATGTCTCTGGTTCCAGTATTTCTCATAAAGTGTTGCCTTCACAATACATCCCTCTTCCCATATCCCAGGCCCTGTACATTCCCTGCTTATTGTGCCTCTAGTACTAACCCATCCTTCCTCTGTCCAACCAAACAAACCCTTTTTCATTTCCTCAGCTACAATCCCAACATAATTCACGTCAAGTGATAAGGCCTTGTCCCGAAATCAAAACCCAAACCCAAACAAAAGAGATACTTCACCACACAAATGTCATATTCAGCCTCCACTCTTGTTTTCCCACTGACACAATAGAACACAGTTAAACAATGATATTCTAAGCATACAGTACGTCCTGCTCCATCTATAATACTTACACGTGGGTAATCCTCCGCCAGATGGCGCTGTTCACTGCAGACATGCAAAAACAGGCTCCTCCCAGCCCTTCATATACCCAGGGACCTCCCACAAATCCCCAGATTTCTCTGCAGTGCTGACTGCGAAGACATGAAGTATCACTCTCTCGCAGGTGAGCGGGGCTATTACAGCCTGCGGCCCTGTGAGACTATTCCCACCCGTCCTCTTCGATAAGATGTGCCTCCCAGCCTGAGGCAGCAGGTGAAGGTAGGCAGCACCATGTGTGCTTACGGAGCAACGCTCCACCGCAATCCCCCACCATAGGGTAGGCGGTCAAGGCTGATGGTGAGCCTTCAGGGGATGCCCCTCCCGCATCATTGCCCCACGCCCCATGTAGCGGTGGACCCTATGTTAACGGGTCGCTTTCCTCCCTCGTTCCCCCCTTAGTCAGGGGGAAAAGAAAGGGGGGGTTGTGTGTATGGCGGCCTCAGTGTATACTTACACGCTTATGGCTTGGCTGTGCTTCACTGGGAACGGGGATCAGAGCCGCGCTCTTACCTTACTTAACTGCAGCACCAGTAGTCTGCTTCTGCTCGCACCGCACGTACTGCGGCGGCTCGCGGACGCCTCGGCGTCTTCTTCTTCCTTCCTTCCTTCACCGTCTTAGCCTTAGAGGCTCTTCCTAGGTTGCGCTGGCTTGAGCACCTGTCTTATTCAGTATCCTGTCATAGACCGGGGTTCATTCCCCGATGGGGAGCCACAGGAGAGCCCGAGTACAGATCTCAGCTGTGCCTGTCCTGGCTCCGAGCGCCCTTTACAATAGGCTTTTCTGCCTTTTTTACTTTTATACTTCTGTACATCATTGGCTAGATGCCTTACGAGCTTCACGCTCGCTGGTTCGTTTGGCGCCATTTTCTTCTCCCGCGCACGTGGTGAAGATCGTCCTCTCCTCTCTGTATGTAAGTGCCCGGGCGACTTTTCTTTACTTCTATTCCCATTGCGCATGGCTCTGACATCCTGTTCCCCCTTATGTCTTTCAGACCGAGGATTTCACAAGTGGCTTCTCCTGGCCCAGCGTAGCTCCCGGTCGTGACCATAAAAAATTACTCCCACTTCTCACTGGGTTATTGGGGCATCCAGGGTAGCTTACAGCGACAATCCCTACTGGCATATTGTGCCGATTAAATCACCATATGGAGGCATCTCAGGATATTGTGAATGGGGTTCTTTCGGGACAAGCCCGGCTGTGTGTAGCTTGTGGGGTCTTACCTAGCAGCGGTGACAATGCATGGGTCTGTGTTCCTTGGCCTGCACCCCGCCGCACTTCACCTACTCCCCCAAGCCTGAGTCTAACTCCCAATACCAGTGGGGATTCTCATCCTGATCTGGCCACGAGGCTGGCTAGTGTTGAAAACTTGCTTGCTAATTCCTTAGCGTGCAAAGCCACCGCCAAGAGGCGGCACTTGAACCCTGAATCGGCCCTCTTCCCTATAGAACCTGATGATTTGTTGCATTCCTATGCCCATATCCCCTCGGACGAAGGGGAACTGTTCTCTGACTCAGGGTCATATGACGATGAGTCCAGGGGTCAGGAAGAGTCTGGCTCCGAGCATTGGTCCTCGGATGATATTGATAGACTGCTGGTTCAGATCTTTGAGGTTCTTTCCCTCTCTCCCCCTGCTGCGGCTCCCCGACAAAGGGGTGATCTTTTCCATACTGCTAAAGCTCGCCTGGAATTTCCCGAGCAGACCCATTTCAATAGCCTCGTGCTTAAAGAATGGGAACATCCCAGCAGACTTCATGGGGTCCCTAAGAGTGTGGATAGGAAATATCCCTTCCCTGCGGACTTGGTCAAGTGCTGGTCATCGCCGCCTGAGGTCGATGCTCCTATTCTAGGGTTGTCTAACACCTCTATTATGCACTCCCCTGACACTACTACGCTACGGGACTTTGAGGACCGGCGTGTTGACCAACAGGCATGTTATGCCTTTGCATTTGGGGGAGCGACTCTGCGCCCGGTTTGTGCCTTAGCCATTACGGCGGTAGCGCTTAGGGCCATGGTTAGGAGTGCTCTCGATGGCACAGATGAGTTGCCTCCTGATACTGTCAACGCTCTGTCCAGCTGTGATGCGTTTGTGAACTCTATTCTGTCCGCATCGGACGATGCTATCGGACGATGTGTGCCAGGTCATCTGCCCTGGTGGTTACTATACGCCGCGCGGTCTGGTTGCGCCAGTGGGCCGCAGACAATGCCGCCAAGAAAGCCCTCACGGGGCTGCCATTTAAGGGTCTGCGCTTATTTTGGGATTGATTGGACCTCTTTGCCAAGGGAGGCAAGTTACCCCAACGCAGGCGGCAGACTCGGCCCTTTCGTGGCCAAGGCTCCCTATCAACCCCCTACCGTGGGGCCAAACAGGGTAGAGGGGCGTCCTTCGTTGGGGCCCGCGCTGATTCCTGGCACAGGAACAGAGGACGCCATCCAGGTTCCTCCTGGGGAGCCAAGCCCAAAGCCCCTCCCAAGGCCCCCCAGGCATGAGGGGGCGCCCTCACCCGTCAGGGTGGGGGGACGTCTACAGCACTTCGAGCACGTCTGGCGGCGCCACGTCTCAGACCGGTGGATCCAGGAGGTAGTGTCCTCCGGCTACAAGATAGAATTTGCTGTACGGCCCCCCACCAGGTTCATAGGGTCTCGAATCCCTCAAGACCCTGCCTCAGCTCAGGTCTTGTTGCTGGCCGTACAGGGTCTCATGGACCTAGGGGTCATTTGCAAGGTCCCCCCTGGAGACAGGGGCACGGGGTTCTACTCAAACCTTTTCACAGTACCCAAGAAGGGTCAGTCAGGCCCATTCTGGATTTAAAAATCCTCAACAAATTTGTCAAGAACAGGCACTTTCGCATGGAAACTCTGTGCTCGGCCATTGGCTCACTGCGCCCAGGGGACTTCATGACGTCAGTAGACATCAATGATGCTTACCTGCACGTCCCGGTGTTCCCGGGACACCAAAGGTTTCTCAGATTTGCACTAAAAGATCAGAATTACCAGTTTGTGGCCCTGCCATTCGGCCTAACGTCGGCTCCCAGGGTGTTCACCAAGGTGCTGGCAGGGGTGATGTCCCTGATAAGGCTAAGGGGCATACGCGTGCTGCCCTACCTGGACAATATTCTCATCACATCTCGGTCTCTGCGGCAGGCAGAGTTGGACACTCGGCTGGTAGTGTCCACCCTGGAATCCTTCGGCTGGGTGATCAATTACCCCAAGTCATCCATGTCCCCCTCCTCGGTGACTCAGTTCCTGGGAATGATTCTGGATACGGTTCAGTCAAGGATATTCCTTCCTCAACAGAAGGTGGAAGCTCTGACAGCGCAGGCGAGGTTCCTGCTCTCGAGCCCACAGTTCTCCATCCGGCAGGGAATGCAGTTGGTGGGCCGGATGGTGGCGAGCTTCGAGGCGGTGCCCTTTGCCCAGTTCCATTTGAGACCTCTGCAGCTTCACCTTCTGTCAGTTTGGGACAAGAACCCAGCGTCCTTGGACGGGTTCTGTGTGCTTCCCCCCTCGGTCAGACAGTCCCTTGCGTGGTGGCTGGAACACAGGAACTTGACAGGGGGCAGGTCTTTTCTGACCCCATCCTGGGAGACGGTCACAACGGATGCCAGTCTGTCAGGTTGGGGAGGATTCTGGAAGTCACTGCGCTTCCAGGGAACGTGGGGCTCTCGGGAGGCCCATTTACCCATTGTGAGATGGGTATGGTTTGGGAGAACAGATATCTGCCCTTGAAATGGTTAAACTGTGAATGGTAAGCCTTGGGTGTGTCTCTGGTAACCAAAGGGTTAACACAGATACAGTATAAGCAGGATTGATAGTCTGTGTTGTCTATGTTGGCCATAGCTAACATAGACAGATTTTAAAATACGTACTGGGACCTGCTTGTTCTGGAGTGAGTGAGGTTGGTAGTGGGACGCTCACTCCACCCGGGGGGGGGTTCGGTCCGGGGCTTCCACAGCCCGCAGCTGTGGATCCTCGGATCCTAATTTAAAGCTCACTGCAGAGCTGAGGAGGGTGGCCATACCCGGAGAGCTGACTGCTGGACTAGAGGAGGTATTGAATGGGCCACACAACGCTTGTGATTTGTAACTGGGGGCCGGATAGCCAGTCCCACGTATAGCTAGGGATTGTTATATATTAGTGAGTTGCTTAGCCGAGCAGGACTTTATTTTTGTTTAAGCCTGATGTTAAGGCCCTGTGTTTGTTGGAAGCTACAAGTGTGAAATAAAAACACTTGAATTGAACTGTATCCTGTCTGTGACCCTGCTTACTGCACAGCTACCAAGTATCTACCAGAGCGGTTCCCCACATATGGTGGCTTGGAGCGGGCACAGTGCAGTGAAACATACACTGGGTGCATGTCCTGGCCTTCAACAAGCAACAAGCCACAGCCATGGATGAGCTAATTAAACAGCTGGTTCAGTCCAACTTCCAGCAACAGAAGGCACACTCTGAGGCTATGCAGGCCCAGCAACAGGCCAACTTACAGCAGCAAGAAACTAACAGGCTGCTAGCACAGCAGATGACAGCACTGGCGGCTGCACAACAAAAGCTGGGTGCAGCGATACCGGAGCGGGATGCCAGGAGAGAAGTTCGGAAAGCCATGACAAAGATGACGTCAGAGGACGATGTAGAGGCCTTCCTAACAGGCTTTGAAAGAGTGGCCACCCGTGAAAGGCTGCCGCAGGAATACTGGGCAGAGGTTCTGGCACCCTTCCTCATAGCAGAACCACAGCAGGCCTATTTCGACCTAAGCGAGCAGGAAGCCCGGGATTATGCTACTGTAAAAGCGGAGATCCTAGCCCGTTTGGGAGTTGATATATACCTACGTGCCCAAAGAGTCCATAGCTGGAGGTTCCAAGAGGCGTTACCACCAAGGGCCCAGATGCACCACCTCATCCACCTGGTTCGCAAGTGGCTTCAGCCGGAGACATCAACCCCAGCCAAGATGGTGGAGAAGGTTGTTCTGGACCGCTTTTTGAGGGCCTTGCCAGGTGAGATACAGCAGTGGGTAGGACATGGGGACCCAGCTGACGCTAATACTTTGGTGGGGATGGTGGAGAGGTACTCAGCCACCCAAGCTCTGAGGAAAAAGGCCTCTCCCACCCCAGCCAGCCCCAAGTCCAGAAGGCCTATGGTACCTGCTAACTCCCGGGCCAGTGTAAATCCCTATGTTCAGGTGATGCCCCAGGGGAGGAGGAGAGCGGAGGCTCCTATCTGTTGGACCTGCCAGGAACCTGGCCATATTGCAGCCAAGTGTCCCCATAAACCTGAGCCCATGGACTGCAGCTCTGCCAGGAGGGTTTCCCTTTATGCGGCCCCGGTTTATACTGCTGCTACTCCAGACTCTATGGATGAGCGCCACCTCTGCCAGGTGACAGTGGCAGGGCTCCAGGTGCTGGCGCTGTTGGACTCTGGAAGTCGGGTGACTCTAATTAATGGATCCCATATTAACCCTGGGACTGTCACAGGCCACACAGTTGGGGTCCGGTGTATTCATGGGGACGTGAAAGACTATCCTACTGCCATTGTGACCATCCAGACCCCCTGTGGAGAAAGTCAACATGAGGTTGGGGTTGTCATGAACTTGCCCCATGACCTTATTTTGGGACGGGATTTCCCCTTGTTCTGGACTCTGTGGCGGGGAAATCAGAGGACGGGGAGACCACCCTTAAGAGTACAACCCCAACAGAAGAGTCAAGTCTTAGACCCGGAGCCCAATGACCCAGACTCTGGGGTCCCAGCTGTAGGGGTGACCAGTGATGAAAGTAATGTAAGCACTGTATTTCCCCTAAATGTGATGGCCGGTGAGACTGAAGAGTTAGTGACTGGGCCACAGTTTTCAGATTTGGAGGTATCCCATGACAACTTTGGCACAGCACAACTCCAGGACCCTACACTGGTCCGGGCTAGGGAAAATGTTGTGGTGGTGAATGGGGTGCCCCAGCATGCCAATGCTAATCAGATATTTCCCCACTTCATGGTTGACCAAGAACTTTTATATCGGGTTGACAAGATGCGGGGTGAGACCTGGGAGCAATTGCTGGTGCCCAAGCCTTATCGCCAAACCGTGCTGATGTTGGCTCATAAACATGTGCTTGGGGGACACCTAGGGGCCACAAAAACGTTGGATCGCATCCTGCAGTGGTTTTACTGGCCAGGGGTATATACTGAGGTTAAACGTTATTGTGAATCATGCCCCGAATGTCAGTTGCGTGCTCCTATGGGTCATTTTCGGAATCCATTAGTACCTCTTCCCATCATCGAGGTCCCATTTGAAAGGATTGCCTTGGACTTGGTAGGTCCGTTGGTTAAGTCTGCCCGGGGGCATCAGCATATACTTGTAGTGATGGACTACGCTACACGGTATCCTGAAGCCATTCCCCTACGGCACACATCGGCGAAGCTGATAGCTAAAGAGCTATTCGCCATGTTTTGCCGGGTGGGCCTGCCCAAGGAGATCCTCACGGACCAAGGTACCCCTTTCATGTCTAAAGTCACCAAGGAACTGTGTAAACTCTTTAACATAAAACAATTACGCACGTCGGTATACCATCCTCAGACGGACGGATTAGTGGAGAGATTCAACAGAACCTTAAAGAGTATGCTGAAAAAGGTGGTGGACAAAGATGGGAGGGACTGGGATGTTATGTTGCCCTCTTTAATGTTCGCAGTCCGGGAGGTACCCCAAGCTTCTACGGGGTTTTCTCCCTTTGAATTAGTCTATGGCAGACATCCCAGAGGCCTGCTGGACATTGCAAAGGAGACTTGGGAACAGGAGCCCACCCCCCACAAAAGTGTTATAGACCACATCGCCAGTATGCAGGACAGGGTGGAAGCCATTATGCCCATCGTTAAGGAGCACATGGAGGCTGCTCAGAGGGCTCAAAGCCGGGTTTATAACAGGTCAGCCACGGTAAGGACCTTTAAACCTGGTGACCGTGTTTTGGTTCTGGTTCCCACAGTGGAGAGCAAGTTTCTAGCCAAGTGGCAGGGGCCGTATGAGGTATTGGAGAAGGTGGGTGAAGTAAACTACAGGGTACATCAGCCTGGTAGGAGGAAGCCTAAGCAGGTGTACCATGTCAATTTACTCAAAGCATGGAAGGACAGGGAGAGTCTGCTTACAGAGAAGTCTCCGGTTAAACTCCCTTCTGTGCTACCCCCTCAGGCTACCGTTAAGCCTGCGGAGGTGGGGGCAGAAGTGACGATTGCAGATACCCTCACGAAAGGACAACGCCAAGAGGCTCTAGAATTTGTAGCTAGGAATACAGACGTGTTTTCAGAGTTATCAGGGTACACGTCCGTAATCAAGCATGACATTGTCACGGAGCCTGGGGTGAAGGTTCGGCTAAGACCATATCGAGTCCCTGAGGCTCGTCGTCAGGCCATTGCAGAGGAGGTTAAGAAAATGCTGCAGTTGGGAGTCATAGAGGAGTCCAAAAGTGAATGGGCCAGTCCCATTGTTCTGATTCCCAAGCCAGATGGTACCCTACGTTTCTGCAATGATTTCAGAAAATTAAATGAAGTTTCTAAATTTGACGCCTATCCCATGCCACGTATAGATGAGCTTATTGAGAGACTGGGAGGTGCTCGATATTTCACTACGCTCGACCTCACCAAGGGATACTGGCAAGTACCCCTGACAGAAAGCGCTAAAGAGAAGACAGCCTTCATCACCCCTGAGGGCCTATTCCACTATGTCGTGTTACCGTTCGGGCTTCACGGGGCCCCCGCGACGTTCCAACGCTTAATGGACGTAGTGCTAAAGCCTCACAGGAGATACGCCTCAGCATATTTGGATGATATTATCATCTTCAGCGATGACTGGGAGAGTCACTTGGCCAAAGTACAGGCTGTAGTGAACTCTTTAAGGGCAGCCGGCCTAACTGCAAACCCCAAGAAGTGTGCGGTCGGGATGGAGGAGACACGCTACTTGGGGTATGTGATTGGACGAGGCATAATTAAACCCCAGGTCAACAAGGTTGACGCTATCCAGGAATGGCCTCAACCTGTCAGCACCAAACAAGTCAGGGCATTCCTGGGCATTATTGGGTATTACAGGCGGTTTATACCCAACTTTGCCACGCTGTCAGCTCCCCTGACTGACCTTTTGAAAGGAAAAGGGTCCGTCATGGTGTGGTGGAATGCACAAGCAGAAAGCGCTTTTCAGGCCTTGAAGTTGGCATTATGTGGATCCCCCATCCTCATTACGCCAAACTTCAAGAAAAAATTTATTGTGCAGACCGATGCGTCAGATGTAGGGTTAGGAGCTGTCCTGTCTCAGGAGGTGAATGGAGAGGAGCACCCAGTTACCTACCTGAGCAGAAAACTCACACCAGCTGAGAAAAACTACAGCATTGTAGAAAAAGAGTGTCTGGCGATAAAGTGGGCCTTAGAAGCACTAAGATACTACTTGCTGGGAAGACGGTTCCGTCTGATAACTGACCACTCGCCCCTCACCTGGATGAGTAGGTCCAGGGAGAGGAATGCCAGAGTCACAAGGTGGTTTTTGTCGTTGCAAAATTTCAGTTTCTCAGTGGAGCACCGAGCTGGGAGACTGCAAGGTAACGTGGATGCCTTATCCCGGACCCATTGTTTGATGTCAGAAGTTCGCCCCAGTGGGTCTGAACTGAGGGGGAGGGAGTGTGAGATGGGTATGGTTTGGGAGAACAGATATCTGCCCTTGAAATGGTTAAACTGTGAATGGTAAGCCTTGGGTGTGTCTCTGGTAACCAAAGGGTTAACACAGATACAGTATAAGCAGGATTGATAGTCTGTGTTGTCTATGTTGGCCATAGCTAACATAGACAGATTGTAAAATACGTACTGGGACCTGCTTGTTCTGGAGTGAGTGAGGTTGGTAGTGGGACGCTCACTCCACCCGGGGGGGGTTCGGTCCGGGGCTTCCACAGCCCGCAGCTGTGGATCCTCGGATCCTAATTTAAAGCTCACTGCAGAGCTGAGGAGGGTGGCCATACCCGGAGAGCTGACTGCTGGACTAGAGGAGGTATTGAATGGGCCACACAACGCTTGTGATTTGTAACTGGGGGCCGGATAGCCAGTCCCACGTATAGCTAGGGATTGTTATATATTAGTGAGTTGCTTAGCCGAGCAGGACTTTATTTTTGTTTAAGCCTGATGTTAAGGCCCTGTGTTTGTTGGAAGCTACAAGTGTGAAATAAAAACACTTGAATTGAACTGTATCCTGTCTGTGACCCTGCTTACTGCACAGCTACCAAGTATCTACCAGAGCGGTTCCCCACACCATCAACATTCTGGAATTACGGGCAGTCAGGTTGGTACTGGAGCGTTTGACCCAACACCTGAGGGGTCTGTCGGTCCAAGTTCGCTCAGACAACAGAACGGCGGTTGCCTACATCAATCATCAGGGAGGGACCCGGAGCAAGGGTGCTCTCCAAGAGGTGTCTCAGATTCTGACATGGGCGGAGGCCAATGTTCAATGCATTTCGGCTGTTTACATTCCGGGGGCGGAGAACCTTCTGGCGGACGCCCTGAGCAGGGGATGTCCCGTCAGGGGGAGTGGTCCCTCTGCAACACGGTATTCCAGTCCCTGTGTCACCGTTATGGCCTACCGGATGTGGATCTGTTTGCTTCCCGTCACAATCACAAGCTCCCGGCCTTCGTCTCACTGTCTCAGGATCCTCTGGCCATGGCCACGGATGCCCTGTCCATGTCTTGGAGGGAGTTTCGACTCCTGTATGTGTTTCCACCGTTCCCTCTTCTGGTGAGGGTTCTACGCAAGATTGCTCTGGAAGGGGTACCTGTGATTCTGGTGCCCCCCCCCCCCCCGGTGGCCAAGAAGAGCGGTTATTGGGGCATCCAGGGTAGCTTACAACGTCAATCCCTACTGGCATATTGTGCCGATTAAATCACCATATGGAGGCATCTCAGGATATTGTGAATGGGGTTCTTTCGGGACAAGCCCGGCTGTGTGTAGCTTGTGGGGTCTTACCTAGCAGCGGTGACAATGCATGGGTCTGTGTTCCTTGGCCTGCACCCCGCCGCACTTCACCTACTCCCCCAAGCCTGAGTCTAACTCCCAATACCAGTGGGGATTCTCATCCTGATCTGGCCACGAGGCTGGCTAGTGTTGAAAACTTGCTTGCTAATTCCTTAGCGCGCAAAGCCTCCGCCAAGAGGCGGCACTTGAACCCTGAATCGGCCCTCTTCCCTATAGAACCTGATGATTTGTTGCATTCCTATGCCCATATCCCCTCGGACGAAGGGGAACTGTTCTCTGACTCAGGGTCATATGACGATGAGTCCAGGGGTCAGGAAGAGTCTGGCTCCGAGCATTGGTCCTTGGATGATATTGATAGACTGCTGGTTCAGATCTTTGAGGTTCTGTCCCTCTCTCCCCTTGCTGCGGCTCCCCGACAAAGGGGTGATCTTTTCCATACTGCTAAAGCTCGCCTGGAATTCCCCGAGCAGACCCATTTCAATAGCCTCGTGCTTAAAGAATGGGAACATCCCAGCAGACTTCATGAGGTCCCTAAGAGTGTGGATAGGAAATATCCCTTCCCTGCGGACTTGGTCAAGTGCTCCTATTCTAGGGTTGTCTAACACCTCTATTATGCACTCCCCTGACACTACTACGCTACGGGACTTTGAGGACCGGCGTGTTGACCAACTGGCATGTCATGCCTTTGCATTTGGGGGAGCGACTCTGCGCCCGGTTTGTGCCTTAGCCATTACGGCGGTAGCGCTTAGGGCCGTGGTTAGGAGTGCTCTCGATGGCACAGATGAGTTGCCTCCTGATACTGTCAACGCTCTGTCCAGCTGTGATGCGTTTGTGAACTTTATTCTGTCCGCATCGGACGATGCTATTAAGATGTGTGCCAGGTCATCTGCCCTGGTGGTTGCTATACGCCGCGTGGTCTGGTTGCGCCAGTGGGCCGCAGACAATGCCGCCAAGAAAGCCCTCACGGGGCTGCCATTTAAGGGTCTGCGCTTATTTGGGGATCGATTGGACCTCTTTGCCAAGGGAGGCAAGTTACCCCAACGCAGGCGGCAGACTCGGCCCTTTCGTGGCCAAGGCTCCCTATCAACCCCCTACCGTGGGGCCAAACAGGGTAGAGGGGCGTCCTTCGTTGGGGCCCGCGCTGATTCCTGGCACAGGAACAGAGGATGCCATCCAGGTTCCTCCTGGGGAGCCAAGCCCAAAGCCACTCCCAAGGCCCCCCAGGCATGAGGGGGCGCCCTCACCCGTCAGGGTGGGGGGACGTCTACAGCACTTCGAGCACTTCTGGCGGTGCCACATCTCAGACCGGTGGATTCAGGAGGTAGTGTCCTCCGGCTACAAGATAGAATTTGCTGTACGGCCCCCCACCAGGTTCATAGGGTCTCGAATCCCTCAAGACCCTGCCTCAGCTCAGGTCTTGTTGCTGGCCGTACAGGGTCTCATGGACCTAGGGGTCATTTGCAAGGTCCCCCCTGGAGACAGGGGCACGGGGTTCTACTCAAACCTTTTCACAGTACCCAAGAAGGGTCAGTCAGGCCCATTCTGGATTTAAAAATCCTCAACAAATTTGTCAAGAACAGGCACTTTCGCATGGAAACTCTGCTCGGCCATTGGCTCACTGCGCCCAGGGGACTTCATGACGTCAGTAGACATCAAGGATGCTTACCTGCACGTCCCGGTGTTCCCGGGACACCAAAGGTTTCTCAGATTTGCACTAAAAGATCAGCATTACTAGTTTGTGGCCCTGCCATTCGGCCTAACGTCGGCTCCCAGGGTGTTCACCAAGGTGCTGGCAGGGGTGATGTCCCTGATAAGGCTAAGGGGCATACGCGTGCTGCCCTACCTGGACAATATTCTCATCACATCTCGGTCTCTGCGGCAGGCAGAGTTGGACACTCGGCTGGTAGTGTCCACCCTGGAGTCCTTCGGCTGGGTGATCAATTACCCCAAGTCATCCCTGTCCCCCTCCTCGGTGACTCAGTTCCTGGGAATGATTCTGGATACGGTTCAGTCAAGGATATTCCTTCCTCAACAGAAGGTGGAAGCTCTGACAGCGCAGGCGAGGTTCCTGCTCTCGAGCCCACAGTTCTCCATCCGGCAGGGAATGCAGTTGGTGGGCCTGATGGTGGCGAGCTTCGAGGCGGTGCCCTTTGCCCAGTTCCATTTGAGACCTCTGCAGCTTCACCTTCTGTCAGTTTGGGACAAGAACCCAGCGTCCTTGGACGGGTTCTGTGTGCTTCCCCCCTCGGTCAGACAGTCCCTTGCGTGGTGGCTGGACCACAGGAACTTGACAGGGGGCAGGTCTTTTCTGACCCCATCCTGGGAGACGGTCACAACGGATGCCAGTCTGTCAGGTTGGGGAGGATTCTGGAAGTCACTGCGCTTCCAGGGAACGTGGGGCTCTCGGGAGGCCCATTTACCCATCAACATTCTGGAATTACGGGCAGTCAGGTTGGTACTGGAGCGTTTGACCCAACACCTGAGGGGTCTGTCGGTCCAAGTTGCTCAGACAACAGAACGGCGGTTGCCTACATCAATCATCAGGGAGGGACCCGGAGCAAGAGTGCTCTCCAAGAGGTGTCTCAGATTCTGACATGGGCGGAGGCCAATGTTCAATGCATTTCGGCTGTTTACATTCCGGGGGCGGAAAACCTGCTGGCGGACGCCCTGAGCAGGGGGATGTCCCGTCAGGGGGAGTGGTCCCTCTGCAACACGGTATTCCAGTCCCTGTGTCACCGTTACGGCCTACCGGATGTGGATCTGTTTGCTTCCCGTCACAATCACAAGCTCCCGGCCTTCGTCTCACTGTCTCAGGATCCTCTGGCCATGGCCACGGATGCCCTGTCCATGTCTTGGAGGGAGTTTCGACTCCTGTATGTGTTTCCACCGTTCCCTCTTCTGGTGAGGGTTCTACGCAAGATTGCTCTGGAAGGGGTACCTGTGATTCTGGTGGCCCCCCCGGTGGCCAAGAAGAGTGTGGTTCGCAGACGTGGTTCAAATGGCGGTAGATCAGTACGATCTGCCAAGCGTACCAGATCTGCTAACTCAAGGGTCCTTACGCCATCCCAATTTACAAACTCTGGCTTTGACGGCCTGGCTGCTGAAACCTCCATCTTGATGGAGAAGGGATTGTCTGCCTCTGTGGTGGCTACTATGGTGCAGGCCAGGAAGAAGACTTCTTCTGCTATTTATTATGTATGGCGTTCCTACATTGACTGGTGTGAGTCTAGGTCTCTTCCCTGCCGGGAATTCTCCGTCCCTAGGGTCCTGGAGTTTTTACAGCATGGTTTGGACTTAGGTCTCAAACTTAGTACTCTGAAGGGTCAGGTTTCTAGCCTATCATCTTTCAGAAGACCTTTGCTCAACATCACCTGATTAAGACCTTCTTCCAGGGGGGTCACTCACGTGCGTCCCCCTCGAAAGCCTATGGTCCCTGTTTGGGATTGGAATTTGGTTTTGTCTGCTTTGCAGGGTGCTCCCTTTGAGCCTATTCAAGATGCTGCTCTGGTCGTTCTCACTCTCAAGGTTGTCTTCTTGGTGGCTATTACTTCGGTTAGGCGTGTGTCAGAGCTGGCCGCTCTATCTATTCAGCCGCCATACTATGAGCGACACCAGGACAAGGTGGTGTTCCGCTTCAAACCGGATTTTCTGCCAAAAGTTGTCTCGGCATTTCATTTGAACCAGGATATTGTTCTTCCTTCTCTGTGTCCCAATCCTCGCAACGACAAGGAGCGGGTTCTGCATTCCTTGGACGTAGTCAGGTGCTTGAAGTATTACCTTGTTGTCACTAAGGCCTTCAGGAAGACTGATGCTCTCTTCGTTGTGCCTTCGGGGCCTAGGAAAGGTTTGGCTCCCGCCAAGTCTACCATCAGTAAATGGATTCGTCAGGCTGTTATTCAGGCCTATTCTACTAAGGGGAAGACTCCCCTTTCATCTTACTCATTCCACTCGTGCTATTGGTGCCTCTTGGGCTTTTCAGCAACAGGCCTCTGTTGAACAAGTTTGCAAGGCTGCTACCTGGTCTTCTGTTCACACCTTTTCAAAGTTTTACAAGGTTGATGTTCGGGCCTCAGCTGATGCTGCTTTCGGCCATAAGGTTTTACAGGCGGTTGTAGTCTGAGCTACGTGCCGTTGCCTTTGTTGTTGGGGATCCCACCCTACTTTATGGACACTGCTATTGGATGTCCCACGTGTAAGTATTATAGATGGAGCAGGACGTACTGTATGCTTAGAATAATAAAATTCTGTGAAATACTCACCTGTAGTAATGATATTATACGCATACAGTACGTCCTGCTCCACCCCACCCTGGTTTCACTTTGTTCATGGATCCCCTGTATGGTGATTGTTATCATTGTTATTGTTACCAGTTTGGTGGTTGGTTTCTCCCGGCTTCTTTTTCTCACTGCTTTTCAATGCTGGGGATTTGTGGGAGGTCCCTGGGTATATGAAGGGCTGGGAGGAGCCTGTTTTTGCATGTCTGCAGTGAACAGCGCCATCTGGCGGAGGATTACCCACGTGTAAGTATTATAGATGGAGCAGGACGTACTGTATGCGTATAATATCAATTCTACAGGTGAGTATTTCACAGAATTGTATTTTTCTGCTTGTGTAGTTGTCCACTGCCAGTTACTGTATTTAAAGTGGACCAACACCCAGGATTTTGACTATCCTGGGTTTTGGTCCACTTCGGTGGGGCACCCCGCTGTGTGAAACCCCCCAGAAAGCCCCGAAAACTCACCTCACCCCGCTCCCACGTGACTGCTGCAGCCAATCCCCGCCGACGGACAAGGAGGGGCAGCGCCGGACAAGCAGAGCACGTCCGCCGCCACCTCCTGCGCGTCCCTCTTACAGGGAGCGCACCCTCAGAAACGGCCGGCACGGGAGCGCACCCTGCTAGAGGGACGCGCAGGAGGCGGCGGCGGACGCGCATGCACCTCTGGAACGTGGAAAAGGTAGGATTGTGGGCTTCCTAAGTGACTAAAAACTTAAAATATATTAATATTCTTAGTATACAGTACGTCCTGCTCCAGATAGATTACTTACACTTGGGTTATCCTCCGCCAAATGGCGCTGCACTGCAGAGACATGTAAAACAGGCTCCTCCTGGCCCCTCAAATACCCGGGACCTCCCACAAATCCCCAGATTTCTCTCGCAGGTGAGCGGGGCTATTACAGCCTGCGGCCCTGTTGGACTATTCCCACCCGTTCCTCGTGTGATATGCCTCCCAGCCTGGGCTGCGCTGGTCGGGTGAAGGTAGGCAGCACCATGTGTGCTTAATGAGCGCTGCTCCGCCGCAATCCCCCACCAAAGGATAGGCGATATAGGCTGATGGTGAGACTTTATGGGATGCCCCTCCCGCATTATTGTCCCATGCCCCGTGCAGCGGTGGGTCCTGTACAGAGGGCCGCCATCCTCCCTCATTCTCCCTGTAGCCTTCGGGAGGAAAAGAAGGGGGGGGGGGGGTGGGTGAGCGTGTATCGTGATTCGTGCTTACAGCGTTTTGTCATGTCTTTGACTAGTATATGTGGTGTCAGCCGCCGCTCTGACTTGTCTTTTTTACTATTGCAAATGCCGGGCGACGGCGTTACCTCAGACGCTTCTGCGTTCTCATTGGCTGCTTGTCTGTGGGCTTCGCGCTCTTGGGGGGGGGCGGGGCCTGGCTTGGCGCGCCCTGCGTCACGGCTCGCTCTGGCCCACCCTTCGAGGATCTCTCGGCGCCATTTTGTCAGGTCGCGCGCGCGTGTGACGGTTCTACTTACCGCGGTCCGTAAGTGCCCTCGCGGGCGGTTTCTATACTCATTGTAGTGTGTTTGGTTCTGACACCCCTTCTTCCCATTGTGTCCTTCCGACAGGTGAATCCATTGGCTTCTCCCGGCTCGGTGAAGTTGATAGTTGTGCCTTGTATAATTACTCCCACTTCCCTAGCAGGTCATTGGGGCATCCGTGGTTGCTTTATAGCGTCAATCCCTACTGGCATATTGTGCCTAATAATCACCATATGAAGTCATCCCAGGATAATGTTACCGGGGTCCCTTTGGGACAAGACCGGCTGTGTGTAGCGTGTGGGCAGCCTCATGCTGACGCTGACAAGGCGCGGGTCTGTGTACTCTGTGCTGAGCAGGTGCTTGCATTGCAATCTGGTCTGCCAGTGGCTGCACCTCGTTTTCACTTCTCCTACTCCCCCAAGCTTAAATCTCATTCCTGTTGAGTTGCATACCAGTGGGGATTCTCAGCCTGATGTGTCTTCTAGACTGGCTACTGTTGAACAGATTATTGCGAGGTCTTTAGCGCGTAAGGGCCCTGGTAAGAAGCGGCACTTGACGCCTAATGTTACTGTTTTCCCTATGGGAACTGAGGAGTTTATGAATCTGTGTGGCTATACCCCGTCTGATGAAGGGGAGCTCTGTTCTGATTCAGGCTCATCTGATGAGAGACCAAGAGGTCATGACGATTCTGACTCTGACCCCTGGGCCCCGGTTGACACTGACAGATTATTGACCCAGATCTTTGAGGTTCTGTCTATCTCTCTCTCTGTTGAGGCTCCCAGGCATAAAGGGGAGCTTTTCCATACAGCAAAATCACGTTTGGAATTTCCAGAGCAGGCACATTTCCATAACCTTGTGCTCAAGGAATGGGAGCGCCCCAGTAAACTTCCCGGGGTTCCAAGGAGTTGGGATAGGAAGTATCCCTTTCCTGCTGAGGTGGTTAAATGTTTGTCATCCCCCCCCGAGGTGGATGCCCCGATCCTAGGGCTATCTAACACCTCTGTCATGCATTCCCCTGATTCTACTACCCTGCCTGATGCTGAGGACCGGCGCATTGACCGCTGGCCTCCCACGCCTTTACACCGTCGCTGCGCCCGGTCTGTGCCTCTGCTATTACTGCTGTGGCCACTAGAACCTTTATCAGAAATATGCTTGATAGTTCCCCTGATGATTTGCCTTGTGAGGTGTGTAACACACTCTCCAGTTGTGATGTTTTTGTAAATTTTGTCCTGTCAGCATTGGGTGACACCATCAGAATGTGTGCAAGAACTTCTGCCCTCGTGGTGGCTATACACCGCTCGGTTTGGCTGCGCCAGTGGGCTGCTGACAATTCTACCAAGAAGGCTCACTGGGTTTCCCTTTAAAGGACTGTGTCTGTTTGGAGACCGCCTGGACCTTTTTGCTAAGGGAGGCAGGTTACCTCAGCACAGGCGGCAACCTCTGCCCTTTTGGGGTCAGGGTTCCTTCTCCTCCCCTTACCGTGGTGCAAGACAGGGAAGGGGGGTATCTTTCCCTGGGGCCTGGGGAGATTTCTGGGGTAGAGGCACTGGACCTGGACGTCCTGGCTCCTCCTGGGATCCCAAAGCTAAATCCTTCCCCAAGCCCCCTCAGGCATGATGGGGCACCCTCACCCATCCGGGTGGGGGGGGGGGCGGCTGCAGCACTTCGCTCACGTCTGGAGGCTTCATGTCTCAGACCGGTGGATTCAGGAGGTAGTGTCCTCCGGTTACAAGTTGGAGTTTGCTGCCGATCCCCCTCCAAGATTCATCAGGTCCTCGAATTCCTCAGGACCCTGTGTCAGCTCAGGAGCTAGTGCAAGCAGTGCAAGGCCTCCTGGAGCTGGGGGTCATCTGCCAGGTGCCTTTAAGAGAAAAAGGCGAGGGCTTTTATTCCAACCTATTCACAGTACCCAAAAAGGGATGGTTCTGTCAGGCCCATCCTGGACTTAAAGATTCTCAACAAGTTTTGTCAGGGGCAGGCGCTTTCGCATGGAGACTCTGCGCTCTGCCATCAGTTCCCTGCGCCAAGGGGATTTCATGACTTCTGTGGACATAAAAGATGCTTACCTTCATATTCCTGTGTTCCCAGGTCATCAAAAGTTCCTCAGGTTCGCTCTGATGGATCAACATTACTAATTGTGGCCTTGCCCTTCGGCCTCACTTCAGCTCCAAGGGTGTTCACCAAGGTGCTGGCTTGCGTGATGTCTCTACTCAGATGTCAGGGTGTCACCGTGCTTCCCTATCTGGACCACATCCTCATCACTTCCCAGTCTCTACATTAGGCAGAGTTGGATACTCAGTTGGTGGTGCCCATTCTGGAGTCATTTGGATGGGTGATCAACCACCCCAATTCCTCACTGTCCCCTTCCTTGATAACTCCATTCCTAGGAATGAATCTGGATACAGTTCAGGCAAGGATCTTCCTTCCTCAGCAGAAGGTGGACAATCTGATTGCACAGGCTCAGTCCCTCCTAGCTTGTCCCCATCCCTCCATCAGGCAGGGGATGCAGCTGGTGGGCCTGATGGTGGCGTGCTTCGAAGCGGTCCCTTATGCTCAGTTCCACTTGAGGCCTCTGCAACTTCACCTATTGTCTGTATGAGACAAGGACCCAGGGTCCCTGGACAGGGTCTGTGTGCTCTCCCCCCCCCGGTCAAGAGGCCCCTCTTGTGGTGGATGGACTCAAGGAACCTGTTGGGGGGCAGATCCTTTCTTGCCCCTTCCTGTGAGACAGTCACCATGGATGCCAGTCTATCAGGTTGGGGGGGGGGGGGGTTTCTGGAAGTCCCTGCGGTTCCAGGGGAGGGGGGGCCCTCAGGAGGCCCACACACCTATCAATGTCTTGGAGCTGCGAGCAATCAGGTTAGTTCTGGCCCGCTTGACTACTCATCTTCAGGGCCTGCCTGTTCAGGGGCCTGCCTGTTCGGACAACCAGACGGCAGTTGCCCACATCAATCATCAGGGAGGGACCCGGAGCAAGAGGGCCCTCCAGGAAGTGTCTCTGATCCTGACCTGGGTGGAGGCCAATGTTCCCTGCATCCCAGTGGTGTACATTCCGGGGGTGGAAAATCTGCTGGCAGACCCTCTGAGCAGGGGGACCTCTCACCAGGGAGAATGGTCCCTCTGCAACAGGGTGTTCCAATCTCTGTGTCACCGTTGGGGCCAACCAGATGTGGATCTGTTTGCGTCCCATCACAATCACAAGCTCCGGCCTTTGTCTCCCTGTCCCAGGATCCTCTGGCCTTGACCACGGATGCTTTAGCACTGTCATGGCAGGACATTCAGTTCCTGTATGTCTTTCCTCCATTCCCCCTGCTGTGCAGGGTTCTGCGCAAGATTGCTCTCGAGGGGGTGCCAGCGATTCTGGTGGCCCCCAGGTGGCCAAGAAGAGTGTGGTTCGCATACGTGGTGCAGATGGCAGTAGACCAGTACGTTCTGCCAGGGGTGCCAGATCTGCTCACTCAGGGCCCCTTACGCCATCCCAATTTACAAGCTCTGGCTTTGACGGCCTGGCTGCTGAATCCTCCATCTTGATGGAAAAAGGCTTGTCCGCCTCGGTGGTTGATACCATGGTGAAGGCTAGGAAGAAAACTTCTTCTTCCATCTATTACAGGGTATGGCGTACCTACTTCGGACGGTGTGAGTCTAGGTCTCTTCCCTGTCAGGTGTTTTCAGTCCCCAGGGTTCTGGAGTTCTTACAGCATGGGTTGGAGTCGGGACTCCAACTCAGTACTCTGTAGGGTCAGGTTTCTGCCCTGTCTGTTTTCTTTCAGAAGTCTTTTGCTCAGCATTCTTGATTAAGACCTCTTTTCCAGGGGGTCGCTCATGTGCGTCCCCCACATAAACCTGTGGTCCCTGTTTGGGATTTGAACTTGGTTCTGTCTGCCTTGCAGGGTGCTCCCTTTGAACCTATGCAGGATGCTGCTCTGGCTGTTCATACCCTCAAGGTTGTCTTTCTGGTAGCCATTACTTCGGTCAGGCGTGTGTCTGAGTTGGCGGCTCTTTCTATTCAGCCCCCATACTTTGGGAAGACACCAGGACAAGGTGGTGTTCCGCTTTAAACCAGATTTTCTGCCTAAGGTAGTGTCTGCCTTTCATTTGACTCAAGATATTGTTCTTCCTTCTTTGTGCCCTAATCCTAGCAACGCTAAGGAGAGGGTTTTGCATTCCTTGGATGTGGTCAGGTGTTTGAAGAATTACCTGGTGGTCACTGCGTCCTTCAGCAAAACTGATGCTCTATTTGTGGTCCCTTCTGGGCCCAGGAAAGGTTTGGCCCCTGCCAAGTCTACTATTAGCAAATGGATCCATCAGGCCGTGATTCAGGCCATTCTGCTAAGGGGAAGAGTCCTCCTTTTCGCCTTACTGCTCATTCTACTCGTGCTATTGGTGCTTCTTGGGCCTTCCAGCACCAGGCTTCTGTTGAACAAGTTTGCAAGGCCGCACTTGGTCTTCTGTTCATACCTTTTCAAAGTTTTACAAGGTTGATGTTGGGGCCTCAGCTTATGCTGTTTTTGGCCGAAAGGTTTTGCAGGCGGCAGTGGTTTAAACTGTCTGCTGTTACCTTTTTTGCTGGGGATCCCACCCTACTTTATGGACACTGCTATTGGATGTCCCAAGTGTAAGTAATCTATCTGGAGCAGGACGTACTGTATACTTATAATACCAATTCTACAGGTGAGTATTTCACAGAATTGTATTTTTAGCTGCCTGGGAATAATTTTAAAAGGGTTTGGGCATTTCAATAAATCATGGCGAAGGTCCGGTTTAAGGCTTTCACATCTGGTTGCTGGCGGAACATCAATCCTGCTACACTCCATTACTACACAACTGACAACCCCGTTTCTAAAAAAAAAAACAGCTACTCAAAAATGCCTTAGGGGTTTATTCATCAAGGGATAGCGGCAGGTAGTGCCTGGTAGCGTCAGGTAGCGAACGTTGAAAGCTGGGAGCTGTACGCAATACCACATTTATGAAAGCAATTCTGGTGAGCGACTCTAACATTGCCATGTAGCGTCCGAGTCATCATCACAGATGGCTCAGCGTATAGCGCCGGCGCTCTGCCTTATAGAGTGCCTGGTATTACCTGTCGCTCTCCCATACATTTCAATGGACAATACTTTTCTTCAATTTAAACAGGGTTTTCTTTTTATTTTATTTTTTTACTCAGATCATTGTGTGACCTCTCCTGGCCTATTAAAAGTCATTTTTGAAAACTTTTTTTGATTTTTTATATTTTTATGCAGAATTGTCATTACAGGTCTGGCATTAAAGTGTTAATGTCACAATGTGATAACAATGTAATTCCATATGTTTTCGCTTTGTTACTAGTGGATATGTGTTCAAAAACGGACTTTAATCACACAGCTTCTGGCGCTCTGAGCTACAGCGACCCAATTTTGAGCGCCAGCGCTGTGTGAGGCTGTTTTTTTTACTCACACATCAAATTAATCAATGCCGGCCATATCTGTGCAATCATCTCTTATTTCTAGCCAGAAGTAGAAAGCCTTCAGGTGTGATGACTTCATCATTGCTCTACTCAGAGCAGAGAGCCCCTGGAAACATGGTTTTCACTTTGTGAAAGCTGCTGCGCATTAAGAGCACACACAGAATTTCCTTCCTCCAACAGCTGTTTATTCAGTGTGTGTGTGTGTGTGTGTGTGTGTGTGTGTGTGTGTGTGGTACAGCATGACAGAGATTCTGCCCCATGTTTCTGAGGCATATATCTTTCTCTATTTTGTTGTGGCTGCTTATAGCAACCCCAAACTTCGCTGCTGACAATGTGCCCTGTGAGTCTCTCCACACAGGCACCCTGCAGCAATGCTGATCTTTACATCAGTGCAGACACTAGCGGAAGATTATATTTCCTTCTAACATTGTGTAAAAACAGATAAAATATCTCTCTAGCTGGAAATGCTAATGAGCTCATCTGCAGTGTGTTTGTGTGCTGGCACAGACCCCGCTCATGCTCATGTGTATGCAGGGCTCTGTGGTGTGTAGCAAGATGGCCACTCCCAAACAGTTTAGGAGTGCAGCATCTGCAAATATATTCCACAACATCTTTAAAACAGCTTAAGCCACTGATTGTCAAAGGAGGGATTTAAGGGAGCAATTTACTATTTGTAATGCTTTTGATTGGAGATCCCCTTTAATAACTTCTTGATCAGTTTGTCCATCTACACAGCAAATAATTGAATAACAGTATTTGTTGCTGTTTGCTTTTTTTTTACAGGAAAGATGTAGAGTATAAAAATGTAAGCCAAACCGACAGAGAACAAACCAAACGCATAGTCTATTCAGTCATCTATGGAGTAGGTAAGACTGCAATTTAAAGTGGACCAAAACCCACTAAACATGTGAAATACATTTGGCCAAAGCCCCTGTCATTACTCCTTACTGTACCTTACTTACTGAGTGTAGAACTAGAAAATTGATGTTTTCGCTTTTTGAACACAGATTTTTTTTTTGCTGCCTCTTATTGTGAAATGGCAGGCGATCAGTCATTGCATAGGTGTGGCAATTACATCATCGCCACACACATCAGTAACAATGACTGGAGGAGGCGGAGCCTAACTGCTAAAACTGGCGCCATTAGCTGGGATTAGATTGAAACAGGAGCAGCAAAAATTGGCAAAGGGTACTTTTCATAGGGGGAGCAATTCAGGGTATGCTAGTTAAAAATGTGGGTTATGGTCTGCTTTAAGTCTTATTAAATAAGTTACAATCAAAATAAGTAGATTACAGCGCCTATTTCCTGGAATAATTCCCACCAATTTTGTACACTATCATTCTGTTGGCCTTTTGGTAGCAGCAGACTGAGATTCACAACTTTCACTAGCATGAAGAAAAACATGTGCAATGCGATTAATCCTCTGAACACCCATATATTTGTCTAACAAAAATGAATAATGCATCTGTTTGCCAATTATACAGGCGGAGGTTAGCGATACTCCCACACAATGGTTATTGCATTTAACTCTCAAGGTGCCTTTATTCTACTTGTTGATATATTCAAGCTAATTAGTAAAGGTGGGTTTTTCTTTTTCTAATAAAGAGGAGTTTGCTCAGAGCACCATGTGTGCGACTAAGGGACTTGCAGCTCAAATGTGAGATGCACATTACATTTTAACATATTACGCTTCGACACGGACCAAGGGCTTTACAACTAGTTTACAACTAACAACTCGCAGGGCACGCGACGGGCCCTATCACCACAACTGGGGATTACAGTGATCGAGGATACTCTAATCTTACATCGCCACGGCTACAGCTCTCTCCAAGCTTTTCACCTCAAACAAGGCTCAGAAAGACTCACATATAGTGTGCAGCATAACAGCTATTGCAAATGAAGGAAACCTATAAGGGCCGACAGAAAAGCATTTTATGACACAGGGAACAACACTATCCCTGCTATTCTGCGGGTAATACCTCCATCTCTCCTCTGGGATTTTGTATAGTGTGAGACACCATATTTAAGTCACAAAGGCATTGAAAAAGCCCAAACAGGCGAAATATGTCTGCCTTTTTATGAATATTATAGAAGGAATAATGAAGAGCTGATACCATAATGTGAGGAATTATGCTTTATTGTACCAAATTATGATGTTTTGCACATGATACACCTGTCTTAGGAATCCATGAAATATAGGAAGAGATCAACCTGCACAATACGGTATTGTAGTAACTTTGTAAATTGTAACAATAAAGGGAACATTTTAAAAATATCAGTGTGGTCAAATTCCTAAGTCTGAAAGGAGTCATCAGGAGGGGCCTAATCCTGATAAACAGTGTAAATATATATTGTAAAGGACTGGATCTTGAAACCACCATAAAGTATGCTTTTAAATACAAATTGAATGGTATAAAGAGGGTAAATAATAGAGAGGGTCACTCACTTTCCGCGGGAGAACTGTTTCAGTAATGCTAAGAAGCAATCTTTACAACTTATTCAGTAAGAGTCAAGTTTTATGATTCACCAATAGAGTGCCGGCACTTGACATCATGTCTAAGACACTGGACAGCAGAGCTCGCTTCAAAAGGGACACTCGTTAGTTTACATTTCATATGTTGCCTTGTGTGTGATAAACCGTTTGACATAATAAAGAGTTTATAATGGGATAAGAGTAATCTGCTTCTCCAGTAAAAAAAAGGACTTTATTCTATCCCTGCAACAACACAAGTTCGTCAGGGACCAGGAATGTTTGTTGGGATACTGGGTAGGGGTGTGAATTGGCAAGAATCTGGCGATCCGATACGTATCGCAATATGATATATCCCGATTCTGTCTCAAAGATGATATATTGCGTTTTTTTTTTATTTGATTCCCGGGGGACCCCATTTTTTGGGGAATTTTAAGGGTTAAAACCCCTAAAAATCCCTCCAAAAAACGGCGTGAGGTCCCCCTTACCCAGCATAACCAGCCTGTACCAGCTATGGGGGCTTGTAGAACAGGGCGCAGGGGCTAGCTTTGGTGGCTTCTGGCCCTGCAGGCTACAAGCCAGCATAGCCTATGGCCACTGGTTCTTCTGCCCCCCTGGCTTTGAGGAGGCAGGTAATGGGGGGCTCGGGGTTAATGTCAAGTCACCCCCTAGCTGCACATAGATCCCTTACCAGTTCACAAAGGGTCAGCAGTAAAAAAAAAAAAAAAAAAACACCTCACATAGAGAAAATGTCTTTATTAAAAAAAAAAATGTACTCATCTTTGATTGTCAACTCCTGTGTCCCTTGCCGATCCGATGACAGATGTGGTGATCGCAGGCCAAAGGAGAATCTCCTGCCTATCTCCCCCTCCCTCCCCACCGATCACCAGCTGCTGCGAGCCTTGATGGCGTGAAAGGGGCGGGGCTACCCGTGAAGATAGCGGCGCCCGTTGGGCGCTCTCCTGAAGACTTAGGGGAGCCCTGGGGGGGGGGATTCGGAGGCCCCCTAGGTGAGGAGAGTCGTCCGGATTCTCTCTAAACATCCCTCCCCCTTCCCTCACTGCCTTGTTGGATGTTGACGTGATCTAAAACACCGTCATCCAACAGTATTCCTGGCCCGTTTCCACCCCCCTCCCTCCCCCTTGGAGGCCCAGAGTGAAGGCTGCAGGCTTAGCTGGCGTTACCTGTAGCCGTCCTCTCTACAAATGTCCCGAGCCGCTCCTCAGATCTCGCGCTGAGTGTCTGAGGGGTGGCGCAGTGCATGCCGGGATTCCAAGATGGTGCTGCCCGATGGAGGACGACGGGGGAGCGGAGCTCGATGCAACTAGAGAGGTAAGTTAACAGCTATATCCAATGCTCTGCAATAGCATATAAGAAAATATGTCACCATCCACTACTACCTGTGTAAACGTGTTTTGGGATTTTGACCCTTGTCAGCAAAGGGATGGTGAGATGTCTTTGGATATAGCTTTAAGAGGTGTAAAATGATAATTTGCATGGGCCCACCTAAGATAGCAAATACTATCTGTTTTAGGAAAGCATTCTCTGCCTACAGTAGTATTTCAGAGTAATATACAACAGAGTTTATGTAATACAAATATAATAAAGTGTCCAACTGTATTACTTCATACAATGGATATGTCATGTGTCTAACCACTAAATGTGTCACGGATGTTCAAGGAACTCATCGTTGGCAGCATGTTTCAATAAGGAAATCTCAGTAGAGTATCAGTAAACATGTACTTTTAACATCTAGGCTACTAAATATGAAATATAGTTTATATATTTTTTATTTTTCTAGGTAAAGAGCGTCTTTCAGAATGTTTGGGGACAACACCAGCGGAAGCTAACAAATTCATGGAACAATTCCTACAGAAATACAGAGTGACAGACTTTACACAGAGAGTTATACAGGAATGCCACAGGGAAGGTTAAGTATCTGTAACGACATTCTAGCTATTGTTATGCTAGCTGGTCAAGCTTCCCGGCTACAATCAAGGAAGGGCTGAGCGAGCTCCAGTTGTGGGGGCGAAGGGAAGCACATAAATCCAAAAGAGCAATTCAAAAGTCAGGGCTGGCGGCAGACAAGCAAAGTCCAATGAGAGAATCCAAGTCAAAACCAAGTCATCTGTCCGAGGGTAAATCCGGGAAAAATCAGATCAGGAACTCAGGAATCAGGAAAACAGAATCCAGGAAGTTAGCTGATAACACAGAATTGTATGCAGGCCAGCTGTCCTCTTAAATAGGGCTGTCAATTAGAGCAGGGAAGGATGAGTCTGAGTGAGATCACTTCCTGTCCATTCAGACCCAGGAACCAGGAAGTAAAATCAAGCCCAAGAGCTTACACTCTAGGCTTCATGCACGTGCAGTGTGCTGAACACCAGGTGTCGCTGTTGAGCAGTGCAACAGATGAAGAGCCTGCTCACTGCTGTGATGCAAGTAGCTCTTCCCTTCTTCCCCTCTCCCTTCAGCCATTTCTAGTTTGGCATCCAAACAATGCATACCTGCTGCTCCTTTCTGCAGCTACAGTCTTTCGACCTGCTGTTGTATGGGTTACATCACAAGTTTCCTGCTGTACTGAACGTACCTGTCGAGATTCCTTCTGTAAGAAGTGTTTTATTGCAAGATTCTGTACTGAAATAAAGCTTTTGAAAGGCATCCTTCGTGATCCACGAACAGCCGAGTAAGCTATCTGCCAAGCTTTATAGAGTAAAGGAAACATCCATCACAGACACACACAGGGAACGTGGAGCTGTCTACGGGATTTCTGCCATCTGGTGAGTCAGAATAAGGGATTCAAACAGCAGGGCATCCTCAATTTGGATGCCCCATAGGTAGACTCCAGGGCTGGCCAACAGGTCCATTATAATGGTGTTGGACGAGTCAAGAACTCTTGTTGCTATACAAGATCATTTTCAGGTTGCAAGCAGAGTAAACAGTAATTTATATTTTAGTGGTAGCAGACACAGCTTACTGAAGGATTTATTTACCAATTTAAAGTGCAATTGTCTTTTTTTTTAAATGCAGGGTTTGTGGTCTCGCTTATGGGACGCAAGAGGCCTCTACCGCACATTAACTCAAAAAACTACGGCTTACGAGCCCAGGCTGAAAGACAGGCTGTTAATTTTGTAATTCAAGGTAAATATCAGTAAAATCAGAACATATTCGGCACTGAAGGCTTGGAGAAGGATCATTAACAGACATATGACTGTGTGAAGCCTTGAATGTTAATATAGATCAGGGTTGCGCTAACATCAGTTGCGTCCCCCAGTGTACCTAGGGTGGTAAAGAGCTGAGCTTGCTGGCATTGCAAGTGGCTGGCCACTAGAGGGCAGTGCAATACAAATTCCCGAAACAAGAAGCGAAGCACCTATCTCTGGAGAGGCGGGTGACACACGTGCTATTGGCATCCTTGTATTGGGTGTATTTAGAGATGCCTATGTAGACTCTTCTTAGCTCACCTTTGAGGTACTCTTCCCAGCTTACCTGTTCTCAGTTCACCTCTGTCTACCTCTACTCAGCTGTTCTACGTCTCCTCTCCCCACCTCCTGCCCACTTGTTCCACTTCACCTCTGCTCACCTTATCTCTACCTATCACTAATCATTTCTGCTCACCTCCTCCCTCCTCACCTCTGTCCATCACTTCTCTTACTGTCTCACCTCTTCTACCTTTGCAAACCTCACCCCTGCCTACCTCACCTCTTCCTCTCTCACCTCTGCCCACCTTAGCCTACCTCTACATCTACATCTGCTTATCTTTTCCTGCCTTAACTCACCTTCTCCCACCTCACCTCTGTCCATCACTTCTCTTACTGTCTCACCTCTTCCACCTTTGCAAACCTCACCCCTGCCTAACTCACCTCTTCCTGTCTCACCATCTGCTCAACTATTCTAAGTATACTGCACGTCCTGTTCCAGAATATTCCTTACTCCTGGGTAATATGTCCACAAGATGGCGCTGGACTGCAGAAAACAGCTTGTGGCTCCTCCCGGCCCTATACAAGTCAGGGACCTCCCACAAATTCCCAGTTCATTTCTGCAGTCTGCGCTGATAAGATAGAAGATAGCTCTCTTGTGGCGCAGGTGAGCCAGGCTTATTGGCTGCGGCCCTGCAGGACTATTCCCACCCGTTCCGTACTATATACTGCCTCCCAGCCTCGGCTGACAAGGTTTGGGTGAAGGTAGGTTAGTAAGCACCAGTACAGAAGGTGCTGAAGAGCTAGGCTCCTACCGCAGTCCCTGCTCTAACAGGGTAGGCGGTTTAGGCTAATGGTGAGCCTTTTGGGATGCCCCCACTGCCTCATGGGTTTTGCCAGGTTATCCTGTGCAGTTAAACCCTATTTTCATTCCCCCTCCACCCTCACTCCTTAGATTAGTTCCCTGGACGCCATTCTCCCTGGGAATTCTGCTGTGGGGGGGGGGGGGGGGGCTTTTGGGGTTGTCTAGCGGTTTAAAACTGTCAGATATGTTTTGTCACTTTCTTAAAACGTGCCGCCGCGCGTTTGTACTGCACTCCGCGGCTGGCAGCCCCATTCACCTCCCCTCCCTTGATTTAGCATTAACCACTATATTGCGGTGCTATTGAACATTTATATCTCCCACTTCCCTAGCGGGCTCTTGGGGCATCCCGAGTAGCTTTTTTTAGTGTTAATCCCTTATCGGCCTGTGGTGCCGCGATAATCACCATATGGAGGCTTCTCAGGATAATGTGCTTGGGATTCCTTCGGGACAAGCCCGGCTGTGTATTGCGTGTGGCGTATCCCCTATAAGTGATGATGTCAGGGTGTGTGTACCCTGCGCCCAGCAGGTACTTGCGCTGCAGTCTGGGTTACCTGTTGCTGGGCCTGCGCCCCCTCTGGCGTCGCCTACCCCCCCACGCTTACATCTGACTCCCAGTGAGGTGCATACCAGTGGGGAGTCTCAACCTGATTTGGCTGCATGGGTGGCCAGCATTAAAAAAAACAAATTGCTGGGTCTGCCCCACGTAAGGCTTCTGCTAAGAAGCGGCATTTATCACCCGCTATTCCCCTCTTGCCTATGGAGGCTGAGGAATTTTTTGACGTTACCAGTTATACTCCCCTGGAGGAGGGGGAATTACTCTCTGATTCAGAATCATCAGAGGAAAGGCCTAAGGCTTATGGTGGTACCGGGTCTCCTCTTGGGACAGACCCATGGTCCTCAGATGACACTGACAGACTTTTGGCTCATATTTTTGAAGTGCTTTGTATCTCCCCTCCTGTTGTGGCTCCGCAGCAGCAGGGTGAGCTCTTTCATACGGTTAAACTACGCTTGGAGTTTCCAGAGCAGACTCACTTTAAAGGAGCAGTATCGCGAAATTTGCATTAAAAAAGATAAATAATTAAATAGCCACACAATAGCTTCTAACATGTGTATAAATAATGTGGCGATAGAAAAAGGAAAAAAATATATGCCTTTCTTTTAAATTGTATAATGACAATGGCTCAGTCCATTTGCTGAATAGGGGGATCTGCTGGGTTGTATTTAGTGAGCTGCTTCATTTAGCCCACTGGTCTCCTAGCAACACTTTACCTCAGAGGCTGACACTGTAATCAGTGGTAAAGGCTGTGTGTGTGTGAGGTGCTGCTTTTGTTATGAGACCAGGTGACTCAAATGTGTAAAATCTATACAAAATAAACTAAACTGACTGAAATTCTTCTTTGAATAACTGTGCAGGAAAATCTAAAGTGGAACAAAACCCTGACTGGTCGACCCTGAAGTCTATAAGACCCGGCCATTGACCTTCCCCCTTGGGCATCCTAAATCGGGATGCCCCACTGTGTGAAACGACCCCTGGATAACCACAGATCCCCCCATTTTTCTGACGCGCTCACGCAGATAGTCATTTAGACAGGCCGGGCGGCCAGGAAGGTTACTGCTCAGGCTCCCCATCTGCGTGCAAACAGAGCTGATTGGATGAGAGCCCACGCATGCGCTGTGGGACAGGGAAAGGTACATTTTCACAGACGAACTTGGGGAATTCACATATCAGGGCATCCTAAGTCAGGATGCCCCTAGGGGCACAAAACAAAACTCCAGATAGTGAAAATCCTGTGTTGGGCTTTGCTCAAAACACACAAAGCTGAAAGAAAGATCATGTGGAAAAATGCGTTGAGAAAAGAGAGAGAAAATAGTAAACTGAAAGATTCTGCAGCAGAGCCAACATGAAGGGAAAACTGTCAAAATCAGCTAAATGAATTCTAGAGCTTTTCTCTCTGTTTTAGATATATGAGTTCTGGCCAGGCAATGTTGTTATCTTATGCTGGGCGGCGGCCAACACTGAACAGCTGATACTTTGTTACATTGTTTCCCCCTCTCCTCAGCGTGGAACAGGCCAGAGTGTCGGGCCCCGACACTCAGCAGACATAAACATGAGCTATTAGTCTCCAGCTGCACAACACAGACATTATTTTTTTCTACATTTGTAATTCTTACTCCAACACTTACCAACATTCAAAGTACCATTTAAATATAAGTCACCAAGAAAAATTCGCGATACTGCTCCTTTAATTATCTGGTGCTCAAAGAATGGGAACGGCCTAGCAAGCTCCCTGGGGTGCCAAAGAGTTGGGACAAGAGGTATCCCTTTCCTGCTGATGTGATTAAGCGTTGGTCCTGCCCTCACGAGGTGGACACGCCCATTCTGTCCAATACATCTGTCATGCATTCCCCTGACACTACTACCATGAGGGATGGTGAGGACCAGCGCATGGATCAGCTGGCTTGCCATGCCTTTTCCTGTGTGGGGACTGCGCTGCGCCCGGTCTGCCTCTGCCATTACAGCTATTGCTATTAAAGGGCTGCTTAAGGGTCTCTTGGATGGGGCCTCTGATGACGCGGGAGGAGAAGAGTACAGATCTCTCCTGCTTTGCTATGAATTTGTTGCTTATGTTCTATCTGCCATGGATGATGCCATTAGAATGTGTGGAAGAACTTCTGCCCTTTTGGTGGCTATACGCCGCTCTGTTTGGCTGCGTCAGTGGGTAGCTGATAATGCTGCTAAGAAGGCCCTCACTGGCTTTCCCTTTAAGGGGCTACGCCTCTTTGGTGAACATTTGGACATGTTTGCTAAGGGCGGCAGGTTACCTCAAAGTAGGAGGCCGTCCTGGTCCTTTCGGGGAACAGGTGCCTTTCTCCCTTCCTTCCGTGGTTCCAGAATGGGTCGAGGAGCCTCTTTTGCTGGGGCTTGCAGAGAATTTTGGGGCAGGGGCAGAGGACGTGGCCGTCCCGGCCCCTCCTGGGGTCCCAAGCCCTCTCGGGCATGAAGGGGCGCCCTCATCCATCCGGATGGGGGGACGGCTTCGGCTCTTTGCTCATGTCTTGAGGCTTCACGTCTCAGACCGGTGGATTCAGGAGGTAGTTTCCTCCGGTTACAAGATAGAGTTTGCAGCCTGGCCGCCCCCAAGATTCATCAAATCCCGGATAGCTCAAAACCCTCTGTTAGCCCAGGGTCTGTTCCTTGCTGTCCAAAACCTTCTGGAGTTGGGGGGTCATCTGCCAAGTACCTTTGAAGGAAAAGGGCAGAGGCTACTATTCCAATCTTTTCATGGTTCCCAAAAAGAACGGGTCCATCAGACCCATCCTGGATTTAAAGCGCCTCAACAAATTTGTCAGATTCAAACACTTTGGTATGGAGACTCTGCGCTCAGCTGTAAATTCACTACACCCGGGCGACTTCATGACCTCTGTAGACATCAAGGACGCTTACCTTCATGTACCAATCTTTCCAGGTCATCAGAGATTCCTCAGGTTCGCTCTGGAGGATCAGCACTACCAATTCGTGGCCTTGCCCTTCAGTCTCACGTCGGCTCCCAGGGTGTTCACCAAGGTGCTGGCTGGTGTAATGGCTCTGCTGAGATTTTAGGGCATTCGCATCCTTCCTTACTTGGACGACATTCTCATCATGGCTCAGTCCTTCCAGCAGGCCGAGCTGGATACACAGATGGTGGTGTCCACACTGGAGTCCTTCGGCTGGGTGATCAACCACCCCAAGTCTTCTCTGTAACCATCAATGGTAAGGTGCTTTCTGGGTATGACTCTGGATACATCTCAGGTCAAGATCTTTTTCCCTCAGCAGAAGGTGGACAGTCTGCAAACTCAAGCCAGGCTTCTTCTGTCTTGCCCTCATCCCTCCATCCGGCAGGGGATGCAGCTGGTGGGCCTGATGGTGTCTTGCTTCGAGGCGGTTCCATATGCTCAGTTTCACATGAGACCTCTTCAACTTCACCTCTTGTCAGTTTGGAATCGGCACCCTGTGTCTCTGGATCAGGTGTTTGCTCTGTCCCCTCTGGCCAAGCGGTCTCTCTCGTGGTGGCTGGACTCAAGAAACCTGCTGGTGGGCAGATCCTTTCTGACTCCGTGCTGGGAGACAGTCACCACAGATGCCAGTCTGACAGGTTGGGGGGGCTTCTGGAAGTCCTTGAAATTCCAGGGTCAATGGGGCCCTCAGGAAGTTCACGTCCATATCAACATTCTGGAACTGAGGGCGATACGGTTGATTCTCGCCCAACTGACTCCACACCTTCGGGGTCGGGCTGTTCAGATCCGCTCGGACAACCAGACGGCGGTTGCCTACCTCAATCATCAGGGAGGGACCCGGAGCAAGCGGGCCCTCAAGGAAGTGTCCCTGATACTGTCCTGGGCAGAGGAAAACGTTCCCTGCCTCTCGAGGCAGACTCACTCAGCAGGGGGACTTCTCGTCTGGGAGTATGGTCCCTCAGCAACAGGGTGTTTCGCTCCCTATGCCACCGTTTGGGGTCAGCCGGATGTGGACCTGTTTGCGTCCCGTCACAATCACAAGCTTCCAGTCTTTGTCTCTCTGTCCCAGGATCCTCTGGCCTTGACCATGGATGCACTAGCGATGTCTTGAAAGAGCTTTCAGCTCCTCCATGTGTTCCCTCCTTTTCCTCTGCTGGGCAGGGTGCTGCACAAGATAGCTCAGGAAGGGGTGCCAACCATCTTGGTGGCACCCGTTGGCCAAGAAGAGTGTGGGTCGCAGACATCGTGCAGTTGGCAGTAGATCAGTATGTTCTGCCCCAGGTTCGGGACTTGCTCACTCAGGGGCAGGTACGCCATCCCAATTTACAAATGCTGGCTTTGATGGCCTGGCTGCTAAAACCTCCATCTTGATGGAAAAGGGGCTGCCTGCCTCTGTTGTTAATACCATGATTAGGGTTAGGAAGAAGTCTCGTCCTCCATCTACTATAGGGTATGGCATGCTTACATTGACTGGTGTGAGTCTAAGTCGCTTCCCTGTCGGGTGTTTTCTATCCCTAGGATTCTAGAATTTCTGCAACATGGTCTGGATCTTGGTCTTCAACTTAGTACCCTTAAAGGTCATGTTTCGGCCTTGGCCATTTTCTTCCAAAGATCCTTTGCTCACCGTCGTCTGGTTAAGACTTTCTTCCAAGGGGTTACTCATGTGCGTCCCCCACGTAAGCCTATGTTACCAGTCTGGGATTTGAACTTGGTATTGTCTGCCTTGCAGGGGTCTCCCTTTCAGCCTTTGCGTGAGGCCCCTTTGCCATTTTGACACTTAAGGTAGCCTTTTTGGTGGCTATCTCTTCTGTTAGGCGTGTTTCTGAGTTGGCGGCGCTTTCCATCAAACTCCCTTACTTTGAGAGACACCAGGACAAGGTGGTGTTTCGTTTTAAGCCAGATTTTCTGCCTAAGGTTGTATCTGCTTTTCATCTCAATCAGGACATTGTTTTGCCTTCTCTGTGCCCTAATCCTAGTAACCCTAAGGAGCGGGTTTTACACACTTTGGATGTGGTTAGGAACCTGAAGTTTTATTTGGTGGCTACTGAATCCTTCAGGAAGACTGATGCTCTTTTTGTGCTCCCGTCTGGACCTAAGAAGGGTCTGGCTCCAGCTAAGTCCACTATCAGCAAGTGGATCCATCAGGCTGTGATACAAGCCTATTCTGCTAAGGGGAAGGAACCTCCCTTCCACCTTACTGCTCATTCTACTTGTGCTATTGGTGCCTCTTGGGCTTTTCAGCATCAAGCTTCTGTTGAACAAGTTTGCAAGGCCGCTACTTGGTCTTCTGTTCATACTTTTTCTAAGTTTTACAAAGTTGATGTTAGGGCCTCAGCTGACGTTGCTTTTGGCCGCAAAGTTCTGCAGGCGGCAGTGGTTTAACCCTTTAACTGCCAGCCTACCTTGAGATTTTGTCACCCTTTGTTGCCAGATTATTTTGCCCTATTTTGCGCTCCCCATGTGAACTGTGATTTTTGAAGGGATTTCCAGGGATTTCCCAGGAAAGCGATATATTGTTTTTTTCAGCGGAGCCTGGGCTTTAACATGAAATGTCTTGTTTGTCATTTTCTAAGTGTATTCTCAATATTTTTGGGTGAAAATTGTGCAAAAAAATAAAAAAAAACTATTTTTTACAATTTGTAGTGTTTTTTTGTAATAAAAAATGTAAGTTTGTCAATAAAATCTTATTGCGTGTGAAACCCCAATTTCTCCCGGTTACAGCGGTACCACATATGTATAGGTAGACACCCTTTCCTGCCCAGGAGACTCCCCCAAATTGAAACAACGCTTTAGGGGATTTTCAGATAAAATACAACTATGCTATGCAATATGCGCACCTTGCAGTTTTTCAAGAAAAACAACCCTTTACATTTGAAATACCCCCCACAAACTATATATTCCCTAGAAGTACACACCTCAAGATTTCTAGGCGTACCAGGCTTGTTGACATGGGTGCAGTTTTCTGGAAGTAATCCCTCAATGTATTCTTTGGTTGCACAGGGTTTCCCTAAAAATGAATAAAAAAGCAGAATCAAAACCACATTTTCCTAAAAAAACCTATATGCAAACCAGAAAAAAACAGAAAATCTGAAAAAGCAACATCCCCTGAACAGAACGATACCCAACATGCATAGGTTCTGTCAAGGAAAGAGTTGCCAAACACACCAAAGTAAAGCATGCGCATAGCGGTAGTTTTACTTCAGATTTTCAGCTCTGCAGACAAAGTGCGCACCTTGTGATTTTTCTACCAAAACAACCCTTTACATTTGGAATATCCCCCATAAACCATATATTCCCTGAAAGTACACATGTTAAGCTTTCTAAGCGTACCCAGCTTGTTGTAGTGGGCTCATCTTTCTGGAAGTAATATCTCGAAGAATTCTTAGGTTGCACAGGGTTTTACAAAAAAATGTATAAAAAAGCAGAATAAAAAACACCTTTTCTTAAAATATCAATATGCAAATAAGAAAAAACAAGCTAAATCTGAAAGCGCAAGGTGCCCCGAGCAGAACAATACCCAACATGCATAGGTACCTGTAACCTTTTGACTGCCAGTATACTTGAGATTTTGTCACCCTCTCCTGACAGGATATTTTTCACCATTTTGCGTGATGTTTAACTGTGATTTTTGCAGGAATTTCCAAGAAAATGGCATATTTTCTTTTTGTGGCAGAGTTTAGGCTTTGTTTGTATTTTTTCTACTTTTTTAAATATTTTTAAATAAATAAAAAAATAAAAAAATATATATTTTTTAAATTGTCTCCTTTATTTTAAACAAAAACATTTATTTTATTAAAGAAAACCATATTGCATGTGAAAGCCCCATTTCTCCCGATTACAATGATACCACATATGTATCGGTAGCCCCCCGTTCCTGTCCAGGTGATCCCATAAACTGAAAAGAGCACTTTATAACATTTACAAATAAAATACAACTACTATCCACATAATAAAGGGTTAAATAAAAAAAAATTGGTGTGGGGTCCCCCTTCACGGGGGGGGGGGGGGGGGGTCCACCATTTCTTTGGGGAATTTTAAGGTTTTTTTGGGAGGCAGGTAATGGGGGGTCTCTGGGTTAATGGCGAGTCACCCACTAGCCGCAGGTGACTTGCCAGACCCCCGAGCCCTGTGAACTGGTATAGGGGTCACATGGACCCCTTACCAGTTCACAAAGGGTTAAAAGTTAAAAAAAACACACAGACACACTTTTAAAAAAAAATCTTTATTAAAAAAAAATAAATGTTTTTTAATATTTTTTTTAATACTTACCTCCCATCCATCCCTGTGTCCCACGCCGATCACTTAGGCTTCTGCTCTCCTGCTGCTGCTGGAAGCCTTTTATACCTACTGGGCTACAGGTAACAAAGGGTTAATAAAAAAAAAATGACATAGGGTCCCCCCTCGAAGGGAGGGGGACCCCATTTTTTTTTTTTTGGATTTTTAAGGGTTAAAACCCTTAAAAATCAAAAAAAAAAAATGGCGTGAGGTCCCCCCTACCCAGCGTAACCAGCCTGTGACCAGCTATGGGGGCTTGTAGAACAGGGCGCAGGGGCCAGCTTTAGTGGCCCCTGGCCCTGCGGCTACAAGCCGTCATAGCCTAGGGCCACGGCTCTTCTGCTCCCCCCTGGGCTTTGGGGAGGCAGGTAATTTGGGGGGCCAGGGGTTAATGGCAAGTCACCCGCTAGCGCAGGTGACTTGCCAGACCCCCGAGCCCTGTGAACTGGTATAAGGGGTCACATGGACCCCTTACCAGTTCACAAAGGGTTAAAAGTAAAAAAAACACACAGACACACTTATTTAAAAATATCTTTATTAAAAAAAAATAAATGTTTTTTAATATTTTTTTTTAATACTTACCTCCGATCCATCCATGTGTCCCACGCTGATCACTTAGGCTTCTGCTCTCCTGCTGCTGCTGGAAGCCTTTTATACCTACTGGGTTACAAGTAAGAAAGGGTTAATTAAAAAAAAAATTACATAGGGTCCCCCCTCGAAGGGAGGGGGACCCCATTTTTTTTTGGATTTTTAAGGGTTAAAACCCTTAAAAATCCAAAAAAAAAAAATGGTGTGAGGTCCCCCCTACCCAGCGTAACCAGCCTGTGACCAGCTATGGGGGCTTGTAGAACAGGGCGCAGGGGCCAGCTTTAGTGGCCCCTGGCCCTGCGGCTACAAGCCGTCATAGCCTAGGGCCACGGCTCTTCTGCCCCCCCCTGGGCTTTGGGGAGGCAGGTAATTTGGGGGGCCAGGGGTTAATGGCAAGTCACCCGCTTGCGCAGGTGACTTGCCAGACCCCCGAGCCCTGTGAACTGGTATAAGGGGTCACATGGACCCCTTACCAGTTCACAAAGGGTTAAAGTAAAAAAAAAAAAGACAGACACTTTTTTTTTTAATTACTTTATTAAAAAAAAAAACTTTTTTTACTTTACTCACCTCCGATCTTCATCTCCTGTGTCCCACGGCGATCTGCTGTCAGTGACGGCTGGGCAGAGAAGGGGGGAGGCAGACGATCGGAGGATCGCCTACCTCCCTCCTCCTCTGTCCAGCCGTCACCGGCATCTGAAGGCTGAACTGCCGGGTGCCCCGATGACACCCGGCGGTGACGTCATCGCCCCCGCCCCCGAAGGGGCGGGGCCAGAATCCAAGATGGCGGCCGCCATCGGAAGAGGTAAAGGGAGGAGGGCTGTTATGCCCTCCTCCAGAAGACGGAAGAGCCGGGGGGGTGATCGGAGCCCCCCCCCATGAAGAGGAGAGGCGGCGGGAGCCGGCGGGAGCGGAGGTGAGTAACTGTCATTTTTTTTTTTTTTGCAGGCAAATGCCGGCGGCTGCTGAAGGAGGCGATCGGAGCCCCTCTTGCTGAAGAGGAGACCCGGATGAATCAAACAAGGGGTCAGGTAAGTGATATTTTTTTATACTTTTTATTTTATTACTGGGGAAAGTCAGGCACGTAAATTTTACGTGGCTGGCGTTTAACGGTTGGAGAGGCAGCCACGTAAAATTTACGTGGCTGGCAATAGAAGGGTTAAACTGCCGGCTGTGACTTTTTGGGGATCCCACCCTACCTTACGGACACTGCTATTGGATGTCCCAGGAGTAAGGAATATTCTGGAACAGGACGTGCTGTATACTTAGAATAATACAATTCTGTGATTACTCACCTGTAGAATTGGTATTATACGTATACAGCACGTCCTGTTCCACCCCGCCCTTGTTGTCATTGTTCTTAGTTACCTCTGTATGGCGATTGTTCATATGTTATTTTTGTTCTCCCAGCTTATTGTTAACTGCTTGTCAATACTGGGGAATTTGTGGGAGGTCCCTGACTTGTATAGGGCAGAGAGGAGCCACAAGCTGTTTTCTGCAGTCCAGCGCCATCTTGTGGATGTATTACCCAAGAGTAAGGAATATTCTGGAACAGGACGTGCTGCATACGTATAATACCAATTCTACAGATGAGTAAACACAGAATTGTATTTTTTCTGCCTTAACTCACTTCTTCCCGCCTCACCTCTCCCTGTCTTACCTCTGCTCACCTCACCTCTTCCTGTCTCATCTCTATCCAGGGCCCAGACATGCAGTGCCGTTGGCCAGAGCAGCAGGGAGCGCTGAAGTCTTGTCTCTGTGGCACCTCCTGCATTTTGCTGGAGTGCACCCTGGGTACTTAAAGCGGACCAAACCCCACATTTTTAACTCGCATCCCCTGAATAACTCCCCCCATGAATAGTAAGTTTTGCCTATTTTTGCCTATTTTTACTGCTCCAGCATTCAATTCATGAGAAAAAAGCCTGAGCATTTCACTTTTAGTGAATCACCAGATAAAAAGTCAATGGCACTTTTTTTACTCCTGAGAAAAGTATTGAACTTTTTACTCCTTTTTTTCTGTAGTAAAAAGTGGCATTGACTTTCATTGGCTTCCTATCTGGTGACTCACTAACGGTGACATTCTCAGGTTTTTTTCGCATGAATTGAATTTTTTACTACCATGAGAATTTTTTTCAACTCTTAGAGAATTGAGGCTAAAATCCTTCTCTCATTTTTCCTAAGGTTCTGCTGCTGACCTGTGCAAAATGGCAATGATTAAAATCTCTGCATCCATCATGTCATCTTCATGTCTGACAGCCAAGTGAGTAATATTAGCAACATCAGAAAACAACCATGTTAAAGCCCGTCACAAATCTCCAGACAAAATTATTGATCGGAAAGTGTTAGGACCATGTTCATGCTCTCTTTGGCTCCACTGAAGGAAACAAGGATCTTTTCCTGTAGTTGTATTTAAAGGAGCACGAAAAAATGATAAAAAAAATGAATGATAAAATTCCATACCAATATGCTGGATGGCGTGGGGGGACACTTATACACCCGGCATCAATATATATCTAGCCAACCTTGTTTTTCTTTCTTTTAATGGAAAGAAAAGGACATCCGGGGTGACAGGCCCCGAGGGTGTGAACTTGCAGGATTGAAGGCAGATGAACCAGAAGCAAGACTGGGCGACGTTGGGTAAGCCGGGGTGGTAGTCCATACTAGCGCAGCACCAAAGAGAGAGACAAGAGAAGAGTCGCGGTCAAGCCAAGAGTCAAGCCGGGAGGTCACGGGTACGCAGCACAAGCAATGAGAGAAGCAGGCGTCGGTCCAGGCGGCAGTCACAGGATGGTCAAGCAAGACAAGGTCGGCAACGGAAACAAACAAGGATCACAGATATTATCACACCCAGCAGCCCGCTATCATAGGCAATGAGATAGTGTGGAGGGACAACCTTTATTTGACGGGAACTAGCGGCATTGGCTGGGGGGAACACTCGGCTCATTGGCAGGCTAAAGCAACTTGTGAGCTGATTGGTCAATACACTATCAGGGTGTTTCGCCCACAGTAAACACCTCAGCTCATTGGCCCTTCAACTAATCCTCCTTCGGGTGTGTTGTCTGCAGCGCCGCTGGAGGGCATAAGGTAGCCATGCTCACGTGCGAGCACAGAAGCGAGGAGAGGAGGAGGCTGGCACGCTCGCCACTGCTCGAGCCGGGTGCCAGACGAAAGGAGTCTCTGCCAGCCACCCGAGCCTGCGCCGCCCGCGGACATCGCGGGACCGGACAGAAGGTAAGTTTATTGTGACAACGTGTTTATATGGATTTTTAATATTACACAATTTCATAATGGTGCACCTTTAACATACAATTTGTTGGTGACATTGAGAACTAAAGGTGGTACCCAGAACAAATTGGAATTTATGTGCCAGTGACCCCAGCCTCACCCCCCACCCTGACCAAATGACACATATAGATATTCTGTTACATAAGCTTCCTGTTGGGTCGCTGCTGAAAGGAGAAAAAGGCAAAATAACTTAAGTTTCAGAAGCTAGGTTCTAATTAATGTTACCTCTTTTAACAGAAATCCTATTATGATTTAGTTCCCTTGTGGGGGACAAGGGAACTAACTGCTAACTCTTCTTTAAACAGAAATACAATTATCATTTAGTTTCCCCAGTCTTTTTTAATATAAAGCTCTTTGCAAACCACCAGCAATTGGATTAAACTGTAAGTGTGACTAAAATAGCTGCCACAGTGGCACTAACCCCAAATAACATCCACCTTTACTGAATCATTTGAAGTATGTCATCTACAGTGATCCAACTTCAACCTAAGAAAAATGAATAACCCTCCCTCCCAACCATGGTCGGCCCTGGGGGCAGTTTCTGCAAGTGCATTGCCCGCCTAAAAGCATTTCAAAGCACAGTAAAGAAACACTTGATTTAAAAAAATACATGTGCCTGTATATTAGACCTTACATTCCCCTTAATGTGACTGCAAAACACTAACTAGTTCTTTTTGTCCCACTGCAAGAAAAAGCTACTAAAAAAATGGTTGTGGTGTTACAGGCTTATCGCACAGATTCATGATGAATTGCTATTTGAAGTTGAGGATTCACAAGTGCTGGAATTTGCAGGTTGGTTTAGTTGTAAGCTACCCATGCACCTGTTGTAACTAACAGCTAACTGATAAAGCAGTCATATACATTTATAAGTGTCTAGCACATAAACATTTACAAGGCAACCACAATACAGTTTGAAGTGCAACCTATCATTGGCAATAGATTGAGGCAAATTGAATTGAAGACTTGTTACTAGTTTAAACCAACTAAATTTCTCAATGAAAGAAGATATATATATATATATATATATATATATATATATATATGCACTTCCCCGCTCAATCCGCCACTCTCCATCACTCAAAGCCGTTAAAAGTGCCTTCAAAACTCACTTCTTCAGACAAGCATATTGCCTGGCTTAAGCAATTCCTATAACTTTCAAATGGCACATGAAGCCCAACTCTAGCTCTACCACTTGTGATCCCGGCCCTTTGTCTCCACCCCCATCCCATAGACTTTAAGCTCGCAAGGGCAGGGCTCTCCTTCCTATTGTCTCCTGTGCTCACAACACCTGGTTTAAACCTTGTGGCATCTAATTTTGTATTGTTCCCTGTACTATGTTTTACCTTGTCTGTAATCATACCTTGTAAAGCGCTACGGAAGATGATGGCGCTATATAAATAAACAATAATATATATATATATATATATATATATATATATATATATATACCTTCACAGACATGCACTGGTACACTTTTTTATCCAGATTGCATGCCACAATCTTGTTCATTGACAGGACTCGTAGAGATCTGTATATTCTTAGTATACAGTACATCCTGCTCCAAATAGAATACTTACACTTGGGATATACTCCGCCAGATGGCGCTGGACTGCAGAAACATCGAAAACAGGCTCCTCCTGGCCACTCAAATACCCAGGGACCTCCCACAAATCCCCAGAATTTCTCTGCAGTCTGGACTGCGAAGGTCAAGAATATGGCTCTCTCTTCTCGCAGGTGAGCGGGGCTATTAGCCTGTGGCCCTGTAGGACTATTCCCACCCGTTCCATTTGTAATATGCCTCCCAGCCTTGGCTGCGCTGGTCGGGTGATGGTAGGCAGCACCGCTGTTAGGTGCTTTAGGAGCGCTGCTCCACCGCAATCCCCCACCAAAGGGTAGGCGGAATAGGCTTATGGTGAGCCTCTATGGGATGCCCCTCCCGCACTATGCCCCTTGCCCCTGTCTATCGGTGGGCCCTATCTTAAATGGCCGCTGTCTTCCCTCATTCTCCCTGTAGCATTCGGGAAGGGGGGGGGGGATTGTGTACGTGTGTACATGTGTGTATATATGCATTACATTTTTGGCTTTGCCTTTTACTTATGCCTTGTGTCAGCCGCCACGCTGACTTGCTTTACTTTTTATTTTTATATTTGCCGCCCCCGACACGTGCGTTTTCTTCAGTGTTCCGCGCTTGGCGGCGGCGTTACCTCAGGTGCTGGCGCGCCGTCTTTGGCTGCTTGTCAGGTTGTTGGCTTTGCGCTCTTCAGGGGGGGGCGGGGCCTGTATCTAGCGTTCCGAGTCATTACTTGTGCGGGCCCGCCCCTCGAGGTATACCGACGCCATTTTGTCTGCTTGCTGGCTTCTGCGTGACATTTTCTACCTACCGCGGTCCGTAAGTGCCCTTGCGGGCGGCTTTATTTTCATCTTTGATTGAATATTTGCTTATGGCCCCCTTTTTATTATGTCTTTCAGACAGGCTAATCCATTGGCTTCTCCCGGCCCTCTATTAGTTGGTTAACTTGTGAGGCCTAGTGTAATTACTCCCACTTCCCTAGCGGGTTATTGGGGCATCCAGGGTTGCTTTATAGCGTTAATCCCTATCGGCCTATTGTGCCGCTATAATCACCATATGGAGGCATCTCAGGATAATGTGACCGGGGTTCCTTCGGGACAAGCCCGGCTGTGTGTAGCTTATGGGGTATCCCCTATTAGCGCTGACAATGCGCGGGTCTGTGTACCTTGTGCCCAACAGGTACTTGCGCTGCAATCCGGCCTTCCTGTGGCTGGGCCTGCACCTCGTTTCACTTCACCTACTCCCCCAAGCTTAAATCTTACCCCCACTGACTTGCATACAAGTGTGGATTCTCAGCCTGATGTGTCTTCTAGACTGGCTAGTGTTGAGAAGTTAATTGCTAATACCTTGGCGCATAAGGCCACTGCAAAGAAGCGGCACTTAACGCCCGATGTCACTCTTTTCCTTATGGAAACTGATGAGTTTTGGCATTTATGTGGCTATACCTGTCAGGAACCGCTTACCTGATCCCCGTTCCAGCAACGTCTCCAGGCGGCCAGCTGCAGCTGTCACTGTGCGGCGGCCGCGCCGAGCGGCGTCGGCTCGAGCAGCGTCGGCTCGAGCGGCGCCCAGCTCAGCCACGCCCCCCGCTTCCTCCTCCAGGAGACGTGCTCGCGCGCGGCCGCGAGCACGTGTCTGTTATGCCCTCCGGCGGCGCTGTGCTGCGCGCACCCGCCGGGGGATCAAGTAAAGGGTTAATGAATCCTAGGGGATTGAGGGCTTCGCCCTCTTCTGCTCTGCAGCCAATTACCCTTGGAATCCTATGTGCTCCAATCAGTACACTGCTTCCCTCAGACCTGTTCCTATAAAGGCAATTCCCTCTCAGTTGTGAATTGCCTGTGATAGCGCTCAGAACCCTGTGTTACCTACTCCTGTGAAGTCTAGCCTGTTGCCGATTTGATTGTACGACCATTCTCGATCCTGAATCCTTGTTGCCGACCTCTGCCTGAATTGACGCCTCTCGATCTTGAATCCTTGTTGCCGACCTTTGCCTGAACTGATGCTTCTAGATCCTGATCCCCAGTTGCTGACCTCTGCCTGAACCCCGACTACGTCTTGCCTGACCCCTGGTGCCGCTACGATCTCTGCCTTCCCGTTATCGACCTATTGCCTGTCTCTGGACTTCCGTCACTCACGCTCTTGCTATTGGTTCTCCAGTCCTCCCACATATAAGCTTACATCCTTTGAGCCATTAAGTCCTGGGGGCAACCGATCCCGGGTAGGCGTATCTTGCGTCCCGGCAAGCGGGGGCTCCTACAGGTGAAGCTGGCTGTGGAGATTGGGGGTTGTGAGCTTATTAAGAGGGCTGGAGTTACCCCGAGCGTGACATTATCACAGGCCAAAAAATGGATGACCTGGTACAGCAGGTGCAAGCTATGGCCACAGCGATCAACCAACTCGCTCAAAGAGTGGCCACTCAGGAATCTCGTCAAGTGCCAACTTCCTCTGTACCACCTCATTTCTCCGAACCTAAGATTCCACTGCCTGAGAAATTTTTTGGAGAACGAGCAAAATTTTCCAATTTCAAGAATGCCTGCGAACTATATTTTAAGTTAAGACCTATCTCCTCTGGCACAGAGGTCCAACGAGTAGGCCTAGTCATTTCCTTGCTTCAAGGAGACCCACAGTCCTGGGCCTTTAGTTTACCGCCCCATGACATTGCTCTACAATCAGTGACTGCCTTCTTCAATGCTATGGGCGTTTTATACGCCGATCCAGATATACAGTCTACCGCAGAGAATAGGCTTCGGGCCTTAAAACAAGGACGGAATTCGGCTGAAGACTACTGTGCTGAATTCCGCCGCTGGGCTATCGAAGCTAGGTGGAACGATCCAGCTTTGTGTAGTCAGTTCAGGGTGGGACTGTCGGATAGCATCAAGGATGCCTTAGTCAATTTTCCCCCGCCAGTGGACCTAGATCAATTAATGCAGGTCTCCATTAAAATAGACCGACGTCTTAGAGAAAGGGCCAGGGAGAGAGTCGGGGCTCCCACGTCCTTTAGACCAGTCAAGAGTCATAGATCCCCGGTTCCCCATGGAGAAAATACCTCATCATCTTCCCAGGAAGAACCTATGCAATTAGGGAGAACCCGCTTATCCCAAGAGGAGAAACAGCGTAGGCGATCCGAGGGGTTATGCCTGTATTGCGGGAATTCTGGTCATTTTGCAGGGTCCTGTCCCAACAAGGGGAAACCGGCGGAAAACTTCCGCACCCAGACCAGGTAGAGAGTACTGATCTGGGTGAGTCAGTTTGTAACTCTCGCCAGAATAAGATGCTTGTACCTATTGATTTGTTTTGGGGGTCCTCTAAGCAGACAGTTTCCGCCTTCATAGACAGTGGTGCGGCTGGAAACTTTTTGGACAGGAGCATGATCTCCACCTTAGGGATCCCTGTAGTTCCTCTTGAAAGATCCCTACAAGTTTTAGCTATCAATGGAAAGGCAATCCAGGGAGGTCCTATAAATACCAAGACCCCACCTCTCAGACTAATTGTCGGCTCTTCTCACTCTGAATTCTTAGAATTCTTTATTTTTGATTGTCCGGAAACTCCGGTGGTTTTGGGATACCCCTGGTTGCAACTCCATAACCCGGTGTTAGATTGGCGGGCTGGGGAGTTGGTCAAGTGGAGTGACCACTGTAAAGGTCACTGTTTTAATACAGGCCTCAGAAGCGTTCAAGTCTTACCACAGGAATTACCTCAGCCATACGCTGATTGGATCGATGTATTCTCTGAACGCTCTGCTGATACTCTTCCTCCACATCGGTCCTATGACTGCCCCATTGACTTGCTGCCTGGCACAATTCCCCCGAGGGGAAAGATCTATAACCTTACCCTGCCCGAGGAGCAAGCAATGAGGGAGTATATTACCGAAAATCTTAGGAAAGGATTTATCCGTCCCTCTACCTCGCCTGCTGGGGCCGGGTTCTTTTTTGTAGAGAAAAAAGATGGTGGCTTGAGACCGTGCATAGATTATCGAGCCTTGAATAAGATCACTGTAAAAAAACGATACCCCTTACCCTTGATTGGGGATCTGTTCAATCAAGTCACAGGAGCTCGAATTTTCTCCAAATTGGATTTGAGAGGGGCTTACAATCTGATTTGCATCCGACAGGGGGACGAGTGGAAAACTGCATTTAATGTGAAGGATGGGCACTATGAGTACCTGGTCATGCCCTTCGGTCTTTGTAATGCGCCAGCCGTTTTCCAAGATTTTGTTAATGATATATTCAGGGAATATCTCGGTAGATTTGTAGTCATCTACTTGGATGATATTCTCATTTTTTCTAATTCTTTACCGGAGCACAGACACCATGTTAAGTTGGTGCTACAAAAATTAAGAGAGAACAACTTATTTGCTAAACTGTCTAAGTGTGTGTTTGAAGTCACTACAGTTCCCTTCCTAGGGTATGTTATTACCAACCAGGGTTTGGAGATGGACGCGGGGAAGGTTTCAGCAGTTCAGGATTGGGTCCAACCCAAAACTTTAAAGGAATTGCAACGTTTTCTAGGTTTTGCAAATTTTTATCGGCGTTTCATAAAAGGCTTTTCCCATGTTGTTGCACCCCTTACCAACCTTACCCGCAAGGGGGCTTTTACTGCTAACTGGTCTCCCTCTGCCTGTGAGGCCTTTCTAACCTTGAAACGGGCCTTTACTTCGGCACCTGTCTTAGTGCATCCAGATATTCATAAAGCTTTTATTATTGAAGTGGATGCTTCTGAGCTGGGAGTGGGTGCAGTTTTGTTACAATATTCTGGTAACCCTGAGCGTCTCCATCCATGCGCTTATTTTTCGCGTAAATTCAGTACCGCGGAACAAAATTATGATGTTGGCAATAGGGAACTATTAGCTATTAAACTGGCATTTGATGAATGGCGACACTGGTTGGAGGGTTCATTACATCCTATAACTGTGTATACCGATCATAAAAATCTCGAATACATAGGTTCTGCCAAGAGGCTGAACTCTCGTCAGGCACGTTGGGCATTATTCTTCTCACGCTTCAATTTTATTATTACTTTCAAGCCGGGTGTAAAAAATACTAAAGCTGATGCTCTATCTCGCATGTTCGGTGAATGTAAGGATCGGGGTGATTCTGGTGAACCAATTCTACCCACAGGTTGTGTGGTGGGGGCGTTACTTCCTGATCTCTCCAATACCTTGGCGCCGTTTCAAGATGAATCTCCTAGTGATGTACCCTTGGGGTGCCAGTTTGTTCCGCCGCACCTGCGTTCGGATGTAATTCGCGAATTTCACGATGCCAAAACTGCTGGTCATTTGGGTAACCGTAAGACGTTTATGCTTGCCCGTCATCATGTATGGTGGCCTACCATGAGACGCGATATCACTGCCTTTATCGACGCTTGTGCTATTTGTGCTCGAAGTAAAGGAGTTCACAAGGCTCCTAGTGGCAGTTTGGTTCCTCTTGAAATTCCTGCTGAGCCATGGACCCATATTTCTATGGATTTTATTGTAGATTTGCCTCTCTCACATGGTAATACTGTCATTTGGGTGGTCGTAGATCGTTTCAGTAAGATGGCACATTTCGTTCCTTTGGCCAAACTTCCTTCTGCACCTGAGCTTTCGCGGCTGTTTACTTCGCATATTTTTCGTATTCATGGTATTCCGTCCAATATAGTCTCTGATCGGGGTGTTCAATTTACTTCCCGTTTTTGGAAACACTTCTGTTCGCGGTTGGGAATACAGATCTCTCTCTCTTCTGCCTACCATCCCCAGACTAATGGGCAGACGGAAAGAACTAATCAAACTTTGGAACAATACTTAAGGTGTTATGTTTCTGATGCCCAAGAACAATGGGCGGAATGTATTGATTTCGCCGAATTTGCTTACAATAACGCGCCTAGTGAGAGTACCAAGGTATCTCCTTTTTATTGTAACTTAGGGAAAAATCCTAGAGCTTCTTCCCTTTCAGGGTCACCTTCCAATCTGCCGACGTTGGAGGAGTGGCTTCAAGAACGGAAGAATATCTGGACACACGTTCAGGAGATTCTTAAGACCACTGGTTTGAGGTATAAGAAATTTGCTGACCGCCGCAGATCACAGGAACCTACTCTTCGAGTAGGCGATCTAGTTTGGGTCTCCACTAAAAATATTGCGCTCCGTCAGCCATCTAGCAAATTAGGTCCAAAATTTATTGGTCCTTTTCCAATCGTCAAGAAGTTGAATAATGTGTCTTTTAAAGTTCAACTCCCGCCAACTATGAAAATACCTAATTCCTTTCACGTTTCACTGTTAAAACCGGCGAAGAATTCTCCTCTTGCTGGTCCTGCACCAATTCTTCTTAATAATGAGCCCGAGTATGAAGTGAATAAGATCTTGGATTCACGTAAAGTGCGTAATTCTTTACAGTATTTGGTGGATTGGGTTGGCTATGGTCCGGAGGAAAGATGCTGGGTGGCAGCGAGGAATGTTCATGCCAAGGCTCTTGTAAGAAGGTTCCATCGTGACAATCCAGGGAAACCGGGTGAGGGTCCGGAGGCCCCTCGTGAAGGGGGGGGTAGTGTCAGGAACCGCTTACCTGATCCCCGTTCCAGCAACGTCTCCAGGCGGCCAGCTGCAGCTGTCACTGTGCGGCGGCCGCGCCGAGCGGCGTCGGCTCGAGCGGCGCCCAGCTCAGCCACGCCCCCCGCTTCCTCCTCCAGGAGACGTGCTCGCGCGCGGCTGCGAGCACGTGTCTGTTATGCCCTCCGGCGGCGCTGTGCTGCGCGCACCCGCCGGAGGATCAAGTAAAGGGTTAATGAATCCTAGGGGATTGAGGGCTTCGCCCTCTTCTGCTCTGCAGCCAATTACCCTTGGAATCCTATGTGCTCCAATCAGTACACTGCTTCCCTCAGACCTGTTCCTATAAAGGCAATTCCCTCTCAGTTGTGAATTGCCTGTGATAGCGCTCAGAACCCTGTGTTACCTACTCCTGTGAAGTCTAGCCTGTTGCCGATTTGATTGTACGACCATTCTCGATCCTGAATCCTTGTTGCCGACCTCTGCCTGAATTGACGCCTCTCGATCCTGAATCCTTGTTGCCGACCTTTGCCTGAACTGACGCTTCTAGATCCTGATCCCCAGTTGCTGACCTCTGCCTGAACCCCGACTATGTCTTGCCTGACCCCTGGTGCCGTTACGATCTCTGCCTTCCCGTTATCGACCTATTGCCTGTCTCTGGACTTCCGTCACTCACGCTCTTGCTATTGGTTCTCCAGTCCTCCCACATATAAGCTTACATCCTTTGAGCCATTAAGTCCTGGGGGCAACCGATCCCGGGTAGGCATATCTTGCATCCCGGCAAGCGGGGGCTCCTACAGGTGAAGCTGGCTGTGGAGATTGGGGGTTGTGAGCTTATTAAGAGGGCTGGAGTTACCCCGAGCGTGACAATACCCCTTCGGATGAAGGGGTCATCGGATGAGAGGCCCAGGGGTCATGACGATTCTGGCTCTGACCCCTGGGCCCCGGATGATGAGACAGATTGCTGGCCCAGAGATTTGAGGTTTTGTCCATTTCTCCCCCTGTTGCGGCTCCTAGGCAAAGGGTTGAGCTGTTTCACACTGCTAAGTCACGTTTGGAATTTCCCGAGCAAGCTCATTTCAATAATCTCGTGCTCTAGGAATGGGAACGTCCCAGTAGACTTCCCGGTGTACCTAAGAGTTGGGACAGAAAATATCCCTTTCCTGCTGATCTGGTAAAGTGTTGGTCATCCCCTCCCGAGGTGGATGCCCCTGTCCTAAGTTTATCTAACACTTCTGTCATGCACTCCCCTGACTCTACTACCCTGCGGGATGCTGAGGACCGGTGCATTGACCAGCTGGCGTCCCATGCATTTGCATGTGTGGGGACGGCACTGCGCCCGGTCTGTGCCTCGGCCATTACCACTGTGTCCTTGATGGTGCCCCTGATGATTTGCCTGCTGACGTGTTTAATGCACTCTCTAGCTGTGATGTTTTTGTAAATTTAGTCCTCTCTGCCTTGGATGACACCATTAGAATGTGTACCAGAACATCTGCCCTTGTGGTGGCTATACGCCGCTCGGTTTGGCTGCGCCAGTGGGCGGCTGACAACGCTGCCAAGAAGGCCCTCACTGGCTTTCCATTCAAAGGACTATGCCTGTTTGGGGACCGCCTGGACCTTTTTGCTAAGGGACGCAGGTTACCCCAGCGCAGGCGGCAGTCTTGGCCCTTTCGCGGTCAGGGCTCCTTTTCCTCCCCCTACCGTGGTGCTAGACAGGGGAGGGGGGTTTCTTTTACTGGGGCCCGGGGAGACTTCTGGAGTAGGGGCAGAGAACGTGGACGTCCTGCCTCCTCTTGGGGCCCTAAGCTTAATTCCTCTCCCAAGCCCCCTCAGGCATGATGGGGCGCCCTCGCCCATCCGGGTGGGGGGACGGCTTCAGCACTTTGCTCACGTCTGGAGGCTTCATGTCTCAGACCAGTGGATTCAGGAGGTAGTGTCCTCAGTTACAAGAGTTTGCTGCCCGGCCCCCCCCCAAGATTCATCAGATCCCGGATTCCTCAGGACCCTGTGTCAGCTCAGGATCTAGTGCAAGCAGTGCAAAGCCTCCTGGAGCTGGGGTAATCTGCAAGGTCCCTTTAAGAGGAATAGGCAAGGGATTCTATTCCAATCTCTTCACAGTGCCCAAAAAAGATGGGTCAGTCAGGCCCATCCTGGACTTCAAGATCCTCAACAAATTTGTCAGGAGCAGGCGCTTTCGCATGGAAACTCTGCGCTCTGCCATAAGTTCCCTGCGCCAGGGGATTTCATGACCTCGGTGGACATCAAAGATGCTTACCTTCATATTCCTGTATTCCCAGGTCATCAAAGGTTCCTCCAGGTCTCTGGAGGATCAACACTACCAATTTGCGGCATTGCCCTTTGGTCTCACTTCAGCTCCCAGGGTGTTCACCAAGGTGCTGGTGGGGGTGATGGTCTGATCAGGTTTCAGGGCATCCGCGTGCTGCCTTATCTGGACGATATCTCTACATCAGGCAGAATTGGATACTCAGATGGTGGTGTCCACACTGGAGTCATTTGGCTGGGTGATCAATCACCCCAAGTCCTCTCTGTCCCCCTCCTTGGTGACTCCATTCCTGGGAAGGATTCTTGATACAGTTCAGGCAAGGATATTCTTAGTATACAGTATGTCCTTCTCCAGATAGAGTACTTACACTTGGGTTATCCTCCGCCAGATGGCGCTGCACTGCAGAGACATGCAAAAACAGGCTCCTCCCGGCCCCTCAAATACCCGGGGACCTCCCACAAATCCCCAGATTTCTCTGCAGTGCTTACTGCGAAGACATGAAGTACCACTCTCTCACAGGTGAGCAGGGCTATTAGCCTGCAGCCCTGTTGGACTTTTCCCACCCGTCCTTCCTGTGATGTGCCTCCCAGCCTGGGCTGCGCTGGTCGGGTGAAGGTAGGCGGCACCGTGCGTGCTTATGGAGCGCTGCTCCACCGCAGTCCCCCACCAAAGGGTAGGCGGTATAGGCTGATGGTGAGCCTTTATGGGATGCCCCTCCCACATTATTGTCCCATGCCCCGTGTAGCGGTGGGTCCTGTACAAAGGGCCGCCATCCTCCCTCATTCTCCCTGTAGCCTTCGGGGGAAAAGAAAGGGGGGGGGGTGTGGGTGTCAGTGTATCGTGATTACGTGCATATGGCCTTTTGTAATGTCTTTTGGACTTTATATGTGGTGTCAGCCGCCGCGCTGACTTGTCTTTTTACTTGGCAAATGCCCTGGCGCCGCGCTCGCCTTTTTCCTTCATTTGGATGTTCCGCGTCGGGCGGCGGCGTTACCTCAGACGCTTCTGCTTCCTCATTGGCTGCTTGTTGGACTTCGCGCCCATCAGGGGGGCGGGGCCTGGCCTGGCGCGCCCCGCGTCACAGCTCGCTCTGGCCCGCCCTTCGAGGTGCTCGGCGCCATGTTGTCAGTTCGCGCCTGCGTGTGACGTTCTTACTTACCGTGGTCCTCGCGGGCGGCTTTATACTCATTGTAGAGTTTTTCGGTTCTGACACCCTTTTCTTCTCATTGTGTCTTTCAGACGGGTGAATCCATTGGCTTCTCCCGGCCCGGTGTAATTGATAGTCGGGCCTTGTAAAATTACTCCCACTTCCCTAGCGGGTCATTGGGGCATCCAGGGTTGCTTTATAGCGTCAATCCCTACTGGCATATTGTGCCTAAAAATCACCATATGGAGGCATCTCAGGATTATGTGACCGGGGTCCCCTTGGGACAAGACCAGCTGTGTATGGCGTGTGGACAACCCCATGCTGACGCTGACAGGGCACGGGTCTGCGTACCCTGTGCTGAGCAAGCGCTGGCCTTGCAATCTGGCCTGCCAGTGGCTGCACCTCGTTTCACTTCACCTACTCCCCCAAGCTTAAATCTCACTCCTGCTGAGTCGCATACAAGTGGGGATTCTCAGCCTGATTTGTCTTCCAGACTGCCTACGGCTGAACAGATTATTGCGAGGTCTTTAGCGCTTAAGGGCCCTGGTAAGAAGCGGCACTTGACGCCTTATGTTACTGTTTTCCCTTTGGGATCTCAGGAGTTTATGAATCTGTGTGGCTATACCCCTTCTGATGGAGAGCTCTTTTCTGACTCAGGCTCATCTGATGAGAGGCCGAAGGGTCATGACGATTCTGGCTCTGACCCCTGGGCCCCGGATGACACTGACATATTATTGATCCAGATCTTTGAGGTTCTTTCTATCTCTCTCCCTGGTGAGGCTCCCAGGCAAAGAGGGGAGCATTTCCATACAGCAACATCACGTTTGGAATTTCTAGAGCAGGCACATTTCCATACCCTTGTGCTCAAGGAATGGGAGTGCCCCAGTAAACTTCCCGGGGTTCCAAGGGATTGGGATAGGAGGTATCCTTTTCCCCCTGAGGTGGTTAAATGTTGGTCATCCCCCCCCCCGAGGTGGATGTCCCGATCATAGGGCTATCTAACATCCCTGTCTTGCATCCGCCTGATTATACTACCCTTCGGGATGCTGAGGACCGGCGCATTGACCTGCTGGCCTCCCACGCCTTTGCATGTGCGGGGACGGCGCTGCGCCCGGTCTGTGCCTCTGCCATTACTGCTGTGGCCACTAGAACCCTCATCAGAAAAATGCTTGATCGTGCCCCTGATGATCTCCCTTGGGAGGTGTTTAATGCACTCTCCACTTGTGAGTCCTATTAGCATTGGATGACACCATCAGAATGTGTGCAAGAACTTCTGCCCTTGTGGTGGCTATACGTCGCTTGGTCTGGCTGCGACAGTGGGGTGCTGACAATGCTGCGAAGAAGGCCCTTACTGGGCTTCCTTTTAAGGGGTTACGCCTGTTTGGGGCCCGTCTAGACCTGTTTGGTAAGAGAGGTAAGTTACCCCAGCGCAGGCGGCTGTCTTGGCCCTTTCGGGGCCAGGGCCCCCCTTCTACCCCCTACCATGGTGTTAAACAGGAACCAGGGGTGTCCTTCGCGGGGGCTCACGCAGATTCCTGCCCCAGGAGCAGCAGACAACATCCTGGCTCCACCGGGGGGGCTAAGCCCAAATCTTCCCCCAAGTCCCCTCAAGCATGATGGGGCGCCCTCGTCCGTCAGGGTGAGGGGATGGCTGCGGCACCTTGCTCATGTCTGGAGGCATCACGCCTCAGACCGGTGGATTCAGGAGGTAGTGATCTCCGGCTACAAGATAGAGTTTGCTGTGCGGCCTCCCCTAAGATTATCAGGTCCCGGGTACTCCTGGTCCCTGCCTCTGCTCAGGTGTTGGCACAGGCCGTGCAAGGCCTGCGGGGTCTGGGGGTCATTTGCAGATTTCCCTTAACAGACAGAGGCAAGGGACTCTACACCAACCTTTCCACAGCTCCCCAAAAGGATGGGTCAGTCTGGCCCATTCTGGATTTACAGATCTTCAGCAAATCGTCAAGTACAGGCGTTTTCTGCTTGGAAACTCTGCGCTCTGCCATCAGCTCCTTGCGCCCCGGGGGCTTCATGCCGTCTGTGGAGATCAAAGATGCTTATTTTCACATCCCTGTGTTTTCAGGACACCAAGGTTCCTCAGATTCGCGTTGGAAGACCAACACTGCCAATTTGTGGCCTTGCCATCTGGCCTCTCTTCAGCTCCCAGAGTGCTCACCAAGGTGCTGACGGGGGTGATGTCCCTGATGAGACCAAGGGGCATCAGCGTGCTGCCCTACCTGGACGTCCTCATCACTTCCCAGTCTCTACATCAGGCTCAGTTGGATACTCAGCTGGTGGTGTCCATTCGGGAGTCATTTGGATGGGTGATCAACCACCCCAAGTCCTCACTGTCCCCTTCCTTGGTAACTCCATTCCTAGGAATGAATCTGGATACAGTTCAGGCAAGGATCTTCCTTCCTCAGCAGAAAGTGGACAATCTGGTTGCACAGGCTCAGTCCCTCCTAGCTGTCCCCATCTCTCCACCAGGCAGGGGATGCAGCTGGTGGACCTGATGGTGGCGTGCTTCGAAGCGGTCCCTTATGCTCAGTCCACTTGGGACTTCTGCAACTTCTCCTATTGTTTGTATGGGACAAGGACCCAGCATCCCTGGACAGGGTCTGTGTGCCTTCCCCCTGGTAAGGAGGTCCCTCTTGTAGTGGATGGACTCAAAGAACCTGTTGGGGGGTAGATCCTTTCTTGCCCCTTCCTGGGAGACGGTCACCACGGATGCCAGTCTATCAGGTTGGGGGGGGGGGGTTCTTCTGGAAGTCCCTGCAGTTCCAGGGGAGGTGGGGCCCTTAGGAGGCCCATACACCTATCAATGTTTCGAAACTGTGAGCGATCAGGTTAGTTCTGACTCGCTTGACTACTCATCTTCAGGGCCTGCCTGTTCAGGGGCGCTAGGTCAATCTGACGGCAGTTGCCTACATCAATCATCAGGGAGGGACCCGGAGCAAGAGGGTCCTCCAGGTAGCGTCTCTGATCCTGACATGGGTGGAGGCCAATGTTCCCTGCATATCAGCGGTATACATTCCGGGGGGGTCCCTCTGCAACAGGGTGTTCCAATCTCTGTGTCACCGTGGGGACCAACCAGATGTGGATCTGTTTTGTGTCCCGTCACAATCACAAGCTCCCGGCCCTTGTCTCCCTGTCCCAGGATCCTCTGGCCGTGACCACGGATGCTTTAGTAATGTCATGGCAGGACATTCTGTTCTGTATGTCTTTCCTCCATTCCCCCTGCTAGGCAGGGTCCTGCGCAAGATTGCTCTGGAAGGGGTGCCAGTGATTCTGGTGGCCCCCAGGTGGCCAAGAAGAGTGTGGTTCGCAGACGTGGTGCAGATGGCAGTAGATCAGTACATTCTGCCAGGAGTGCCAGATCTGCTCATTCAGAGCCCCTTACGCTATCCCAATTTACAAACTCTGGCTTTGGCGGCCTGGCTGCTGAAACCTCCATCTTGGTGGAGAAAGGCTTGTCTGCCTCGGTGATTGAGACCATGGTGAAGGTTAGGAAGAACACTTCTTCTTCCATCTATTATAGGGTATGGCATACCTATATTGATTGGTGTGCGTCTAGGTCTCTTCCCTGTCAGGTGTTCTCAGTCCCCAGGGTTCTGGAGTTTTTACAGCATGGGTTGGAGTCGGGTCTCCAACTCAGTACTCTGAAGGGTCTGGTTTCAGCCCTGTCTGTCTTCTTTCAGAAGTCTTTTGCTCAGCATTCTTTGGTTAAGACTTTGTTTCAGGGGGTTACTCATGTGCGTCCCCCACGTAAACCTATGGTCCCTGTTTGGGATTTGAACTTGGTTTTGTCTGCCTTGCGGGGTGCTCCCTTTGATCCTATTCAGAATGCTGCTCTGGCTGTACTTACCCTCAAGGTTGTCTTTCTGGTGGCTATTACTTCGGTCAGGTGTGTGTCTGAGCTGGCGGCTCTGTCTATCCAGCCCCCATACTTTGAGAGACACCAGGATAAGGTGGTGTTCCGCTTTAAGTCGGACTTTCTGCTTTTCATTTGAATCAAGATATTGTTCTTCCTTCATTGTGCCCTAATCCTAGCAACGCTAAGGAGAGGGTTCTGCATTCCTTGGATGTGGCCAGGTGTCTGAAGTATTACCTGGTAGTCACTGCGTCCTGCTCTTTTTGTGGTCCCTTCTGGGCCCAGAAAGGGTTTGGCTCCTGCCAAGTTTACTATTAGCTAATGGATCTGTCAGGCCGTGATTCAGGCCTATTCTGCTAAGGGGAAGAGTCCTCCCTTCCGCCTTACTGCTCATTCTACTCGTGCTATGGGTGCCTCTTGGGCCTTCCAGCACTAGGCTTCTGTTGAACAAGTTTGCAAGGCCGCTACTTGTTCTTCTGTTCATACCTTTTCAAGTTTTACAAGGTTGATGTTAGGGCCTCAGCTGATGCTGTTTTTGGCCGCAAGGTTTTGCAGGCGGCAGTGGTTTTACCTTTTTTGTTGGGGATCCCACCCTACTTTATGGACACTGCTATTGGATGTCCCAAGTGTAAGTACTCTATCTGGAGCAGGACGTACTGTATACTAAGAATAATACAATTCTGTGAAATACTCACCTGTAGAATTGGTATTATAAGTATACAGTACGTCCTGCTCCACCCCACCCTGGTTTTGCATTATTCTGGATCCCCTGTATGGTGATTGTTATCATTGTTATCATTACCAGTTTTTTGGTGGTTAAATTCTCCCGGCTTCTTGTCTACTGCTTTTCAATGCTGGGGATTTGTGGGAGGTCCCCGGGTATTTGAGGGGCCGGGAGGAGCCTGTTTTTGCATGTCTCTGCAGTGCAGCGCCATCTGGCGGAGGATAACCCAAGTGTAAGTACTCTATCTGGAGCAGGGCGTACTGTATACTTATAATACCAATTCTACAGGTGAGTATGTCACAGAATTGTATTTTTTCTTCCTCAACAGAAGGTGGACGGTCTGCTTGCGCAGGTCCAGTCCCTGTTATCTTGTCATCATCCCTCCATCAGGCAGGGAATGCAGCTGGTGGGCCTGATGGTGGCGTGCTTCGAGGCGGTGCCTTCCACATGAGGCCTCTGCAACTTCACCTCCTGTCAGTATGGGACAAGGACCCAGCGTCCCTGGACCGGGTCTGTGCTCTTTCCCCCCTGGTCAGACGGTCCCTCTCGTGGTGGCAGGACTCCAGGAACCTGCTGGGGGGCAGATTCTTTCTGGCCCCCTCCTGGGAGACGGTCACCACGGATGCCAGTCTGTCGGGATGGGGGGTTTTCTGGAAGTCCCTGCGGTTCCAGGGGAGGTGGGAACCTCAGGAGGCCCACACACCTATCAACGTCTTGGAGCTGCGGGCGATCAGGTTGGTTCTGGCTCAGTTGACTCATCACCTTCGGGGCCTGCCTGTTCAGGTGCGCTCGGACAACCAGATGGCAGTTGCCTACATCAATCATCAGGGAGGGACCCGGAGCAAGAGGGCCCTCCAGGAAGTGTCTCTGATTCTGACCTGGGCGGAGGCCAATGTCCCCTGCATATCAGCTGTGTACATTCCGGGGGCGGAAAATCTCCTGGCAGATTCTCTGAGCAGAGGGACCTCTCGCCAAGGAGAATGGTCCCTCTGAAACAGGGTTTTCCAATCCCTGTGTCACCGTTGGGGTCATCCAGATGTGGATCTGTTTGCGTCCCGTCACAATCACAAGCTCCGGGCCTTTGTCTCCCTGTCCCAGGATCCTCTGGCCTTGACCACGGATGCCCTAGCAATGTCATGGCAGGACTTTCAGCTCCTGTATGTCTTTCCTCCATTCCCCCTGCTGGACAGGGTTCTGCACAAGATTGCTCTGGAAGGGGTGCCAGCAATTCTGGTGGCTTCCAGGTGGCCAAGAAGAGTGTGGTTTGCAGACGTGGTGCAGCTGGCAGTAGATCAGTACGATCTGCCCAGGGTGCCAGATCTGCTCACTCACGGCCCCTTACGCCATCCCAATTTACAAACTCTGGCTTTGACGGCCTGGCTGCTGAAACCTCCATCTTGATGGCGAAGGGGCTGTCTACCTCGGTTGTTGATACCATGATAAAGGCTAGGAAGAAGTCTTCCTCTTCCATTTATTACAGGGTTTGGCGTGCCTACATTGACTGGTGTGAGTCTAAGTCTCTTCCCTGTCGTGTGTTCTCTATTCCCAGGATTCTGAAGTTCCTGCAGCATGGGTTGGAGATGGGGCTCCAACTCAGTACTCTGAAGGGTCAGGTTTCTGCCCTGTCTGTTTTCTTCCAGAAGTCCTTTGCTCAGCAGCATTTTTCCAGGGGGTCACTCATGTGCGCCCCCCCACGTAAGCCTATGTTGCCTGTTTGGGATTTGAACTTGGTTTTGTCAGCCTTGCAGGGTGCTCCCTTTGAACCTATGCAGGATGCTGCCCTGGTCATTCTTACTCTCAAAGTTGTCTTTTTGGTGGCTATCACTTCTGTTAGGCGTGTGTCTGAGTTGGCGGCGCTTTCAATTCAGCCCCCTTACGATGAGAGACACCAGGACAAGGTGGTGTTCCGCTTTAAGCCATATTTTCTGCCTAAGGTAGTGTCTGCCACATGGGCTTTTCAGCACCAGGCTTCTGTTGAACAAGTTTGCAAGGCCGCTACTTGGTCTTCTGTTCATACCTTTTCCAAGTTTTACAAGGTTGATGTTAGGGCCTCTGCTGATGCTGTTTTTGGCCGCAAGGTTTTGCAGACGGCAGTGATTTTAACTGTCTGCTGTTACCTTTTTGGGGATCCCACCCTACTTTATGGACACTGCTATTGGAGGTCCCAAGTGTAAGTATTCTATTTGGAGCAGGACGTACTGTATACTAAGAATAATACAATTCTGTGAATACTCACCTGTAGAATTGGTATTATAAGTATACAGTACATCCTGCTCCAACCCACCCTTGGTTGCATTATCTTGGATCCCCTGTATGGTGATTGTTATCTTGTTATAGTTACCCTTTTTGGTTTGTTTTAATTCTCCCGGCTTCTCGTTAACTGCTTTTCAATGCTGGGGATTGTGGGAGGTCCCTGGGTATTTGAGGGGCCGGGAGGAGCCTGTTTTCGATGTCTCTGCAGTCCAGCGCCATCTGGCGGAGTATAACCCAAGTGTAAGTATTCTATGTGGAGCAAGATGTACTGTATACTTATAATACCAATTCTACAGGTGAGTATTCACAGAATTGTATTTTCCCCACCCAGGATGAGGAGAGGTATCGGAGAGGCATCCTCTGTATAAAAGAGGAAAAACACCCGAAAATGTTATTGCTAGAGATGGACGAGTTGAATAAATGTTTGGGTTCGGGGACCTGCTCCGTTCCCCATTGAAGCCTATTGAAATCAATGGGGGCCCGAACTTTGGGGGGGTGGCTGTGGCGGGGGGGGGGGGGGAGTGCAGAGTGTGCAGCTAAAGTGCTGCTGCAACTCACCTAAGCCCCGATCCTTTTCTGTAAACGGCAGCGTTTCAAACTGGCCCCAGCCGGGGCTACAAAAGGGTGGCCACTGGCTCCCAAAAGTGAGGATACTTCTAGTACCAACATTGCCATACAAGGTATAGTATTGCTGTATTGAAGAGGTTTCACTTGACCTCTAACTAGCTTTCTTAATTGACTAAGGATCTAATTACTAGTCTGATTATTATATGAAATTAAATTGTTATTCCTGTGATCCATTAATCCTCCACCGTTCCCAGGCACTGAGGCAGGACAGGGGGTAACAAATAAAAAAAAACGCTCACCTGGCTGTGCTCCAGAGCCGCTCTCCCAGTCACAGCCAGCAGCTGCAGAGAAAGACACAAAGCGACATTCCCGAGGTATGCACATGCTCCTGTCCACCCATTCACTTAAAGCGGACCAAAACTCAAATTTTTAACTAGCATCACCTGAATTGCTTCCCCTGTGAATAGTACTTGCTTATTTTCACTGCGCCAGCTTCAGTCTAATCACAGATAATGGCACCTGTTTAAGCTGTAGAGTGCCGCCTCCTCCATTCATTGGCATTGTTGTGTGTGGCAATTATGTCATTGTCGCACTTATGCAATGACTGATCGTCTTCCATCTTACAGAGAGGGAGAACCAACAAATAGTGTTCCAGGGCAATTTGATAAGCAAAAATTTTAATTTCTAGCTCTACACCCTAAGAAGAGAGTATTGGCAGGGGCTTTGGTCAAAATTAAGTTTGGTGGGTTTTGGTCCACTTTAAATGGGCCGACGGGTGCACGCAAGGAGTCAGGGGAAGTGGACTTGTGCTTTCAACCAAGATGGCAGCACCCTGGACCCAAAACGCCCGGAGAGCTGTGTTGGCCCGTGGGTCAGGTATGTTTTTCTTTTCTTTGTTACCCTTGATTTTGACATATTAAAAAAAGGGCAATGTTCTTATTACTGGGTCAGCTTGATATGGGATGAGCTGCTGTTTTAAACCACCTGTATCGCCCATTATACTTACATAGCCAGTGTTCCCACAGTGCCTTTGCAGTCCATGGCCGCAGGCCCGCTATCCCTCTAGCTGAGGTGCGCACCCACACCAGGCATTTGTGAAGGGCTGGCGTGGATAAGTGGAGGTGAGGGGGGTGCAGCCAGATGTGGCATCAGGATGGCTAAGTATGAAGAAGAAGGCATGCTTTCTGTGGTGATCACAGGGGTGTCACACAGCGGGGAGGAACAACACCCAGGTGAGTGAATATCAGTGGTTTTGCTCCCTCTTAAAGTGGACCAAAACCCAGCTCGATCGGCCCCCCTCGAGGCATCCAAAATAGGGATGCCCTGCTGTATGAAACCCTCCCAGGCCGTCCCATTCACTTACCTTGTTTCCCGCTTCTACTGCGCGTCTAAGAGCAGTGGCCACATCCCGCTATACCTCTAGCAGGGTGCATGCCTGCATCAGGCATTTGTGAATAGCTGGCATGGGCACGCTCCATGTTAGAGGGAAGCGGAGGATGAGGCCGTCAGAGCCACTGCTTTTAGATGCCATGTGGAACCGGGAAGAGGTGAGTTGGTCTCGGCGTCCTGGGGGGTTTCACATAGTGGGGCACCTCCGATCGGGATTCCCCTCCCCCCGGAGAAAGGACCAAAACCCAGGATAGTCAGAATAGTGCAGCTAGTGGGTGACTTGCCATTAACCTGCTCCAATTACCTACCTCCCTAAACCCCGAGGGGGGGACGCAGAAGAGCCTGGGCACCCAGAGGCTTTGAGGGTTCGTAGCTGGCAGGCCCTGTTCCTACAAGCCCTACATAGCTGGTCCCAGGCTGGATATGCTGGGTAGAAGGGACCCAATGTCTTTTTTTCTGGATTTTTACGTGTTTTTAACCCTTAAAATTAAAAAACAAAATGGGTGCCACCCAAGGGCCACATGTCATTTTTTTTTAAATTAACCCCTTATGTTCTGTCGGCCAGAAGGTATAAAAGGAAGCCAAAGTGATTGGTGAGGTACAGAGTGCGAGATGGATGGGAGGTAAGTATAAAAAAACAAATAAAATAATTTTTTCTGTCTGTGTGTTTTTTTTTTGTTGTTGCATTCATTAGGGGCTGCCAAGTGGGGGGGGGGGCACAGAGCCTGGCACCCTGTTCTATGCCATGGAATTTATAGACACCGCAAAGGGGCCACTGGGATCGTGTACCACCCACATACCCACATAAACCTGGAGCTGGCCCTGACCAGAAGCACTAGCTTGGTGGGATGGAATGATTGTAATGGAGGAGAACCTGTCATTCTCAATGTGTGGCTGGAGGGGGAATTGGCTTTCATTTGTTCTATAGCTGCCATGACTAGCAGCCAGAACTAAAAATCCTTTTATGTCCAGGATGATAGATGCTTGTGAGAGGCCGGCACCTTGTCTAGTATGTATATTCACCAGCAGTAAAATAGTAATAAGTAACAATTTCACTTCCTCTGTTTGCGAAGATTAAAAGAAATAATTGCAGGGCTTGTTGTTCAATATAATTTGTATTTTTACCTTCACTGGAAGCAATCGGTCTTATATCTCGCTGTGCTTTTGCCGCCTTTCCAGGACACTTTAATAGCACGTATTTGTACCATTGATATGAGTTAATTACAAGGGGTATTCTCCAGAAACTTGTCTGTTTTTGGCACTCCTCCTGTCCCCATGGAGACCATTTACCGATTGGGAAGTTACTATACAATGACAACATTTTCCTTTTATAGGAATGAATATTTATGTCATTGGTCCCCAACCTTTCTTACCATGAGAGCCACATTCAGAGACAGTCGCGAGCCACATTCAACATGAAGAGAATGCCTCTAAACGTTGCTGAACAGGAAGTAACTGGAAATAATGCCGCAGGCCTTCCCCTGGTGCATCCCTACATAGGATGCCTCGATGTGTGAACCCACCAGGTCACTGATATTTACTCACCTTTCTGTGGTCTAACAGCGCATGCGCAGGCTTTCGTCAAATCAGAGGCGCTTGCCACACCAAGGTAATTCGGCAAATGTCTCTGTTTACAATAGGGAGTGAGAGAGGCCACATCCCCAGCATCTTTTTGCTTTGCGCGCCACTGAGAATGTGGCCTTCTCGTTCCCCATTGGAGCCTATTGGATGAGAGTCTGCACATGTGTCAGTGGACCAGGAAAGATATTAATTGTACTTTGCCCGGCACTCAAAAAAGTGCAAAAGGTGCACCTTGACTGCGCTGGGGATTAATACATGCGATTACAACTGTATGCAAACCAAGGCCCCTAGTTTCTGTACAGGATTCATATGCCTGTTTGCTGAATATTATATAGTGATGATAGGGTTAAACTGGGCAGTAAAAATTGGTTCCTAGGCCCTAAAAAAATCCTGTATAAATAATAGTAATGGAGCAACTCACTCCCCCTTTACTCAGTTTGACTATCCATGAGCACACACAGGGAGAGATTCAGTCAATATGGATCTCTCCCTGTGGAGTGTTCTAGAGGGAGGCTGGCAGCTTCCCAGGTGAGTAGCTCTGAAATATTTAATTGCATTGTATGTCCCAACTTTGGGCACTCAAAAATAGGATCAAGAGTAAGGACCCCACCAAAAGGGGCGTCTTGACGTGGCGTGGGGTTTAATACATGCGATTGCTATTGTATGCAAACCAAAGCCCCTTAGTTTCTGTACAGTATTCATATGCCTGTTTGCTGAATATTATATAGTGATGATAGGGTTAAACTTGGTTCCCAGGGCGGCGGTGCCGGGGGATGACGCGTATCGCGTCATGCCCCCTCGGCCCGTCCCTCGGGGTGCTCGATCGCGGCGCCATCTTAGCTGTTTGCTGCGCGCATGTGTCCTGTGTTCTGGAAGGCTCCTTGTCAGCTCGGGATGCGGCGGTGACTTCGTTCTGCCTGATCTACCTCCGCGTTCTGCCTGATCTACCTCCGCGGTCGCCTGTGTGTGCTCGTGGTCCGTGAGTCCCCCATGGGGGTTTATTCTTGTTGGGGCATGTACTGCGGGATGCTTATGTGTCTTTTTACTTATGTCTTTCAGGCGGGATAACACATTGTGGTTTCTCCCAGCCCATCCCTCTCCCCCCCTTTTTTCCCTCCTGGCCTTCTCTGTGGGCATCCCTTGGGGGGTATCCCGGGTGGCCCTATACTGACCTATTGTGCCTGTGATAATCACTATATGGAGGCTTCTGGGGATAGCATGCCCGGTGGTCCTTCGGGGCAATCCCTGCTATGTGTCATGTGCGGGGCATCCCCTTTGAGTGGTGGTGGCGCGGTTTGTGTGCCGTGCGCCCCAAGGTATTATTGCGGACCAGGGTGGGATGAGCTCTTCTCTTTCCAGTTCTGCGCTCCCCCCGGCATCTCCTACTCCCCCACGCCTGCATTTAGCCCCCAATGAGGGGTATACTAGCAGGGGGTCTCAATCTGATCTGGCACTACGCGTGGCCAGCATTGAAAGGCAGCTGGCCTGACCTGTGACGGGCAAGGTCTCTGGCAAGAAGCGGCACCTTGACCCCGCGCCGTCCATCTTTGCCGAAAAGAATGAGGGCCTTGATGTGTTTGGCAGCCGTGACTCCCTAGAGGAGGGGGAGCTTTTCCATGATTCATACTCCTCTGGGGACCATCAAAAAGGGTATGACAGTGACCCGGGGTCCGCCTCTGATGAGGATCCTTGGCTCCCTGATGACACTGATAGACTATTGTCTGACATTTTTGAGACATTGCGCATCACCCCCCCTACGGTGGCGAAGAGGAAGCAGGGTGAGCTCTTTAGCCCTGACAAACAACGTTTGGAGTTCCCGGAGCAGGGCCATTTCTCTGTTATGTTGCTCAAGGAGTGGGAACGTCCTAACAGATTGCCCACGGTGCCCAAGGGATTGGACAGAAGGTATCCCTTTTCTGCTGACCTGGTCAAGCGCTGGTCGTGTCCCCCTGAGGTGGACGCCCCTGTTCTAGGGCTGTCTAACACCTCGGTCATGCCTTCCCCTGACACTACTACACTGCGTGACAGTGCAGACCGCCGTATGGATCACCTGGCCTATCATGCCTTCACCTTTGTAGGGGCAGGCCTGCGTCCAGTTTGTGCAGCAGCCATCACGGCCATTGCTCTTAAGAAGAAGCTCAAGCGTCTCGCGGATGGCGCCATGGCTGGTAGGAGGAGGGAGGATTTCAGGGCCCTCTTGCTTTGCTCTGATTTTGTTGCTTTTGTGCTGATTGCCATGGATGATGCCGTTCGGCTGGGCTGTAGGGCTTCGGCCCTCTTGGGGTCTATACGCCGCTCTGTTTGGTTGCGCCAGTGGGCAGCTGACACTGCACCTATGAAGTCCCTCACTGGGCTCCCCTTCACGGGACTTCGTCTCTTTGGTGAGCGTCTGGATGTTCTGGCCAAGGATGGTAGGCTCCCTCAGCGTAGGAAGCAGCCTCAGCCCTTTTGGGAGCCCCCCTTCTCCTCCTCCTCCTCCTTTCGTGCCTCCAGAGGAGGTTGTGGCTCCCTCTTCTCGGGTAGCCGCAGAGATTCTTGGGGCTGTGGCAGATCCCGTGGTCGTCCCGGTGTCTCATGGGGATCCAAGCCCAAACCCCCTACCAAGGCCCCTCAGGCATGAGGAGGCGCCCTCACCCATCCGGGTGGGGGGATGCCTTCGGGTCTTTGCTCATGTCTGGAGGCTTCGCGTCTCAGACCGGTGAAATCAGGGGGCGGTGTCCTCCGGTTACAAGAAGGAGTTTGCAGCCTGGCCACCCCCAAGATTCCTCACATCCCGGATGTCTCAAAATCCTCTGTCAGGCTGGGGCGTGGCTTGGCATGGCAGCGTGAGGAGCGAACTGTGGGAGCTCCGCACCTTACCTACAATAATCTGAGGCACAGCCAACAACCGGCGACTGGCGGACGGATGCCCAGGCGGGGGAAGCAGCGTTCAGCAGCCCGGAGGAGTAAAGACCGGGCCATCACCTCCTACTTCGCGAGGGGAGAGGAGACAGAAGAGCCGGTGACACAATCCAAGATGGCGGTACGTGGGGCCGCGGGACGGACTGGCGGGGAGCGGCACGCGGTGAGTCCTCCAGTGCCCGGGCCGGCGGCGGTGAGGGGCGCCAGTCTCGCAGAGGAGGAGGAGGCGAGACGGGCTGCCCATCCAGGCAGTGAAGTATCAGTGTCGGCAGAAGAGCAGGGGCGCCCGCACGTGGTCCAGGCGCTCGTACATAGGGCGCCGGACCGGCCGACGGGAATGACCGGCGGAGTACCCGGCGGGCCCGCTGCGTCGAATATGGAGATGGGCACCGGGTTGAGCACTTGTCCCCAATCACCTTCAACATCCCAGGCAATGGGGGGCGTGCGTTCCCAGAGCGGGGGAGGGTCAGTGCCACCGCTACTTCATATACATGGGCCACAGAGCTTAGAGATGACAGCTGTTAGCCCTGACTCCCCGGATCATAGGGAGTGGCCTCCCTTCATAGCTGGCCCCGGTCCGGCCCAGAACAGGCCCCCAGCAATGGTAGGCACACAGGCGACCCCCGGGAGCAGTTTCATGACAGGCACCCCAACGCCCCCTGGGAGCCCAAACCCGGGAAGGGGCATACACCTTGGGTCACCACACATTAGCCCTGTGATGGCCCCAACACCTGGAGAGCAAAGGCCGGAGCAGCACGGCTCTTGGTCCGATGAGGAATCCCCACAGAGTGCCGCGTCCCTTGAGAGGTGTGCTAGAGACCTCCCTTCCCGAGCGGATCAGGCATTGCCCAGCCCGTCTTGGGTGTTTGATCAGCGTGCGTCCCCTCACAACACGCAACGGAGAAAATGCGAGGAATGGGCCCCCTCACCTGGGCACAGTCAGGCCCCCTCCATCCCGCTAGATATTATATCACAGTCTGTAGCAGAGGCGGTTCGTATCAATATCAGTGAGGCCCTACGGGGTCTCCCTACACGAAGAGACTTTGATGGGTATGTCTCTAGAATGGAAGAGAGTTGGCGAGCCTCCAGGGAAAAGTGACGGAAGTCACCCAGAGATTGGGTGGCATGGAAACCTCGCATAGCGCCCTGTCAGAACGAATGACGGCGATGGAGCAGCAACAAGAAACCAACAAAAGGCTTTTTTCGGAACTGTTCCTAGCACATGATGATGCGGAAAACAGGAGCCGAAGAAATAACCTCCGGCTATGGGGGGTCCCGGAGTCGATAGGAGCTCAGAGTCTTCTGCAGGCCGTTATCTCCATCTTCAACACCCTACTCGAGCAGCCAAGCGAGAATGTCATTGAGCTGGACCGGGTGCATAGGGCCCTGGGCCCCCCCCCCTCAGGAAGGCGACAGACCCAGAGACATCATTTGCAGGGTCCATTTCTTTAAAATAAAGGAGGAGATTTTGAGAAGAGCCTGGGAAAAAGGCCCCCTCACGTACCAGGGAGCCCAAGTGATCATCCTACAGGACCTATCCCGCAGGACATTGCACATGCGTAGGATCCCGAAACCATTGTTGGAAGTAATTAATCGACAAGGAGCGGTATACAGATGGGGCCATCTGACGGAAGCCTCTTCATACTTAAAGCCCCAGGACAGTTGCCAGATCTTTTTCGTTTCCTGGATTCTGAGTCGATCGACATTCCGGACTGGACTGCGTCCGACCTGACCGTGTTCGCCGGACGGCTGCCCCGCCGGCCAGGAGGTGGTCCTCGGAATGGTCGGAGAGGGGGGAGGGGACGGCATATGTAGGTCTGGAGTGATTCGGCCCTGCTGGGTTGAAACACCGGTCCCGGTTCTAGCGCTCTAATTTTTTGCTGTCTCCCCGGTGTCCTCCCCGCTCCCCCCCATCATTGCTTGCCCTCTTGTGCGGGGAGCTGGGATGACCGCCCCAGGGGAGAGCCGTTGGCTCCTGATCATCGTGTGGCCGGTGTTGGTGACATGCTGTTCGGGCCGCGTTGGTTGCTGGGCTCTCTGTCTGCAGTCGACCCACGAGCCGGCTGCTGGGAGTCTTCTGGGGCATGGAGCGGGGAGCTCGAGTGGACGATGAGCCTTGAAGTTATCCATAAGGTTTGAAATGTTTACATCATGTTCTGCCGGTTTGATGCCTTAGTTATGGTTAAAGTTAAGTTTGATTTTATTTTATTTGTTCGCGCTTAAAGTTGTTCTGTGCCTCATCAATTAGCGATATTCAGGATGCGGACCCCGCACACCGACCGAGAGTTAAGTCTTCCACCCCCCATGGAATCTTGCGTGCGCCCCTCTGAGAGGACCCTAGGATCCTCTTAGACGGGAGAGCGAGATTTATATTTCATCAGGGGACTCGAGCCTGGCGCCCACCCCGTGATAGTAATTGGCACCGTAGCCGGTGCGCGTCAGTTGGCGTAGCACCGGTACTTTACTGGAGTTAGTTCTCCACTACTCTCCTGCCCCCTTTCCCCTACCCTTGTCCTAGAAGCCCCTTGTCTTGTCCTCCCCATCTCCCCCCCCCCCCCATTCCTACGTCTCCCCTTCCCTCAGGACTTCTTGGCACTTGGCTTAGAGATGAGTTCTGTAAAGGTGGTGTCGCTCGTTAAGGGTCTTAACTCCCCGGAGAAAAGAACGATCCTTCGGCAGGAGTGAAGATAGCATTTATACAAGAGACCCATTTTAAAAAGACCGATATTCCAAGACTCGCAATTTTGCTGTCCAGGGACCTCCAGTTTTCTACACAGGAGGAATGGAGTGATGAATGGGGAAGAGTGATAATGATTAAAGGGCTGATGGGACGTAGGAAATATACACTTGCATCATTCTACGCCCCTAACCAGGGCCAGCTTAGGTTTCTGACCCAGGCGCTCGACAAACTAGAAAAGTTCACAGAGTGGGAAGTGATCCTGGGGGGCGACTTTAACCTGGCTATGGAACCCATTTTAGACACATCCACAGGCAAATCAGCGCTGTCCCAGTCAAGCATCAGACCGGTACTCCGGAAAAAATTGCACTGTATGCAGTTGGTGGACGCCTGGCGAGTTGCCAACCCCAAAGAGATGGATTTTTCCTTCTTCTCCAGGGTCCACGGGACGTACTCCAGGATCGATTACATTTGGGTTTCACATAGCCTACTGGACAGAATGGTGGGGGGTGGCATCTACCCGGCCTCTTTCTCAGATCACGCTCCGGTTTATTTGGACCTGGACATTAGCGATAGACCCCTCTCCCCAATGACGTGGAGACTTAATGAGTCCCTCCTTCAGGACATTTTTGTCATACAGGAGGTCAATGAGAGCATCAAAACCGACTTTAGGGAGAATGGCACCGGGGAAGTGTCGCCCCTGAGCGCACAAGAGTGTGATTAGGGGCACGCTGATTAATCATGCCTCCAGACTAAAAAAGGAAAGGGAGGGCCAATTAGCAAAGCTCATGGAGAAGGTTGGGGCCTTGGAGCTGTCCCACAAGCAGTCCGAGGCGTCTTGGGTCCTCGGCGAGCTGACGCTAGCAAGGGAAGCCTTAAATGCGCTACTTTTGAGTAAGGCTATAAGGCTAAATACGTGATTAAAAAATGTAGGCGCACATACTACGAATTCGGGAATAAGAGTAGCTCACTTCTAGCCCGGGCTTTGCGAAAACAGCGCGCCCAAAATGTCATAGCTGAAATCCGGGACGGGTCCCAACAGAAACAACACGCCCCGGAAAAGATTGCCACTGCGTTCAGATCGTATTACGATAGCCTATACAACCTGTCGCCAGGCATGGCGGTTGGTACCCCACAGGACAGGGTGCGGGAGTACATACGGAGCTCTGGGATGCCCACAGTCCCGAGAGAGGTTGCAGAGTCCCTGGAGGCCCCTACTGCCTTAGAGGACTTGGAGAATGCTTTAAAGCAGACCCCAACTGGAAAGGCCCCTGGTCCTGACGGCTACACCGTAAAATATTATAAGACATTCTTACCAGTGCTAGGCCCCTGTATGCTTAAAGCCTGGCACTCAATTACAGACCCTGAAATACGAGGTACCTTCTCAGACAGGGAGCTCGAGGCCCACATTACAGTCCTGCATAAGCCCGGTAAGGACCCATTGGTGTGTCAAAGCTACCGCCCCATCTCCTTTCTTAACATGGACCTGAAGCTGTATGCGAAAATTCTCGCTAACAGATTAACTCCGGTAGTAGCACAGGTTGTGCACCTGGACCAGACGGGATTCGTGTTGGGAAGGGAGGCTAGGGACAACGTGGTGAGAGCCATCAATGTCATTTACAAGGTAAGATCCGCGGGGCCCCCCGCGATGCTCCTGTCTACAGATGCAGAGAATGCCTTCGACAGGGTTAATTGGAGGTTTATGTCGGAAACAATTCGTCACGCTGGGCTGGGAGATATGATGAGGAGCTACATTGAAGCCCTATACACTGCCCCCTCTGCTAGGATTAGGGTGAACGGCCTCCTGTCTGGGCCGGTGCTCATTCGCAATGGCACCCGGCAGGGCTGCCCACTGTCAACCCTCCTCTTTGCTCTCTCACTGGAACCTTTTTTGTGTAAGGTGCGGAGCAACAGGGACATCCAGGGGGTGGACGTCTCGTAGGGCTCACACAAAATAGCAGCTTATGCAGATGACCTGCTTTTTTTCATCACTAATCCGATAATATCCCTTCCGGTGTTATTGAAAGAGTTTGAAGTATACGGAAGACTCTCCTTTTTCAAAATAAACTTCAGTAAATCAGAAGCCCTAAACGTGACACTCCCAGCAGGGCTGAGCGAGACCTTGATGCAGTCCTTTTCTTTCAGATGGGCTCGTACCTCCATTTCTTATCTGGGTACTCAACTGCAGAGTCAACTCCCGCTCATCTTTGCCTTAAACTTTGCATCCCTTGTGCGACGGATAAAGACAGATTTAGAGAAATGGGACCTGCCCACCTTTTCTTGGATGGGTAGAGTCAACATTCTCAAGATGTCGGTGTTGCCTCGCCTGCTGTTCCTCTTCCAATCCCTGCCAAGCCACCTCCCTGAGCATTTCTTTAGGGATCTGAATCAGGCATTCAAAAGATTTGTTTGGCAGAAGAAGGCAGCCAGGATAAAGTTTCAGATTTTATGTAGGCCGAAGCAGCGGGGAGGGATGGCACTGCCGGATATCAAACAATATTGGGTAGCCTCCCACTTGCAGCGGGTGTGCGAATGGCAGCTACGTGGAACTACAAAGAGGTGGGTAAACATGGTTCTGGCTTACTTGACTCATCAGTTGCGGGGCCTACCGGTTCAAGTTCGGTCGGACAATCGGACGGCGGTCGCCTACATCAATCACCAGGGAGGGACTCGCAGCAGGCGTGCCCTCAGGGAAGTGTCCTTGATCCTTGCCTGGGCAGAGAGCAATGTTCCATGCATCTCGGCAGTGTACATTCCGGGAGTGGAGAACACGGAGGCGGACTCCCTGAGCAGGGGGTCATCTCGCCGGGGGGATTGGTCGCTCAGCCCCAAGGTGTTTTGGTCGCTTTGCCACCGGTGGGGGACTCCGGAGGTGGACCTCTTTGCCTCTCGTCACAATCACAAGCTTCCGGCGTTTGTGTCTCTCTCGCGGGATCTGCTGGCTCTGGCAGCGGATGCCATGTCTCTGAACTGGAGGGATCTGGGGTTTCTGTACCTGTTCCCTCCATTTCCCATGGTGGGCAAAGTGGTGCCCTAGAGGGTGCGTCAGCAATTCTGGTGGCTCCAAGGTGGCCAAGACAGGTTTGGGTCGCAGACGTGGTAAGGTTGGCAGAGGATCAGTTAGATCTGCCCCTTCTGCTGGATCTGCTCCCTCAGGGTCCACTGCTCTACCCCAATTTACCAACGCTGGCTTTGACGGCGTGGCTGCTGAAACCTCCATCTTGAAGGAGGAAGGTCTTTCGGATGCGGTCATTCAGACTCTGGTTAGGGCTAGAAAGAAGTCTTCCTCTGCCATCTACTATAGGATTTGGAGGTCTTATATTGATTGGTGTGAGGTCCGGGCCTTGCCTTGCAGGGCATTTTCTATCCCTAGGGTTTTGGAATTTCTGCAACATGGTTTGGACCTAGGTTTGCAGCTTAGTATGCTGAAAGGGCATTTTTCTGCCCTGGCGGTTTTCTTTCAAAAGTCTTTTGCTCTTCATCCTCTGGTTAAGACCTTTTTCCAGGGGGTTACGCATGTGCGACCTCCTAGGAAGCCTTTGCTCCCAGTTTGGGATTTGAATTTGGTTCTCTCTGCCTTGCAGGGTCCTCCTTTTGAACCTTTGCAGGATATTGATCTTTCTACGCTTACTCAGAAGGTTGTTTTTCTGGTTGCCATCACTTCCGTTCGGAATGTATCGGAGTTGGCGGCTTTGTCCATTAAGGCCCCTTACTTTGAGAGGCATCAGGACAAGGTTGTTTTCCGCTTCAAGCTAGATTTCCTTCCTAAGGTGGTTTCTGCTTTCCATCTTAATCAGGACATTGTTCTACCCTCCTTGTGCCCTAAGCCCAGCAATGACAAGGAAAGGGTTTTGCATTCTTTGGATGTGGTTCGCTGTGTGAAGTACTATTTGGTGGCTACTTCCTCTTTTCGTAGGACTAACGCCCTTTTTGTGGTGCCCTCCGGGCCTAGGAAAGGTTTGGCTGCCACCAAGTCTTCCATTAGTAGGTGGATTCGCCAGGCCATTGTTGGGGCCTATTCTGCTAAGGGGAAGATTCCCCCTTTCGTGTTACTGCTCATTCTACTCGTGCTGTTGGGGCGTCCTGGGCTTTCCAGCACCAGGCCTCTGTTGAGCAAGTTTGTAAGGCTGCTACTTGGTCTTCTGTTCACACTTTTTCCAAGTTTTACAAGGTTGATGTGCGGGCCTCAGCGGATGCTGTGTTTGGCCGCAAGGTTCTGCAAGCTGCAGTGGTTTAAGTTTGTGCCTTGTTGCCTTGTTTTTGGATCCCTGCCCTTTATGGACACTGCTATTGGATGTCCCACATGTAATGAATGTCTTGAATCGGGGTGCGTGACATACTTAGAATAATACCATTTTGTGATTACTCACCTGTAAAATGGGTATTATAAGTATGTCACACACCCCGCTTCACCCTGCCCTTTGGTGTTCTGGATCCTTTATATGGTGAACCTTTGTTAGTTTTAATTGGCTTTCCTGGTCCCTTTACCTTACTGCTATCTTTATACTGGGGAATGAGTGGGAGGTCCCAGGTATTTATGGACTGGGAGGGTCTTACTTTTTTCATTGACATCTCTGCAAGAACGCCATCTACACGTCAGTATACCCACATGTAATGAATGTCTTGAAGCGGGGTGTGTGACATACTTATAATACCCATTTTACAGGTGAGTAATCACAATATGGTATTTTGTCTCCCTGTCACAGGATCCTCTGGCCTTCGCCATGGATGCACTAGCAATTCCTTGGACAGAGTTTCGGCTCCTCTATGCGTTCCCTCCCTTTCCCCTGCTGGGCAGGGTGCTGCGCAAGATAGCCCAGGAGGGGGTACCAGCCATTCTGGTGGCCCCCTGTTGGCCGAGGAGAGTGTGGTTCGCAGACGTCGTGCAGTTGGCAGTAGATCGGTACGTCTTGCCCAAGGATCCAGATCTTCTTACTCAGGGACAGCTGCGCCATCCCAAATTACAAACGCTGGCTTTAACGGCTTGGCTGCTGAAACCTCCATCTTGATGGACAAGGGGTTGCCGGCCTCTGTTGTTGATACCATGATTCGGGCTCGGAAGAAGTCTTCGTCTTTTATCTACTACAGGGCCTGGCATGCTTACATTGCCTGGTGTGAGTCCAAGTCTCTTCCTTGTCGAGTGTTTTCTATCCCCAGGATTCTGGAATTTTTACAACATGGTTTTGATTCGGGCCTTCAACTTAGAACTCTAAAGGGACAGGCGTCGGCCTTGGCAATTTTTTTCCAAAGATCTTTTGCCAATCACCGGTTGGTTAAGAACTTCTTCCAGGGAGTTATTCATGTGCGTCTGCCACGTAAGCCTATGCTACCGGTTTGGGACTTAAATTTGGTGTTGTCTGCTCTACAGGGTCCCCCCTTTGAACCTATGCATGTGGCTGCTTTGCCCATTCTGACTCTTAAGGTGGCCTTTTTGGTGGCTAGTACTTCGGTCAGGCGAGTTTCTGAGCTGGCGGCGCTTTCCATGAAACCTCCTTATTTTGAGCGGCATCAGGATAAGGTAGTGTTTAGGCTTAAAACGGATTTCTTGCCCAAGGTTGTGTCTGCCTTCCATCTCAATCAGGGCATTGTATTGTCTTCTCTGTGTCCTAACCCTGCTAATTCTAAGGAACGGGTTCTTCATTCTCTGGATGTTGTCAGGGCACTGAAGTTTTACTTGGTTGCTACTGAGTCTTTTAGGAAGTCTGATGCTCTTTTTGTTCTTCCTGCTGGACCTAGGAAGGGTTTGCCTCCGGCCAAATCTACTATCAGCAAGTGGATTTGTCAGGCGGTGGTGCAGGCCTATTCTGCTAAGGGGAAGGAGCCTCACTTTCGGGTTACTGCTCATTCCGCTCTTGCTATTGGTGCTTCTTAGGCTTTTCAGCACCAAGCTTCTGTTGAACAAGTTTGTAAGGCCGCTACTTGGTCTTCTGTTCATACTTTTTCCAAGTTTTACAAGGTTGATGTTAAGGCCTCAGCGGATGCTGATTTTGGCCGCAAGGTACTTCAGGCGGTAGTGGTTTAAACTGCCTGCCGTTACTCTTTGGGGATCCCACCCTACCTTACTGACACTGCTTTTGGATGTCCCAAACGTAAGGACTACATGAAACAGGCCATGCTGTGCACTAGGAAAAATACAATTCTGTGAGTACTCACCTGTAAAATTGTTTTTACTATGCACAGCACGTCCTGTTTCATCCCTCCCTTGTTATCGTTATTCTTGGTTGCCTCTTTATGGTGATTGTTCCAAGTTAGTTATGAGGGTTTTTACCTTTTTTACCTTTATTACCTCCAGGCTTCTTGTATAACTGCTTGTCAACACTGGAGGTCTATTGGTGATTCCTGTTTTTATATGGGGCCGGGAGGAGCCACAAATCTTTTGCAGTCCACTGCGCCACCTTGTAGCGGAATACCCAGACGTAAGGACTACATGAAACAGGCCGTGCTGTGCATAGTAAAAACAATTCTACAGGTGAGTACTCACAGAATTGTATTTTTCAAGCTCCTATTTTACCCTAATACCAAGTGACTGAGACAAAGTTTACAAACTATGCTACAAAGTTCAGACCAATGTTGTGAGAAGAGGAGACAATAAGAAAAGCAGCCCCTTAATTTACTCCTGTTTAAACTGCATTATAATCACTTTACCCCCTCTTAGTTTGCTGGCTTACAGCTCTGTATTGGGGCACAGCTTAATATGTCTAAGGGCCAATTCACAACAAGGCGATTGCAGGGTGATAGTGTTTTCACCTCAGCAGTCACTCCGCAATGGCCTTTGAAATGCTGCCTCTGTCCAGCTATGGACACATTCAGGGAGGTGATTGCCATCGCTGAGCTATTGCCGTCACCTTCAGAAAGCCTTGTCTGTAGCGTTTCAGAGGCAGCTGCCATAGCGATTACACTACCTTAAAGTAGACCAAAACCCACTGATCTTGTAAAATTCATTTGGCCGAAGCCCCTGCTGATACTTCCTTCTTAGGGTGTAGAACTAGAAATGGATATTTTTGCTTTTCATATTTTCCTGGAACTCTGTAAGATGACAGGTGATCAGTCATTGCATAGGTGTGGCAATGACATCATTTCCACACACAACAATGGCAATGAATGGAGGATGCGGAGCTTCACAGCTAAAACAGGCGCCATTATCTGGGATTAGAGTGAAGGATGAGCAGTGGAAATAGGGTACAGCGCTGCATGCGAGTGAGAGGTAGAGCCAGCTCAGTGCGTCCAGCACTCCACACCATATTCAAGAAAAAGCCACAGACACACAGCGTCGGTGCTCTAAAGCTGGGCGCTGTAGCATAGACCGGCAGACGCTGTGTGATTAAAGTATGATTTTGAACACAAATCCACCAGTAACAAAGCGAAAACACATGGAATGACATTGTTTTAACACTGTGACAATAACACTTTAGTGCCAAACCTGTAATGACAATTCTGCATAAAAATATAAAACGTCAAAAAGATTTATAAACATGTTTGTTTGCAGCCTGGAGAGGTCACACAATGATTGGAGAAAAAAAAAATGAAATGGCCAAACACGCTATTTATACACAACTAATGAAGTCCATTGAAATGTATGGGAGAGCGCTACAGAGCGACGTGCTACATGGCGCTCCTGAGCTATTCGCTGAGCCGCCTGTATTAATACATGGGATGCTACATGGCGATGTTAGAGTCACTCACCAGATTAGTTTTCTTAAATGTGGTTTTGTGTACAGTGCCCGGCGTTCACCAGACGCTGCCTACCGCTACGAGGCGCTACCTGGCGCTATCCCTTCTTAAATAACCCCCTTAGTGTGAACAGGGCCTAAATCTAGTCAGCGGGGGTTAAAAAAAATGCTAGCAGGATCTGGGGTTTATTTTGCTGCTGTTAATTGGACCGTGGAGTCGATTTTTAGTTTTTCTAATTAGACATTGTTGTTTTATTTTTTTCCTAAATTCCTCTAGATCTTGTTAAAAACACGATGGAACAGTTACAGCATGCCGATGGAGTGAAGCTTCAGGTACAGACCTTTTTATCCTGGATTACTGAGGATTATAAAAGCAGCAGAGGTGTGCAGATTACTGCTCGTTACATACTGGTGCAGGCTGACACTTTGACAGAGAAAAATGAATGTGTTTGTGGCTGTGTGTGTTGTGTACAGGAAAACAGAGCCTATAAATCCAGCACATTGTATTTTCTTTCATTGTTTGCCAGATTAAAGCGGACCAAAACCCACTGAACTTGTGAAATACATTTGGCCAAAGCCCCTACCGATACTTTAGATTTAGAACAAGAAATGTATATTTTCGCTTATCAAATCATCCTGGAACACTTTTTTTTGCTCTCCTTCTCTGTAGGTTTTCATTTGATTAGTCCTTGAATAAGCGTGGCAATGAATTAGGGATTTACAGCATTATCTGGGATTAGAGTGAAGCTGGAGCAGTAATAGGCAAAAGTTACTATTCCTGGGGGGAGCAATTCAGGGGATGCTAGTTAAAGCGGACCTTCACCCTGAATAAGAGCGTATATTATATGTTTGCCCCACTCTGTACATACAGATTGCTCACATTAAAAATCATCCTACCTGAATCTACTGCATGTTATGAGCCTTTAAAGATCCAAGGTGGCAGCTCATGGAGCATCAGGCAGCCTACAAACAGGAAGTGTCTTCTGACTGTGTCGCTCTGCATTCTGGGATTGCTGTCCTTTCCCTGACACCAGCTCTGCTCTGTCTGTGCAAAGCAGAGCTATAACCCTGCCCCCTGTACTTTATCCCCCTCTCCTCAGTATGTGTGATGCTTCTGAGTCAAGATGGCGGTACCCGTATCCTAGAGTCCTGAACAATGTTGCAGCCCGGTGGGGATAAGAATAATAAGTAACTAACTAAAAACGTAAATATTATTAATTCTTAAAAAATATTAATTTTAGATGCTGGGGAATAGTTTTTAAGGGTTTGGGATTTTTATTAAATCATGCTGAAGGTCCAGTTTAAAAATGTGGGTTTTGGTCTGTTTTAAATAATAGGAGAAACACAATTAATGGATTGTTTCAGTCTTCCTCTGATGAGAGGATATTACCATACACAGGCAAAAGATAGCTTGAGATGTGGCAGTTTTTGTATTGAATCTTATAATGTTTCCAGAGATGGCTCGCCATTAGGGATGGGTGAACCTGTGAAGGTTTGGGTTCGTCAGGTTTGACCAAACTTCAGTGAAAAGTTTAGTTCGGGTCCCAAATTTAAAGCGGAGTCCAGGCTTGAAGCTAACCTCCCAGGGGGTGGAGGTAACAAATTAAAAATATCTTTACCTTGCCCACATTACAGAGCACATATCAGATTCCCCTGCTATGTGCACAGCCCCGTCCGCCCGTTCACTTGAATGGACAAACATGCGTTTGCCCAAAGTAGGGGATGCCGCTTGTGAACTGTGAGGGATCTGGGAGAGGTAAGGGATTTTTTTGTTGTAACCCCCCTCCCCCTTCCAGCCTCAGCACCAGGGGAGGGTGATAGGGAGGGAGATTACCCCAGGACTGGAATTCCACTTTAACCCCAAACCCTATAGAAGTCAATGGGGACCCAAACTTTGGTGGTGTAGAATGGTTGTAAGGGCTAGGGGGCTGCAGTGGGTAAAGTGGGGTACAGGTACCCCCTTTAGGTTGCTTGTTCAGTTTAAGTTAAAGCAGTGTTGAGCATTATGTGGGTGAGGTGTAAGCACTCTGCAGTGGGGTAAATGGGAGCGGTAGAACTGGCACATAAAGGTAAATTGAGGCTCAGTAAGGACAGGAGGATGCCAGGAGTGTGATATAGGATGAGTACACTGGCAATAAAGGTGGCAGGTTAAACAATGTAGCAGTGGTATCCTGAGGCAAACCCAGAAAGCAATAAAGGAGGAAACCCTTGTACAACACCACCGGAGGCCCTGTGTGGAAGGACATAAAAGGGTAAAAAATTAGCTTTCAGGAGTGTGTGTGTGTGTGTGTGTGTGTGTGTGTGTGTGTGTGTGTATGAGCTTGCGGGCTCTGCTATAAGAGATACTGTAAGTGTGTGTGTGTGAGCTTGCTGGCTCTGCTATAAGAGATACTGTAAGTGTGTGTGTGTGTGTGTGTGTGTGTGTGTGTGTGTGTATATATATGAGCTTACGGGCTCTGCTATAAGAGAGTACTGTCTGCAGGGTTTGTAATCTGTTGCAATGGACATGTTGGATATTAAGGATTGATGTGTGTGTTTGGGAGGAGGAGGGGGCAATATTGGTGATTGTTTGTTTTTGTGATTAAACAGTGGCTATTGTAATTGTTGTTTAAAATGATCATTATGCTATTTATAATTGTGGCCAGCGACTGGTCATCAAATTACTAAGTGGCCTGTATTCCGCCGAGCTATATAGATGTAATGCAAAACCACTCTTTAGTACATTGGGTTCTTAGAGAACTGGGCCGACTTCACTGCGGGCTACAAGTTCTTCCCATCAAGGGATGGGCTGCACCTCAATGAGGGGGGTGCATCTGTTCTGGGGAGAGGATGGCTAAAAGATTGGAAGAGTGTTTAAACTAAGCACTGGTGGGGGGGGGGGGGGGGGGGCGGTGTTACCGGAGGGGGGAGGGAACACATCGAGCAGGAATAAGGACAATATATTGCATTGCCATAAGCATTTGAATTACATGCTTACCAATGCTAGAAGCTTGACAAATAAAATGGATAAACTAGAACTAATAATAACAGAGGAACATTATGACATAGTGGAGTTAACCGAGACATGGCTGGATGAAAGCCCACTCTGCAGGAGAGTATATACCGTATTTTTCGCCCATAAGACGCACCTAGGATTTAAACCAAAAACGCACCATTACAGACAGTGTGGCATTCCCCTATCCCATTCCCATAGGCAGTGTGGGATGCCCCCATTCCATAGACAGTGTAGCATGCCCCCATCCCATTCCCCATATACCCATTGGCTGTGTGGCATCCCCCTCTCCCCATTCCCATTGGCTGTGTGGCATCCCCCCTCCCCGCATTAGTATAGGCTGTGTGGCATCCCTCTCTCCCCATTCCCATAGGCTGTGTGGCATCCCCCTCCCCCCATTAGAATAGGCTGTGTGGCCCCTCTCCCCCCATTCCCACCCCCCTCCCCCCATTAGTATAGGCCACGCCCACCCACTGCCCAGACCTTCGTGCTCGCGTGTGCTCTGAGCCCGGAAGAGGCAGCAGATGGAGGAGTGGCGGGGGCTCTGTCTCTTGCCCCGCCGCTGTCATCGCTGCCTGAAAAGACAGCGATCGCAGCGGCGGGACCGGGACAGAGCCCCCGCCGCTCCTCTGGCCTCTCGCAGTGTGGCAGACAACGCGGGAGTGGCGTGAATAGGTGAGTTTTGTATCTTTTTTTTTTTTTTTTTTTTTTTTTTTTACATTCGCCCAATAAGGCGCACGGGGAAAATAAGTGCGTCTTATAGGGCGAAAAATACGGTATGTGATGACCATGTGGAGTCTGTATGGGTAGATATACATGGAGGGAGAAACAAAAATAAAATACTGATAGGGGTTTGCTACAAGCCTCAAGACGCACCTAGGATTTGGAGGAGGAAAATAAGAAAATATTTTTTTAAACACACCATTACAGACAGTGTGGCATTCCCCCTATTCCATTCCTCATGGGCAGTGTGGCATGCCCCTCTCCTATTCCCATAGGCCGTGTGGGATACCCCCTCCCATTCCCAATATAGGCAGTGTGGCACCCCTCCCATTCCCCATATAGGCAGTGTGGCACCCCTCCCATTCCCCATATAGGCAGTGTGGCACTCCTCCCATTCCCCATATAGGCAGTGTGGCACCCCTCCCATTCCCCATATAGGCAGTGTGGCACCCCTCCCATTCCCCATATAGGCAGTGTGGCACCCCTCCATCAGTCCCCATATAGGCAATGTGCCCCCCCATTATCATAGGCAGTCTGGCATCCCCCCCCTCCCATTCCCCATATAGGCAGTGTGGCACCCCTCCATCAGTCCCCATATAGGCAATGTGCCCCCCCATTATCATAGGCAGTCTGGCATCCCCCCCCTCCCATTCCCCATATAGGCAGTGTGGCACCCCTCCCATTCCCCATATAGGCAGTGTGGCACCCCTCCATCAGTCCCCATATAGGCAATGTGCCCCCCCATTATCATAGGCAGTCTGGCATCCCCCCCCTCCCATTCCCCATATAGGCAGTGTGGCACCCCTCCCATTCCCCATATAGGCAGTGTGGCACCCCTCCATCAGTCCCCATATAGGCAATGTGCCCCCCCATTATCATAGGCAGTCTGGCATCCCCCCCCTCCCATTCCCCATATAGGCAGTGTGCCCCCCATTCCCATAGGCATCCCCCCAGAACCAAAAAAAAAAAAAAGTAAAACTCACCTCTCTGCTGACACTGCTCCGCTGACAAGCGGTCGGCTCCGTGAATTGGGTGGGGGTGACCTGCGCCGGCACGGTGCAGGCCATGCTGCCCCCCGCTCTATGGGCAGCCAGTAAGTAGCAGTGGCGGGCTCTGTCCCCATCCCCACCGTTGCAATCGCTGTCTTTTCCTGCAGCAGCGACAGAGACAGCGCCCGCCGCTCCTCCATCTGCTGCTTCTTCTGGCTGGGGCACATGCGAGCACCTGGGTCAGGGCAGCGGGTCTGGCCTGCACGACTCTTGTCTTCTTCTGGCCTCTCGCAGTGTGGCAGGCAACGCGGGAGCGCGCCGGTAACGGGTGAGTTTACTTCTTTTTTTTTTTACTTTCACCCCGATAAGGCGCACAGACATTTTCCCCCACTTTTGGGGAAAAATAAAAATAAGTGCGTCTTGCATGACTTGATGCTGAGGAAAATAGATATAGCCACTAAATTAAACAAGGTAGTTACTACTACGTAGATATAGACTGGGATTTTCCTTTGAAATAAAGTCTTGTGAAACACATATAGATGTTGTTTTTATGAATGTGTATTTTATTATATTTTACTAACATTTTTTTTATATGAATATTAAAGTAAAATACCCATCACGAAGATGCTAATGCTTAACTGTATATTCAAACCATTGTTCTCTGTTCGTAGGTGCCTTTAAAGGTGACATTAACCTATGGAAAGTCCTGGGGATGCATGACTGAGCTTCCAATAAAATAGGACAGAAATCTACACAAGTGCTGTTTAGTTACGTTATACTTAACCAGTTGGCTATGACACTATTGTGAATCACCAAGCCATAGCTCAGCTGGAGCATTCACTGGTACCTAACACCCAGCCTGTTATTTCTTTCACATCATCCCATCTGTAGCCGTAAGCGACCGCAGCGTGGGACTGACTCCCAGCAGCTCATGGCTCCTATTTTAGTTACGATACACAGCTGTGAATTTTAGGTTTTATTAATAAACTGCAGTGCTTATTGGCCAAAAAGCTTAATTCAAGTTTGACAGGTTTAACATTGCTTTCCACTATACCATCTCCCTGCTGTTGTGGCCTACGTCAGCCCCCATGGAGTTCTATAGAGATAAGCTCCGACACATCAGCATAACACACGGAGAATAAGCATCATAAGAAGCCTATAATAGCTCCTGTGTCCTATAGTGGGCAAGTACGGTAGGTAGGTATAAATATAGCTAGCTGTAACTTATCAGTCCCATATAAGACAATATAAGATTGTGGGGTTTGCTATAGGAAAGTAAGTGTGTGTTTGCAGGGATTGTGGCCTGTTGCAATAGACATGTTGGATTTGAATGTGTTTGGGGTTGATGTGTGTGTATGGGAGGCTGAGGGGGCAATATTGGTTTTGTGATTTAACAGCGGCTATTCTGAACATTGTTTAAAATGTTTATTATGCTATTTATAGTCGTGGCCAGTGACTGGTCATTAAATCGCTAAGGCTGGTTTCATGCTGGGACGAGGCGTAGCAGCAGCACAATGTTTTGTTTATAAAGTGTTATAGGAAATGTTAAACAAACATCACTTGTGACAGTATACATCCAGTTGTTTTAGATCTGTTTTAGTGCATGCAATAAATACATACATAAAGTCACTGTAATGTATATCTAAGTGTTTGAAATGGTCACTATATAAACACTAATTTGATTTTCAATTAGTGTTTGCAATTCAGCACCATATTTAGTTGAGTAATTAGTTTTAAAAAGGAACAAAATAGAATTTTTCTGAAAAAAAGAGTAAAAGAGGTACTCACAGTGCAGAATCAACCAAAAATCAAATGTTTGAATTATAAAGAGCATGAAGAGAGAATATATATTTATATTTTATAGTTAATATATATATATATATATATATATATATATTGTTTAATATTTGTTAAACACTACACATAACCAGGAGAACAAACACGCCACAGGGAAAACTCTACAGACTGTAGAATAGAAAATTGCCTATAACACACTATCTGGCGAGACAAATTGGCCAATGCTCGAGTAAGGACATTGTAGAAACATGGGGGCCATATTGAACTACTGACTGCCTTAGCCTGCACAATGTGCAAGGAGAATGGCCCTTTCCGCAAAGAGCTGCTTTTAAGGCGCAATGCACAAGTTTGCACCCGAATCGGAATCGGAAACCTGAATCACACTTCATGCATGCCATTTGGTGAGATCCGCACCTGCGTGAACCTGGCGCATAGTTCCATGAATCGTGCTCCAAGTTGCGAGCGTCCTCATGAGGAAGTCCTGGCATATAGTTTGTAGGTTTTTGGCGCGTAACCATAAAGTGAGCCGAGGTAATGGGCCTCCAGTCAAAAAAAGAACATTTAGTACATTGCTTCCCTTCTAATGATCAGTGGCATAAGCAGTCTGAGAGGGCTTAACCCCAAGCAGATGTTCTGGAAAGGCATAAAGATTATTTGCTCTTGAATTACATGGGGGCAGCCATTTTGCCAAACACCTGATAGTCCTGGTTACACATGAGAACTAGGGGGGGTGCTGTGCCAGCAGCAATTCACACCAAAGTGTTAGAGAGATCAAGGAGAAGCTTGCCTGTCAATTTTCACACACGCAGACACTGAATAAACAGCTAAATTAGAAAAAGCAATCTGTGTGAAGGGAGCCGTTACAATGTATCTCTATAGCGGTGGTTGCCGCAAAAGCACTTCATCAGGGGATACAATGTACACAATGTATTTTATTCAATGCTGAGCCATTACATTACTACATTACATTACATTACTACTTCTGGCTAAAAATAAGAGAGCCATGAGGCAATTTTGACTGAGACACTGTTTTTCAGATTAAGCTTCTTCATGTGTGTGGCAAAATGGCCGATGCCATACAGAATTTGCCTGCTATTCCCAACATCTGCATGCTGTTAAGCTTATGTCACATTGCCACAGAGGGACTTTAGTGGAGCAATTTACTAAACTTTGATTTTTTTGACTGGAAGTCCGCTTTAAGAATAGGTGACCTCTAATGAATACAGTGAACTAAGAAACTAAAGTTTCCAAATGCAGTGAAGGATCTTATTCTCACAAGTCTAAACAATTAGCTAGAAGGTGACATTATTTGCCTATTGATTTAGTGTAATTCATCAGTGATTATTCTATTTACTTTTCATGATGTGCTATTGATTTAGTCGCTGCTCATGTATGTTTCTCCAAGGTTTATTTTTTGGTATTCATGGGCTTTTGCAATGTTTACCAGTTGTATAAAAACACACACTTCCTTGAATTACCAATTACGTTCACAATCAACACTTATAGTTTGTATTACTTAATTATTGATTCATTTACACATCAACCTATAGAACAAGTTCATCATTATATATTATTCATATTCATATTATATCATATTATATATATTCATATTATATATTATTCATTCTTAGGCATTTACATGCCTAGCTATACATAGAGCAAACTGTATTCTATCCGGGTGTTCTCCCCCTTCATGTTTCTGCAGAGGAAGGTTCACCTGGAGTCTCAAACTAAAGTTTTGTTAGTGGATACTATTTATTGAAATTGGGTTTGGTCTGGGGATATTATAATATAGGTCTTGGGATATTATAGTACAAACCATTTTCTCCCTGGCATTTTTACATTTTTAAAATTACAGTAAATTCTTATGGGGGGGGGGGGGGAACAAAAAACACAGAGACAAATCAACACACAACTAATACACAGAAAAGAAAATAGAAGAAAAAAAGGGAGACGGAAGTTGAGGCCCAAGGACTGTATTTTGTTTTCTTAATGTCCCATCCAGCATAACCAGCCCAGGACCAACTATGCAGGGCTTGTAGGAACAGGGCACAGGGGCCAGCTTTTGTGGCCCCCCCGCCCTGCCGGCTTCAAGCCCGCACAGCCAAATGGCCTGGACCCTTCAGCCCCCCAGGCTTTGGGGAGGCAGGGACTGTCCAAGGACTGTATTGCGTTTTTCTAATGTCCTATTCGAAGTGCTCCAAAATTTCTCATTGCCCTCAATATCATTTATTTCAGTCATAGTTTTACCAAGATCTATCTCCAGGGATCTCCACATTAGGAAAACATTTTTATCCCACATTATCATTATCCCAGCCATTCGGGCAAATTAGCTAGTCAAGGCCCCAGTGGTATGAGAGGTGAAGGTCAGGACAGAGGGCTGTCGCATGGAGTGGATAGCTAGAAATCTGCTATTCTTAGTATACAGTACGTCCTGCTCCAAATCTAATACTTACACTTGGGATATACTCTGCCAGATGGCGCTGGACTGCAGAGACATCGAAAATAGGCTCCTCCCAGCCCCTCAAATTCCCAGGGACCTCCCACAAATCCCCAGAATTTCTTTGCAGTCTGGCTGCGAAGGACGAGAAATGGCTCTCTACTCGCAGGTGAGCGGGGCTATTAGCCTGCGGCCCTGTAGGACTATTCCCACCCGTTCCACTAGTAATATGCCTCCCAGCCTTGGCTGCGCTGGTCGGGTGAAGGTAGGCAGCACCGCTGTTAGGTGCTTAGGAGCACTGCTCCACCGCAATCCCCCACCAAAGGGTAGGCGGTTCAGGCTTATGGTGAGCCTCTATGGGATGCCCCTTTCGCACTAGTGCCCCCTTGCCCCTGCTCATCGGTGGGCCCTGTTTAAGTGGCCGCCGCCGCGCTAACTTGTCTTTACTGTCTTTTTAAAATTGCCGCCGCCGCACGTGCTGACTTGGTTCCGCGCTTGGCGGCGGCATTACCTCTGGCGCTGGTGCGCCATCATTGGCTGCTTGCACGTTCTGGCTTTGCGCTGTTCGGGGGGGGGGCGGTGCCCGTCTTTAGCGCGCTCTGCGTCATCGCTGATACCGGCCCGCCCCTCGAGGTATACCGACGCCATCTTTATCCTGCTTGGTTGGCCCATGCGCGACGGACCCCTACCTACCGCGGTCCGTAACTGCCTTCGCTGGCGGCTTTATATCTTTCACTTTTGTTACTGTGTGCTTACAGGTCTTGTCTGCTTATGTCTTTCAGGCGGGGCGAACCCTTTTGGCTTCTCCCGGCCCTGTATTAGTATATAACTTGTAGGCTTTGTAAAAATAATACTCCCACTTCCCTAGCGGGTTATTGGGGCATCCGGGGTTGTTATATAGCGTTATACCCTATCGGCATATAGCGCCACTATAATCACCATATGGAGGCATCCCAGGATAATGTGACCGGGGTCCCTTCGGGACAAGACCGGCTGTGTGTAGCGTGTGGGCAGCCTCATGCTGACACTGACAAGGCGCGGGTTTGTGTACCCTGTGCTGAGCAGGTGCTTGCATTGCAATCTGACCTGCCAGTGGCTGCACCTTGTTTCACTTCACCTACTTCCCCAAGCTTAAACCTCACTCCTACTGAGTTGCATACTAGCAGGGATTCTCAGCCTGATGTGTCTTCTAGACTGGCTACTGTTGAGCAGTTGATTGCTAAGCCCTTAGCGCGTAAGGCCCCTGCTAAGAAGCAGCACTTGACGCCTAATGTCACTGTTTTCCCTATGGGAACTGAGGAGTTTTGGAATCTTTGTGGCTATACCCCGTCTGACGAAGGGGAGCTCTTTTCTGACTCAGGCTCATCTGATGAGAGACCAAGGGGTCATGACGATTCTGGCTCTGACCCCTGGGCCCCGGATGACACTGACAGATTATTGACCCAGATTTTTGAGGTTCTGTCCATCTCTCTCCCTGTTGCGACTCCCAGGCAAAGAGGTGAGCTTTTCCATACAGCAAAATCACAGTTGGAATTTCCCGAGCAGGCACATTTCCATAACCTTGTGCTCAAGGAATGGGAGCGCCCCAGTAATCTTCCCGGGGTTCCAAAAAGTTGGGATAGGAAGTATCCCTTTCCTGCTGAGGTGGTTAAATGTTGGTCATCCCCCCCCCCCCCCCCCGAGGTGGATGCCACGATCCTAGGACTATCTAACACCTCTGTCATGCATTCCCCTGACTCCACTACCCTGTGGAATGCTGAGGGCCGGCGCATTGACCAGCTGGCATCCCACGCCTTTGCATGTGCGGGGACGGCGCTGCGCCCGGTTTGTGCCTCTGCCATTACTGCTGTGGCCACTAGAACCCTTATCAGAAATATGCTTGATAGTGCCCCTGATGATTTGCCTTGTGAGGTGTTTAGTGCACTCTCCAGTTGTGATGTTTTTGTAAATTTTGTCCTCTCAGCATTGGATGACACCATCAGAATGTGTGCCAGAACTTCTGCCCTCGTGGTGGCTATACGCCGCTCGGTTTGGCTGCGCCAGTGGGCTGCTGACAACGCTGCCAAGAAGGCCCTCACTGGGTTTCCCTTTAAAGGACTGCGCCTGTTTGGGGACCGCCTGGACCTTTTTGCTAAGGGAGGCAGGTTACCCCAGCGCAGGCGGCAATCTCGGCCCTTTCGGGGTTAGGGTTCCTTCTCCTCCCCTTACCGTGGGACGGGGGGGGTTTCCTTTCCTGGGGCCCGGGGAGATTTCTGGGGTAGAGGCAGAGGACGTGGACGGTCCTGGGGTCCCAAAGCAAAATCCTCTCCCAAGCCCCCTCAGGCATGATGGGGCGCCCTCACCCATCCGGGTGGGGGGACGGCTGCAGCACTTCGCTCACGTCTGGAGGCTTCATGTCTCAGATCGGTGGATTCAGGAGGTAGTGTCCTCCGGTTACAAGTTGGAGTTTGCTGCCGATCCCCCTCCAAGATTCATCAGATCCTGGATTCCTCAGGACCCTGTGTCAGCTCAGGAGCTAGTGCAAGCAGTGCAAGGCCTCCTGGAGCTGGGGGTCATCTGCCAGGTCCCCTTAAGAGAATAAGGCAAGGGCTTTTATTCCAACCTATTCACAGTACCCAAAAAAGATGGTTCAGTCAGGCCCATCCTGGACTTGAAGATCCTCAACAAGTTTGTCAGTTCCCTGCACCAAGGGGATTTCATGACTTCTGTGGACATCAAAGATACTTATCTTCATATTCCTGTGTTCCCAGGTCATCAAAGGTTCCTCAGGTTCGCTCTGATGGATCAACATTACCAGTTTGTGGCCTTGCCCTTCGCCTCACTTCAGCTCCCAGGGTGTTCACCAAGGTGCTGGCTGGCTTGATGTCTCTGCTCAGATGTCAGGGCGTCCGCGTGCTTCCCTATCTGGACGACATTCTCATCACTTCCCAGTCTCTACATTAGGCAGAGTTGGATACTCAGCTGGTGGTGTCCACGCTGGAGTCATTTGGATGGGTGATCAATCACCCCAAGTCCTCACTGTCCCCTTCCTTGGTAATTCCATTCCTAGGAATGATTCTGGATACTGTTCAGGCAAGGATCTTCCTTCCTCAACAGAAGGTGGACAGTCTGATTGCACAGGCTCAGTCCCTCCTAGCTTGTCCCCATCCCTCCATCAGGCAGGGGATGCAACTGGTGGGCCTGATGGTGGCATGCTTCGAAGCGGTCCCTTATGCTCAGTTCCACTTGAGGCCTCTGCAAATTCACCTATTGTCAGTATGGGACAAGGACCCAGCGTCCCTGGACAGGGTCTGTATGCTCTGCCCCCTGGTCAGGAGGTCCCTCTCGTGGTGGATGGACTCAAGGAACCTGTTGGGGGGCAGATCCTTTCTTGCCCCTTCCTGGGAGACGGTCACCACAGATGCCAGTCTATCAGGTTGGGGGGGGTTTCTGGAAGCCCTTGCTGTTCCAGGGGAGGTGGGGCCATGTGTCACCGTTGGGGCCAACCAGATATGGATCTGTTTGCGTCTCGCCACAATCACAAGCTCCCAGGATCCTCTGGCCTTGACCTCGGATGCGCTAGCAATGTCATGGCAGGACTTTCGGTTCCTGTATGTCTTCCCTCCAATCCCCCTGCTGGGCAGGGTTCTGCGCAAGATTGCTCTGGAAGGGGTGCCAATAAATTCTAGTGGCCCCCAGGTGGGCCCCCAGTGTCGTTCGCAGACGTGGTACAGCTGGCAGTAGATCAGTACACTTTGCCCTTGGTGCCAGATCTGCTCACTCAGGGCTCACTACGCCATCCCAATTTACAAACTCTGGCTTTTGCGGCTTGGCTGCTGAAACCTCCATCTTGATGGAGAAGGGGCTGTCTTCCTCGGTTGTGGATACTTTGATTAAAGCTAGGAAGAAGTCTTCCTCTTCCACTTATTACAGGGTTTGGCGTGCCTACATTGACTGGTGTGAGACAGAGGCCCTTATTTATCACGGGCTAGCGCCAGGTAGTGTCTGACGAGTGCCAGGTAGTGGCAGCTAACGGCGACTACCGACTCAAGTCTGCCCGGCGGCGCTCACAATGACGCATTTATCAAGCAAAATGAGGCTAGCGCCGGCGAGAGCGGCGGCTAGCGCGGCATTCATCATGAAGCCGCCTGGACCGAACAGCGCCACTGCAAATTCCCTCACAGCACCAGGTATGAGCTGTCGCTCCCTGGCGATGTCCAATGCATTTCAATGGAGCAATCTATAATTAATCATAATTAATTGGTATTAATTTTTTTTTTTTTTTTTAATGTCAAAAATTCGGAGACCACTTCTGCAATGTTAGGATTTATTTTTAAGTAAAAAAAAATTTTAAAAAAAATTTGTGCAGAATTGATCTAACAGGTCTGAGATTAATGTATTCATATTACAAAATGATTCTAAAAACATGTATAATGTTACATTCAAAAAATATGGTTGTTCAGGGGTTAAAAACTACTTAATACCCATCGCCGCCAGCGCTCTGGGGTTTAAACAAGGAATGGACAGCGACAGCACATTCGGAGCGTGATTTGTTAATGAATATGAAGCTAGCCGTTCGCTCTGGCCATTCGTTGTCAGGCGCTCACATACAACGCTGAACCTGTGAAACAGCGACCCCCCAGCCCGTATTCAACATTACCGCACACCGACTGAGTCGCTGTCATCAAGCTAACGCCGGCCAAGCACAGCGAATACTGGCTGGCGCTGTAAAAATCAGTCGCTCATCTGGCGCTACCTGGCGCTATTAATGAATCGGCCTCTAAGTCTCTTCCCTGTCGTGTGTTCTCTATTCCCAGGATTCTGGAGTTCCTGCAGCATGGGTTGGAGATGGGGCTCCAACTCAGTACTCTGAAGGGTCAGGTTTCTGCCCTGGCTATTTTCTTCCAGAAGTCCTTTGCTCAGCACCCTCTGATCAGGACATTTTTCCAGGGGGTCACTCATGTGCACCCCCCACGTAAGCATATGGTGCCTGTTTGGGATCTGAACTTGGTTCTGTCAGCCTTGCAGGGTGCTCCCTTTGAACCTGTGCAGGATGCTGCCTTGGCCATTCTTACGCTCAAGGTTGTCTTTTTGGTGGCTATTACTTCTGTCAGGCGTGTGTCTGAGTTGGCGGCGCTTTCCATTCAGCCCCCCTACTATGAGAGACACCAGGACAAGGTGGTGTTTCGTTTCAAACCTGACTTTCTGCCTAAGGTAGTGTCTGCCTTTCATTTGAATCAGGATATTGTTCTTCCTTCTTTGTGCCCTAATCCTAGCAATGCTAAGGAGAGGGTTTTGCATTCTTTGTATGTGGTTAGGTGTCTGAAGTACTATCTGGTGGCTACTGCACCTTTCAGGAAGACTGATGCTCATTTTGTGGTCCCTTCTGGTCCTAGGAAGGGTTTGGCTCCTGCCAAGTCTACTATTAGCAAGTGGATTCGTCAGGCTGTGATTCAGGCCTACTCTGCTAAGGGGAAGAATCCTCCCTTCCGCCTTACTGCTCATTCCACTCGTGCTATTGGTGCCTCTTGGGCTTTTCAGCACCAGGCTTCTGTTGAACAAGTTTGCAAGGCCGCTACTTGGTCTTCTGTTCATACCTTTTCAAAGTTTTACAAGGTTGATGTTAGGGCCTCAGCTGATGCTGCTTTTGGCCGAAAGGTTCTGCAGGCGGCAGTGGTTTAAACTGTCTGCTGCTGATTTTTATTGGGGATCCCACCCTACTTTATGGACACTGCTATTGGATGTCCCAAGTGTAAGTATTAGATTTGGAGCAGGACGTACTGTAAACTAAGAATAATACAATTCTGTGATTACTCACCTGTAGAATTGGTATTATGAGTATACAGTACGTCCTGCTCCAACCCACCCTTGGTTTGCATTTTCTTGGATCCCCTGTATGGTGATTGTTATCATTGTTATAGTTTGGATTGTTTTATTCTCCCGGCTTCTCATTAACTGCTTTTCAATGCTGGGGATTTGTGGGAGGTCCCTGGGTATTTGAGGGGCCGGGAGGAGCCTATTTTCGATGTCTCTGCAGTCCAGCGCCATCTGGCGGAGTATATCCCAAGTGTAAGTATTAGATTTGGAGCAGGACGTACTGTATACTCATAATACCAATTCTACAGGTGAGTAATCACAGAATTGTATTTTTGTTTTTTTTGGGCCCCACAAATCCTACATCTCTGGCCCCATGCATTCTGTGCAGGCTGTGTATAGGGGATGGGGCAAAGCTGGGGGGACAGGAATGTATGGGGCAAAGCTGGGGGGACAGGAATGGATGGCGCAAAGCTGGGGTGACAGGAATGGATGGGTCTGAGCTGGGAGGATGAGGATGCATGGGGTAGAGATGGGGGGGACAGGATTGGATGGGGCAAAGAAACTGAGAAAGTTTTTGAGTACCTTGCAATGCCACTTCTGACCCGTGCAGTATTTCATATTGCAATGCTAGGTGCCAGGGAGCAAAGCCATGACACTGGCAGGGAAGCTAAGCACTACATCGCTGATCAAGTAAAGGGGGCAGGGCAGGGTTCCAGAAATCTGGCGCCGAGGTCCACATTCAGAACCCGGACCGCCAGTTGAGTACCGCTAGCCTAGAGGGCACTCCACTGTCAGTGCAAGGATACTCCCTGTAACAGTTAACAAGTGAACAGATGGCAAACCATGCTAAACATGATCTTCTCAGATGGGGAATCGCTGTACACCAAGATCTTCAAGAAGGGGCTCGCTCCCTGCTGACAGGATGCATAATTCTGATTACAGAGAGTCCCCACCATGTACAGGAAAATAATGGTGAGTAGTAGCATTTAATGGCGTTTTTGCAAGTTTAGCAAATATAAGAGATTTTCATGTTCACAGAAGGTCAGATTAAATTTCTACATTCTTTTGCAACTAGGAGACCATTTTAGGTGCTATGGTTAGAGATTGGGTCATTTAAGGGTTGAATGTTGCCTATGATACATTTTCACATATGGTGGTTTAGGCGTATTTTGTGAAAGATTTAGCATTTTTGCAGATTAGCTGGTACAAGAAAGGACCCTTTTGCAGCCATCAGGATTAAAATATCAGAGCTGTGTACATTTATCCGGTTTATAACTCCTATTTCAGCAGGATATCTTGAACCACACTACATAGGGAGAGTTAGTATCTGCTGATATAGTACAATATCCTGTTATATTGGGGAAGCTAATTTAAAACTAGAGCCACGTATTGCTATGTGAGCGTCTATGTAGCCGCGCTTAGAGCATCCGCAAGTAGTCACTGCTAGCGGGTGTTGGGCGCTATAACCTAGCTTAGCGGCTGGACAAGTGACGCTGTACTATCCTGTCCAGCATTGATAAATGTGATGTGTGCAGGGCGCTGTAGAAGTGCTCTCCCTGATTCACTGCAGAGCGAATGCTAGATAGTGTCCCGAGGTCACATCTAACAACAGGACAATGCTGCAGCGAGCTATAGGCAGCACCAGCTAAGTGCGTCCAGAACTCGGGGCTGAAGCCCGTATTCAAGAAAAAAACTACACACAACCAGTGCCAGCGCTCTAAAACTGGGCGCTCTAGCATAGAGCGCCAGACGCTGTGTGATAAAAGTCTGTTTCTCAACACATATCCACCAGCACCAGAGCGAAAACACAAGGAATGACATTGTTTTAACACTGTGACAATGACACTGCAATGTCAGACCTGCACATACAATTCTGCATAAACAAAAAAAATCACAATAAAAGTGTTTGGTTGCCGGGCAGGAGAGGACACACAATGATTTGAACAAAAAATTTAGAACATTACTTTAGGAAAATGCTATTTATACACAACCAAATAAAACACCATCGAAATGTATGGGAGAGCGCTACTGAGCGACAGGTGCTACATGGTGCTGCTGAACACACAGCTATACACTGAGCCACCGCTAGTGAGACATGTGACACTACATGACGCTTTTAGAGGTGTTGATCAGATTGACTTTCATATATATGGTCTTCACATACTGTGCCCAGCGTTCACGCGACGCTATGTGCCTCTACCTGGCGTTAGTGTTTCTTAAATAACCCCCATAATACATAACAAAAATGTCAAAAGAGCTGATTCACACTAAAGGGCATTTTGTTCCAACAATGGATCTAAAAACCTCAGTCTGTTCTTGTTCTTTCAGTTCACTTCTCAAGAGATGTTACACTTCATGTCTGAGTTTAATCCATAGAAAATTGAGAGCTTATTGCTATGAAATGTTGACTGGAGTGTGAAATTACTTTTTATGTCTTCAACGACGCCCCAATAAAAGGCATATGCAATACAAAACAAAGCTGCAGGCTGAGGTCACCAGCTCTCCCCTTAAGGTGGAACAAAATCCGGGAATGCGGCTTTCCTGTGTTTTGTTCCATTCCCCTGGGATATCCCAAATTAGGATGCCCTGTTGTGTGAAACCCACTTTTTACTTACTACTTCCTGGTTCCAACGACAGAATCTTGTCGAATGAGCCTTCCCCAAGGGTGCCCCTAAACACTTCAACAGCACATGCACAGGCTCTCGTCCAATGAGCCTTCCCCCGGGGTGCCTGTAAGCACTTCAACAATGCATGCACAGGCTCTCATCCAGTGAGAGTCGTATGCCATGAGTATGTCTTTCTGCAAATGGCTCTTGTTGACTAGAATGGGGACCACGTGCTGCCGCATCCCCTGGTCCCCAGGGCTGCGCGCGCTCCCGCACCAGCCTATCGGTACTACATGGCGTTGCTGAACCTAGAGCGCTGGCGCTTTACACTGAGCCGCCGCTAGTGATACATGTGGTGCTAAATGACCATGACGCTATTGGAGGCGCTCACCAGATTGACTTTTAATCTGGCGTTTATATGATGCTGCGTGGTACTACGTGGCGTTAGTGCTTCTTAAATAAGACCCTAGGTAATTGACTATAACCCACTTGTCTGTGAACAGGCTGTGTATATGGGACAAGCATTGCCTAAATATGGCATTGCTTGGACTGCAACACTTCTCCAATAGGGCAGCGCAACCGCTACAGTGTGTTAGGTCATTGCTGTCACAACAGGGCAGTCCCGGCAGCTGAAAGACAAAAGGCTTAAAGTTATACTAAAGGCGAGTGCCCAACTGTAGTCCCTTTGCCTCGGGCTACACGTTGCACTGTCCTAAACTTCAATCCATTTCAAAAAGAGCCTGTAGTTATCTTTAAAAGTATTAGGGCAGAGTCATAGAAAAAATGAAGAAGATCAGCAGCAGCAATGTGATGTAAGAACACTGTGATGAGTGTGAGAGGAGGGCGGGGTTTCAGAGTTGCAGGGAGAGGTAGCCAATTAGGACGTCTGGGCAGGGAGTGGGGGTGTTTCCGTTCTTGGTCCACTGAAGGTTGATTGATGGACCAGGTCTGCAACGTGGGGACTAAAAGCTGGAAGAGGACGTGATATTCTAAGCATACAGCACGTCCTGCTCCAGATATAGTAATAACATGTGGGTAATCCGCCTGAGGCGCCGTGCACTGCAGACATGTAGAAAACAAGCTCCTCCCGGCCCTACATATACCGAGGGACCTCCCACAAATCCCCAGATTTCTCTGCAGTGCTGAAACTGTGAAGACATGAAGTATCACGCTCTCGCAGGCGAGCGGGGCTTTACAGCCCCAGGCCCTGCGGGACTATTTCCACCCGTCCTCTCTGTGAAGAATATGCTTCCCAGCCTGGGCTGCGTTGGTCGGGTGAAGGTAGGCAGCACCTTGTGTGCTTAACGGAGCCATGCTCCTCCGCAATCCCCCACCATAGGGTAGGCGGTCAAGGCTAATGGTGAGCCTTCAGTGGATGCCCCTCCCGCATCATTGCCCCACGCCCCGTGTAGCGGTGAACCCCGAGTGCTGGGTCACCTTCTCCCTTAGTTCCCCCCGTTAGTGGGGGGAAAAAGAGGGGGGGGGGGGTTGTGTACATTGGCCTAACCTTGCCCTATTACACTATATGCTTATGGCCTTTATTGGTTACCGGGCCACAGCGCCTTTAATGAATTTTGACTTGGCGCGTACGGCGGCTCTGTTTTCGCGACGCTATGGCCTTTATTACTGTCTCCTTTTTCTGTCTTGTTACGCGCTTAGTGCTTCGCACTCTCCGGGGGGGGGGGCGTGGTCTGGTTTGGCGCGTTCCGCGTCACCTGCAGCTCTGGCCCGCCCTTCGAGGTTCGCTTGGCGCCATTGTCGGTCTTCCTGCGCGCGCGTGGTCACGATCCTCCTCCTTCCTTGGTTACTGTAAGTGCCCTCACGGGCGTTTCAGTTATTTTTCTTCCTGTGCTGCGCATGGCTCTGACACCCTCTCTTCTCCTTATGTCTTTCAGACGCCAAGATTCCAGTGGCTTCTCCCGGCCTGATATATATATCTTAACGGGTTTATATTTAAATTCTCCCACATTCCCAGCGGATCTTGCGGCATCCAGGGTTGCTTACAGCATAAATCCCTACTGGCATATTACCTAGATTAATCACCATATGGAGGCATCTCATCATTATGTGTCCGGGGTCCCGCGGGGACAAGACCGGCTGTGTACTATGTGTGGACAACCCCACGCTGATGCTGACAGAGCACGGGTCTGCGGACCGTGTGCTGAACAAGTGCTGGCCCTGCAATCAGGTTTACCAGTAGCTGCACCTCGCTTCAATACTCCTGTCTCCCCGTGTTTAAATCTCACTCCAGATGAGTCGCACTCGAGCGGGGATGACCAGCAGGTGGTGCCGCGCAGGTCGCCCACGGCGGAGCAGGTGATGTCTGGTTTGGCGGAGCGCTTGGGCGCTGGAAAGAAACGGTCCCTGACGCCCCCTAGTTCTAGGTTTCCCACTGAAACTGACGAGTCTGCTGCTATGCAGGACCTTGATCCTTCTGATGAAGGTGAACTGTTCTCAGGTTCCAGTTCCTCAGACGAGATGTCTTGGAGCCGTGACAGTTCTGGCCCGGGTTCTTGGGGCCTGTGTGACACTGATGAGTTACTTATAAAGATCTTTGAAGTACTGTCCATCTCTCCTCCGGGAGAGTCTCCCAAGTCCAAGAGTGAGAGTTTCCACACGGCGACGCCGCGCCTGGAATTTCTGGAACAGGATCATTTCCAGACTCTTATATCTAAGGAATGGGAATCACCTTGTAAACTTACAGGGGTTCCAGGGGTCTGGGACTGGAAGTACCCTTTTCCTCCTGAATTGGTTGATCGATGGTCAGTCCCTCCCGAGGTGGATGCGCCTATTATTGGGGTTGCTAACCCTCCCTTCATGGCAGCTTCTACTCCTCGTACCCTTCGGGATGCTGAGGACCGGCGCATTGACAGATTAGCTTCCCACTCCTTTTCGAGTGCAGGGACGGCTCTGCGCCCGGTCTGTGCTGCGGCCGTCACCGCAGTGGCCGCCAGGACCCTTTTTAGGAAGATACTTGACCATCAACTCAAAAGAACATACAACACAACTGGTTAAATGTAGGCCTGGCAAAATTGCTAAACAACTGTGATTTGCTGAGCAAACAATGATTTTATTGCACCAATATCAGCACACACATGGGACAATACTGACAGATAAAATTGTGAACATACAGTGGTCTAAAATCACGGGGGCCCACCGTGCACACAACACACACTCCCGCGCACACTAACAGCACACCCCACTAGCAGCGCTGCTGGAAACTGCCTAAACTACAGAATGACACACTGCCCGTTTAAAAAGTAAACTTGCAAGCTGGAAATCGCTGCCAGAGTCAGTGGCATAACTCCTCGCCAAGATTGCTGCTTAATACAATATGACTCTGAAGTTCTGATGGCCATGTGGAAATCCCGCCGTTATTCAGATGTCGTGGACTGCCCCTTGTCCCAGGGCCCAATAGCAGTCTGCGCTCAATACAATGATATAGGAAATATCTTACTTCAGCGCCATATCACTGGCCAAAATGTATATCTCTCATTGGGGGCTCAAATGAATACATGCCATCACGGGACAAAGACGCCTCACATAGGCAAGTACTTAGCTGTGACATGCCGGTATTCTCCACTGATCGTTGGCCGTCATAATGTCGGTGTTGCGCAACACTTAGCTTGAAGGAGCTGTAGGCATGAGCAGGGCCGGAAGCGGGGTGGCTTGCACGTGGAGGGGGCCGGCCGTCCGCCGACGCGCGTTTCGCTCCGCCCACCGGAGCTTCGTCAGGGTGGTGGGCGGCCCTCCATGCTCCCATTTTATGTGTAAAGTCCCTCCTTCAGAAAACAAGGTAGCCAATCATATGCTTGCTGCTCGTAGTGACGTATTCCGCGTCATTCAGACACTCTCGTGTGGCTCAAAAGACAAACAGGCATTCATGTACTTCCTATTCGGATGCGTTCCACGTCATTCTTATAGTGCCGGCCTTCATAGGGTGTCACAAGCACATAGCTACCCAGAGCATATGCTACGGAATAACACACGCAGCTGACGGCAGCACATATTTATCCGGCTGCCCAGGGGACATACAGCGAGACTCTCTATCCCATCTGCCACATATATTCATCATTGGGATAATGGTGTGTGTGTGTTTTAAGGGGGCCTCCGACACACTTATCAGTTCAGGTAGTGCCACCTATTATATATAGTATTTTAATAGCGCATCAGTCTCTTATTATCCATTTCAGTAATTCCATATTGGGGTGCCACATATATCAAGCTCCAGATCAATTGCTAAACAGGGCCCACATGGCAGATATCTGAGTCCATGTTACTGCTGCAATGGGCCCATATGGCTGGGGGGCACCTTGTTAGAATCAATCTTGGAGGTTAGAAACCTTGCTCAAAAAACTCTCCTATACGGGCCAGCTTGTGTGTCCATCCCCTTTTATCACAAAGAGACACTCATGCTTCCCAGAGCCATGTTCATTTAACTACATATTTACAAACTTACATATTTACATATTATTGGACTCCATCCCCACTCACAGTAGTTAAGATATCTCAAACACTATTTGCATAGACACATATTCACACGCCTGTAGGTCAGAAATGCCGTGGCTCCATCTGTATGCCCTCTTACAAAAAAGCCCCCAAACCAGAATCGACGTTTAAGCCATCAGGGGACATTGTTCCAAGTTCAAAAATCAATCTCGCCTCCTGTTGCATTAGGCGCTGATCCAAAAAACCCCGTCTCCCACCTTTCCTTAGGACAAAAATTCCACAGGCCCTAAGACCCTTTGGGTTCCCTTGATGATAGCTTTTAAAGTGGTCTGAGACAGGGCTCTTTTCATTCCGCGTTCTGATGTCCCGGACATGCTCACCTACCCGCGCCCGCAGTTCACGCTTGGTCTTACCAATGTACTTCCTGCCGCACGGGCAGGTGAGCATGTACACCACGTACGTGGTCCCACAGTTGATGAACCCCTTTATTTTTCTAGGTGGGCGTCCTCTTGTGCCAGCATAAGTGCTGGTCTTTTCTATAAAGGGGCAGATTTTACAATGTCCACATTTGAAACACCCTTCAAGGTTATCTATACCAGATGTCATCATGGGTCTAACCAAATCGCTGTGAACTAATCTGTCCCTTATATTTGTCGCCCGCCGAGCCGTAAGTAAGGGGCGTGGGCCTACACATCGAGCTATTTTAGGATCCAGTTGTAAGATATGCCAGTGGGACTGTAAAATTGTCCTAAAGCTCTCCCAATGGGTACCAAAATGTGTAATTAGTCTCACTGGCTGATCTCCTACCTCCTTCCCCCGCTTCTTCTTTTGGGTATCCTTTCTCAAAAGGTCTCTCCGATCCGCATCAAGGGCCCTCTTAAAGCAAGTACGGATAAGTCTATGTGGGTATCCCCTTTCCCTAAAACGACCTGATAATTCCCTAGCTTCCCGCACGTAATCACACTCAGAACTACAGTTCCTGCGGATCCGCAAGAACTGTCCAAGGGGTATCCCGCGCAGGAGTGGGAAAGGGTGATGGCTAGTGAAATGAAGTAGGGTATTACCCGCTGTGGGCTTTCTGAACGTAGAGGTGGATAACCTAGTCCCATCTCGCCTAATAAATAGGTCCAAGAATTCAATACATTGGTAACCAATTTTGAAAGTGAGACAGATATTACGCATATTCTGATTCAACTGGTTCACAAAGCTCTCAAAATCAGAAGGAGTCCCCCGCCACACCACCAAGACATCATCTATGTAGCGCAGCCACAGGGCGACCTGCGCCCCAAAGTCAGCCCGCCCGAACACCTCGAGACTCTCCCACCGTCCCAAGTGCAGGCAGGCGTACGATGGGGCACAGGCCGCCCCCATGGCTGTTCCACGTATCTGATGATAGAAACTGCCATCAAATTTGAAGAAATTGTTAGTAAGCACAAAGTGCAATAAATCTACCACCATTTCATTGTGGGCAGCGTCGCAGGGGCCCAGCTCATCAAGGAACTGGGCTACCGCCTCTAGGCCCACGGTGTGGGGGATGGAGGTGTACAACCCTTCTACATCGATGCTTGCCAACAACCAGTCCCCTTCCAATTCAAAGGACTGTAGTTTCCGCAAAACATCGCTACTGTCTAGAACAAATGATGGCAAAATCTTCACCAAGGGTTTAAGGTTTTCATCAACAAATCTAGATACACATTCCAAGGGGCCCCCATTCCCCGACACTATGGGCCTACCTGGTGGTGCGATGGGGGACTTGTGGATCTTGGGGATGGTATAAAGTACCGGGACATTATATTCTTTTACAGTGAGGTATTTAAATACCCTAGGAGTCAATAGTTTTTCTTCCAATGCCCAATCTAATTTATCATTGAGTCTAGCCACTACACTTGGGAATGGGTTTTGTTCCACCTTTCTATATGTCCTCTCATCTCCCAATTGTTGCCTAATTTCTTTTACATAATACTCCTGATTTAACAAAACTACATTACCTCCTTTATCACTCGGGCGTATGATGATATCAGACGCACTTTCCAATTCTTTCAGGGCAGTGCTTTCAGCTCGTGTCAGATTCATATTCATTTCAGATACACCTTGTCTCCAATTTATTTGTTTCAAGTCATGCTGAACTGCTTGAAAAAATACTGAAATATTTCGATTCATTGTCAAAGATGGAAAGTTCTTTGATTTAGGACGACATTTCTCTAAGTTAGGTAGAAGGTCCGGGATTTCCTCATCTATTGATGTGATCGCCCCTAGTTCATCACTAACTGCACCAACAACTGCCCCTGACACAGAGTCTCCACCTATATCTAAAGGGGGACTTGGTGTCACTTCCAAATCTAAATCACTACAGATTGGCATGTCTCTTGAATATAAGCTTTTAAAGAGAACTTTTCGCAGGAATAAAGCTGTATCTTTATATAACGTAAATTCATCTCCACCTGCTGCTGGGGAGAAAGACAAACCCCTGGATAGAACTGATCTGTGGTGCTCATTTAAAGTGAAATTTGATAGATTAATCACATTAAGGGACCTATTCTCACTTGTGGTTCCTCCTACTAAGGGGGCCATCTCTTTCCCGTCTTCCTGATACCCCTTAGGCTCTTTACTCTTGTGGCGACGCTGTCCCCGCCTCCGTCGTCTCCTTTTCCTAGTGGATCTAAAAAAGACACCGACCGTCGTGATTTTTGGGACTGACGTGGGGGGCTCTCATCTGACTGCTCAGTTTCACACCCTGAGAGGTCACTAGAAATCTCCTTCCAATTTCTTTGTCTACCCCCTGCCCGGCTTCTGGGCTTTATTTCTAAGAAAACCTTTCCTGACTCAAAATCAGCTGAGTCTCTCCAAAATTTCTTCTGTTTTATTTCCTTCACTGCTTTTTGTACCCGCTCCACCTCATTTCTTACTAGGTCATTCAACTTCTGAAAATCAGGGGCATCCCCTAGGGTGTCTAATTGAGAACAACTAGTTTTAATATTCTCATCTAATTCCTCTAGTTGTAGTTTTTCTTCTTCAATTATTAGGTTCATTAGCCTAATGCCATGTGCAATGCATTCTTTTTGCCAATTTATCATAAATCTCTCGGAGCGCAAATGCTCCGCTGGCACTATACGTTCCCGAAGGCCCCTGGGGATCACCCTTTGTTGAACATAATTTTCAAGGGTACATATATCCCAATACCGTTTCAATTGCTTAACCACTAGGGACTTGTGTTTCTTAAACAAGGTCCTAGTCTCACCTCCTTGACTAGTTGGTGGCCCCCCTTCCGATGTCTCAAAAGCTGCCTGTATACTTGATATGCAAGACTTATCCAATTTAAATGCCATACCTAAATGCGCAATTAACATATAGTGTGGTCACTAGATTATTTAGCAGAAAAGTCCCCAATAATCACTATAGGTGTGCACAAAATAACAAATGCTAATACCAAGGTAATTCGTCCTGGTGCTCACAGAACAAGAACTCTCAATCAACTGCCTGTTAGCGGAGGTAACACATCTCCATATCAATACATCAACAAACAATAATTAAAAAAGGCTGGAGAGAGTATAAATGTCAAAGCCCATGCACTGCCGCAAAATCCGCGGCGTCCTACTAACCACCACAGGAATCTACTCAAAAGAACATACAACACAACTGGTTAAATGTAGGCCTGGCAAAATTGCTAAACAACTGTGATTTGCTGAGCAAACAATGATTTTATTGCACCAATATCAGCACACACATGGGACAATACTGACAGATAAAATTGTGAACATACAGTGGTCTAAAATCACGGGGGCCCACCGTGCACACAACACACACTCCCGCGCACACTAACAGCACACCCCACTAGCAGCGCTGCTGGAAACTGCCTAAACTACAGAATGACACACTGCCCGTTTAAAAAGTAAACTTGCAAGCTGGAAATCGCTGCCAGAGTCAGTGGCATAACTCCTCGCCAAGATTGCTGCTTAATACAATATGACTCTGAAGTTCTGATGGCCATGTGGAAATCCCGCCGTTATTCAGATGTCGTGGACTGCCCCTTGTCCCAGGGCCCAATAGCAGTCTGCGCTCAATACAATGATATAGGAAATATCTTACTTCAGCGCCATATCACTGGCCAAAATGTATATCTCTCATTGGGGGCTCAAATGAATACATGCCATCACGGGACAAAGACGCCTCACATAGGCAAGTACTTAGCTGTGACATGCCGGTATTCTCCACTGATCGTTGGCCGTCATAATGTCGGTGTTGCGCAACACTTAGCTTGAAGGAGCTATAGGCATGAGCAGGGCCGGAAGCGGGGTGGCTTGCACGTGGAGGGGGCCGGCCGTCCGCCGACGCGCGTTTCGCTCCGCCCACCGGAGCTTCGTCAGGGTGGTGGGCGGCCCTCCATGCTCCCATTTTATGTGTAAAGTCCCTCCTTCAGAAAACAAGGTAGCCAATCATATGCTTGCTGCTCGTAGTGACGTATTCCGCGTCATTCAGACACTCTCGTGTGGCTCAAAAGACAAACAGGCATTCATGTACTTCCTATTCGGATGCGTTCCACGTCATTCTTATAGTGCCGGCCTTCATAGGGTGTCACAAGCACATAGCTACCCAGAGCATATGCTACGGAATAACACACGCAGCTGACGGCAGCACATATTTATCCGGCTGCCCAGGGGACATACAGCGAGACTCTCTATCCCATCTGCCACATATATTCATCATTGGGATAATGGTGTGTGTGTGTTTTAAGGGGGCCTCCGACACACTTATCAGTTCAGGTAGTGCCACCTATTATATATAGTATTTTAATAGCGCATCAGTCTCTTATTATCCATTTCAGTAATTCCATATTGGGGTGCCACATATATCAAGCTCCAGATCAATTGCTAAACAGGGCCCACATGGCAGATATCTGAGTCCATGTTACTGCTGCAATGGGCCCATATGGCTGGGGGGCACCTTGTTAGAATCAATCTTGGAGGTTAGAAACCTTGCTCAAAAAACTCTCCTATACGGGCCAGCTTGTGTGTCCATCCCCTTTTATCACAAAGAGACACTCATGCTTCCCAGAGCCATGTTCATTTAACTACATATTTACAAACTTACATATTTACATATTATTGGACTCCATCCCCACTCACAGTAGTTAAGATATCTCAAACACTATTTGCATAGACACATATTCACACGCCTGTAGGTCAGAAATGCCGTGGCTCCATCTGTATGCCCTCTTACAAAAAAGCCCCCAAACCAGAATCGACGTTTAAGCCATCAGGGGACATTGTTCCAAGTTCAAAAATCAATCTCGCCTCCTGTTGCATTAGGCGCTGATCCAAAAAACCCCGTCTCCCACCTTTCCTTAGGACAAAAATTCCACAGGCCCTAAGACCCTTTGGGTTCCCTTGATGATAGCTTTTAAAGTGGTCTGAGACAGGGCTCTTTTCTTTCCGCGTTCTGATGTCCCGGACATGCTCACCTACCCGCGCCCGCAGTTCACGCTTGGTCTTACCAATGTACTTCCTGCCGCACGGGCAGGTGAGCATGTACACCACGTACGTGGTCCCACAGTTGATGAACCCCTTTATTTTTCTAGGTGGGCGTCCTCTTGTGCCAGCATAAGTGCTGGTCTTTTCTATAAAGGGGCAGATTTTACAATGTCCACATTTGAAACACCCTTCAAGGTTATCTATACCAGATGTCATCACCTGCCCGTGCGGCAGGAAGTACATTGGTAAGACCAAGCGTGAACTGCGGGCGCGGGTAGGTGAGCATGTCCGGGACATCAGAACGCGGAATGAAAAGAGCCCTGTCTCAGACCACTTTAAAAGCTATCATCAAGGGAACCCAAAGGGTCTTAGGGCCTGTGGAATTTTTGTCCTAAGGAAAGGTGGGAGACGGGGTTTTTTGGATCAGCGCCTAATGCAACAGGAGGCGAGATTGATTTTTGAACTTGGAACAATGTCCCCTGATGGCTTAAACGTCGATTCTGGTTTGGGGGCTTTTTTGTAAGAGGGCATACAGATGGAGCCACGGCATTTCTGACCTACAGGCGTGTGAATATGTGTCTATGCAAATAGTGTTTGAGATATCTTAACTACTGTGAGTGGGGATGGAGTCCAATAATATGTAAATATGTAAGTTTGTAAATATGTAGTTAAATGAACATGGCTCTGGGAAGCATGAGTGTCTCTTTGTGATAAAAGGGGATGGACACACAAGCTGGCCCGTATAGGAGAGTTTTTTGAGCAAGGTTTCTAACCTCCAAGATTGATTCTAACAAGGTGCCCCCCAGCCATATGGGCCCATTGCAGCAGTAACATGGACTCAGATATCTGCCATGTGGGCCCTGTTTAGCAATTGATCTGGAGCTTGATATATGTGGCACCCCAATATGGAATTACTGAAATGGATAATAAGAGACTGATGCGCTATTAAAATACTATATATAATAGGTGGCACTACCTGAACTGATAAGTGTGTCGGAGGCCCCCTTAAAACACACACACACCATTATCCCAATGATGAATATATGTGGCAGATGGGATAGAGAGTCTCGCTGTATGTCCCCTGGGCAGCCGGATAAATATGTGCTGCCGTCAGCTGCGTGTGTTATTCCGTAGCATATGCTCTGGGTAGCTATGTGCTTGTGACACCCTATGAAGGCCGGCACTATAAGAATGACGTGGAACGCATCCGAATAGGAAGTACATGAATGCCTGTTTGTCTTTTGAGCCACACGAGAGTGTCTGAATGACGCGGAATACGTCACTACGAGCAGCAAGCATATGATTGGCTACCTTGTTTTCTGAAGGAGGGACTTTACACATAAAATGGGAGCATGGAGGGCCGCCCACCACCCTGACGAAGCTCCGGTGGGCGGAGCGAAACGCGCGTCGGCGGACGGCCGGCCCCCTCCACGTGCAAGCCACCCCGCTTCCGGCCCTGCTCATGCCTACAGCTCCTTCAAGCTAAGTGTTGCGCAACACCGACATTATGACGGCCAACGATCAGTGGAGAATACCGGCATGTCACAGCTAAGTACTTGCCTATGTGAGGCGTCTTTGTCCCGTGATGGCATGTATTCATTTGAGCCCCCAATGAGAGATATACATTTTGGCCAGTGATATGGCGCTGAAGTAAGATATTTCCTATATCATTGTATTGAGCGCAGACTGCTATTGGGCCCTGGGACAAGGGGCAGTCCACGACATCTGAATAACGGCGGGATTTCCACATGGCCATCAGAACTTCAGAGTCATATTGTATTAAGCAGCAATCTTGGCGAGGAGTTATGCCACTGACTCTGGCAGCGATTTCCAGCTTGCAAGTTTACTTTTTAAACGGGCAGTGTGTCATTCTGTAGTTTAGGCAGTTTCCAGCAGCGCTGCTAGTGGGGTGTGCTGTTAGTGTGCGCGGGAGTGTGTGTTGTGTGCACGGTGGGCCCCCGTGATTTTAGACCACTGTATGTTCACAATTTTATCTGTCAGTATTGTCCCATGTGTGTGCTGATATTGGTGCAATAAAATCATTGTTTGCTCAGCAAATCACAGTTGTTTAGCAATTTTGCCAGGCCTACATTTAACCAGTTGTGTTGTATGTTCTTTTGAGTAGATTCCTGTGGTGGTTAGTAGGACGCCGCGGATTTTGCGGCAGTGCATGGGCTTTGACATTTATACTCTCTCCAGCCTTTTTTAATTATTGTTTGTTGATGACTTGACCATCAACCAGAGGATCTCCCTTGCGAGGTCTTTAATGCACTGTCTGATTGTGATGTTTTTGTGAGGTTTATTCTCTCAGCGATGGATGACACTATTAAAATGTGTGCTAGAACCTCGGTTCTTGTGGTGGCTATTCGCCGCCTGCTTTGGCTGCGACAGTGGGGGGCTGACAATGATACTAAAAAGGCTCTTACTGGTCTTCCTTTTAGAGGACGACGCTTATTCGGGGCCCGGTTGGACCTTTTTGGAAGAAAGGGTAAGGCGCCCTCGCACAGAAGGCCGTCCTGGCCGCCCAGGGGCAGGGACACCCCTCCCCCTCCCTACGTTAGTGTCAAGCGAGAACCAGAAGTATGCTTCCAACTTTTTGGAGTGGAGGCCCGCCCCAGGGGGGGCAGGCAACGCCCTGGGACCTCCGGCAGGGTGAAACCAAAGTCTGCCAAAACCACACGAGCATGAAGGGACGCCCTCGCCCTATTGGGCGAGGGGGCTGCCGCAGCACTTGGCTCCTATCGCAGGGCACCATGCTTCGTCCAGGTTGTTACAGGAGATAGTCCCCCTGGATGCAGAATGGAGTTTGCTGGGCGGTCCTTTTCTGAGGTTGTCAGGGGTCCTCTAGTCCCTGTTTTCCCTTCGGGAGTTGACGCAGGCCGAGTTCGGCGTGCAGGGTCTGGGCTCTCTTACAGGTTGGCCCTTGACTGATAATTGCATCCACATTGCCTTTTCCCTCTGGGATGAAGCAGTCTGACCAGGGCCGGCATTCTGGACCTAGCATTCTTATTTTTCACAGGCAGTTCCTACAAGGTATCCACCTGTTGGGCCGCAGGCGCTCTTGGCCAGTGGACCTCTTGATGCCTGCGAGGATCTATATTTCCTTCTAGTCCCTTGTGCCTTCAGGACACCCAGGCCATTTCCAGCCAGTGTTACAGGACCAATTCTGCGGATTAGGGTCTTGTCTTGGGTCCCCCCCCCCCCTGCTCCCAGACGGCTCACCAAGGCGAGTAGTGACGTCCGCGCTAGGTTCTACTTGCTTGTCATTCCTTTCCAATTTGCATCAAGCCGCGTTGGCTGTTGACTTGGGGCTCCTGGGGAGTCTTTTGGATTGGTGCTCAGGCACATCACTTTCTTAGTGTACCCTGGTTTCGGTTTCTCCCTTCGGGGTGGCATTTAGATGGGTTCAGGTTAAAACTTTCCCTGCTGCTATTGTGGCCTTAGTATGGAAGGGGCCTTGCCCTCCTTGTGGTCACTTTACCTTCACCTTGCAGCTGGTGGGCCTGTCGGTGGCGGCCCAGATGCTGTCCTTTATTCTCTGGTGCCCTTGGGCCCTGCGACACCTTAGGTTACTTATCCTGGACGGGGTTCCAACACCCCTGGAAATAGGTCAGTACGCCCCCCCCCCTTTCTTGCGGGGGTTCCTTTTGAGTTTGTAAATTCAAGGAAGTTGTCAGGGACCATCCGTTCCTTCTTGCCTATCCCTGTGAATGGTCATCATGGGGACCATGCCAGGCAGGTTGACTAGGGGGTTCTATTTCTTCTGAACCCCCCCCCCCCCGCGGTTCCTAAGGGGGTCCCCTTTAGGGGGTCCTTTTTCATACTGTTGTCAGTTATCACATTGTGCCCCTTTGGGCCCTAATTTGCTGGACTACTTCCCTTCAGGACTTGTCTCCTTTGGGGACTCTCGGTCAGTCTGATGACAGTGGCCTGTCCGTTTTTATCTGTGAAGGTCTTGAACAGGTGACCCTTCAAGAAGGGTCTGGTTCTGATCTAAGTGGGGGTTACATTCCTTGTTCCTCATTAGTATTGGCTTGTTGGCTGTCCTACTGTGCTAGGAGGGCCTATTCTAGTGTCTCGCTGAACCCCTACTGGTGGCCCTGTGGGGCCCCGTGGCTATTACAGGGACTCTGTCCTGGTTATTGTCCGGGTTATTGTCCTGGTTGTTGTCCTGGGTTATTGTTCCAGGACTCTCTGGCCTTGGTCATGGGGACCTAGTATGGCTCGGTCAGGACATTATACTCTATATGTCTTAACTTCTTCACCCCGCTAGGTGGGGTTCTGCACAATATTGCTGTAGCAAGGGTGTACCGTTACGCTGGGGGCCCTGGGTGGCCCAGTGGGGTGCGGTTCGCAGATTCTGCTGAAGACAGTTGTACTGTGTGCCCTCCCCCGAGGGCTGTTCTGCCTATTCAGGCTCCTTACTACGTCGCCCCTATCTATAGGGATTGGACGGTTGGTTCTTCACCCTATTGGAGATGGTTCTCTCTGGGTGTCTTCTCCTTGGAGGGTTAGACCTAGCTCCCTCCTCTTCTTTTCTTCTCCCTTCTCTGCCGGCTATGTTGGGAGATGTTGCTCTAGTTTGCTTGCTTGGACTAGCTCTCTCTCCTGCGGGATGTTGCCTTATCCCTGGGCCCTAGAGTTCTTACAGCATGACTGAAGTTGGTTCCCTAACTCAGGTCTCTGGGGGGTTTCGGGGCTCGCCCTGTTCGCCCACTGCGGAGCCTAGTCCAATCTTCTGTGTTGAGCATTCCTCAGGGGTTGCTCAGGTGCATTCCCCAAGGAATTCCTAAGCTCCCTGTGGGGAGGTTTCTTATCCTGATGCCCTGCTAAGGGTTCCCCTGGGTCTTATTCAGGTTCTTGTCTGAGCTGTTCCTTCCCTCACATCGCTCTTCCGGGGCGGTGGCTTCATTCAGAAGTGTGCCTTAGGGGATGGCTTTGTTAGCCTAGTCACTATATATATATATATACATATATGTTTATTATCTGTACACCTTTAGGCGTGGATGTTCCGCCTTACACCGAGTTTGGGTCCAGACTGAGTTTTTTATTCTCCTTTATTCCAGACCCTCCGGCCTCGAGACTAGTGTCTTGCTTACTTTGAGCCTAAAGGGATCTGTCTCCCTCCACAGGCACTGGAGACTCCTGGACTGTTCCCTGTCAATGATTGGGACGATGCCCCTTGGGGCTTATAGGCGTCTCCTTCCTTTATGCAACAGGAATTGATTGCTTCCATGGTTGGTTCGTCCTTCTGAGCCTAAAGTGAATGTTTCGGCTCTTGCTGAGCCTTGTTAGCGTTGTTTTTCAGTATTCCCGCTGGTCTCGCCGAGACCAGGGTTCGTATTCCCCGATGGGGAGAGTTCTAAGGTTGCCATGGCTACCCTGTTTTTGCAGTAGCGTGGTTAGGCTGTTACTCTGGCCTATTTGTTTAGGGGAGATTCATTCTTCTCTCTTGGGTTTTGTTCTCTTCTACTTGTGCTTGGCTTGGGCCTTCAGCACTCGGTTCTGTTGAGCAGGCTGACTAGTTCGCTGCTTATGTTTCACTCAGCCTTTGTAGGGTTCATAAGTTGAGTTAGAGCATTGCTCATGTTGCTCTTGGTAGCAAGGTTGCGGGTGACAGCGCTGTTACTGTTGGCTGTGCCTTTTCTCATGGGGATCCCACCCTACTTTATGGACACTGCTATTGGATGTCCCACATGTTATTACTATATCTGGAGCAGGACGTGCTATATGCTTAGAATAATACAACTCTGTGAAGTACTCACCTGTAGAGTTGATATTATACGCATACAGCACGTACTGCTCCACCCCACCCTGGTTCACCTTGTTCTGGATCCCCTGTATGGTGATTATTATCTTGGATATTATTGCCAGTCTCTGGGTGGTTGTTTTCCTCCTGGCTTCTCTTTCTCACTGCTTGTCAATGCTGGGGATTTGTGGTAGGTCCCTCGGTATATGTAGGGCCGGGAGGAGCTTGTTTTCTACATGTCTGCAGTGCACGGCGCCTCAGGCGGAGGATTACCCACATGTTATTACTATATCTGGAGCAGGACGTGCTGTATGCGTATAATATCAACTCTACAGGTGAGTACTTCACACAGTTGTATTTTTCCTCACTAAGGAGATAGACAGAGGAGGAATCAGATCACTGTAGCCACTCAATGAAAGGTAAGCTACTGATATTTATTTTATAACTTATGACTCGCCAAACACTTTAAGCTCCAGTTGAAGAAAATAGATCTTTATTAGAAAGCATTCTGTATTGCTTATTAGTCTCATAATAAAGGATCTGCGTGGCAAATACAGACCAATACCAGGATTACCAATATTCTTTGTTTAATAGGCATAGCCATGCCAATCATCTCTTTATGTCTCTTTGTTAGCCCAAGCGATCAGAGAACAACTGAGTATGTAATGTATAGAAAGAGCTTTAACCCTTTATCTTTTATTCTATGTGCTCGCCTCCCCTAAAATTAAAAAGGAATTATGGTCAGAAATGACCATAGTCCCTCTTTAATAGGCAGCAAGGGGCAGCCTGACCCGGGCTGCCCTGCTGTGCATCAGCGCCGGTAAAACAAAGAACCGGCCACCCGGATAATCACCTACTGCTGCCAGAGAGCAGCCTATCTGCCTCCACGGGCATCGCTGTTTTACCAGCGCCAATGCACAGCTAGGAAGCCCGTGTTGTGATGCCCTGCTTCTACATTTTCCACTGCTCGCATTAAAAGAAAAAGCCCACCTCCATCCTGGATCCAGTGCCAGTTCCCGCCCCCCCTCCACCCAGTGTGGCCACTTCTAACAACTCGTCGGCCACGGCAAGGAGGGGCCTTATATACCAGAAGTGAGATGATGTCATCTCATTTAGCAGGTATAAAAGACCGCTCTCGGCAGCGGTCAGATGGCCGGAGTCTTTGGTAGAAGGAGGTAGTGGGCAGGGCATTCCGATCCCCCCACCCAATTGCTGACTTCCGCCGACCACTTCTGGTCCGGCAGCAGCGATCGGGTAAGGCAAGACTGGACCTGGAGGTAAGTAGTAAAAAAAAAATGAAGAACTTTTGAAAGTGTGTTTTTTTTTTTTTTTTTTACATTAAACTCTTTGTGAACTGATAAGGGAATTATGAGACCCATCAATTCACAGGGCAGAAAGGGCTGGCAAGTAACCTGCTGGCAAAAAGGGTGACTTGCCATTACCCCTCACCCCATTACCTGTATCCTCAAAGCGGGGTAGGGGGGTTATTAGAAGAGCCCGTGTGAGTGAGATGTGCTTAAGGTGCTGAGCTGATTTAGTATTTCATTTTTTTATTATATTATCAAATGTGTGTTTTGTGGAAGCAGTTTTCACTATCTGCAATCTGTTGCCAGAAGAGAAAATTGAGCCCTGTACACACAAAACACTGCTACTGCACATGTGAAAGGCTGAGCAAGCTCCCTCACCTCAGCAGTGGCTATAGCAGCAGTGTTCTGTGTGTACAGGACTCGCTTCTTGGTGTACAGACTTGGTGTACATTGCAGGTAGTGTAAACTGCTTTCATAAAAAAACATGTTTGCTAATATAGGAAAAATACCAATAAATACTTGAACAGCTCCTTGAGGACACCTGGCACAAAAAAAAAATACACTTTCGAAAATTCAATTGAAAGTGGACTTTGTCTTTAAATATTTACCCAGTCATCAACTACTTTTTGTGGACTAGTGTTTCATCAAGCTTTTATTGAGGCTACACTTAGCGAGTCAGACCATGCTAGAATTTCTGTACTTGGGTTTCGGCCATCACCAGCAGGAAGAGGGAGGTTGTGATGGCGCTGTATAGAGCCCTGTTGAGGCAACAGATAGAATTCTGTGTGCAGTTCTGGAGACCTCACCTGCAAAAAGACATTATTCTAATAGAATTGAATAAGGATTGAATAAGGTTCAGGAGGGAAGTGTTTTGGGAAGAAACTTAATGATAGAACAAGGGGGCACAACCTGAAGCTAGTCGGGGGGAAGATCAGGAGCAATGTTAGAAAATATTACGGTATGTTACAGAAAGAGTAGTAGATGCTTGGAACAAACTTCCAGCAGAGGTAGATGAAAAATTGTCAGTGAATTTAAACATGTCTGGGATAAGCACACTTCTATCCTAAGATAAAGAGAACATACAGTATATACATAAGATAAAGAGAACATACAGTATATACATAAGGGCAGACTAGATGGAGCATATGGTCTCCTTCTGCCGTCAACCTTCTATGTTTCTATCAGTACAAGGCAGAATTTAATGGCTATTCGGGGGTTAGGCTTGGTAATGCCATACCAGCTAACATGGATATCCCCATAAGGTAGCTTGCTGCTCTGATTTGAGGGAGATAACATTGTAGAATATACCTACATGAGATCTGATTCTTACAGATTCAGTGTATATCTTTAAACTGGACCTTCAGCATAATTTAATAAAAAGCCCAAACCTTTAAAAAAAAAACTATTCCCCAGCATATAAAATAATTATATATTTTAAGTTTTTAGTCACTTATTATTCTTTCCCCTACTGGGTTGCAACTCTGTTCAGGACTCTAGGATACGGGCACAGCCATATTGCCTCAGAAGCATCACATACTGAGGAGAGGAGATAGGGACAAAAGTGCAGGGGCGGGGTAATAGCTGTGCTTTGCACAGACAGAGCAGAACTGGGATCAGGAAAAGAACAGCAATCCCAGAATGCAGAGCAGCACAGTCAGAAGACACTTCCTGTCTGCAGGCAGCCTGAGACTCCATGGGTTGGATGCTTAAAGGCTCAGAAAATGCAGGTAGGATGATTTTTAATGTGGGCAATCTGTATGTACGGGATGGGGGAACATATAAGATAGACTCTTATTCAGCGAAGGTCCAGTTTAACAGAGCTAGATACTTTTCCCTAAGGAACATTGTTTAAATAATAGCTAACAGTGATAAATCTGGCTGCTATTAGGGCATCTGGAAGAATGTTTGCCCTATAGAAATTGGTCTATGCTTTTTTTCTGCCTTCTATGAATTAAATAGTTTTCCCCTTGCTGAAACCTGATGGATGGATGTATAACTATGTAATAACACTAAAACACATTCACTTTAAGATTGATTTACTTTATTTAAACATTTTTACATTATTAGTATATATATTTTCCTTGACATGTTATTACATTGTATTCATTTCTCTAGGAAATAAAGAATGAAACATTAAGTAGCATGGCAGCTAATCAGATATTCACAGTAACGGCGGCCATCGGAGTAATGCATGGTGCAGCCAAAGAGGGAGGTACAATACCTGTGGGTTGCAGCTATTTTCTGAGCTGAGTAAAGGCAATTCTGTATTAACTGCAGTCAGTGTTACACATTTGCACAAGAGACACTAGCTAATGCATATGCTATACAAATCCACAGCAAGACATGCAACAGATTTATTTTAACCGGACCAACAGCCTGGCACAGTTGGAAAAGAAAGGTAGCGGCCATTTTGGAGCTTCCTCTCCCAGCATCTCAGCCATGCTGCTGCCTGGATTTAACTGCCATAACTGACAATGCACAGTAACAGGAAGGCCAGGAGATGCATGAGCCGCCATTTTGTTTCTAAAATTTTCTACAGCAGCAGTTAGAAAAAGGTAAATTAATTTTGTGCCAAAATCTAAATTGCCCCGTGGGATGCATATGAGCACTGTTTGTTCTGTTGGTCTGGTTTAAGTCATTTTTGACTCCTCTTTAAGGCTGATTTCTGCTAAAGGAAAAAAAGATAGTAAAAATGTACTGCATTCAAATAAAGAAATGTTTATGAAGAAATATTTCTAAATCCTCAGTTGCATGGGCACAGAGATTATCACCTCTCTGGTTACACCTTCAAATTGTATGATGCTAGTCCCAGGATTGCCAGTAACAGTGCAAGAAATCTGATTGCATTTATCTTGCAATGTGTTATAAGAGCAATGCAAAGTTTAGGTATGCCCAGGACAGGCCGCCTAGGGGGAAAGAAGTGAGAGGGGGGACATGATGGAGACCTTTATATATGTGAAAGGATTGAATAAGGTTCAGGAGGGAAGTGTTTATAAGGAGAAACGTGATGATAGAACAAGGGGGCCCAACCTGAAGCTAGTCGGGGGGAAGATCAGGAGCAATGTTAGAAAATATTATTTTACAGAAAGAGTAGTAGATGCTTCCAGCAGAGGTAGTTGATTGACAGTCACTGAATTTAAACATGTCTGGGATAAGTACACATCTATCCTAAGATAAAGAGAACATACAGTATACACATAAGATAAAGAGAACATACAGTATACACATAAGATAAAGAGAACATACAGTATATACATAAGATACAGAGAACATACAGTATACACATAAGATAAAGAGAACATACAGTATACACATAAGATAAAGAGAACATACAGTATACACATAAGATAAAGAGAACATACAGTATACACATAAGATACAGAGAACATACAGTATATACATAAGGGCAGACTAGATGGAGCGTATGGTCTCCTTCTGCCGTCACCTTTCTATGGCCCTTATTTAACAAGGGATAGCGCCAGGTAGCGAATGGTGAGCGAACGGTAATGACGGTGACCGCCACGAGAACGCCGGCTCCCCTCCGCAATCACACATTTATCAAGCCGATCCTGCTTAGCGACTGACAGAGCGCCAGATAGTGAATCATTCATCATTATTCCAGCCTCACCCCACAGCGCCAGCGAGCGACCTTGAACAGCGACAGGCATGACCTCTCGCTACCTGGCGCTCTCCAATGCATTTCAATGGAGCAATCTTTAAATATTCTTAATTAATTGCTATTAATGTTTTAAAAAAAAAAAAAATGTCAAAAATTCTGTGACCACTTCTGCAATGTTAGATATTTTTTTTAAGGTAAAAAAAAAAAAAAAAATGTGCAGAATTGATATTACAGGTCTGATATTATTGTATTCATATTACAAAATGTTTTGAAAAACTTGTTTTTTTTTCTCCCAAAAATATGGTTGTTTGGGGGTTAAAAAACTACTTTTAACCCATCGCCGCCAGCGCTCTGGGGTTTAAACAAGCATTTCACTGCGCGAGAATTTTTTGAGCGTGATTTGTTAATGAATATGGTGGGAGCCGTTCGCTATGGCCATTCGCTGTCATACGCTCCCATACAGCGCGGAACCTGTCAAATAGCGACTCCTCACCCAATATTCAACATTACGGCAAACCGACTGAGTCGCTATCAACTACCGAACAACGGCCAAGCACAGCGACTACTAGCGGGCGATCTGAAAATGCCGCTACTGTCGCTCATCTGTCGCTACCTGGCGCTATTAATGAATCGGCCTCATTATGTTTCTATGAAAAAAGCCCATCACTGCCTGTGCGGAATTCCACTTTAATATTCATTTTCCTATTACTATCAGCAAGAGAAGTGGACTTTAGACAAAGCGGGCATTTTGCATGCAGGTCATTTTATTGCGAGCAATGCCTAATGGTTTGCTAAGCTTTAGATGCATCTTTATATAGTCACCTCATCTCAGCAATACACACATTGCAATCACTAACATTAGTGGCAATGCTGTGATCAGCAACATTACTGGAAAGGGAAATCTTATCCAAGTACTTGTAGGCATTTATGACATTTCCATGAAAGGAAAACATTATGACCGGCTCCTGATTGCACCTTACAGATGTGTACACGAGCACATTCACAATGCAAAGTCTAATATCCCACAAATTACATCAACATTTCTCTCCAGTGCCACCAATAAAAAGACTGAAATCTAATTGCAGATAAAGCAGAGCACTCAAGTTAGAAGCCTGACTCTTATTTATGGTGATCTATTGCGCTTTCAGCAATTAATAACATGCTACAATGGATGCTGAGTATTGAACCCCTATGTTATTATTATTATTGATGTTTATTCATATAGCGCCATCATCTGCCGTAGCGCTTTACAAGGTGTGTTCGCACACGTGCATTTTATTTACAGTTTCAGAAAACATTTCTTACATGTTACGCTGTACAACAAAAATATTCTGAACCTCAGTATTAAGTTGTGAATTTTAAAAAAGTATCATATGTTAGCCTTTTGGGTAAAAATTTTGCAAAATATACTCCGTAAAAATATATTTTGAATAACTGTAATATGAAAAATGATGACACGAAGTCCAAAATCTGAAGTTTAACTGAATGTGCTGTATAGTGAAATTGTTTTATATCTATATAATATATATATATATATATATATATATATATATATATATATATATATAATTCAAAAATAACTTTTTACATTTTACAATGACATTTATCAAATATATGTGGAGGCTGATTCACTACTAACGGCAGGTATTGCCAGATGAGCGTCTGTATAGCGGCGCTTAGAGCTAGTAGACGCTGTGAAGTGGGTATCAGGTGCTGTAACCTAGCCTTGCGGTTGCTGTAGTAAACTGGCCGGCATTGATGGATGTGATGTGTTTGGGCGCCCTAACAACAGTATATCACTGAAGCGAGCGAGAGGTAGCGCTAGCTCAATGTGTCTGGCACTTAGCGCTCCGCATCATATTTATAAACACTACACACACACACAGCGTCGGCGCTCTAAAGCTGGGCACTATAGCATAGAGTGCCAGACACTGTGTGAGTCTGTTTTTGAACACATATCCACCAGTAACAAAGCAAAAACACATGGAATAACACTTTAGTGCCTGACTTGTAATGACAATTCTGCGTAAAAATATAAAATGACAAATATTTAAAAGTGTTTGTTTGCAGCCAGGAGAGGCCACACAATGATTTGGGCAAAAATAAAAATAATAAATTGGCAAACACGCTATTTATACACAACTAATGAAGCCCCATGTATGGGAGAGCGACACTGAGCGAAAGGTAATACGTGGCGCATCTGAGCCTAGAGCGCTGGCGCTATACGCTGAGCCACCTGGATCAATTCATGTGACGCTACATGGCGCTGTTAGAGGTGTGGTTTTGCGAACAGCGCCCGGCGTTCACCAGACGCTGCCTGCCGCTACGAGGCGCTACCTGGCACTATCCTTTCTTAAATAACCCACATAGTTTTCATATTAACAATCACCAGCAGATGGCGACCCTCCTTGGAAACGCATTTTGTTGATTTGACTAAAAAACACCACTAATGTTCAACATAGTTTGGGTTTTTTCATAGGTGCTACTTCTATGCCACTACCCTCAAAGGTTAAGAAATGTGATAAATAATGTGGAACACATTTTAGTAAAATAAGAACCAGGGAATCTACAATTAATTATTACATTTTTTCTCTAGGAGAAATGTGTTAGCATGTATATATTTTCTCTTACAGACCATGCCTCTAGCTATTAAAGCAGCCCAAAACCCACATTTTTAACTAGCATCCCCTGAATTGCACCCCCTATGAAAATTACCTTTTGACAATTTTTAGTGCTCCTGCTTCATTCTAATCCCAGATAATGGCGCCTGTTTTAGCTGTAAAGCTCCGCCTCCTCCATTCATTGCCACTGTTGTGTGTGGCAATGATGTAATTGCCACACCTATGCAATGACTGATCGCCTGCCATCTTACAGAGAGGGACAGCAAAAAAACAAAGTTATAGGGCAATTAAAAAAACTAGAATATCCATTTCTAGTTCTACACTCTAAGAAAGGAATATCGGCAGGGGCTATGGCCAAACATATTTCACGTATTTTAGGTTTGCTAAACCTAAAAAAAAAAAAAATATATACTAGGCAGTAAAGCTAGTATGCGTGTAGTTGGCTGATAGGTTGATTGTTTTCATTTTGTTTAGCATGGTTAAAGCTAAAGAGACTCTGCAGCCATTAAGGCTGGATGAGCAGTATTTCTTTTAGTATCTTAAACACTGGTCCTTTAAGACTTGCAGAGGGATAAGGGGGCCCTTGATTGGGGCATGGCCAGCAGTACAGATGCCCAACAGTCTAAAAATGACATGTTGGTTATCAATAACAGGTTAGTAGTAAGAATCCACACAAGACCTTACTTTTTTACATTTTCCTACAGACAGGCTTTTAAGGAGACGTATTGCAAAATTGTAATATTAAAATCCATATAAACACATTGGCTAATGAGCGAAGGAGTCACGTACACACCCTAACTGAATAAAAGCTTGTGGTTGTGACTTTAATTGAGGCTAACGTAAAACCAATGGCAAGATGGTATATGGTCCCAGAGAAAATGAAACACTTTTCCACTGAGTTCCAGGGGAACTGCTTCTGGGGGTGCCTCTCTCAGGGTTGTACCGGCATGTGTGGTGGGATTGCCCAGTAGTTAGTTCTCAGCAAGGTATGTGGTAGGTCTGTGGTCAGAGACCCTTGGGTAGCTCTCCTCAACGCGCCAATCCTCCTCAGTTCTAGACTGCAAAAGCGGTTGATGTATTATATCCTATCAGGGGCAAAGCTGGTGATAGCTAGGGCTTGGAGGTCCCCCTGCCTTGAGCTTCAAAGCCTAACAAGGTTACCTGTATTATGGCCATGGAAAAAAATACAATTCTGTGAGTACTCACCTGTAGAATTGTTTTTACTATGCACCGCACGGCCTGCTTCATGAAGTCCTTACATCTGGGTATTCCGCCACAAGGTGGCGCAGTGCACTGCAGAAGACTTGTGGCTCCTTCCGGCCCCATATAAAAACCGGAAATCAGCCATAGACCTCCAGTGTTGACAAGCAGTTATACAAGAAGCCGGGAGGTAATAAAGGTAAAAAAAAAAAACCCTTAACTAACTTGGAACAATCACCATAAAGAGGCAACCAAGAATAACGATAACAAGGGAGGGATGAAGCAGGCCGTGCTGTGCATAGTAAAAACAATTCTACAGGTGAGTACTCACAGAATTTTATTTTCCCTAATGCACAGCACGGCCTGCTTCATGAAGTCCTTACATCTGGGACATCCAAAAGCAGTGTCCGTAAGGTAGGGTGGGATTCCCAAAGAATAACGGCAGGCAGTTCAGACCACTACCGCCTGAAATACCTTGCGGCCAAAAGCAGCATCAGCTGAGGCCCTAACATCAACCTTGTAAAACTTGGAAAAGGTATGAACAGAAGACCAAGTGGCGGCCTTACAAACTTGTTCAACAGAAGCTTGGTGCTGAAAGGCCCAAGAGGCACCAACAGCACGAGCGGAATGAGCAGTAATCCGGAAAGGAGGAACCTTCCCTTTAGCAGAATAGGCTTGTACCACCGCCTGACGTATCCATTTGCTAATAGTAGATTTAACCGGAGGCAAACCCTTCCTAGGTCCAGCAGGAAGAACAAAAAGAGCATCTGATTTCCTGAGAGACTCAGTAGCAACCAAATATAACCAAATAAAACTTCAATGCCCTGACAACATGCAGAGAATGAAGGGTCCGTTCTTGGAATTAGCAGGGTTAGGACACAAGGAAGGTAAAACAATGTCCTGATTGAGATGAAAAGCAGACACAACCTTAGGCAAGATATCCGGCTTAAGCCGAAACCTTCCTGATGCCGCTCAAAATAAGGAGGTTTAATGGAAAGCGCCACCAGCTCAGAAACTCGCCTGACCGAAGTAATAGCCACCAAAAGGCCACCTTAAGAGTCAGAATGGGCAAGGCAGCCCCACAGATAGGCTCAAAAGGAGGACCCTGCAGAGCAGACAACACCAGATTTAAGTCCCAAACCAGTAGCATAGGTTTACGTGGCGGACGCACATGGGTAGCTCCCTGGAAAAAAGTCTTAACCAACCGGTGAAAGGATCTTTGGAAAAAATTGCCAGAGCTGACACCTGTCCCTTGAGGGTACTAAGCTGAAGCCCCGAATCCAAACCATGTTGTAAAAATTCCAGAATCCTGGGGATAGAAAACACCCAACAAGGAAGAGACTTGGACTCACACCAGGCAATGTAAGCATGCCAGACCCTGTAGTAGATAAAAGATGAGGACTTCTCCCGAGCCCGAATCATAGTATCAACAACAGAGGCTGGCAACCCCTTAGCCATCAAGATGGAGGTTTCAGCAGCCAAGCGTTAAAGCCAGCGTTTGTAAATTGGGATGGCGCAGCTGTCCCTGAGTGAGAAGATCTGGATCCATGGGCAAAATGTACCGATCTGCTGGCAACTGCACGACGTCTGCGAACCACACCCTCCTTGGCCAACAGGGGGCCTCCAGAATGGCTGGTGCCCCTTCCTGGGCAGCACCCTGCCCAGCAGAGGAAAGGGAGGGAACACATAGAGGAGCAGAAACTCCGTCCAAGGAATCGCTAGAGCATCCGTGGCGAAGGCCAGAGGATCCTGCGACAGGGAGACAAATCTTGGAAGCTTGTGATTGTGGCGGGACGCAAACAGGTCCGAATCCGGCTGACCCCAACGGTGACGCAGGGAGTGAAATACCTTGTTGTTGAGGGACCATTCCCCCAGCCGAGACATCCCCCTGCTCGGGGTGTCTGCCTCCAGGTTCTCCACCCCGGAATGTAGACCGCCGAGATGCAAGGGACATTCTCTTCCGCCCAAGACAGTATCAGGGACACTTCCTGGGGGCTTGCTTGCTCCGAGTCCCCCCCTGATGATTGATGTAGGCAACCGCCGTCTGGTTGTCTGAGCGAATCTGAACAGCACGACCCCGAAGGTGTGGGGTCAACTGGGAGAGTACCAACCTGATCGCCCGCAGAAAGTTGTAGAATGTTGATGGGTGCATAGGCCTCCTGGGGGCCCCACTGACCCTGAAACTTCCAAATTCCCTCCAACCAGTCAGACTGGCATCCTTGGTGACATTCTCCCAGCACGGCGGCAGAAAGGTCCTGCCCACTAGAAGATTTCTCGAGTGCAGCGCCTCATGTAAAACTGAGCAAAGGGAACCGCCTTGAAGCAGGACACCATCAGGCCCACTAACTGCATCCCCTGCCGAATGGAGAGATGGTGACACATGAGCAGAGCCCGTGCCTGCATCTGAAGGCCTTCCACTTTCTGCTGAGGGAAAAATACCTTGACCTGAGAGGTATCCAGAGTCATGCCCAGAAAGGACCTCGCCAAAGATGGAGACAGTGAAGACTTGGGATAGTTGATCACCCAGCCGAAGGACTCGAGAGTGGAGGTCACCACCTGAGTATCCTTCTCGGCCTGATGAAGAGACTGAGCAGCAATGAGAATGTCGTCCAGATAAGGGAGGATGCGAATCCCCCGGTTCCTCAGAAGTGCCATTACGCCCGCCAGCACCTTGGTGAACACCCGAGGCGCCGAGGGGATACCGAACGGTAAGGCCACAAACTGGTAGTGCTGATCCTCCAGAGCGAACCTCAGAAATCTCTGATGACCTGGGAAGATTGGTACATGGAGATAGGCATCCTTGATGTCCACAGTGGTCATGAAGTCGCCCGGCCGGAGGGTACTGACAGCAGAGCGCAGCGGCTCCATGCGAAAGTGCTTGAACTGGACAAACCTGTTGAGACCCTTAAAATCCAGGATGGGCCTCAGAGAACCGTCCTTTTTGGGCACTGTGAAAAGATTGGAGTAGTACCCCTGACCCTATTCCTGGTAAGGTACCTGGCAGATGACTCTTGACTCCAACAGGTGTTGAACTGCTAGGTGCAAACCCTGATCTGAGGGTTTTGAGACATCCGGGATCTGAGGAATCTTGCGGGTGGCCAGGCTGCAAACTTTATCTTGTAATCGGAGGACACCACCTCCTGAATCCACTGGTCTGAGACGCGAAGCTTCCAGACATGAGCAAAGAGCCAAAGCCGCCCCCCCACCCGGATGGGTGAGGGCGTCTCCTCATGCCTGAGAGGCCTTGGGAGGGGGTTTGGGCTTGGAACCCCATGAGAGACCAGGACGACCACGGGATCTACCACGGCCCCAAAAATCTCTGCGGCTACCCGAGAAGAGGGAGCCACGACCTCCTCTGGAAGCACGAAAGGAGGGGAAGGAAGCGGAGGCCTCCCGAAAGGGCCGAGGCTGCTTCCTACGCTGAGGTAACCTACCATCCTTGGTCAGGACATCCAGATGCTCACCAAAGAGACGAAGCCCCGGGAAGGGAAGCCCGATGAGAGACTTCTTAGCCGCAGCATCAGCTGCCCACTGGCGCAACCAAACAGATCGGTGCATAGCCACCAGGAGGGTTGAAGCCCTACCACCCAGCCGGACGGCATCATCCATGGGAGACAGCACAAATGCAACAAAATCAAAGCAAAGCAGGAGGGCCCTATAATCCTCCCTCCTCCTACCAGCCATGACGCCATCCGCAAGACGCTTGATCTTCTTCTGAAGGGCAATGGCCGTAATGGCTGCAGCACAAACAGGACGCAAGCCTGCCCCTACAAAGGTGAAAGCATGACAGGCCAGATGATCCATACGTTGGTCCGCGCCATCATGCAGTGTAGTAGTGTCAGGGGACGGCATGACCGAAGTGTTAGACAACCCTAGAACAGGAGCGTCCACCTCAGGACGCGACCAGCGCTTGACCAGGTCAGCAGAAAAAGGATACTTTCTGTGCAATCCCTTGGGCACCGTGGGCAATCTGTTAGGACGTTACCACTCCTTGAGCACCATGTTGGAGAAATGGCCCTGCTCCGGGAACTCCAAGCGTCAGGGTGAAAGAGCGCACCCTGCTTCCTCTTCGCCACCTTAGGGGGGGCGATGTGCAAAGTCTCAAAAATGTCCAACAACAGTTTATCAGTGTCAACAGGGAGCCCGGTATCCTCATCAGAGGCGGACCCCGGGTCACTGTCGTACCCTTCCTGATGGTCCCCAGATGAGTCTGAATCATTGAAAAGCTCCCCCTCCTCTAGGGAGTCACGGCCGCCAAACACATGAAGGCCCACATCCTCCTCGGCAAAGAGGGAAGGCGCGGTGTTAAGATGCCGCTTCTTGCCCGAGGCCTTGTCCATCACAGGTCGTGCCAGCTGCCTCTCAATGCTGGCCACGTGTAGTGCCAGATCAGATTGGGACCCCCTGCTCGTATCCCCCTCACTGGGGGCTAAATGCAGGCGTGGGGGAGTAGGAGATGCCTGGGGGAGCGCAGAGCTGGGAAGAGAAGCGCTCACCCCGCCTGGTCCGCAATAATACTTTGGGCGCACGGCACACAAACCGCGCCACCACCACTCAAAGGGGATGCCCCGCACATGACACACAGCCGGGATTGTCCCGAAGGACCCCCGAGCACGCTATCCCCAGAAGCCTGCATATGGTGATTAACACAGGCGCAATAGGCCAGTATAGGGTAAGAGCTAATAAAAGCCACCCAGGATGCCCCCCAAGGAACGCCCACAGAGAGGGCCAGGAAGGGAGAGGAGGGGGGGGGAACGTGACCGGGAGAAACCACAACACACAGTTATCCCGCCTGAAAGACATAAGCAAAAATACACATAAGCATCCCACAGCACATGCCCCAAAAGAATAAGCAACCCCCAAAGGAGACTCACGGACCAAGAGACAGCACGTGCAGCACCGACAGTGGCTCGCCGTACAGCCAAGCCAAAAACGGATGGTAGATAAGCTAAGAGGTCACCGCCACAGCCCACGCAGGAAGAAGGGCCTCCGGACACGCAGCACCGCAAAATGGCGCCACAACGAGACCCTCGAGGGGTGGGCCACGAGGGCATGATGCGATACGCGTCATCCCCCGGCACCGCCCTCCCAAAGAGCATAAAAAACGCGTTCACGTGACCCGCGCCAGCGCCAACACAGGCCACAGCACAGCAAAACCGAAGCGCCGCCCGCCGCGGAGCGTGGTACAATGCGGCAGTGGCGAGAGAACAGCAGCGGACAACCACCGCAAAACCGCCCGCCTCTGCCACCCCCTCCCCGAACACCTGCCGGGGAGAGGGAAGAGGGCAGGCAGCGGCGGGAGAAGACTAGCCGGGGCCGGACGGAAGGAAGGGGGGGCACCAAGGAGACGGGGCAAACAAAACAAGGGGAGACTAGATAATAACACCAGTCCCCAAACACAACTCACCCCCTACACATAGCGAAGGCAGGATTTCCTCATCCCTCAGCAGGCTCACCATAAAGCCTATGGCCGGCTACCCTTTGTGGTACAGGGTCTGCGGCTTGGAGCAGCGCTCCCCGAGCACCTGACCCTAGTTCTCCTCTACCCTCACCCAATCCGTCAGCCAAGGCTGGGAGGCAAAGAGGGTCCGGAAGCGGGTGGAAATAGACATGCAGGGCCGCAGGCTTGGTTGCCCCGCTCACCTGCGCAACATAGAGAGCCATCTTCTATCTTCGCAGTATCGGTGCGGAGGAAACACTCAAGGTCTATGGCTGATTTTCGTTTTTTATATGGGCCCGGCAGGAGCCACAAGTCTTCTGCAGTGCACTGCCCCACCTTGTGGCGGAATACCCAGATGTAAGGACTTCATTAAGCAGGCCGTGCTGTGCATTAGGAAAATGTCCGCTATTCATAATAGGACTTTGGAGCTGTTCAGGGAGGTGTGGAATCCTTGGGTTCAGAATTTTCTGCCTACAGATTTTGATGTAAACCTAATGAGCATCTGATCCTTCCTCGACCCTTTCCTTTACTCCCATCCTTACCTCCTTTCCCCCCCCCCCCCATAGGGGGTGTTATTTTTCTTTAATTTATTTGAATTGAACTTCTGTAGTAACTCTTTAATTTGATTTGATTTTCTTGTATGCAGTGAACATGCTTTTGATGTTGACTTAAGTTGTCTGTAATCTTTAAATTCTGTGTATGAACAGTATTATGCTTATAGAATAATGTTCCGAATATACACAATAAAAAAAGATTGATAAAGAAAAAAAATAAAAATAAAAGCTTGTGGTTTTCTTCTCCAGGTAGGAGTAAAATCCAGAGGGGACAGAGCCCATCACCCTGATTTACACCACTTTACAGTTTGAGATTGCTTTAAGGTTTGCCCTTATGAAATGACTAATCTATTAGTCTAGTAGCAGGGAGCCAGTCAGCCATATTGCTCATGATGAACAATCATTTGACAGGTTAAAATGCTTTGATCAGTTTCCCCAAGTGGCTTGTAAGTGTCTGTAGGATCCATTGTAACCCCTCCCCCCACCTGGGGGTTATTGGATATTAAAACTAGACAACTAAAGCAAAGCACTTTTACTAAACTCAATTATCTGTTGTCGGCTAATATATATCACTAGTTAGGGTTAAGTAGGGACAACAGAGCCGGGGACTCTTGTGGGAATAACAATCAATAAGCTAATATGCAGCACTTTGCAGGCAGATGCAAAAGCAAACAATTAGTTTTAGGCCCTGAAATACAAAAAAAAGACAAAGACGGCTCCAAGAAGGTGCAAAGAAGTGGGATCTCCCTTATAGTAAAAGGTTAGCAAAATGTAAACCATTTAGCTTAGAAAAGGAACGTCTTAGAGGTGATATAATAATGATGTATAAAAATATCCATGAAAAGTACTAACAGGCAGAAAAACAATTCATTTTAAGAACTGTACAAAACACATGAGTACATGATTCATATATGGAATAGAGGTGATTGTTTTATCGTAGGAAGGGGGTCAAGCGTTCTCTCTCACTCCCCAAAGCGGAGAAAAGTAATTTTAAATTTTGCATTCATTTTTGACATTTCCAGGCAGTGGGTGTTGTCCGCTCACAGTACAAAAGCAGGTTAGTATCAGTGACACCCTTTGACACCCAATCACAATGCTGCAATACACAGGAAGCCACAGGGGACAGAGTTAAAAACCGCCAGTAGAGCCCTATGATTGGTTGTCTACCGCTAGGGGATTCGGGGGGAGTACCAGAAGTCAGTAGCAAGTTTTTGCTTCTAGGTGCTGCTGCGAGGTTACAAGAAGGGAGAAGGGCATTAGCTATGAATAGGGATGAGCAAACCCCAAAGTTTGGGTTCGGCAAGTTCAGGCAAACTTTGAAAAAAGTTCGGAGACTCCAAATTTGTCCCCATTAAAATCATTAAGGACCTGAATTTCGGGGGCGAGACACAGAGTTGCCTCTTTAAATGTAGAGAATTCTTAATCAGAAGCCCCCTAAATATGCAAAACTTATTTTAGCTACACAGCTAATTTAGGTTTGTCTATTTGATAACACAGCTTGTCACACAGCCTTATTCTTTTCCCTCTCGATCCATCGAGCTATTACATTCCTGTTGGCTGGCAGCGAAAAGGGGGCTTGACCAGGGGGTTCCTAACTTTTTTTTTCATCAAATGCCATTTACTATTTTCACATTTTCTCAATTACCGCCTGAGTGGTAGGTATGGGCTGTCAATCACCTCCCTGCTATTCCTCTAGCAGGGCGCGCACCTTCGCCAGGAATTTGTGAATGGCCAGCAGGTGCATGCTCTCTGTTACAGGGTAGCGGGGGATGTGGCCACAGGCCCCGCTCACTTAGACGATTCCTTAGACGAAGGGCGGAAGCGGATCCGAGCCCACTGGTTGGACGAGAGGCCGCACATGTGCGTCAGACCGGGGTAAGGCAAGTTAGATTGGGTGACCTGGGGGAGGTTTCAAACAGCGGGGCATCCCCGATTGGGGGATTTTGTGTGTTTTGTGTGATAGACAACCCACACGCACCACCCAGGTGCAAGGGAGGACTGGGGTTAAAAACGGCCCAGGGGTTTTCTTGTCACACCAGCCCTTCTGCAGTGTGTCCGGACCGGTAACTATGCCCCCATAACAGGCAGTGTGCTGAACCCTTCCCCCCCCATAACATGCTGAGTGGCAAAATCCCCCCATAACAGGCTCTGATGTAGAAACCCCCCATAACATGCTGAGTGGTAGAGCTCCCACAACATGCTGAGTGGCAGAATCCCCTTAACAAAATGAGTGCTAGAACCCCCATAACAAGCTGAGTGGCAGAATCCCCCCCCCCATAAAAGGCTGAGTGGCAGAATCCTCCCCCCCATAACAAGCTAAGTGGCATAAACTCCCCCATACCATCCTGAGTGGCCGAATCCCCCCCGATAACATACTGAGTGGGCAGAATCCCCCCTTAACATGCTTAGTGGTCATAATGGGCTGAGTGGCAGAATCCCCCCACTCCCACTTTGCCATCAGGGGATGCCACCACCGGGAGCTGAGGACTGCTGCTGAGCTGGGGCTGCCCGCCGCACCTGCAGATCTGTGCAGCAGCCTATGATGTCTGGGTGGCAACACAGCAGCAGCATGAGAGTTCCGGCAGAGCCAGGACTCCCATGTAGACTTTGTGCGCCATCCGGATGTCATACGAAGGTCGCCACCTCTCCTGCAATGGCCAACTACATGCTAATTTGATGTCGGCTCTGCCTTCTAGCAACGGGCCACCAGATACTTTGGGTGGCCTGCAGTGGCTCCCATTCACCCGGCCCACGGCAAGTAGCCAAAGTATTGGCAGCCGGTCAATGCAGGGGAGGTGGTGGCCTATCAGTCATTGTCCCCGTGGTACTTGAATGGAAAACAGAAAGTAGTACTTGGTAGAAAAGGATTTGGGAACCCCTGCTTTAGAGAGTAGTATAGATTTTATTATAGCTTTTCAGTTGCACACCCCAGAATCACGAGATCAGTGTAAAAACAAGGTCCTGATTTATCAAGCACTGTGAGCACCACATGGACGCACATTGTCATACAGTAAAAACATATTTATTGATTTTTGCATGTCAGCGCACAGTAAAAGAGGCATTTACAGTACTGAAACCATCAGCATACAGTGGTGCGGGGCTTTTATTTCCCATAGGATACAACTGGTATGTTACACAGCAGATTATTTTACCTGCACTACACCGGCGCTTTACACCGTGGTGCATAGAAAAACAGCATAATAGCGCACAGTAGTGTGTACCATGGTGAGCCCTGTGACATGTACAATAGTGCACTGTAACAAAATGTGTAAATCATACAGTAATAAACCTACAATAATAAAGGCAACACCTACCGCTCAATACAGGTCCTAACGATATTCTGAATTTTAGCAGCTCAAGCTAGAGTAGTTCATTATCTTTTAGGTATATGGTAAAATTGCACCTGAATGAAAATATAAATATTGAAGCAACGCTCTTCATCTTTCCCACATAAATGACATACAAACATTGGAGGGATGGGAGCGCTCCTGCTGCCCGCTATGCTATGCTACACATACGGGATTGAAAGCTCTGATTGCGCAGTTAAACCGGACCTTCAGCATGATTTAATGAAAAGCCCAAACCCTTAAAAAACTATTCCCCAGCAAATTAATATATTTTAAGTTTTTAGTAACTTGTTTTTATTTTTCCCACTGGGCTGCAGCTCTGTTCAGGACTCTAGGATACGTGCGCCGCCATCACATACTGAGGAGAGGAGAGTGGGGTAAAGTACAGAGGGTTGGGTTATACTGTAGCTTTGCTTTGCACAGACAGAGCGGAGCTGGGGTCAGGAAAAGGTCAGCAATCCCAGAATGCAGAGCGACACAGTCAGAAGACACCTCCTGTTTGCAGGCTGACTGATGCTCCATGAGCTGTCATCTTGGATGTTTAAAGGCTCATAACATGCAGTAGATGCAGGTAGGATGAGTTTTTATGTGGGCAATCTGTATGTACAGGGTGGGGGAAACATACAAGATAGGCTCTTATTCAGGGTGAAGGTCCGCTTTAACACAAAGAGAAAGAAAGGCACACGCTGACTTCCCCGTGTATCTCCTTCTGTATATTTATACTTCATTTATACATCATTTAACAGAAAATACTCTGCCCATTTCTATACACTGTACAAATCCCTACTATACAATGGTAACTGATTATTTGGTGTAGTGTGCATTTACAGTAATAGGCTTACACCAGTGTATATACAGATTTAGCAGTATATTAACAGTAATTATTATTACAGGGTATTTTTGTGTACAGAATTATTTCTTTGCCCATATTCACTTCCAAAATAAACTGTCCTCAGTCAGTTAAATGTGATCCAACTAGGCTCCTGTATGATGCAGGATCTCTTAAGAAAACCTCATCATTTAAAGTGGACCAAAACCCAAGGTTGGCCCAGGAATTTATAAGATTCTTTAGCCAATCGATTCCCTCCACTCGAGGCATCCAAAACCAGGATGCCCGGCTGTGTGAAACTCCCCCCCCCAGGTCGCCCATAAACTCACCCTCTTTTCCGGTCCAACGTCGCATGCGCGAGCCACGGCTGCATCCCCGCTGTCCCTCTAGAAAGGCGCATGCCTGTTAGAGGCTAACGGGGTATGCGGCCCCCAGCGAGCTCAGATCCTCTCGTATTAGACGAGCTTCTGGACGAAGGGGCTCGAGCCGATCTGAGTGCACTAATTGAACAAGCGGCCGAAAATGCGCCGTAGGGCCGGGAAGAGGTGGGTTTGCTCGGGCGACCTGGGGGTTTTCACACTGCAGGGCATCCCCATTATACCAATGAAGATATATATATTGTCCAGCCACGAAATATTCAAAACAACCACAACATATTATGATAATTACTTAAACTCTCTTTGTTCTATTTGCTTTGGAGCAATTTAGGAATTAAAGAGGATGAACCACCAGCCTAGAGACAACAGGACTCTAGGGCCAGTGGGCCTTTGTGGGACATCCTGATTTTTGTTGCCCTGCTGTGGTCACGGTGATCCCATGGTGCATACATTTCCCGCTCTGTACCCTTGTCAGACATTTCTTGAATGGCTGATGTTGTCAGAGCGTGTGTGGAAGAGCCAGTGCGCAATGGGCCCGTTGTTTTTCCAGGGGTGCCCCCAACATCCCTAGAACAGCACTGGACCTGTGCCAAAGAGCATAATGGATGGGAAGTTGCCAGGGCTGGTCTGTCAAACCTCTGGGCCATGAGCTGCCAGGCCCTGTACCTGGTGTTTTTTTTAAACCTTGCAGTAAAAAGACTCGGCACAGCACACGGACATTGCACGCTTTTACTTACTTGATGCAGGCATCTGCCGCTGTAAAATAAAACGTTTGCATGAGGCTGATAAAAATTAATGAAACAAATTAATTAAAAATACGGGAGCTTTGCTGCATCACCTGAGCAAGTTCACCCGGGCAATCCTGTGAGGTGAATTTTTTGACCTGTGTTGAATCAGACCCATGGTTTAAAATACCCTTCTAAGTCATTTGTATTTCATGCTACAAGCACAGTAAAGGGCAAATGCTTATGCAAAGTTGTTTCAATATGGAGTCAAAATCAACAAGTTGGGCCGACATGCCTAGGTTTTTCCTCACAGTTCTGCTTCGGGGGTCGAATCACTGCTGCAGAAGAAAAGTAGACAGGTGCGCTTAGAGATTTGTTTTGATTTTGGGTAAAATCTCATAAAGTTCTGGGAGAGGTTAGTGTTTTCCCTTTTTTAGAAGGAAGGTGAGTGTTTAATTATTTTGAGTTATTATGGTGTTTGAGGATGGCACAGGTATGCCTTAAAATTAGAGGTAACAATGGTTAATTGCCCTTGTTTAGTTAACCCTCAGTATGTTCTTCGGCTACAGCAGTATAACCACAGCCCGTCCCGGGCCGTGGCGGTGAGAAGTTACTTTTTGATTAATTATCTATTGATCCTATACATATGAATATACAAGCTTCCAGCAATCACTATATGTATGCTTCTAATTAACCAATTGTATGCACTTTTATTGAACTCACTACAAATACCTACTAAACCCTTGAAGGTGTATTACTGTTTTATAGATTTATTTCTATAAACAGGAAGAACATACTGAGGGTTAACTAAACAAGGGCAATTAACCATTGTTACCTCTGTCTTAGTTTTAAGGCATACATGTGCCATCCTCAAACACCATAACTCGAAATAATTAAATACTCACCTTCCTCCTAAAAAAGGGAAAACACCAACCTCTCCCAGAACTTTATGAGTTTTTACCCAAAATCCCAAAAATACCTAGGTGCACCTGTCCCTACTTTTCTGCTGCAGCAGTGATTCGACCCCGAAGCAGAACTAAAATAGCCGAACAGCACTTATCCAAACAGAGCATTGGTCAGCTCTCAACAGGCGCAGCTAAAACCATCCTCCTTTTTCCCAGCGCTGACACACACACTGTTCTCACTTTTCCCTCACTTATGTCTCTTTTATATTGCAACAATACAGGTTGAAACTCCATGCATCTGTGTCTGGGGAGATGTTTGCATGACAAAGTTATTTTAGGTGGTTTAGTTTTATTCTGTGTCAACAACCTGTAGAATGCCAAAAGGCAAAGCCAACAATTACATTTTACTACCCATGACTTTCATTAAAGAGGTATTATACTCCGATCACCACCACTTCCTTGTTCATTTGTATAGCAGATTGGCCACCGGCAGTCATGTGATTGCCAGACAGGCGTGAAAGACTAAGGCCCTTATTTATGAAGGAATAGCGACAGGTAGCGACTGGTGAGCGGCCGGTAATGACGGGCCCCGCCACGAGAACGCCGGCTCCCCACCACAATCACACATTTATCAAGCCAATCCTGCTTAGCGACTGAGATAGCGCCATATAGCGACTCATTCATCATTATTCCAGCCTCAGCCCACAGCGCTAGCGTCCGACCTTGAACAGCGACAGGTATGATCTCTCGCTACCTGGCGTGCTCCAATGCATTTCAAATGAACAATCTTTAAATATTAATAATTGTTATTATTTTGTATTTTTTTTATGTGAACAATTCTGTGACCACTTCTGCCATTTTAGATAATTTTTTTAAGGGAAAAAAAAAATAAAAATAAATTGTACAGAATTGATATTACAGGTCTGATATTAATGTATTCATATTACTAAATTATTTAAAATATTTATTTTTTTTGGTTTCCAAAAATATGGTGGTTTGGGGGTTAAAAAACTACTTTTAACACATCGCCTCCAGCGCTCTGGGGTTTAAACATGCATTTCACAGCACTTGATTTTTTTGAGCGTGATTTTTTGATGAATATGGTGGAAGCCGGTCGCTCTGACCAGTCGCTATCATGCGCACCCATACATCGCGGAACCTGTCAAATAGCGACTAGTAACCTTGTATTCAACATTACGACACACCGACTGAGTCGCTGTCAACAACCGAACAAAGGCCAAGCACAGCGACTACTAGCGGGCGCTGTGAAAATACCGATACAGTCGCTCAACTGTCACTACATGTCGCTATTAATAAATCAGCCTCTAAGTGGTTAACGTATGGCTATAGGATCGCTTTAATGTGAAGCCGCTTAATAATTTCATGATGCAGACTTTTCAGGTAGGTCTAACTTACAACCAAAATTGTGAAAATTCAGTTGTATCAATAGCATTATCTTTAAGTATAAGGCAAATGTCAGAGCTAAGCCATACCAAAATGTTTTTGGGTAGATGATGGTCAATTGAACCACCGGCTGGTTAATATTTGTCTCTGACTTCTGTTTTGAGATCTTCGCTTTACACACACCACCCTACAGGAAACTGTGGGGATTATCCAAATGATTTTGGCTCCACTGGAGAGTTTGAGTTTTATGTAATTAAAGTGGCTCAAATCCAGGGCACCTGAAATCAGAGTTCCCCACTGTGTGAAACCCCCATTGTCGGCGGTAAACTCACTGTTACCATCTGCTTCCACATCTTTGTCTTCACCGGAGGCCACATCCCAGGCTTCCCTTTAGCCGTGGCACGCTCCCATGCCAAGCCACTCGAATATGCTGGGGGCGGGAGCAATAAACGGTCTACAGGGACAGGGGATGCAGCCAGATGACATCAGCTGCCATTCTTGAGACCAGACAATCTCAAAAATGAGATGTGGACAGGCCACCACCCGAGGTACTTGGACGGGGAGCGGGGGACAGATTAATGGGTGTCGGGCGGAATGTTTCCGTTAAAAACTGCAATAGGACAATTTTATAAGCGAGGTACATATATTTCTACTGCGTGGTAGATGTTTTATTTCAAAAACAAAAGCTCTCAAAACTCGTCCTTTCCGAATTAATCATTTGAAAAGACCTATTTTTGAACCTTTCAAGGGATTGTTCAGGCAAAAAAAAAGAGCTAAACTCACCTTTTGTCCAGTGCAGCTCGACCGCCCTGACCCGGTATTGTTAAACTTACTGAGAGCGACCATCCGTCAGTGCCCTGAGGCCAGGTCATAACTTGGCATGTCCCCTCCACTGCAAGGAATGGTGGTGCTAAAGGGGGTAAACTGCCCACCAACATTTTGGGTCGTAGAGGACCGACGGGGTGCACGCTCTCAGTAAGTTTAACATCGTTTCTGGTTGGTGGAGATGTGCTGGACAAATAATATAGTATAGCCATTTTTTTTTCTTGCCTGGCCAATCCCATGACACAGAAAAGGTCAACATTTTCATAATACATTTTCTTGATTTTCCAGTGGTCATGAAACTGGGCAGGGACACAACCTAAAGCTCTGTACTAATAAGAAACCACTCCCTAGTGATTCAATTCACCAGCATAAAACCAAATGCCCTTTATAGGTAAACCACTTCCACATATGTCAATTTATAATATATTTATAGAAAGGCAGGCTGACATTTATTATCTGGAATTAACAAATATGGCATACAATATAGAAATGCATTCTTTAAAAATATTTTTTTTTTCAAACTTAATTTTTTAAAGCACATTAAAGATTTAGTTTTTATTTTTTTTGAAAAAGCTAAAGCCCTTAAAAGCATACAACATGCAAAAATCCTATACTAAGCTATTTTACAAAATCTACATTGCAAGACAGAAACTGGCAGAATGTTTTGGCAGGCACTGTACATATATATCACATACAGACGCATGCCATTGCATTGCTATTTGCATTAGGGAAGAATTCTGATATATTTAACACAAGTTACATTTACAGATGTCAAGTTTTATTTTATATATATTTATATATATATATATTTTTTTTACAAGAATAAGGAGTTTATTGGTGTTCATACATTCGTTCCCCCTTGGTTCCAAAAATGCCATTTTATTTTTGACTCGTTGGTTGTCAAATGGTTCAGTGTTGAAAAGATTACAAGTGCGTTGCCAAGGTTAACGTGTAGCTTTTCTTGTGCTTCCATGACATCGGTACGAGCCACAGAGGGGAAATCTGGACGCATTGATGCACATTTTTAGAGGCGACTCTTGAGATTTGCAAGTTGTATCATAAAATCTATTTACACCCTATGTTACAAAGAGGCTCAGTTTGGACAGAACAACAAAAAGTTTGCTGGCTTAAAATGTTTGACATCAAGGTCACAGAAGCCGGATGTGCCCAGGTTCTTTGAAATGTTTGGAAGAACTGTTGGTACGGTTCAAGAAAGTGCAGCCTCAACTTCTCAGTGGCGGTGCTTCAAGAACATGCAGGCACTTCCTCTTTATGCAGTGGACCGAGCATTGCTATTCACATTGTCTAACAGGTTCATTAGTAGATCTGCTAAATTCACTCTTTACTGCTGTAACAGATTGCATTCAGGCACGAGTTTTGGCAATCCGCTCCTGAATTGCGATATTTACAATTTAAAAAAAATACTTTACATCAGGCCAGAATTCTGGTTCCTGTGCTTTTATTAATACAATATTGAGGTAGGTATTACCTCATTCATAAAGGACTCTTTCTCATTTTAGTTAGTAAATACTGGTCTAGTGAAAGGATGTTGCTCCCATCGTATAACTTACTAGAAAAGGCCTGTTGAACATTCACTAAAAGGAACAAAAAAGATGATAAAGGCATGGAAGGCAAAAAAATAATTGCCGACGCTGCGGTGATATGTTATTCGTAAATGAAGGCTGAGGCAAGGGAAAATTGGCTAATTCAGGCTTTCTCTACTCTTCGCGTAGCTGTAGACAGTAGCGGTGGTAGCGTAGCTGAAAGAACATTCTCTCCAGTAATGAATGTGTCATCCCAGGGACGGTGTGGTTTTCAACAACACCCACATGCTTAAAGCCCAAGGACTCGTAGAGCTTGTGAGCTGCTATTTTCACAGCTGTAGTGCCGAGCACGATAGAGGAGTAGTGGTTTAACACTGCAAATTCCAGGACTTTGCGGCCTAAAGCCTTGGCGATACCCTTGCCACGGTAGTTGGAGTCTACAGACATGCGCCGTAGCTCCACTACGTTGTCTTCTTCATTGCCTCTGGCTGCCACTATTCCAACGACATTGCCTTCCAGGACTGCCACCCAGAAACAAGAACCTGCAAAAGATGAAGTGCACAAGTTAAGACATAAGGTTTGCCTGTTTAGAAAAAGTAGAGCGTAAAAAAGGTTTAAGTACCCGAATAGGGTATTAGCTTACAATATTTCAGCTGAATATTGCTCCTGTAGCACAGGTGGTGGGAGGCCTTGACAACCTTTGTACTACAATGTGGGGCAGTTTTAAAATGTTTGCTCTGTAATTTTGATCAGGCATCTGTGAGCTTAAACCTGACCAACACGCATTTTTAGAAAACAGGGGTGTTGGTGTGCTGCTGGGGGGCACCCCGATCAATTGAATGGTGTAAAGCCTGCAAACCTTAACTGACAACTCGCTCCCTCTGGGAAATGTAGCCTCGCGATTGTCCGGTGGCTGTCACATCTTCCGTGGTCGAGCTTCCACTTTGCTGCCTATGTGAAAGCCGCCGGCCAATCACAGGGCTGCATTCCCCCGAAGGAGCAAGTTGTCAGGTAAGGTTTGCGGGCTTTAAAGCGCTAGAACGAGACTGGACTGCAGAAAGACTTGTGGCATCTCCCGGCCCTATAAAAGGTCAGGAACCTCCCACAAATTCCCAGTGTTGCAAAGCAGTTGGACAAGAAGCCGGGAGAATAATAATGAAGGAAACCCAACCAAAAATTTGAACAAATCACCATACAGAGGAAACCAAGAATAATGATAACAAGGGAGGGATGAAACAGGACGTGATGTATACTACAAAATCAATTCTACAGGTGAGTACTCACAGAATTGTATTTTTCCAAGTATACAGCACGTCCTGTTTCACTAAATTCTTTACGTCTGGAACATCCAAAAGCAGTGTCCGTAAAGTAGGGTGGGATCCCCAAAAACAACAGCAGGCAATTTAAACCACTGCCGCCTGAAGAACTTTGCGGCCAAAAGCAGCATCAGCTGAGGCCCTAACATCAACCTTGTAAAACTGAAAAGCAGTTAAGGAGAAGCCGGGAGCATTAAACAATCCAAACTATAAATTATAAGAAGTGCCGCAGCCGTCCCCCCACCCACAAGGGTGAGGGTGCCCCCTCAATGCTGAGCTGGCTTGGCAGCGGGCTTGGCCTTGGAACCCCAGCTTGGACCTGGACGAGCACGTCCTCTGCCTCTATTCCAGGAATCGCCGCTGGAGCCAGAGTAGGCAAAACCTCTGCCTGCTCTGGCACCTCGAAAGGAAAGATTAAAGGAACCTGCCCCCCGAAAGGAGTGACACTGCTTCTTACGTTGTGGTAACTTACCTCCTTTCGCTACTGAATTCAGTTTATCTCCAAACAGCCACATACCCAGGAAGGGTAGCCCTGTAAGTGATTTCTTAGCCGCAATGTCAGCCGCCCACTGGCGCAACCAGACTGATCGGCGAATAGCCACCAGCAACGCCGAGGTTCTACTACACATACAAATTGTGTCATCTAATGTGGTTAAAACAAAGTCATGAACAATTCACACCGCTTAAGGGCTGTGAATTCATCACTGGCCGGGTTAAGCTGGGAACCACTCAACAGGTCCCACCGCCGTGAGCGCCGAGGCACAAACAGGCCGCCAAGGCTGAACCCACACTAGCAAAAGCATGGCAAGCCATCTGATCAATGCGTTTGTCCTCACCATCTTTAAGGGTGGTGGCGTCTGGAGAATGTACAACAGAGGTGTTGGACAATCCCAGAACGGGCGCATCGACCTCGGGAGGGGACGACCAGCACTTCACCGCGTCCACCGGGAAGGGATACTTTCTATCCCATCCCAGGGAGCCGGCTAGGTCTCTCCCATTCCTTAAGAATTACGCTTTCAAAATGATTCTGATTTGGGAACTCCAAGCGAGGCTTCGAGGTCCCAAAGAATTCCGCAGGAGGAGAAATAGCCAGCACATCAAATAAATGGGCCAGGACTCTGGGGGTATCCACGGCATCCCCCTGCATCAGTATCAAAAAACTGCTGATCCTCAAACAATTCCCCCTCCTCAAGCGGGGAATAAACCGACCAGTCAAGGGAATCATACTCATTAAAATCCAGAGCCGGCGCAGCCGGAGACAGGTGTCTTCTCTTAGCTGGAGCCTTTCTGGCCGCAGAGCTAGAAACGAATTTCTCGATGTTGGCCAATCTAGCACATACATCAGATTGCGACTTGTAGGACTCCAAATTTATCTGCACGGGACTTATGTGTGTGCCCATAAGAAGGCACACACATGCAGACATCTGTACATATAATGAACATAATCCCCTCGATTCAAAGAGCAAAAGTTAATTGATTTCGGATCGAGAATCGTAAGTTTGGGTGGGTGTTAGTCATTTTTTCCTGTTTTTTTGGCCATTTACGACTCGCACGAGCCTACGTTCGAATGCGTATATGCTCTTACGATCATCGCAAGTTCGTTCCTAAATTTTAGGATCAAAACGTAAAACTTAGGATCAAATCCTAAAACTTAGGATCAAAACGTAAAACTTAGGATAATCGGATGTGTTTAGGTGTGATTCAGAGAACAGTTTTCAAACCTCTAAATACGTTTTAAAAGAAAGCCACTGCCGACACCTTTTAGCAGTCGGATTGCTGTTCTTGAACAGGTTTTTTGGCTATGTGGAGGAGTCTGCGCGTCTTGAGCTCCAATGAACTGCATGTATCAGCATGGCCGAGGCCATAAATTGTATGGCAATGCATACCTGATTCATGTATGCCTTATAAAAGCATTTTAATGTGGACCTTAATTAGTCCTTTGCATGTAAACCTTTATTTTGCAATACATCCATATATTTGCGTTAATTAAAGAAACTTATGTCCTTTGTTATTTATTTTTAAATTAATGTACTAGAATAATATTTTTAGATTGCATTTATTGGTGTAGTTGTTTACCTTTGCTTTGTTTAATTATTTAAGCACATCTTTGGTCAGATGCATCACACTTACTGAGGAGAGGAGAGCGGGATAAAGTGCAGGATGTGGGTTACTGCTGTATTTTGCACAGACACAGCAGAGCTGGGGGCACGGAAAGGTCAGAAATCAAAGAATGCCGAGCAACACAGTCACAAGGCCCTTTCTGTTTGCAGGCTGCCCGATAATACCTGAGCCGCCATCTTGGCTGTTTCTAGACTCATAACATGCAGAAGTTGCTGGGTGTTTTTTTATATTTGAGAGCAAATCTGTATGTAGAGGGTGTGGGTAACCACACACAAAATTTAAAGTTGTACCATTTGAAGCCAAAATATTAAAATTAAATCCACAAGTAAAAAATGCAAGTTAACTAAAAATTAAACAAAGTAAGATTTACTTATGCAAATGCATTCATTAATGGTTGGTTACTACAAAATGAATGAAATAAAGAAAAATAAAAGACCAAATATTTAGAATGCACTTTAATGAGGTAAGTTTGTAGTGCGCAGCCGCAAGATCAGAAGGATTTACGTCCAGACAAAAAAGGAAAAAGGGCAAAACCAATGTTGCAACCTGAGAAATGAAACGGAAAATTCAGGATGGAAACTGACATAGGTCTGATTCCCGAACTGCCATACGAACGGACGTACATTTTAGGATAGAAACGTATTTGCTTATAGAATCACTCGCAAGTTCATACGAACGCACGAGCGGACGGGAAAAATAAGATGATCAGCACCCAAATCAAAGCTGTTACATGTTTCTTTGAATCGACCCCAATGTGTATAACCATCAATAAGGAAAAATATATCCAATATAAGGGAATGGGCAGGCCAGCCCCAACGCGCTAAAATGGGGCAGGCCGCGCACATAAGACAAGCAAAGGGGGGGCCCAAGAGGGCACTCACGGCCGTGCAATGGCGTCCTGCCAGCGAGGAGTCCTGTGAGAGAGAGGGAGAAGTAGGGCACGCCGCACCTGGCCCCGCCCCCATCCCCCAGTAGAGCGAAAGACGCGGATCCCGGAAAATAGCAGGTGAGTGCGCCAAGCGCCCGGCCCTGCCCCCTGCCCGAGCAACCTGAGGAGGAGAAACTCACCTAGTAAATGGCCTCCACATGCGACCGGAGGCCCGCACACACATGCATACCAACAATAAAGAAGTTTAAGAGGAAGGAAGGCACCCCAACCTTTGTAGAGGGGAACAGGGAGACAAGGAAGGGGAGGGAATCCCACACTAAGGAGTTGAAGGGAACAAACAGGGACGGGGCATCCCAAACCAGTATCACCAACCTGGATACCGCCTACCCCTTAATCTGGGGTCTCACGGGGGAGCATGGCTCCCTAGATACACCTCTAAGGTGTTGGCTACCCTTGCCCGGACCTACAACCAAAGCTGGGAGGCAAAACATGGGTTTAAATCAAAAAAGGTCCGGGCAGAAATAGAACAAATTGGCCGGGTGAAGACCCGGCTTACCTGCAAGGAAGAAACACAGCCATCTTCTGACTTGCTCGCCATCCTGCAGAGACGAATACTGGGTAATGTGTGGGAGGTCCCAGGTATTTATGGACAGGGAGGGGCTCCTTTTTTTCCTGTCATCTCTGCAGAAGTTCGCCCTCTACTGGTTATATTGGAAGCGGGGTGTGTGTGACATACTTGGAATATGAGTGTTGATCTGGTTGAATTGTTGGCATGTTACCAAGTTCTATAGAGGGTTAGGGTTGAAATCTCAGCTTTATATGGGAGAAACCAGCTAGTGAGCCATATATTTCATACCTTGATCCTAGCTCAGATACATTTGAGAGGTAATTAATTACTCCAGTCTTCAAAAAATACCTGTGTACGAGTATTAGGTAAAGTAAATCCAGCTTCTCATCAGGAATCCATATGGACAGAAAAAAATAATTCAAACTTAGTGTTTAATATTCACATTTAAAAAGGCATCCTTTATATACAAAGCACCCGTATAAATTGTATATGTATATTTGTATATACAGGATGCCTTTTTAAACTTAGATGATAAACAATACGTTTTATTTCTTTTTTCTTCCCAAATGGATTCTTGATGAGGAGCTGGATTTACTTTCCTTGGCATTTTCTTTGGCCCTGCAGCAGCCTATCGGTGCTGCCACACATTGATGCTGGATGCCTTCTATGGATACGAGCGTGAGTTGTTAAACCTTTTCTTCTACACCAGTATTGAGAGTCTCTAGAACCCTGTTTGTGGACATATTTACCTGGAGGAGTCTCTAAACTCAATCAGGATTTAAAAGCATGGACAGTTTGAGCGTTTAGGTGGAGAACTTGTCAAATTTTAATGAATACCAGTCAACTTGGATGGCAAGCTTGGCCAAATAAGGCTTCCCACCTCCACTAAAGCATAAAAATAAAGAGATGATATCTCTTTAATCTCGCCTGTTGAATCCAATTTTTATTTTTTTGGGATAACGGGAAAAGATCAGAGCTAATTTAACATTATTTCAGCTGCTAGACGACATGGAGAGGGTCATCTAACACAGGGGTTCCCAATCAGTGGTACACTTACCACTAGACGTACTCGAGATCCCATCAGGTGGTACTTGAAAATGCTGCAGGCTGATCTGTTGCCATCTATACTTCACCTAAGCCTCCATAGGTATAAAACATATCCAAAAGATGATATATTTTTATGTGCATTTAATGCACATCAAATGGCTGTTTTTTTGTATTTTTACCATGGTTTTGGGAGGCTGACAACCCTCATGCACCATCAAAGTGGTACTTGATAAAATAAAGTTGAGAGCCCTTGAGCTAACAGAAAGGTAAGTGACATGGCAGCTAAATATTTTGGACAGATTCTCACCAGGGAAACGGGAATTTGCTTTCAAAGAACACTTTAGACTTATTGTATCTTGTATTCAGAATATTCATTGTGAACTCTGTTAATCCCCATTTCCAATTTACCAGCGAATGTCAGCAATTCTGTACTATAGGTGATCAAATCGAATTTAACATACGTATCATGTGGATGACTGTTTGAGATTTTTCATCCTGAAACGATATACAGTTACAGTATCTAGTTTATTTCGTGATCACATTTTGTAGCATTTAACACTTGGGAGTTATTCTTAACAATGATTATTTCCCTGGAGAAATTAAAGGTAGCGATTTAGCAGAGAGCCTGAAAATGAGTTCCTGGTTTAGTCATCAGTGAAGTAAGACTATGGGAAATTTAGCAGTGCGGTATATAGTGCACCAACAGCCAGTGCTCTGAGCTAACTGCAGCTCCAGCAACTCCATAAGGGATTAAATCAATCCGCTACTAGAATCATTTTCTTTCTCCTCAATAACCAAGTTCTCCACCGGAAAGCCAGAACCTCTAGTCCCCACCACCCCCCGTTCCTGAACTGATATTTCAAATATAAAAATGAATGCTTCTTTTTTTCATACCAACAGGCTTTAATGATTATTTGCTTGTGAATCTGGAGAATGCAGGGCGTCCTACTGTCCTCAACTCATCTTCAACTCCTTCCACTTAAACCGGACCTTCAGCGTGATTTAATGAAAAGCCCAAACTCTTAAAAGACGGTTCCCCAGCATCTAAAATTAATATATTTTACGTTTTTAGTCACTAACTTATTATTCTTTCCCCCACTGGGCTGCAACTCTGTTCAGGAATTTAGGATACGGGCGCCCCCATCTTGACTCAGAAGCATCACACTTACTGAGGAGAGGAGAGTGGGATAAGGTACAGGAGGGTGGGTTATAGCTGTGCAGAGCTGGGGTCAGGTAAAGGTCAGCAGTCCCAGAATGCAGAGCAGCACAGTCAGGAGGCACTTCCTGTTTGCAGGCTGCCTGATAAGATGGCAGCTTCCATAAGCCGCCATCTTGGATGTTTAAAGGCTCATAACATGCAGTAGATGCAGGTAGGATGATTTTTAATGTGGGAAATCTGTATGTACAGGGTGTGGGAAACATATAAGATAGGCTCTTATTCAGAGTGAAGGTCCGCTTTAATAGGGGGCACTGTAATTTACTGCATCGCATAGTTAATATGTGTTGCATACTTAATATGTGTTAACAAATGAGTTCCAACTTTTTCTAAAGAGTTCCAGGTTACAGAAAATATAAACTTGCTCTTTCAAAGGGTTTCGAACTGTGGTGGAGCATCAGTGACTGCCATGAACTGCTGGTCAGACATAATAGCGTTCTGCATAGTCTCTGAAGAATCACTTTGGAAAACAGAACAACGTTCTACTGAAGGACAACCGGGTCAAGTGTTTCATATGAATTTCTGAGATTTCATTGACACGATTACATCCCAACAATCTGAACTCCATTTCCAAAAGCCTCATGAATATACAGAATACTGTGCCAATATGTAGCTTTGTTTTCGCTTCAGCCCTGACATGAGGTGCTTGTAAAAGTCAGCAGAAATGCACATAATAATCATGTTTTCTGCAGCAACCAACTGGAATCTCTTTAGATTTTTACAGCATTTAAACTGGACCAACACCCATTTTACACATAATGGGTGTAGGTTGGCCCTGAAATTAGTGCGGGGGAGGGCATCCCAAATGCCATATAAGCCCCCACCAATGCTGTTTTTTTAAACCTTTCTCGTTGCTCCAACAGTGAAACAAAACTGTGATTGGCTGCTGTCACGTGGATCATCGTTATCTAGTAAACTAAGAGAAAAAAGGTCTGCAGGGGGTTAATGTGCAGGAGGTCACTGCAATCAGGATGCCCCTATGTGCGCTGTGTACAGAGCAGCAGCTCGGACGGCCACATCCTCCGCCTCCCTCTAATAGGGAGCGTGCCCATGCCAGATTCACTTTTATAAATGTGGTATTGCGTACAGCGCCCAGCGGTCAACGGTCGCTACCTGCCGTTACCTGTCGCTGCCAGTCGTTACCTGGCGCTATGACTTGATGAGTAAAGCCCTGTGACATTAACACTTTAATGCCAGACCTGTAATGACAATTCTGCATAAAAAACAAAAAAATCTAAAATGTTTTTAAAAATTACTTTCTAGGACAGGAGAGGTGACACAATGATTTGAAAGAAAAAAAAACAAAAACAAAAAACCCTGTTTAAACAGAAGAAAATGAACGTCCATTGAAATGTATGGGAGAGCGACAGTGAGCGAAAGGTAATACATGGTGCTCTGGAAGCTAGAGCGTCAGCGCTATACACTGAGCCGCCTGTAATAATACATGTGACGCTACATGGCGCTGTTAGAGTCGCTCACCAGATTCACTTTCATGAATGTGGTTTTGCATACAGCGCCCGGCGTTCACCAGACGCTGCCTGCCGCTACGAGGCGCTACCTGGCGCTAGACCTTCATGAATAAACCCCATAGTTGATGTCACTTTACAACAGAAAATCACTACAGTCACATTCTAAAAGTAGCTCAGTGAGGTTTCCATGTCTACACCTAGTTAGTAATTAACAGGGACAATTACAGCAGTAGCATGGAACGAAAAATCTGCAGCTCCTGAATTTAATGCTCTTTATCTGCCTGATCTATTTTTCCAAAGCATGGAAGTGGGCCTCCCTAAATCCTTGGTACCACTGACACCCCCCCCCCCCCCATATAGTCAAATAAGAGGGTAGTTTTGGGCTGCCATTGCTTAGAGTGCCAGTGTGGTAGATCTAGCCATACAAGCCTTGGATACAAGCCTTGGATATAATCTGGTGACCAGGCCTGGGCGCACAGGGGCAGAAGAAGTGGCCTGCTGCATTAATACTGAATGTTATTGCATCTCTGCCGCATCCCCAATCCCTCCATTAGACCATCAGGTCTGCCCAGGCGCACAGAGCGAGTATGCAGCTCCCGAGGCGATTTCAGGATGGGATGAGTATATGTGGATCCTGGAGGGTTTTGGTCCTGTTAAGAAACTGCACAGGGCATCTGCCTATATAATGCAATTGGAAACTTCATTTATCGTGGACCAGAACCCAGCGTGATTGGCCCAGGAATCTATAAGATTCCCAGGTCGATTCCCTCCCCCCCCGGGGCATCCAAAACCGGGATTCCCCATTGTGTGAAACCCCCCCAGGTCGCTCCATTGACTTACTTTGCTTCCCGGTCCAATGGCGCATGTGCAAGCCACTGCCGCATCCCCGCTATCCATCTAGCAGGGCGCATGCCTGCGCCAGGCATTTGTGAATGGCCGGTGTGGGCATGCTCCCTGTTAGAGGGATGCGGCCACCAGCGCACTCGGAGCCGTTGGCCTTAGATGAAGGCTTAGATGACATGAGCGGATCCAAGTGTGCTGACTGGACGAGCAGCCGCGCGTGTGCCGTAGGACCGGGAAGAAGTTAGTTGCGCTCATGGATCTGGGTGGTTTCAGACAGCGGGGCATCCCCGATCAGGGTACCCTGGGGGAAAGGACCAAATGGATAGTCAAAATCCTGGGTTTTGAACCACTTTAAAGTAGACCAACACCCTCCTTGATCGGCCCAGGAATCTATAAGATTCCCAGGTCGATCCAGTCCCTCCGGGCATCCAAAATCGGGATGCCCCGCTGTGTGAAACCCCCTAGGACGCCCTTTAACCTTACCTTACTCCCGGTCCAACGGCGCATCTCGCGCTTGTCTCTAGCAGGGCGCGTGCCTGCACCGGCCATTTGTGAATGCCCGGAGCGGACGCCCTCCTTGTTAGAGGGAAGCGCGAGATGCGGCCGCCGGCGTGCTTAGAGCCACTGTGGTTGTACGTCGATTGGACGCGCATACCACAGCGGCTCCAAGCGCGCTGATTGGACGAGTGGCCACGCATGCGCCGTAGGAGTGGGGTGAGGTGAGTTTTATCGGGCGTTCTGGGGGGTTTCACGCAGCGGGGCACCCCCGCGGAAGTGGACCCAAACCCAGGATAGTGAAAATCCTGGGTGTTCGTCCACTTTAAAGAGAAACATTGCAGGTATTGGGGATGTAATAAAAATATCATTTTGTGAATGCTCACCTGTAAAATGGGTATTATAAGTATGTCACACACCCCGCTTCAGATAGTCATTACACTTGGGTTATACCGACCTGTAGAGGGCGATCTTGCAGAGATGTCATGAAAAAAAGTGAGCCCCTCCCGGTCCATAAATACCTGGTACCTCCCACTTATTCCCCAGTATTAAGACAGCAGTAAAGGGACCAGGAAGAGCCAAAATAACCAGTAACAGTAAAAAAGCTTCACCATATAAAGGATCCAGAATACCAAAGGGTGGGTTGAAGCGGGGTGTGTGACATACTTATAATACCCATTTTACAGGTGAGTAATCACAAAATGGTATTATTCTAAGTATGTCACACACCCCGCTTCAGATAGTCATTACACTTGGGGCATCCAATAGCATTGTCCATAAAGGGCGGGGATCCAAAACAAGGCAATAATGCACACACTTAAACCACTACAGCTTGCAGAACTTTGCGGCCAAAAACAGCATCCGCTGAGGCCCGCACATCAACCTTGTAAAACTTGGAAAAAGTGTGAACAGAAGACCAAGTAGCAGCCTTACAAACTTGCTCAACAGAAGCCTGGTGCTGGAAAGCCCAGGATGCCCCAACGGCACGAGTAGAATGAGCAGTAACACGAAAAGGAGAAACCTTCCCCTTGGCAGAATAGGCCCCAACAATGGCCTGACGAATCCATTTACTAATGGAAGACTTGGCAGGAGCCAAACCTTTCCTAGGCCCAGAGGGCACCACAAAAAGGGCCTCAGTCCTACGAAAAGAAGAAGTAGCCCCCAAATAGTACTTCACACAGCGAACCACGTCCAGAGAATGCAAAACCCTCTCCTTGTCATTGCTGGGCTTAGGACACAAGGAGGGTAGAACAATGTCCTGATTAAGATGAAAGGCAGAAACCACCTTAGGAAGGAAATCTGGCTTGAAGCGGAAAACAACCTTGTCCTGATGCCTCTCAAAGTAAGGAGCCTTAACCCTTTAAGTGCCAGCCTACCTGGAGTTCTTGTCACACTCTGTTGCCAGACCATTTTGCACTATTTTGCGCTCCCCATGTTCAAATGTGATTTTTGAAGGGATTTCCCAGGAAAATGATATATTGTTTTTTTCAGCAGAGTCTGGGCTTTAACATGAAATGTCTTGTTTGTCATTTGTTAGGTGTATTCTTAATATTTTTGGGTGAAATATGTGCAAAAAAAAAAAATACATATTGTTACATATTACATATTGTAGTTTTTTTTTGTAATAAAAAATGTACGTTTGTCAATGAAATCTTATTGCGTGTGAAACCCCAATTTCTTCCGGTTACAGCGTTACCACATATGTATAGGTAGACACCCTTTCCTGCCCAGGAGACTCCCCCAAACTGAAACAGCGCTTTAGGGGATTTTCAGATAAAATACAACTATGCTACGCAATATGCGCACCTTGCAGTTTTTCCAGAAAAACAACCCTTTACATTTGAAATACCCCCAACAAACTATATATTCTCTGGAACTACACACCTCAAGCTTTCTAGGTGTACCAGGCTTGTTGATGTGGCCATAGTTTTCTGGAAGTAATCCCTTAATGGATTCTTTGGTTGCAAAGAGTTTCCCTAAAAAAAGGATAAAAAAGCAGAATCAAAGCCACATTTTCCTAAAAAAACTATATACAAACAAGAAAAAACAAGTTTAATCTGAAAACGCAACATCCCCCGAACAGAACAATACCCAACATGCATAGCTACTGTCAAGGGAAGAGCTGCCAAACACCCCAAAGTAAAGCATGTGCGTAACGGTAATTTTACTTGAAAATTTCAGCTCTGCAGACAAAGTGCGCACCTTGCGATTTTTCAACCAAAACAACCCTTGACATTTGGAATATCCCCCATAAACCATATATTCCCTGAAAGTACACACGTTAAGCTTTCTAAGGGTACCCAGCTTGTTCTAGTGGGCTCATCTTTCTGGAATTATTACCTCAAAGAATTCTTTGGTTGCGCAGGGTTTCCCTAAAAAATTTATAAAAAAGCTGAATAAAAAACACCTTTTCCTAAAATATAAATATGCAAACCAGAAAAAACAAGCTAAGTCTGAAAGCGCAAGGTCCCCCGAACAGAACAATACCCAACATGCATAGGTACTATTAACCCTTTTAATTGCCAGCCTACTTGAGATTTTGTCACCCTCTGTTGACAGGCCATTTTTCCCCATTTTGCGTCATGTTTTGCGCCATTTTTGCTGGAACTTTCAGGAAAATTATATATATATTTTTTTGCAGCAGAGTTTAGGCTTTAACATGAAATGTCTTGTTTGTAAATTTTTTTTTTTTTTTTTACAATATTATTAAGTAAAAAAAATAAATAAATAAATAAAATTTTTTTTAGAAAATTGACTCCTTTATTTTAAATAAAAAATGTATTTTATTAAGGAAAATCATATTGCATGTGAAAGCCCCATTTCTACCGATTAGAACGGTACCACATATTTATCGGTAGCCCCCTGTTCCTGCCCAGGAGACCCCTCTAACTGAAACAAGTATTTTATAACATTCACAAAAAAAATACAAATACCATCCACACTACAAAGGGTTAAATCGAGAAAAAAAATGACATAGGGTCCCCCCTCCCAGAGGAGGGAGACCCCATTTTTTTTTTGATTTTTAAGGGTTAAAAACCCTTAAAAATAAAAAAAAAATTGACGTGGGGTCCCCCTTACCCAAAGTAACCAGCCCGGGACCAGCTATGGGGGCTTGTAGGCACAGAGTGGGGGGGGCCAGCTTTTGTGGCCCTCCCACCCTGCAGCCTACGAGCCCACATAGCCTATGTGGGCCCGGGCTCTTCTGCCCCCCCCCGGCCTTTGGGGAGGCAGGTAATGGGGGTGCCAGGGGTTAATGGCAAGCCACCCGCTTGCGCAGGTGACTTGCCAGACCCCTGAGCCCTATGAACTGGTATAAGGGGTCACATGGACCCCTTACCAGTTCACAAAGGGTTAACAGTATAAAAAAATAAAGACAGACACAGGTTTTTGTAATAGTTTATTCGAAAAAAAAAAATTTAACTTTACTCACCTCCGATGTTCAGATGCAGTGTCCCGCGGCGATCTGATGCAGGTGACAGCTGGGCAGAGAAGGGGGGAGGCAGGCGATCGGATGATCGCCTACCTTCCTCCTTCTCTGCCCAGCCGTCACCGGCATCTGACAGTAGAACTGCCGGGTGCCCCGATGACACCCGGCGGTGACGTCATTAGCCCCCGAAGGGGCGGGGCTAAAATCCAAGATGGCGGCCGCCATCGGAAGATGCGACGGAGGGAGGGCTGTTATGCCCCCCTCCAGAAGACAGAAGACCTGGGGGGGGGGTAATCGGAGCCCCCCCCCCATGAAGAGGAGAGGCGGCGGGAGTCGGCGGGAGCGGAGGTGAGTAACTGTCATTTTTTATTTTTTAACAGGCAATCCCGGCGGCTGCTGAAACGGGGGGGGAGGCACCCTATTCCGGGCCCTCCCCTGCAGCCGGAGAAGCCCCGATCGGCGATCGGAGCCCCGCTGGCTGAAGAGGAGACCCGGCCGGACCAAACAAGGGGTCAGGTAAGTGACTTTTTTTTTAACTTTTTTTTGTGTGATTGGGGAATGCCAGGCACGTAAAATTTACGTGGCTGGCATTTAAAGGGTTAATGGACAAAGCCGCCAACTCCGATACACGCCGAACGGAAGTGATGGCAACCAGAAACGCAACCTTCTGAGTAAGCGTAGAAAGAGCAATATTCTGCAAAGGTTCAAAAGGAGGACCCTGAAAAGCAGAAAGAACCAAATTCAAATCCCAAACTGGGAGCAAAGGCTTCCTAGGAGGCCGCACATGCGTAACCCCCTGGAAAAAAGTCTTAACCAGAGGATGAAGAGCAAAAGACCTTTGAAAGAAAACCGCCAGGGCAGAAACGTGCCCTTTCAGCGTACTAAGCTGCAAACCCAGGTCCAGACCATGTTGCAGAAATTCCAAAACCCTAGGGATAGAAAACACCCTGCAAGGCAAGGCCCGGACCTCACACCAATCAATATAAGACCTCCAAATCCTATAGTAGATGGCAGAGGAAGACTTCTTTCTAGCCCTAACCAGAGTCTGAATGACAGCATCAGAAAGACCTTCCGCCTTCAAGATGGAGGTTTCAGCAGCCATGCCGTCAAAGCCAGCAGTGGACCCTGAGTGAGCAGATCCGGCAGAAGGGGCAGATCTAACTGATCCGCTGCCAACCTTACCACGTCTGCGAACCAAACCTGTCTTGGCCATCTTGGAGCCACCAGGATTGCTGACGCGCCCTCTAGGGCCAGCTTGCGCACCACTTTGCCCGCCATGGGAAACGGAGGGAACAGGTACAGAAACCCCAGATCCCTCCAGTTCAGAGACATGGCATCCGCTGCCAGAGCCAGCGGATCCCGCAAGAGAGACACAAATGCCGGAAGTTTGTGATTGTGACGAGAGGCAAAGAGGTCCACCTCCGGAGTCCCCCACTGGTGGCAAAGCGACCAAAACACCTTGGGGCTGAGCGACCATTCCCCCCGCCAAGATGAGCACCTGCTCAGGGAGTCCACCTCCGTGTTCTCCACTCCCGCAAACTGAAAATGCAGATCTTCCACCACGAACCTGGAAACCCACCACGAAACCCACCACGAAATTGGAACATGCAGATAAGCATCCTTGATGTCTATGGACGTCATGGAGTCCTCCTGCCGAAGTGAATTTATGGCAGAGCGCAGAGTTTCCATGCGGAACTTCCTGGGACGGATAAACCTGTTGAGAAACTTCAGATCCAGGATGGGACGAACGGAGCCATCCTTCTTGGGCACCGTGAACAGATTGGAATAGTATCCCATGTCCAGGAGATCTTTTACTGCCGCCCGGAGCCCCTGCGCGGCCAGAGGGTCCAAGGGCACGCGGGACCTGAAGAACCTGGGAGGAGGCCGGATCTCGAACTCCAGTTTGTAACCGGAAGACACCACTTCCCGAACCCATCTGTCCGAGACCTCCTGGTCCCAGACCTGGGAGAAGTGTCGCAGTCGTCCCCCCACCCGCGAGGGTGAGGGCGCCCCCTCATTGCTGAGCCGGCTTAGCAGCGGCTTTGGGCTCGGAGCCCCAGCTGTGATCTGGACGGGCACGTCCTCTTCCCCTGTTCCAGGAATCACCTCTGGAGGGGAAGACAGCCGATCCCCGTCCAGCTCTGGCCCCACGAAAGGAAGGGGTAAAGGAAGCCGCCCCCCGAAAGGGACGACGTTGCTTCTTTTGCTGAGGTAACCTACCTCCTTTTGCGACCGAATCCAATTTTTCTCCAAAGAGCCGCAAGCCCAGAAAGGGAAGAGCCGTAAGAGACTTTTGGACACAAAATCAGCCTCCCACTGGCGCAACCAAACCGACCGCCGAATAGCCACCAGCAAGGCCGAAGTTCTACTACACATCACCATGGTGTCATCCAGGACGGCTAGCACAAATGACAAAAACAATTCGCACCGCTTAAGGGCGGTGAACTCATCACTAGCCGGGTCAAGCCTGGAGGTAGACAACCGGTCCCCGACAACCGACCTAGAAGCCACTATTAAAAGCGCTGAAGCACAAACAGGCCGCAAGGCCGACCCGACACTGGCAAAACCTTGACAAGCCATCTGGTCAATGCGTTTGTCCTCACCGACCTTGAGAGTAGAACAGTCAGGAGAATGCAAGACAGAGGTGCTAGACAACCCCAAAACAGGGGCATCCACCTCGGGAGGGGACGACCAGCGCTTCACCGCACCCACCGGAAAGGGATATTTCTTATCCCAACCCGGAGGGACACCCGGAAGCTGAGTAGGCCTCTCCCATTCCTTAAGAATAATGCCGTCAAAATGCCTTTGATTAGGGAATTCTAAGCGCCGCTTAGCCTCCTCAAAGAACTCCCCCTTCTGTGTAAGAGTCACTTCAGGAGGAGAGATTGCCAGAACCTCAAATATATGAGGTTCTGGCAATCAGGGGGATTCTTTGGATACCCCTAACCCCGCTCGGCATCAGCCAACAAACTGCTGATCGTCAGAACCATCCGACTCCTCAAAAAGCTCCCCTTCCTCTAGCGGGGGGTAATCAGACCAGTCCAGTGAATCAAACTCCTCAAAATCAGAAGCCTGCGTGGCTGGGGACAAGTGCTTTCTATTATCCGGGGCTTTCTGTCCATAGCGCTAGAAAATAATTTTTCAAGATTGGACAATCTGGCACACACTTCAGACTGCGACTCTCCACTCATGACAACATCACACGGGGTACGGGTCAGGCGGGGAGGGGTAGGAGAAGGGACCGGCGGCGCAGAACCAGACGCATGGGATCCGGACTGCCGCGTAATAGTCTGCTGCGCACACGGTATGCAAAGGAAAACATCATCCCCTGTAAGGGATGCCTCACACCCCAAACACTGCCGGGGTTGCCCCGAGGGGAGCCCGAGCCCGGTATCCTGGGAAGCCTCCATATGGTGATTTTACCGGTAGTCGCAATACCCAAGGGAATTACGCAATATAAGCAACCCGGGATGCCCCTTCTGTGTCCCGAGTGGGAGGATTTATGGGGAGTTCTTAAATTAAACCAGGGACCCTAGGACCGGGAGGACCCTTTAGGATCCAACAGGGGTCCGCCTGGAATAGAAAAAAGGGGGACTGTCACACATATGTCACACAACGCAGGGCACATACTGAAGGGCCAAGGCACACATACATACAATTAGGAAAATATATATATCAAACTCGCGCTGACAAGCAGCTGCATCTGTCACACAACGCAGGAGCAATTGAAAGACTGGAGCCCACTGGGCGCTTACTGAATGGCGTCCTGCACAAGGCGGAGGGACTTGGCTGGCAAGGATGAAGAAGGGCGGGCCGGCGCGGATCGCGCGCTGCGCCCGGCCTCGCCCCTCTCTGCTGACAACAGGCGGCTCCCGCGCCGGAGGGGAAGAAACTCCCCCGAAGACTAACAGTAACGGCCAGCTGCGCCGCGAACCGCCGGCCCAGCCATGCATAAAAACACTCACACAAGTTGCACCCAAGCATAAAAAGGGGCTAAACTGACAAAGGGGGATAAGCCCCCCCCAGCAGTAGGGAATGAAGGGTGACCGGGGAAGGGGGAATTAACACCCCAAAGGTGTAAGGGCAAGGACAGGGCATCCCAACCAGGATCATCAACCCGGAATACCGCCTACCCCTTAGTATGGGGTCTCACGGTGGAGCATAGCTCCTGAGGCACCTTAAGGTGCCGTCTACCTTTGCCGGGACCCGCAGCCTAGGCTGGGAGGCTCTTAACTGAAAAGGGGGATACAGTAGGTCCAGGCAGAAATAGACCGAAAGAGGGGGGCCGGGAGTTACCCCGGCTACCTGCAAGGAGGAGACATCCATCTTCTGACTTGCTCGCCGTCTGCAGAGATGAAAGACTGGGGAATGAGTGGGAGGTACCAGGTATTTATGGACCGGGAGGGGCTCACTTTTTTTCAGGACATCTCTGCAAGATCGCCCTCTACAGGTCGGTATAACCCAAGTGGAATGACTATCTGAAGCGGTGTGTGTGACATACTTAGAATAACTCCACAAACCTGGCTTGCACCGCCCCCTCTGCCCCTTCAATTTCACATTTCAACTTAACTTACCTGTTCGGTTGCATCGCGTTCCGGGCATCCCTTGGTCCTGCACCATCTCCGTAGGACAGCGCCATCTTGCCGTCCCGTCACACTCTCTGATCTCGCATAGGCTGCAATGACACACTGCGCAAATCCCACAAGATTTGAAGAGCAGCGCGAGACATTTGAAGAGGGACGGTGAAGGGTGAGTACGGCTAAGGCATGCTGCCTTCACTCAGCGACGGCTAAGGGGAGAGGGGGTGGAAAGGGGCCAGGAATGCTGCCGGATGTAGGCATTTTAGATAACGGCAACATCCAAATGGCAGTGAGGGAGGGTTGTTTAGAGAAGAACATCAGAAAAGGTCTGATGTTCCTCTTTAACCTGCACATTTTTATTGTTGCTGAATATTAAAACACATTTTCAGACAAAACAAAAAATGGCGAGGTAAAAGAGAGCAAAAATAACAAAAAAAGAAAGAAAAGAAACCCCATCAAGATGGGGCCTAAGAAGGAGACGAATAAATGGTGAGATGCAAATGTCATTTCTCACATTTAAATGCACTTTTATAGTGGCAAGCACAAAGTTGCTTGCCAGAAAAATGAAGCCAGCAGCTAAAAAGGCATCGGACAAAAACAAAGCAGAATATTAAGAAAAGAAGAAGAAACTTTGAGAGAATAAATGATAAGAAAACAGGGCCGTGGCTTTATCAATATGGATAAATAGAAAGACTATGGTCCCTGTGCAGGTGCGGAGTACAGAGCAGTGAGAAGAGGGAGGTGAGGATCAACGGTGGGAGTACAGGGCACATCCTTTCATTAATCCCAGTAAACATACATCGTACATGTGGGGAGTACAGGTGGCGGGTCGCAGAACGCGGGGAGTACAGATGGCGGGTCGCAGAACGCGTGTAGTACAGATGGCGGGTCACAGAACGCGGGTAGTACAGATGGCGGGTCACAGAACGCGGGTAGTACAGATGGCGGGTCACAGAACGCGGGGAGTACAGATGGCGGGTCACAGAACGCGGGGAGTACAGATGGCGGGTCACAGAACGCGGGGAGTACAGATGGCGGGTCACAGAATGTGGGGAGGACAGGATAACAAGCCAAAGATAACAAAAGCCGGCCGCAAACATACTCCAGGAAATAACAAGACACATTTGTTACGCTTTCGTCCTTGGGAGATTTTCTGGCATTTTTATTCCTCGTGGCAGGTTTACCCACAAACATTGGTAGGATATTATTAATGTTTATTTATATAGCGCCATCATCTTCCGTAGCACTGTACAAGGTATGATTACAGACAAGGTAAACCATATAGTACAGGGAACAATACAAAACTAGATGCCACGAGGTTCAAACCAAATGTGAGCACAGGAGACACTAGGAAGGAGAGTCCTGCACTTGCGAGGTTACAGTCTAAAGGGTAAAAAACAAATTAAAGAAATGGCAAGCTGCTCTGTGAATTATAGCACACCTTCACCCTGAATAAGAGCCTATCTTATATGTTTCCCACACCCTGTACATACAGATTGCTCACATTAATCCGGACCTTCACCCTGAATAAGAGCCTATCTTATATGTTTCCCACACCCTGTACATACAGATTGCCCACATTAATCCGGACCTTCTCCCTGAATAAGAGTCTATCTTATATGTTTCCCACACCCTGTACATACAGATTGCTCACATTAATCCGGACCTTCACCCTGAATAAGAGCCTATCTTATATGTTTCCCACACCCTGTACATACAGATTGCTCACATTAATCCGGACCTTCACCCTGAATAAGAGTCTATCTTATATGTTTCCCACACCCTGTACATACAGATTGCTCACATTAATCCGGACCTTCACCCTGAATAAGAGCCTATCTTATATGTTTCCCACACCCTGTACATACAGATTGCTCACATTAATCCGGACCTTCACCCTGAATAAGAGTCTATCTTATATGTTTCCCACACCCTGTACATACAGATTGCTCACATTAATCCGGACCTTCACCCTGAATAAGAGCCTATCTTATATGTTTCCCACGCCCTGTACATACAGATTGCTCACATTAAAAATCATCCTACCTGCATCTACTGCATGTTATGAGCCTTTAAACATCCAAGATGGCGGCTCATGAAGCATCAGGCAGCCTGCAAACAGGAAGTGCCTTCTGACTGTGTCGCTCTGCATTCTGGGATTGCTGACCTTTTCCTGACCCCAGCTCTGATCTGTCTGAGCAAAGCACAGTTAACCCTTTGAGTGCCAGCCTACCTAGATTTTTTGTCACACTCTGTTGCTAGACGACTTTTGACGTTTTTGCGCTACACGTGTGCAACCTTGATTTTTGAAGGGATTTCGATGAAAATTATATATTGTTTTTTTGAGTCTGGGCTTCAACATGAAATGTCTTTTTTGGCCTTTTTTTAGTGTATTCTCAATACTTTTGGGTGAAATATGTGCAAAAAAATGAAAAAAAACCTATTTTTTACAATTTGTAGTGTTTTTTTTTGTAATAAAAAATGTAAGTTTGTTAATAAAATATTATTGCGTGTGAAAGCCCTATTTCTCCCGGTTACAATGGTACCACATATGTATAGGTAGACACCCTTTCCTGAAACAGCAGTTTAGGAGATTCCAGATAGGATACAAATATGCAATATGATTGCATAGTTGTAAGGGGTTAATAAAAAAAAAAATGACATAGGGTCCCCCCTCCCAGGAGGGGGGGGGGGGGGGGGCCTCATTTCTTTTTTGGAATTCTAAGGGTTAAAAACCCTTAAAATCCCCCCCAAAAAATGACATAGGGTCAGCATTACCCAGCATTACCGACCCGGACCGGCTATGGGGGCTTGTAGAACAGGGCGCAGGGGCCAGCGTTGAGCAGGGAGGGTGGGAGGTAGGGAGATCAGAGCCTCTCTGCCTCCCACCCTCCCTGCTCTGATCACTATCGACAACTGTCAGATCGCTGCCCGGGTGCCGGTAACGGAGGAGCGGTATGACGTCATGAAGTGGGCGTGGCTAGGGGCGGGGCCAGCGCCGGCCGAAGAGGATGGTGAGGGCCCATTTCTGGGCCCTCACAAGCAGCGTGGCAAGCCCAGGGGGGGGATCGGAGCCCCCCCTGGTGAAGAGAAGACCCGGGGAGAGCCATCGCGCTGCGAGGTGAGTAAATGTAATTTACTGTTTTGTCAGCGCCGGTGCGGGTGGGGGGGGGGGGGGGGGGGGTATGGTGTTGGGGCTATTCCGGGCCCGCTCCTGAAGATCAGAGTCCTGGGGGCGGAAATCTAACGGCGGATTCTTGTACAGAATCGCTGGCCCTTTCAAATGAGGGGTAAGGTAAGTCTGTATGTTTTTTACTTTTTGTTTTATGGGCCTCTAAAGTCAGCTACGTGACTCTCACGTAGCTGGCACTTAACGGTTGGAGAGGCAGCTACGTGAGAGTCAGGTAGTTTGCACTAGAAGGGTTAAAACCCGCCTCCCTGTACTTTATCTCTCCTCTCCTCAGTAAGTGTGATGCTTCTGAGGCAAGATGGCGGCGCCCGTATCCTAAAGTCCTGAACAGAGTTGCAGCCCATTGGGGAAAGAATAATAAGTGACTAAAACCTTAAAATATATTAATTTTAGATGCTGGGGAATTGTTTTTTAAGGGTTTGGGCTTTTCAATAAATCACGGTGAAGGTCCGGTTTAATGGAACAGGAGAGGCTGGGCTCTATCACAGCCAAACCAGGATACGATTCAGAAGTGATACATTTTCAGGGATGACCAAAATAAAAGTTGCCAGTAGTTTGGCATAGGAGCAGGTGTGGAGCATGTTATCTACACATACTTCACTTATCACTCATAACACTCGTCGCTCTATAGCCGCGATCGTTCCTCTACATGCCTCTCCTCTGATCTTATTTTACATTCAGAAGATAGGTTGGCTATTAATTCATACATAGATGATGGTTGCTTTCCTTCACAGTCATCATCTTAAAGTGGATTGAACTGGAACTTATCATTGGCGTCTACCATCACAGGCAGGACACCCAGCCTCACATAGAAAACAAACTCGCAGGTTTAGGATCAGTTCCCATCTTTTTGAGTGTTTTAGTGAGAACAGAATGGAGGGAATTGTAAATCCACAAGTGAAATGTGCATGCGTCTCATGTGACGAACGCAAAAAAGGGAAACTCATACTCTCCTATACGCACTGCTGGCTGGGCTTCCAGAGTGAGGAGCGGTGAGTAGGCAGGATAACTGATCTCTGACTGATGTCCCCACCACTATTGCTTCTCGGTGCAGTGCACACACACACCAGCACCCAACTCCGTGCAGTGGGTGGGTGTGGCCTGCTTTGGCGCCTAAATGGACAGCGGGTAAGGAACAGTTACCCTGCTCGCTCACTGCTCACCCATCTTCTGGCAACCATGCCGGAGCGTTGGAGCTGGTGGGTGTGAGTTTCTTTTTTTCTTACCTTAACTTTGTTTTTTACTGCCTATGGGGAATAGGAGGGGGAATGTCACACTGCCTATGGGGAATAGGAGGGGGAATGTCACACTGCCTATGGGGAATAGGAGGGGGAATGTCACACTGCCTATGGGGAATAGGAGGGGGAATGTCACACTGCCTATGGGGAATAGGAGGGGGGAATGTCACACTGCCTATGGGGAATAGGAGGGGGAATGTCACACTGCCTATGAGGAATAGGAGGGGGAATGTCACACTGCCTATGGGGAATAGGAGGGGGAATGTCACACTGCCTATGAGGAATAGGAGGGGGAATGTCACACTGCCTATGGGGAATGTCACACTGCCTATGAGGAATAGGAGGGGGAATGTCACACTGCCTATGGGGAATAGGAGGGGGAATGTCACACTGCCTATGGGGAATAGGAGGGGGAATGTCACACTGCCTATGGGGAATAGGAGGGGGAATGTCACACTGCCTATGGGGAATAGGAGGGGGAATATCACACTGCCTATGGGGAATAGAAGGGGCAATGTCACACTGCCTATGGGGAATAGAAGGGGGAAATGTCTCACTGCCTATGAGGAATGGGATGGGGGAATGCCACACTGCCTATGGGGAATGGGAGGGGGAATGTCACACTGCCTATGGGATGGGGGGAATGCCATACTGCCTATGGGGAATTGAATGGGTAAATGTCTCACTGCATATGTGGAATGGGATGGGGGTGCCACACTGCCTATGAGGAATGGGATGGGGGAAAGCCACATTGCCAATGGGGAATGTGAGGGGGCAATGCCACACTGCCTATGGGATGGGGGGAATGCCATACTGCCTATGGGGAATTGAATGGGTAAATGTCATATTGCCTATGAGGACTGTTTGCTGTTTCTCCTCCTCATATTTTATATTAGTGCTCTAACTGCATTATGTACAGAAAGAAGACGCATAATGTGCCTATGCTGTTTCAATGTACAGTTGTCTAGTTGTATCCAATTAGTTAAAATGCCAGCTATTTCTTAGCTAAACTTTGGTAAACCCAAGATATCAGGCCCTGAGCACCCAAGAATCATTTCAAACCTATGTATGGATGCGTTATGTTTTGCAGATTGTAAATATGGTATCGAATTATGAGACCTTGCAGTTCCTCAAAAACTATTGGCTCTGGTACATCTGAGCTTAAGAGATCAAATCACTATGGAGAAACCGTAAAGGAAAGGCAAGAAACATGGGGAACCATCGGGAGCAGTGAAATGCTTAGCCGGCCAAATGTGCATGAGGTAGGGCCATTTGCGCTTCATCGTTAGGGCTTCGCCTGAGCGTTTTGCACACCGACCATGAATTGACCTTTATGCCATTTGGCAAACGGCTCTGACGTGCTCCAAGGAAGCGGCTGTGACTGAGCTCCTGCCCCAGCCTATCTGACTAGCTGCAGTGGGAGCGTGCGCACAGTCTGAAGATGCAGAGGATGTGGCCGTTTCGCTTGCGCTCCCAAGCGAGAGTCCATGCATGGGCTATTGGATGGGAAAATATATTTGGGGGCGATCTGAAGGGGGGTTTACGCAGCCAACTCTGAAACCTTTGGCATTCCATGGCTGGCCATTCACGGATTTGCTCCCCCTTAGATAGACTTTTTTTTGGGGCCTGACAAAATCGGTCCATAGTTTCTGTTTAACCATCAAAATTGCTGAGCTCATCAAGGCACCATGTTTTCCTTCTATTATAGGGGTGGCCACATTATCATATATATATATATATTATATCAGGCGAGAGGGCATACATTTGTATTTCAATAAAAAAAAAATACCTACCTTTATTGCATACTGACAGCCCTATAAACAAATAAGTTAGCATAGTGAGCATAACCACAAAAGCAGGGTTGGCGTTCGTATCCTAACAAAGCAGCATGCATGGATATTCCTAACAGAAATCTGGCACTTTACATGGATGAGGCGCCTCTGATCTCAGCAGAACTCTGCCATCCCTGAACTACGTACTACTCCAGGGCCTCGATTCAATAAAGGTAGAAAATACAATTCTGTGATTACTCACCTGTAGAATTGATTTTATGGTAATCCAGCACAGGTTGCTTCATCTGTAATTCATCACATTTGGGTAATCCGCCACAAGGTGGCGCAGTCGACTGCAAAGACTTGTGGCTCCTCCCAGCCCATAAAAAGGCAGGAATTACCCAGAGACCCCAGTGTTTGAAAAGCAGTAATGCAAGAAGCCGGGAGGCAAAAGCATGTTAGGAAACATAGCCAACTAAAAAAGAACTCTCAACAAAAATCATTATAACAAGGCAAAAGAGGATAAAGATAACAAGGGTGGGATGAAGCAACCCGTGCTGGATTACCATAAAATCAATTCTACAGGTGAGTAATCACAGAATTGTATTTTTCTGGAATCCAGCATGGGTTGCTTCATCTGTAATTCATCACATTTGGGACATCCAAAAGCAGTGTCCCTGAAGAAAGGTGGGGTCCCCAGTGAGCAACATCAGTTAGTTCAAGCCACTACTGCCTGAAGCACTTTGCGTCCAAAAACAGCATCAGCTGAGGTCCTAACATCAACTTTGTAGAACTTGGAAAAAGTTAGCGGCCTTATAAACCTGTTCAACTGAAGCCTGACGCTGAAAGGCCCAAGAGGCACCAATAGCCCTAGTGGAGTGAGCAGTAAAATGGAAAGGGTTCCTTCCCCTTGGCAGAATACGCTTGCACCACCGCCTGTCTGATCCACTTGCTGATAGTGGATTTGGCTGAAGGCAAACCCTTCCTAGGCCCAGCAGGGAGGACAAACAGAGAATCCGACCTCCGAAAAGACTCCGTGGCGACCAAATAACATTTGAGCGTCCTAACCACATCCAGTGAATGAAGGGTCCGTTCCTTAGAATTAGAAGGGGCAGGACACAAGGAAGGCAAGACAATGTGCTCATTGAGATTAAAGGCAGATACAACCTTGGGCAAGAAGTCTGGTTTAAAACGGAACACCACCTTATCCTGATGCCGCTCAAAATAAGGAGGCTTCATAGAAAGCGCCGCCAGCTCTGAGACGCGACGTGCCCAAGTGATAGCAACCAGAAGGGCCACCTTAAGAGCCAGAGTGGAAAGAGAGGCATCGCTCAAGGGTTCAAATGGTGGACCCTGGAGAGCAGAAAGCACCATTCAAATCCCACACCGGTAGCAGGGGCTTACGTGGTGGACGTACATGAGTAACTCCTTGGAAAAAGGACTTGACCGGCCTATGATTGGCGAAGGATCTTTGGGAAAAATTGCCAAGGCCGAAACCTGTCCTTTGAGGGAACTCAGTTGTAGACCTGACTCCAGACCATGTTGAAGAAACTCCAGAACCCTGGAAATGGAGAAAGTGCGACATGGAAAAGGCTTAGACTCACACCAGGCAATGTAAGCATGCCAGACCCTGTAATAAATCATAGAAGAGGATTTCTTCCGAGCCTGAAACATAGTACTGACGACAGAAGCCGGCAAGCCCTTATCCATCAGGATGGAGGTTTCAGCAGCCAAGCCGTCAAAGCCAGCGTTTGTAAATTGGGAAGGCGCAGCTGTCCCTGAGAGTGGAGCTCTGGATCGTGGGGCATGACGATCACCTAACCGAAGGACTCGAGGGTGGACACAACCACCTAAGTATCCCTCTTGGCCTGATGAAAAGATGGAGTAGCAATCAGAAGGTCGTCCAGGTAAGGAAAAATGCGGATGCCCTGGCTCCTCAAGAGGGCCATGACACCCGCCAGAACCTTGGGGAATACCCGAGGGGCCGAGGTGATGCCGAACAGCAAGGCCACAAACTGGTAGTGTAGATCCCCCAGAGCGAACCTCAAGAACCTCTGATGTCCCAGGAAGAGAGGAACATGCATGTAGGCATCCTTGATGTCCGCCGTGGTCATGAAGTCGCCTGACCGAAAGGAGCTCACCACCGACCGTAAGGTCTCCATATGGAAATGTCTGAACCTGACAAATCTGTTGAGACCCTTCAGATCCAGGATAGGTCACAGGGAGCCGTCCTTCTTGGGCACCGTGAACAGATTGGAGTAGAACCCCCGATCCTGTTCCTGAAGGGGCACAGGGCGAACCACTCCGGATGACAGAAGATGTTGGACGGCCAACCACAGGCCCTGCGCCGTCACTGGATTTTGGGAGATCCGGGATCGAAAGAATCTTGGGGGCGGCCAAGCTGCCAGCTCTATCTTGTAGCCGGAGGACACCACCTGCAGAATCCATCGGTCCGAGACGCGTTGTCTCCAGACGTGAGCAAAGAGCCGAAGCCGTCCCCACACCCGGATGGGTGAGGGCGACCCCTCATGCCTGAGGGGTCTTGGTGGGGGGTTTGGATCCCCAGGAGAGACCGGGACGACCACGGGATCTACCTCATCGGCTACCTGGGAAGGAGGAGCCGCATCCCCCACGGGAAGAGCGAAAAGAAAAAGACCCCCGAAGGGGTCGAGAAGGCTTCCTACGCTGAGGGAGCCGCCCAACCCTGGCCAAGACATCCAGACACTCCCCAAAAAGGCGAAGCCCCGTGAAGGGAAGTCCGGTGAGGGACTTCTTAGCCACAGCGTCAGCTGCCCACTGACGCAACCAGACAGACCGACGAATGAAGTCAGAGCAAAGCAAAAGTTCCTTGTGAGACCTGGCCGCTTCAGAAAAGCGCCTAATCTTATTGAGGGCAATGGCAACAATGGCGGCGGCACAGACCGGGCGCAGGCCAGGTGAAGGCATGGCAAGCTAGCTGATCCATGCGACGGTCATCGTTGTCGCGTAAGGTAGTGTTGTCGGGAGACGGCATAACAGAGGTATTAGACAGTCCCAGGACGGGAGCGTCCACCTCCGGGGGAAGTGTCCCTGCTCCAGGAATACTAAACGTTGCGTGTCAGGGCGGAAGGGCTCCCCCCGTTTCCTCTTTGCCACCTTAAGGGGCTGAATGTGTAAGGAATCAAACACCGCCGACAACAGTCTATCAGTTTCATCAGGGAGCCAAGTGTCCTCGTCTGAAGAGGACCCGGGGTCACTATCAAAATCGCCATGGCGAGCCCCAGAGGAGTCAGAATCATAGAACAATTCCCCCCCTCCATGGAGTCCCGGCCGCCAAAGGTATCAAAGGCGTCATCCTTGTTAGCAAAGAGGGACAAGTCCGTATCCAAGTGCCTCTTTTTACTAGAGGCCTTGCCCGTGGCCGGATGGGCCACCTGGCGATTCAGGCTGGCCACACGCAGCAGCAGGTCCGAATGAGACCCCCTGCTGGCTTCCCCCTCGCTGGGGGCTACATGCAGGCATGGGGGGGTAGGCGATGCTGCAGGCAGGATGGGACTGGGGAGAGAAGCGCTCGCCCCAACCTGCTCCGCAATGACACTTTGGGCGCAGGGGACACAAACCACACTGCGACCACTCAAAGGGGATGCCCCGCACATGAGACACAGCTGAGCCCGCCCCGAAGGGCCCCCAAGCTCGCTATCCCCAGAAGCCTCCATATGGTGATTACTAAAAAGGGCACAATAGGCCAGCACGGGAGAAATGGGCTAACAGACCCCACCCGGGATGCCCCCAAGGGATTCCCTAACAAAAAATGGGGGGGGGGGGGGAACTAGACCGGGAGAAACCACAAGCACAGTAAGCCCGTCTGAAAGGCATAAGAAAAATGAGCATCCCATAGCACATTCCCAATCACTAAAAGAGCACACAGATAAGGAAAAAAGGTGCAGACTCACGGACCAGCGGGAGGGGTAGCCTCCAGTAGCCTCGTCAGGATGCGCAGCACGGAGCAGCAGGCAGGAGCGAGGAGGGTCCGGACACACGCCCCGCGGCAGCTCCCAGCGGCAGCAGTCAGGCAGCGGGGCCCCTCGAGCGCAGGAGAAGCTCTGGCGCAGGGACACAAAATGGCGCCCGTCGCGTCATCTCACGGCCCCACCCCTCGGGAAACGCGCAAAATTACTCTGGGCGCCAAGGGATGGAAAATGGCGCCCGGAGGAAAGAAGAGGAGGAGGAACCCCTCCTCAAAGGCCCCCGCCGCGGAGCGCGATGCGCCGGCAGCGGCAGGGCAGAGGAAGATGGCCGCCTAAGCGCAGCCCGCCACGGCCTCACCGCCAATCCCCCCCCCCCGCCAGGGAAGCGCGGAGACCACGCTTCCGATAGAGGAGGGGGGGGGGGGGAGAGAGGGAAAGGGGGGGGGGCAGAAAAGGGGGGGGGGGGACACCACACAGCCAAGCCTAAGGCAAATGAACAGAGCCATCCAGCAATAAAATACACAGTGTGAAACACAGTCACCATAACAATAAAGCATGTGGGAAAAAGCAGAAAAGGTGGTTTCTCCCTTCCCCCATCCAGGCTCACCATTAGCCTATGGTCGGCTACCCTTTGGGTACAGGGTCTGCGGCCCGGCGCATAGCTCTCTGAACACCCAACCCCAGGTGTTCCCCTACCTTCACCTGATCCGTCAGCCGAGGCTGGGAGGCAGAAGAGTCCGGAGACAGGTGGGAATAGGCTTGCAGGGCCAACGGGCTTGGGACGCCCCGTTCACCTGCGAATAACCGGAGAGAGAAATTCTTCTGTCTTCGCAGTCAGGACTGCAGAAAAAACTCTGGGGTCTCCGGGTAATTCCTGGCCTTTTATGGGCCGGGAGAAGCCACAAGTCTTTCTGCAGTCGACTGCGCCACCTTGTGGCGGATTACCCGAATGTGATGGATTACAGATGAAGCAACCCATGCTGGATTCCAGAAAAATAATTCTCATGGTTGTAAAAAATTCAATTCAAGAGAAAAGCCTGAGAATGTCACTGTTACTGAATCACTAGATAAAAAGACAATGAAAGTCAATGGCAGCTTTTACTACAGTGTAGTAAGGAGTAAACAGTTCTCTACTTTTCTTAGGAGTAAAAAAGTACCATTGACTTTCATTGTTTTCTTAGCTGGTGATTCAGCAACAGTGACATTCTCAGGCTTTTTTCTCATGAATTGAATCTTTTACTACCATGAGAATTTTTTTCGACCTTTATTGAATCGAGGCCCAAATTTGTAACTTTTAATAGGTAGTTAAGTTCCAAATGTTCTTTCCTGGTCCTAAACATGTAGAAAGCCCAGGGATGGGAGGATGGACCCCTGACAATCATTAAACCCAGATAACCATTTAAAGGACAGATTTCCTTTACAGTGACCAGTCCACCCAAAAGCAGGATGTAAGTGTCTGGCCGACACTTTTGCGATGTATAGCCATTCATTACTAATTAATAGAATTCCAGATATAAGCAGTAAGTGATCCAACCTATCAACGAAACACTGGTTCTGGGTGGACTAATCTTTAGCAATAATCAATATACAGTTAGACTGTGCCATTGTCAGCATTCACTGGAAGCAGAAATTAAATATCTGGTTTAGTGGTAGATGAAAGGGGGGGATCAGCAGGAGACATTCCCTTGAAGGGGGGTCATACTCACCCGGCTGTTTCATGTAATATTGCTCAATGTCAGACATGTCCGTGCGTAGAGTGCACTCCAGGTGATTGAGGATAATTTTCCTACTGTAGTAGTACCTCATGCCCAACAGAAAGATGGGCATACAGCACGCCAGCATCAAGGAGTTGGTCACAACAAAGCATATTACTATGGAGATAAGGAAGAAAAATAAACGATACCTGTCAGAAAAGAGAATTTAGTGTTGATTTCGGAATAGAAAAACCCAAATAAGAATCAGAGCATATTAATATGACAAGTGAGACAAACGTTATCTAAAAAAACATTATCGAACAACATAGCAGTTAAAAATACAATTCTGTGAAATACTCACCTGTAGAATTAATATTATTTGTATACAGTACGTCCTGCTCCAGATATAGTACTTACACTTGGGTTATCCTCCGCCAGATGGCGCTGCACTGCAGAGACATGCAAAACAGGCTCCTCCCAGCCCCTCAAATACCCGGGGATACATTTTACAAACACATCACAACTGGAGAGTGCATTAAACACATCCCAGGGGAGATCATCAGGGGGACGAGCAAGCATCTTTCTGATGAGGGTTCTAGCGGCCACGGCAGTAATAGCCGCGGCACAGATCGGGCGCAGCGCCGTCCCTGCACATGTAAAGGCGTGGGAGGCCAGCAGATCAATGCGCCAGTCCTCAGCATCCCGAAGGGTAGTATAAGCAGGGGCTGCAATAAAGGGGGGGTTAGGAACCCCTATGATCGGGGCATCCACCACGGGGGGGGGGGGGGATGACCAACAATTAACCACCTCAGAGGGGAAAGGGTACTTCCTATCCCAGTCCCCTGGGAGCCTGGCAGTTTACTGGGGCATTCCCATTCCTTGAGCACATGGAAATGTGCCTGCTCCAGGAATTCCAAACGTGCTGTTGCTGTATGGAAACGCTCCCCTCTCTGCTTGGGAGCCTCACCAGGGAGAGAGATAGCCAGAACCTCAAAGACCTTAATCAACAGATCGTCAGTGTCACTCTGGGCCCAGTATTCATGGACAGAATCGTCATGACTCCCCGGCCTCTCATCAGATGAGCCTGAGTCAGAGAACAGCTCTCCTTCATCAGAAGGAGTATAACCACACAGAGTAGTAAACTCCTCAGTTCCCATAGTTAAAACAGTAACATGAGGCGTCAAGTGCCGCTTCTTACCAGGGCTCTTGCGCTCTGACAACCTCGCAATAATCTGTTCAGCCGTAGGCAGTCTGGAAGACACAACAGGCTGCAAATCCCCACTTCTATGCGACTCAGCAGGAGTGAGATTTAAGCATGGGGAAATAGGTGAATTGAAATGAGGTGCAGCCACTGGCAGGCCTGATTGCAGAGCCAGTGCTTGCTCGGCACAGGGTCCGCAGACCCGTGCCCTGTCAGCATCAGCATGGGGTTGTTCACACGCTATACACAGCCGGTCTTGTCCCAGGGGGACCCCGGTCACATAATTCTGAGATGCCTCCATTATTTAGGCTCAATATGCCAGCAGGGATTGACGCTATAAGCAACCCTGGATGCCCCAAAGACCCGCTAGGGAAGTGGGAGAATTTTACAAGGCCCGCTATCAAATACACCGGGCCAGGAGAAGCCAATGGTGTTCACTAGTCTGAAAGACACAATGAGAAAAGAATGGTGTCAGAACCGAAACACTACAATGAGTATAAGCCGCCCGAGAGGACCACGGTAAGCAGGAACGTCGCGCGTGAACAGACAAAATGGCGCCATGTACCTCAAAGGGTGGGCCAGAGCGACCCATGACGCGGAGCGCGCCAGACCAGGCCCCACCCTCCCGAAGAGCGCGAAGGCCAACATCAGCCAATGAGGACACCGAGGTGTCTGAGGCGGCAGTTATCCGAGTAAAATACAAAAAGGCGCGGCGGCTGACACCATATATATAAAAGTCCAAAGACAGACAAAGTGCCATATACGTGCAATCATACACAGACACTACAGGCACACCACCCCCCCCTTTCTTTCCCCCCGACTACGGGGGGAACGAGGGAGGATGGCGGCCCTTTGTACAGGGCCCACCGCTACACGGGGCAATAATGCGGGCGGGGCATCCCATAGAGGCTCACCATCAGCCTACACCGCCTACCCTTTGGTGGGGGATTGCGGTGGAGCAGCGCTCCATAAGCACGCATGGTGCTGCCTACCTTCACCCGACCAGCGCAGCCCAGGCTGGGAGGCACATCACAAGGAGGATGGGTGGGAATAGTCCAACAGGGCCGCAGGCTTTAATAGCCCCGCTCACCTGCGAGAGAGTGATACTTCATGTCTTCGCAGTCGGCACTGCAGAGAAATCTGGGGATTTGTGGGGGGTCCCCGGGTATTTGAGGGGCCGGGAGGAGCCTGTTTTGCATGTCTCTGCAGTGCAGCGCCATCTGGCGGAGGATAACCCAAGTGTAAGTACTATATCTGGAGCAAGACGTACTGTATACTAAGAATATAGGAACATTTCAAAGAGCAGTTGAGAATGATGGTAATGGCCTGTTATAGGGGTATACGTGATAAAACTAACATGAACTACTGACAAAAGCCTCATAACAGTTTACTCCATACCAGGGCAGGCGTCAGCACGAGGCATACCTGGGCAGGTGCCAGGGCCCCTGAACCTGGGAAGGGCCCATCTTATTCCTTCTACCTTGAGAAGCCCCTCAATAACCAGGACTAAGGACTGTCAGCTAGATGCAGATTGGCCTTTGGGGGAGCCCTTCTTTCTGTCAGTCCCTCTAAAGTTTATTTCCTTCTATGCCGTTCTTTCCTTCCATTTATTCTTTCTTTCTGTGATTCCTTCTATTCTTTACATCATGCCTTCTTTTTCTTATTTTCTGTCAGTCCCTCTATTCTTTCCTTCCATCTATTCTTTTTTGCTCCCATTCCTTCTGTCTCTTTCCTCATTCCTTTAATTATCTCTTTGTTTCTGTAGTTCATTCTATACTTTTGTTTGTTCTTTGTTTCTTTCCTTTTATTTTTATATTTGTGTATATCTTTCCATCTATTCTGTTTTGCTCCCATTCCTTCTGTCTCTTTCCTGTCATTCATTTAATTCTCTCTTTGTTTCTATAATTCATTCTATGCTTTTGTTCTTTTTTTGTTTTTTTCCTTTTATTTTTATATTTGTGTATATCTTTCCATCTATTCTTTTTTGCTCCCATTCCTTCTGTCTCTTTCCTGTCATTCCTTTTATTATCTCTTTGTTTCTATAATTCATTCTATACTTTTGTTCCTTCTTTGTTTCTTTCCTTTTATTTTTATATTTGTGTCTATCTTTACATCTATTCTTTCTTTTTTGTCTTTCCTTTTGTCCTGCTTTCATTTTTTTGTCCTTCCTTCTATTTTTTCATTCCTTATTCTTCTTTCTTTAAAGGAGCACTGTCGCGAAAAAATGGACCAATAATATAAATCCATATACATATGCTGGATGGCAGGAGGAAAAGTCACTTATACCCCCTGGAATCAAGAAATATACAGCCAGGCTTGTTTTTTATTTTTATTATTGAAAAGAAGAGGAAATTGGGTGACAGGCTCTGTCACCCCCGATACACTAAACCTGTCACCCCTGGATTTTATCTTTACCATCAACTTCTTACAGTTATCAACACTCGTGTAACCTCAATTATTAACACTATTAACCAATATCAAGTGCTGTTATCAAAGAGTTCGGACTGGCGCCATCTGTTGCATAATGGTCACATCACGGACCAGTGGGTCGGGGGATAAACCCCGTCCCATCCAGTCTCGAGTTTTCTGCATCGCCGACCCCCTTCTTCAAGATGAGGGGGAGGGGGGAGCATGGGCCAGGGATAGGGGAGGGGGGAAGGGAGAGAGGGGAAAGGAGGGGGGAAGGTGAGAGAAAGAGAAAAAAAAAAAAAAAAGGGAGGGAGGAAGGGGAGGGGTTTTAGGGTCGGAAGGGGTTAGAGCCATTCCTCACTGCAGCAGGGCATTCCCTATATCTGGAAACAAGTATTCCACCCACGGGCCCCACATTTTCATGAATTTTACGAGTCCTTTAGGATACTAGTCAGCTTTTCATTGATAAAGATCCCGCTCAGCCACTCTTTTACCGCCTGAAACGGAACGCTGGCCTTCTTCCAGAAGCTTGCAATTGTCAGTTTTGCGGCCAACATGACCTGGGTCAATAGGGCGTGTTGAGATTTGGTAATGCCATCCGGTCTTACATGCAGCAATGCCACCCAGGGGTCTCTGCGTACGTTAGTATGCATAGGAGTTGTAGACATGTCACTGGAGAAGTGGTCGAGGGGGTGTACATTTCACCTAGGTTACTACGCTGGGTGAGATGTTAAGTCCAGGATTGATTTGTTTCCCAGCAGTGATATGCTGCTGGGTTGTTGTTTAATTTTGCCGGGCCTGGATTTATATGGAATGGCAGGTAGGTTTGGTAGAGGGACCTGTCATTCCACACCCCCCCGGTCCAGTTTGGGTTTTGAATCAGGTGAGCTCTGATCCTAATTAGCCTGGGAAGGTAAAAGCTCTGCAGAGCCTGCAGGTTATTGCTCTCAGCCAGGAATGAACAGCCTGTGTGTGTGTTTGAAGGAAGCTGCGAACGCAGCCACTGCTGGAGCTAAAAACTCACCCTGCGATATCCAGGCGAACGCTGTGTTTTTGAAAGTGTCAGATAGGTGAGAAGAACCTGTTAGTAAGCGCCCAGACGGGCTAGGTCTTTTATTTTGGATTGTACACAAAAGAAGCACGCTGTTGCTGTATGTTTTGTTTGCTGGACTGTTTATGCCATGAATAAACGCCAAGACCTGCTTTTATAACATCTAAGTCTGCCGTGAACGGTGTCCAAACACACCATCCCCCGGGAAGATCCTTACAATTGGTGCTGCGGAGCGGGCAAAACGGTTGCTAGGGGCAACGGTGTGGACAGACTTGGCTACAGCTGCTTATGTCCTGGGTGAAAGCTGCAACTACACTCCAAGAACAATCGGGCAACATGGAGGAGATGCTGAAGCAGTTTATGCAAGTGAGTTTGCAACAACAACAGGCTCAGATAGAGGCCAATAGACAACTTATTGAACATCTGATAGCAAAACAAGAGGCGCCTGTGGTTGCTAACCCCCAAACAGTGGTGCGAGCCGCCCCAGAGACTTTTGATGTGAAAAAGGCCTACTATGACCTCAGTGAGCAAGAGGTTAAGGACTATATTCGGCTAAAAGCGGAGATACTTGCCCGGCTAGGCGTTACTACTGCGGTCCGTGCCAGGAGGGTACGCAACTGGAACTACAGTTTGGACAAACCGGCGAGGTCCCAGATGTATGACCTAATCCAATTGGCGAGAAAGTGGTTGGAGCCAGACACGTCTACTCCTGCACAGATCCTAGAGAGGGTTGTGATGGATCGCTACCTCCGAGCACTTCCTGCTGACCTGCAACGCTGGGTGGGACAAGGTGACCCTAAGAATGCAAACGAACTTGTCAACCTTGTGGAGAGGTTCCAGGCGACTGAGGACTACCTCCGTGATGTTTCTGCAGCATCTTCACCTCCCCGGAGTGCCAGATCTGTGCCATCAGCTGGTAAGAGACTTCCATCTATTGGGGGAGTGTGGAGGGGTGCTGAGGGAGGAAAAAGGGCTCAAGTGGTGTCTCAGGGGCAAAAGACTGGGGATGGTCCCGGGTGGCTAAGTGGCCCTAAAAAGGACTCCTTGCTAAGGAGACCAGGCTCTATCCAGTGCTGGAGATGCCATGAGACGGGACACGTGTCTGCCCATTGCCCTCTTACCACTGAGCCCATGGACTGTGAGACTAGTCGGCGTCAGTCGCTATTTGCGGAACCATCTTGTGTTGCAGTTCCTGGACTAGAGACTGAACCGCAAATCTGCAACATTACAATTAATGACTTTCCTGTTAAGGCGTTGCTGGACTCAGGAAGCCTCGTAACCTTGGTGCATGCCAGCCTGGTGGCTGGGGACTTTGAGTGTAAAAAGCATATGAGTGTTGTTTGTATACATGGGGATACAAAAGTGTACCCTATAGTGCTGGCTGAAGTCGGGACTGAACAAGGCACCGTACAATATGAAGTGGGTGTGGTTAAAAATCTCATGCACAACGTAATACTGGGGCGCGATTTTCCACTATTCTGGGCTCTCTGGGGAAAAAGAAAATCCCCCGAAAGGAGTGAGGATACTCCTAAGGTTGTTGCGTTACCCCCTGTAAATGATAAAAGTGTGCAGGATGAAAATAATTGTTTTCCTTTGCAGGTCCTGGCTGGAGAGGAGGAGGCTCCTCCCACTGAGCAAAATATACCAGACTTAGAGGTGTCTAGGGATAATTTTGGGACTGCACAGTTACAGGACCCTACTCTCAAAAATGCGAGAGAGCAGGTTGCTGTCATGAATGGGGTACCTCAGGAACCAGATGCTGAGAAAAGATTTCCACATTTTTCTGTGTCTAATGATCTTTTCTATAGAGTCACTAAGATTAAGGATGAGATTGTGGAACAGCTTCTGGTGCCTAAGCCGTACCGGCGTCAGGTGCTTGACATGGCACATAACCATGTTCTTGGGGGACACTTGGGGACTGACAAAACGCAGGAGAGGGTTCTCCAGAGGTTCTACTGGCCGGCGATATATGATGATATTAAAAAGCACTGCGAGTCGTGCCCCACATGTCAGCTTAGTGCCCCAGTGTCACATTTTCGCAGTCCTTTGGTTTCGCTCCCTGTTATAGAGGTGCCTTTTGAGTGTATAGCCATGGATTTAGTGGGTCCCATTGTTAAATCAGCTAGAGGACACCAGTATATTCTGGTGGTTATGGATTATGCGACCCGCTATCCTGAAGCTGTGCCCTTAAGAAACACCGCATCTAAAACAATTGCACGTGAGTTGTTTTATATGTTCTCTAGGACTGGAATCCCCAAAGAAATCCTGACTGACCAAGGTACACCCTTTATGTCAAAGGTGATGAAGGAGTTATGCAAACTATTTAAAATCTCACCCATCCGTACCTCTGTATACCACCCCCAGACGGACGGATTGGTGGAGAGATTTAATAAAACCTTGAAACATATGTTGAAAAAAGTGGTGGAAAAAGATGGTCGTGACTGGGATCATTTATTACCCTACCTCATGTTTGCTATTAGGGAAGTGCCCCAAGCATCCACAGGGTTCTCACCATTCGAGTTGGTCTATGGTAGTCACCCTAGGGGTCTACTGGACATTGCAAAAGAGACATGGGAGAGCGAGTCCACCCCTTACAAGAGTGTTATTGAGCATGTAGCACAGATGCAGGACCGTATAGCCACTGTAATGCCCCTAGTAAGGGAACACCTCCAGAGGGCGCAAGAGGCCCAAAGTAGAATTTACAACCGGTCTGCAAGAATCAGGACATTTAACCCAGGCGATAGGGTCCTTATACTAGTTCCCACTGTTGAGAGTAAATTCCTGGCGAAGTGGCAAGGTCCCTATGAAATTGTTGAAAAGGTCAGTGAGGTGAATTACAAGGTGCACCAACCAGGTAGAAGGAAGCCCTTCCAAGTTTACCACGTAAACTTGATTAAGCCCTGGAAAGACAGGGAATCCTTGGGGGCGACAAATACTGTTAATAATTTGTCACAACCAATCCCTCCAGTCAAGGTTGGTGATACCCTATCAGTGTCACAGAAACAGGAGGCTCAGGAATTTTTACAGAAAAACAAAGACAAGTTTTCTGACCTTCCAGGGCGTACACACCTCATCTATCATCACATTGAAACTGAGCCTAGAAGCAGAATAAACCTCAAGCCCTATAGGATCCCGGCAGCCTGTAGGGAAGCCGTATCTGCCGAGGTAAAACGTATGCTTGATCTGGGAGTAATTGAGGTGTCACAGAGTGAATGGTCCAGCCCGATTGTATTAATCCCAAAGCCTAATGGAACTTGGAGGTTCTGTAACGATTTCAGAAAGTTGAATGAGATCTCAAAATTCGATGCCTATCCTATGCCCAGGGTAGATGAGTTGATTGAGAAGTTGGGTAATGCCAGGTACATAACCACCCTCGATCTCACAAAGGGCTACTGGCAGATTCCACTTACTGATAAGGCTAAAGAGAAAACTGCATTCTCCACCCCTGATGGGCTATTCCAGTATGTAGTGATGCCGTTCGGGTTACATGGAGCACCTGCGACTTTCCAGAGGTTGATGGACTTGATTTTGCGACCACATTGTGATTACTCAGCTGCCTACCTCGATGATGTGGTCATTTTTAGCCCTGATTGGGAAAGTCACCTCTGTAAGGTACAGGCCGTATTGGATGCCATAAGTGATGCAGGGTTGACCATAAATGCCGAGAAGTGTGCAATAGCCCTAGAAGAGGCCAAGTATCTGGGCTACATTATTGGAAGAGGGTTGATTAAGCCACAGCTAAATAAAATTGAGGCAATACAGAATTGGCCTAGACCCCTGACAAAGAAACAGGTCAGAGCTTTCCTTGGTATTATGGGCTATTACCGTAGATTTGTGCCGAACTTTGCCTCAGTTGCGGCTCCCCTAGAGAGAGAAAGAGAACAATGATCACGTGGACTCCAGAGGCCGAGAAGGCTTTCCAAAGCCTTAAATCTGCCTTGTGCCAACAACCTGTGTTAGTTACCCCCGATTTCAGGCGAGAATTTCTGGTCCAGACAGATGCTTCTAACACAGGCTTAGGTGCAGTACTCTCACAAGTAGTAAATGGTGAGGAGCATCCGGTGATGTACTTGAGTAGGAAGCTAACCCCGGCCGAGAAAAATTATGCCATTGTGGAGCGAGAATGTTTGGCAGTGAAGTGGGCCCTCGAATCCCTAAAATATTACTTGCTAGGCAGGAAATTCAAGTTAGTGACAGACCATGCCCCCCTAACATGGATGAAGTTAAACAAGGAGAGAAACGCAAGAGTGACTAGATGGTTTCTGTCCCTGCAAAACTTTAATTTCACGGTGGAACACAGGCCAGGGAAATTACAGGCAAATGCTGACGCATTGTCGAGGGTACATTGTCTGTGGGGACAAAATGCTCAGCCCTCTGGTCTGAAGAAGAGGGGGGGGGATATGTAGACATGTCACTGGAGAAGTGGTCGAGGGGGTGTACATTTCACCTAGGTTACTACGCTGGGTGAGATGGTAAGTCCAGGATTGATTTGTTTCCCAGCAGTGATATGCTGCTGGGTTGTTGTTTAATTTTGCCGGGCCTGGATTTATATGGAATGGCAGGTAGGTTTGGTAGAGGGACCTGTCATTCCACACCCCCCCGGTCCAGTTTGGGTTTTGAATCAGGTGAGCTCTAATCCTAATTAGCCTGGGAAGGTAAAAGCTCTGCAGAGCCTGCAGGTTATTGCTCTCAGCCAGGAATGAACAGCCTGTGTGTGTGTTTGAAGGAAGCTGCGAACGCAGCCACTGCTGGAGCTAAAAACTCACCCTGCGATATCCAGGCGAACGCTGTGTTTTTGAAAGTGTCAGATAGGTGAGAAGAACCTGTTAGTAAGCGCCCAGACGGGCTAGGTCTTTTATTTTGGATTGTACACAAAAGAAGCACGCTGTTGCTGTATGTTTTGTTTGCTGGACTGTTTATGCCATGAATAAACGCCAAGACCTGCTTTTATAACATCTAAGTCTGCCGTGAACGGTGTCCAAACACACCATCCCCCGGGAAGATCCTTACAGAGTGTATAGCAAACCAAAGACCCGTGACCAAAGCCTTTTGACCTTTGGACACTCCCACCAGATATGCATGACCGAGCCTTCTACGGGGAAGCCCCTAAAACAGGACGCCGGGTACCCAGGGACGGCCTTAGCTATGCGTGTTGGCACTAAATACCAACTTACCACAAAAAGGGGTCTGAAAAAGGTAAAGGAATTTTTATGTGCAGCAATCTAAAATGCCCCGAGGAGGGATGCATATGAGCAATGTTTGTTGTGTTGGTCTGGTTTAAAGTGGACCAACACCCTCCCATGATCGGCCCGGGAATCTATAAGATTCCCGGACCAATCAGACCCCTGACTGTGGGGCACCCCGATCGCTGTGTGAAACCCCCCAGAAACCCCTAAAATCCCTACCTTATCCACGATCCAGCGGCGCCCGCCGCCTCCCGTGCGGGTGCGCTCTCTTGTCCGTCGCTGCCTCCCGCTTGTCCGTCAGCGGGGATTGGCAGCCGCGGTCACATGAGAGCGAGGAGAGGTGAGTTTTTCGGGGTTTCTGGGGGGTTTCAAACAGCGGGGCGCCCCCAATCGGGGGTCGAAGTGGACCAAAACCCAGGATAGTCAAAATCCTGGGTGTTGTCCCACTTTAAACCGGATCTTCAGCATGATTTGATGAAAAGCCCAAACACTTAAAAACCTATTCCCCAGCATCTAAATTTAATATATTTTAAGTTTTTAATCACTTATTATTCTTTCCCCCACTGGACTGCAACTCTGTTCAGGACTCTAGGATATGGGCGCCGCCATCTTGGCTCAGAAGCATCACATACTGAGGAGAGCGGGATAAAGTGCAAGGGGCTGGGTTATAGCTGCGCTTCACACAGACAGAGCAGAGCTGGGGTCAGGGAAAGGACAGCAATCCCAGAATGCAGAGCAGCACAGTCAGAAGACACTTCCTGTTTGCAGGCTGCCTGATGCTAAATGAGCCGCCATCTTGGATGTTTAAAGGCTCATAACATGCAGTAGATGCAGGTAGGATGATTTTTAATGTGAGCAATCTGTATGTACAGGGTGTGGGAAACATATAAGATAGACTCTTATTCAGGGTGAAGGTCCGGAATAATGTGGGCAATCTGTATGTACAGGGTGTGGGATACATATAAGGTAGGCTCTTATTCAGGGCGAAGGTCCGCTTTAGGTCATCTTTGACTGTTGGTCTGCTGAGATGCCCTGTATCAGGCTTGGTTAACTTAAGGAGAATATCCCCAGGAATGCTCCAAGGGAAGGTGACCCTGTATCACAAACACAGTTTGAGTTGGTTTATATATTTGGTTGGTTCATCTGTGGTCATGTGTAAAGGCTTCTACAAAAAAACAGGGAAACCTAGACCCTGGATCTAGTTGTATATAGTTCCCAGCAGGGCAGGGGTGGACCTAGGTGAGCTATAGAAGGGGCCGTGCCACTCCTCAATAGAACAGTGAGCTCTATGTCTGGCTCCTCCTTACAATGGTAGTGGCACCAACTAATAATGGAGGTAGGGAGTGGGGCCGCTAATTCCTGACTGTGTAAAGCAGCATCTGTTATATCTGCTAAACCACTAAAGGGAAGGGAACAAAAGTCACTTCCCTTCAGTGGGGCAGTCGTAAGGAAGTGGCCTTCTGGCAGGTTCTATTCCTGCTCCCCGGGTGCTGGCTCTGGGCACGTGTACACTCATTGCACGAAAGGGTTAAATGCAGAGGAAGAATTCCTATGCGTGAGCAAGCATACAATGCCCCCCCCTCAAAAAAATAAACACAGGTCCAGCAATTGCCCCCTCCCCTGCAGTGGCGCCTGAGGCAGCTGCCTCGCATGGCCTCATTTTGGGAAAGGTTGAATTGAATTGAACACAGTTTCCTGTATATTCCATGATGGGGATCACATACCTCCCAAGTGTCCTTGATTTGGAGGGACTGTCCCTCTTTAGAGTCCATGTCCCCCTGTCCCTCGCTGTTCTCATTTGTCCCTCTTTGAGGTGTAACATGCAGATCTGCAGCAATAAATGATTAATTTGCCTATTGAAAGTGTTTCTATTGTTGTCATTGTTACACACTATCCCCTATCCATCAATCAATGAGGGGGCGGGGCCTAATGCAAAAAATATCCCTACAACAAGTTGGTAGGTATGGGATCAGGTTATATAGTTGCATCAGCCATTACAGGGGGGTCTGTGCTGTCAGGATCAGATCATCTAGAAATCCTGATTTTACTGCCGATGCCCAAGCTGTCAGGTCGTCATTACTGGAGGAAGTCTTGTGAAAAGCCGGTGAGCCTCTTATCCTAGAAAACCAAGCATGCGGTAATCACAGGGAGGGAGGAGGGAGGGGGGGGTGTTACGGGGGGTTCGCAGTCCCTGCATCTAGTATGAGCAAGTCGTTATGCTGCTGCTCTAATGGGATGAGAGGCCAGTGACTTAAAAGCAGTTAAGAATCGAAGTGTCAGCAAGTAGAGCGGGATCAATACAGAGCAGAAATGATGTGTCAGCCCCACAGCTATCGCTTCATTAGCGCAAATCTGCTCAATAAATCGTGTGCATTGTAACGCTGCAAAGAGGAGGCCGGATGTGCTGCCCAAAGGACGGGCAATTCTTGGGCCACTGTGATAAAATCGCAAATACTGTACATTCAGGAAATGGATTTTTACAGCCTCGGTTATAAAGAGGAGAACTTAAAGTGGAACAAAACACAGGATTTTGACTATCCTGGGTTTTGGTCCTTGCCCCCAGGGAAACCCCCCAGGTCGCCCGAACAAGCTCGCCTCTTCCCGGTCCTACGACATATGTGCGGCCACTCGTCCAATCAGATCCACTCAAGTCCCTTCGTCTAGGAGCTCGTCTATTGTGAGCGGATCTGAGAGCGCTGACAGGCGAATCCCCTGCTACCCTCTTGCAGGGAGAGTGCCGCACCGGCCATTCACAAGTGCCTACTAAAGGGATAGTGGGGATGCGGCCGCTGCTCGCGCATGCACCACAGGATCAAGAATGAAGGTACGTTTTCAGGCAACCAGGGGGGAGCGAGTATGCCTAAACTCCAGGGTGGGTCTTGGTCCTCTTTAAGTCCTTGTCCAGGTAGGAAAATAAGAAAGGCTATGGAGAAAAGCTATTTCGGTGTAAAATCCTCTCTAAACATAAAGGAGCACTCCCTCCGTCTATCGAAAAGAAAGATTCAATCACCAGAGGTGACGATCCTTTTTTTACCGTTAGAACTATAAATCTGTGGAAGAGCCTCCCACAGAAGCTTGTCACAGCATCAACAGCTGACAGCTTCAAGAAATGATTAGATGCTTATTTAGAAGACATAAAAGACCATTAAGGAGGAACTTCAGGGGCCCTGAAGTCTCAGAGACTACAGGGCAGTCTGAGCTCCGCTCCTTGGGGCATCCCAAATTGGAATGTCTCACGGTGTAAAACCCCCAGAAGCCCCAATACACTTGCCCAAGTCCGGCCTTTCTGAATAGGCAGTGCGGGCACACCATGGCTAGAAGGTTAGAGGGGGATGTGGCGCACTCAGGTCCCTTCGGTGCCGCTCGGCTGCCAGAGGAGCTGAGTGGAAGTGAGCGTGCTGATTGGCTGAGAACGCCACTCTGAAGAAGGGGAATTTGTGTGTTGTTCCTCTTTAACTGTTGCTATTAGCGATTCAGCAAACAATAAAATAAAATCCTGAACCCTGTCCCTTAGATGAACTTGATTGATGTCTTTTCCCAACCGGATTAAAGTGGACCAAATCCCAGGATTTTGACTATCCTGGGTTTTGGTCCTTTCCCCGGGGGCATCCTGATCGGGGGCGCCCCGCTGTGTGAAACCCCCCAGATCGCCCAAACCCAGATCACCTCTTCCCAGTCCCATGGCGCGTCTAAGAGCAGCAGCTCTGACGGCCGCATCTTCCGCCTCCCTCTAACAGGGAGCGTGCCCGCACCGGCTATTTGTTAAAATAACAGGGAAAAGGTTACTGTATGAGCACTGATGGGCCCAATTCAATGTCCCGGTCACATTTAGGACCACTTAGGACCTTTAGGTGGCAACAACGCAACCACTGAAAAGTGTTCCTTTAATGGCATTATTTCAAGTGTTGCTATGCCTCCAGGGCCCTTTTTTTGGATTAGGGACCCCTAACACCCAGAGTCACGGAAGTTATTTTACTGTATCTGATGACTAATTATACTTACAACCCCGCAGTTCTCATCCATGCTGCACAGAAACTTTTTGTTTTGTGCTGGTCACCACCTTTCATGGACCTTGGGTAAAATGTATTTCTGGAATTAGGGCCCCTAAATGAGTGGGGGGAGTAAAGACAGATTAAAATGGGTCAGCAGGCAAAGAGTGCTTACCTTTTATCCTGCACAACTGATCGGTGTTAGTTTGGAAACCAGTATCTCACCTGATGCCTGGATCCGAGCTGCATCCTGCACTGTCCGAGGTCAATACATGGGGTCAGGTTCGACTCACAAAGCGCTGCCACGTCCTCTCAATTCATTGCAGTGGAGGTAGTGGGCCGAGGCTTGGCATACTACCTCCATCATTATAGTGAATGGCGATTGCGATGGCGGGGGCATGGCACGGTACGGATCGGGTGAGTTGCCGAGTCCCAGACTGGCACCGATCAGCTGTGCTGGACAGAAGGTAAGTTCCATTAGTTTTTTTTTGCCCGCTGAATCACTTTAAACTGGCTATAGTCCTTTCTTGCTCAGCTTTGGCTAGAGTTGGGCGTTAAAGTGGACCAACACCCGGGAATCTATAAGATTCATCAGCATCGGGCCTGCTGTGTGAAACCCCCCAGAAACCCCTAAATCCCTACCTGCTCCTCGATCCAACGGCGCCCGCCGCCGCCTCCCACATGTCCCTCTAGCAGGACGCGCACCCGCACCGGCCGTTTGTGAATGCCTGGCGAGGGCACGCTCCCTGTAAGAGTGATGCTTGTCCGTCGGCGGCGGGCGCACTCTCTTGTCCGTCGCTGCCTCTCGCTTGTCCGTCGGCGGGGATCAGATACAGCGGTCACGTAGGAGCGGGGAGAGGTGAGTTTTTGGGGCTTTCTGGGGGGTTTCACACAGCGGGGCGCCCCCGATCGGGGTGCCCCACCGAAGTGGACCAAAACCCAGGATAGTCAAAATCCTGGGTGTTGGTCCACTTTAACCCTATATTTACCCCTTTTATATGTTTACCTGATCTATGCTGTCGTGGTGCCAAAGGTGGCTGAATGAACCCGAGACAATATCCATAATTAAATGCATTGTCTTTTCTGATAAGACCGTGACCCACTGGGATCCAGGCTTGCCCAATATTCCCAGTCCTTGCACCATCCAGGAATGCTGATGAATGTAATGGTTTAAAGCAGGTCAAAATCCATGTGACCGGGCCCTGGAATCTAAAAGATTCCAGGCCCGGAAGCTTGTCTGCCCCCTACACCGCACGCCCTGTTGTGTGAAATCCTCGGGGCACAGATAATCTTACGCGATCTTCGGGGATCCCGGGATCTGCATCCCTGGCTTTGCTGTGGCCATGTGCACTCCGCGCCTAGCCTTTCTGATTGGCTAGAGGCGTCCAAACAGCGTGCCGGGGATGCGGCCAGCACGCTGTACCTCGTCGCTGCAGCACCGATTAGCCATGTCTTCGGTTGTAGAAAAAAAACGTTTTCTTTGAAATCTGCTGGGGCCCCGAAGGATGAGCGGTGGACCCAGAAATGGGTTTCCATCAGCTTTAAGTTGATTGACTGTTCATACTGATGTCACTCACTGCAGCTGTACAGCAATGCTTCTTCTTGCCCACAACATTTGGGGAATGAAAAGCCAGATGTGAGCATGTTATGAGCCTTTAAACATCCAAGATATGGGCTCATGGAGCATCAGGCAGCCTGCAAACAGGAAGTGTCTTCTGACTGTGCTGCTCTGCATTCTGGGATTGCTGCCCTTTTCGTGACCCCAGATCTGCTCTGTCTGAGCAAAGTACAGTTATAATCTCACCCCCCTGCACTTTACCCCGCTCTCCTCTCCTTAGTATGTGATGCCTCTGAGTCAAGATGGCAGCGCCCGTATCCTAGAGTCCTGAACAGAGTTGCAGCCCAGTGGGGGGAAAGAATAATAAGTGACTAAAAACTTAAAATATATTAATTTTAGATGATGGGGAATAGATTTTTACGGGTTTGGACTTTTTATTAAATCATGCTGAAGGTCCGCTTTAAAGGGTAAGACCACTTGAATTTTTGAAAGTCTATGTTTTTGTGTGGAAAAATGATGTCTTAAAGGTGCTGAGCTGATCTAGTATTTTTATTTTTTTTCTAATGTTAGCAAATGTGTGTTTCATGGAAGCAGTTTTCATCTGTTGCTATTGGCAACCGTACACCAAGTGCAGACTTGGTGTACATTGCCAGTGGCAACAGATTGCAGATAGTTGCACGGAACACTGCTGCTGGGCATGTGAGTGAGCTTCCTCACCTCAGCAGTGGCCATAGCAGCAGTGTTCTGTGTGTAGGGGACTCGCTTCTCTCTTCTTGGTGTACAGACTTGGGTCTTGATTCAGTAAGAGTTGAAAACAATTCTCACGGCAGTAAAAAATTCACTTCATGAGAAAGAATCATGAGAATGTCACTGTTGCTGAATCACCAGCTAGGAAAACAATAAAAGACAATGGTACTTTTTTACTCCTAAGAAAAGTAGCGGCAGGCAGAGCCTGGTGAGCGCCGGGCGCTGTACGCAAAACCACATTTATGAAAGCGAATCTGGTGAGCGACTGTAACAGCGCCATGTAGCGTCCGATTAATCATTACAGGCGCTTCAGCGTATAGCGCCAGCGCTCTAGCTTCCAGAGCGCCAGGTATTACCTTTCGCTCAGTGCCGCTCTCCCATACATTTCAATGGCCGTTCATTTGCTTGTGTTTAAACAGCGTGTTGGACATTTTTTTTTCTCCGATCATTGTGTGACCTCTCCTGGCTGCAAACAAACACTTTTAGAAACTTTTTTGACTTTTTATATTTTTATGCAGAATTGTCATTACAGGTCTGGCACTAAAGTGTTAATGTCACAGTGTTATAACAATGTTATTCCATGTGTTTTCGCTTTGTTACTGGTGGATATGTGTTCAAAAACAGACTTTAATTACACAGCGTCTGGCACTCTATGCTGCAGCACACAGCTTTAGTGCGCCGACGCTGTGTGTGTGTCCTTTTTTGATGATGATGTACGATGTGGAGCGCCGAAAGACGGTCGCACTGAGCTGGCGCTACCTCTCGCTCCCTGCAGCGCTGCACTGGCGTTAGAGTGACCAATGTATCTGCAGATATGTGCAACCAAATCTCTGTCTTTCCACACAGCTAGACATGTTTGGTGCTTGATATTTAGATGATGAGGGTTAAACTGGGCGGTAAATTGCTTCCCAGGCCCTGAATAATAATGTTGATAATTTTGTATAAATAATAGTGATGGAGCTGCTCCCACCCCCTTTGCTCAATTTGAATTGCTATGAACGCACACAGGGAGGGATTCAGCCACCATGGATCTCTCCCTATGGAGTGTTCTAAAGGGAGGCTGGCAGCTTCCCAGGTGAGTAGCTCTGGCTGCATTGCATGTCCCAACTTTGGGGACTCAAAAATAAGAGTAGGGACCACACTAAACACAGAGTGCCTTGCCGGGGCGGTGTGGCTTCCACATGTATCTGCAGATATGTGCAACCAAATCTCTGTCTTTCCACATAGCGAGACATGTTTGGTGCTTAATACTTGGATGATGAGAGGGTTAAACTGGGCGGTAAATTGCTTCCCAGGCCCTGAATAATAATGTTGATAATTTTGTATAAATAATATTGATGGAGCTGCTCCCACCCCCTTTGCTCAGAGCGGCCAACATACATCACATTCATCAATGCGGGCCAGGTTACTACAGCGACTGAGGCGCTCTGTTACAGCGGCTGATACCTACTAGCGGTCGCTCTAAGCGCCGATATACAGACTCTCATCTGCCGACACCTGGCGTTAGTAATGAATCAGCCTCCGCGATATGTAATTGAAATCACCAGCTGTATATAGCTAAGGTAAACATGTTGTAGATATGTAACTAATATTTTATATAAATAAAAAGAAAAAGAAATGACAGATAAGCTTAGCACATTGAAGACATCATTTTGCCACACAATAATGGAAACTTTAAGAAATGCCATTGAAAGTGGAATTAGCCTATAATTCTATTTAATACAATGATATATACTGCTAAGCAATGTAGCAGTGGTTTATACAGGTGATATCAGCTACATTACATTGTAGGCTTGATGTCTTTATTCAATAAGGATCAGAGATCTGTGAGCAATGTGCGGCACAGGATCGCTGGGCGCATTACACTGATCAGATGGGATATCGGATTGGTTGTCACATTAACGCTACTCTTGGAGCCGCGTCATACGAGGCGAGGGTTAGCGCTTTGTGCTTCAGCTCCTTTTTTTTTTTGGCTGCTGTAGGAGGAGGGGGCTCCGACATGTCAGCGAGTGTGTGAGAAGTGCGTAAGCAGTTTCTCTAATTGATGGAATCACACGCGCGTCGGATCTGCGGAGATAGGAAGGATGCCGCCGCCGCCGCCGCTATTCTACATCTGCATTGTGTTACAGCCCCGGGATGGGGAGCAGAGGCTGCGCTCCCATTGGCCCACATTCCTTCCTGTAACTAGGTAACTGCTTCAGAAGACGGGGCTGGCGGGCTGGACCCTCCTCAATACTTGGTTATCGCATTGCTGGGGCTGAGCACTTGTCATTATGCTCCTGTAACTGGATTTCCCTGAATGCTGCAATGGAAGGGAGGGGGGACTAGAATGCACTGCAGCGTACTGCAAGGTGTCCACGTGGCTGCTGCAACACTGCAGACTCATCTCCCGCTGCCGACCTCTTATTTCCAAAGAACGGAAAGCGGATGGCGAGATTGGGATCAGAAAGCTCACCAGCCGTGTGATCGCCAGCACCGAGTCCCATAAAGACACGCAAAGCACCAATCAGAATTCACTGCTATAACTGGGGGACGTGTATCAAGACTGATGCAAGGCAAAGGGCTGCAAGACACTATTTAAAAGATGAAATCTGATTGGTTGTTCTAGATCGCTGCTTCAGTTTTGCTTCCTTTGCCTTGGGCCAGCTTGGATACATCCAAAATGCAAGTTTTAGAGCCTTATTTAAAGAAGCACTATCATGAAAAATGGCACAATGATAAAAACCCATATAAATATGCTGGATGGGGGGAGGAGGGGTCACTTATAAACCCGGAATCAAGAAATATCCAGCCAGGCTTGTTTTATTTTATTTTAATGGAAGGAAGAGGACATACGGGGTGACAGGTTCTGTCACCCCTGATAGACTAAACCTGTCACCCCTGGATTTTATTCCTACCAGGAGAGAATAAACCACAAGCTTGGCGGGAGTTTGATTCAGTTTGGGTGTATAAGTGACCCCTCCTCTCATTAGTCGACGTGTTTATATGGATTTTTAATACTACACAACTTCGCGATAGTGCTCCTTTAAAGTGGACCAACACCCACCGCTGATCGGCCCGGGAATCTATAAGATTCCTGGGCCGATCAGCTCCCTCCCCGCGGGGCATCCGAAATCGGTGTGCCCCGCTGTGTGAAACCCCCCAGAAAGCCCCTAAAAACGTACCTTATCGGCGAAGGACAAGCGACGGATAAGCGGGCGCTGCCTCCCGCGTGTCCCTCTAGCAGGACGCTCACCCGTGCCGGCCGTTTGTGAATGGTCTGCTGTGTGAAACCCCCCAGAAAGCCCCTAAAAACGTACCTTATTGGCGCGTCCCTCTTACAGGGCGTGCGAGAGGCGGTGGCTTATCCGTCGCTTGTCTGTCGCCGTTAAGGTAAGATTTTAGGGGCTTTCTCGGGGGTTTCACACAGCAGGGCCCCGCGGAAGTGGACCAACACACAGTATAGTGAAAATCCTGGGTGTTGGTCCACTTTAAGAAGCGTCAGCGCCACTTTTTTGGCCTCAGCAGCACTCAGCGTGCGATCCAAGAAATAAAAAAAATGCAGCAGCCAGCAATCATCTTATTTAACACTAGTGCGAAAAGGTTGCAGCGCCAGGAGCTCTGGGTGAAGCAGCACCAGATGAAGCCTGGCTCTGTAGCTCAAGATCCCATAGAGCACAATGGGCATAACTGGATTGTAATTAATGCTTATAATTAATATTAAAGACATTTATTTTTACAGAACTCGCATTGGGACTTGTCAGTAATTGAAACATAGGACCTAGATGGGCCAAAATGCTTTTTTGGGGAGGATTATTAAAATTGATTTTAATGGCTTCTTCTTAACAATGTGCAATTAGGACACCAACAACTAAAACACACTGTAAAGTTTCTCCCCTTTGTCCCCAGCAGTGATTTCTTGTACTGTAATAATGAAACGCCGACCAGCGCCAGAAAATACAGCTCCAAAGATTTAAAAAAATCCTAAATATGCCGGGGAAGGCCAGAAAAACAGCAGTACAAAGTGGTGCTCGCTGCCGCTGGGATAATCTGCCGGCTGGTCCAACAGGCGCTGACAAAGGCCAGCCATTACCTACTGCAACAATCAAAGCTAATTAGCGATCTGCGTAGCGGCTGCCAGCGCCAATGTAGTCCACAGCGCAGCGCCAGATAAGACCAAAATGTCGGGGCTCCGGAAATGGGGAAGATTTAATTCAGAATCAACCGAATAGAAACATAGAAAGGTGACGGCAGAAGGAGACCATAAGGTCCATCTAGTCTGCCCTTATGTGTATACTGTATGTTCTCTGTATCTTATGTGTATACTGTATGTTCTCTGTATCTTATGTGTATACTGTATGTTCTCTGTATCTTATGTGTATACTGTATGTTCTCTGTATCTTATGTGTATACTGTATGTTCTCTGTATCTTATGTGTATACTGTATGTTCTCTGTATCTTATGTGTATACTGTATGTTCTCTTTATCTTATGTGTATACTGTATGTTCTCTGTATCTTATGTATATACTGTATGTTCTCTGTATCTTATGTGTATACTGTATGTTCTCTTTATCTTATGTGTATACTGTATGTTCTCTGTATCTTATGTATATACTGTATGTTCTATTTATCTTATGTGTATACTGTATGTTCTCTGTATCTTATGTGTATACTGTATGTTCTCTGTATCTTATGTGTATACTGTATGTTCTCTGTATCTTATGTGTATACTGTATGTTCTCTTTATCTTATGTGTATACTGTATGTTCTCTGTATCTTATGTGTATACTGTATGTTCTCTGTATCTTATGTATATACTGTATGTTCTCTGTATCTTATGTGTATACTGTATGTTCTCTGTATCTTATGTGTATACTGTATGTTCTCTGTATCTTATGTGTATACTGTATGTTCTCTTTATCTTATGTGTATACTGTATGTTCTCTTTATCTTATGTGTATACTGTATGTTCTCTGTATCTTATGTATATACTGTATGTTCTCTGTATCTTATGTATATACTGTATGTTCTCTTTATCTTATGTGTATACTGTATGTTCTCTGTATCTTATGTGTATACTGTATGTTCTCTGTATCTTATGTATATACTGTATGTTCTCTTTATCTTATGTGTATACTGTATGTTCTCTGTATCTTATGTGTATACTGTATGTTCTCTGTATCTTATGTATATACTGTATGTTCTCTTTATCTTATGTGTATACTGTATGTTCTCTGTATCTTATGTGTATACTGTATGTTCTCTGTATCTTATGTGTATACTGTATGTTCTCTTTATCTTATGTGTATACTGTATGTTCTCTGTATCTTATGTATATACTGTATGTTCTCTGTATCTTATGTATATACTGTATGTTCTCTTTATCTTATGTGTATACTGTATGTTCTCTATATCTTATGTGTATACTGTATGTTCTCTGTATCTTATGTGTATACTGTATGTTCTCTTTATCTTATGTGTATACTGTATGTTCTCTTTATCTTATGTGTATACTGTATGTTCTCTGTATCTTATGTGTATACTGTATGTTCTCTGTATCTTATGTGTATACTGTATGTTCTCTTTATCTTATGTGTATACTGTATGTTCTCTGTATCTTATGTATATACTGTATGTTCTATTTATCTTATGTGTATACTGTATGTTCTCTGTATCTTATGTGTATACTGTATGTTCTCTGTATCTTATGTATATACTGTATGCTCTCTGTATCTTATGTATATACTGTATGTTCTCTGTATCTTATGTGTATACTGTATGTTCTCTGTATCTTATGTGTATACTGTATGTTCTCTTTATCTTATGTGTATACTGTATGTTCTCTGTATCTTATGTGTATACTGTATGTTCTCTGTATCTTATGTGTATACTGTATGTTCTCTTTATCTTATGTGTATACTGTATGTTCTCTGTATCTTATGTGTATACTGTATGTTCTCTGTATCTTATGTGTATACTGTATGTTCTCTGTATCTTATGTGTATGCTGTATGTTCTCTTTATCTTATGTGCATACTGTATGTTCTCTGTATCTTATGTATATACTGTATGCTCTCTGTATCTTATGTGTATACTGTATGTTCTCTGTATCTTATGTGTATACTGTATGTTCTCTTTATCTTATGTGCATACTGTATGTTCTCTGTATCTTATGTGTATACTGTATGTTCTCTTTATCTTATGTGTATACTGTATGTTCTCTGTATCTTATGTATATACTGTATGCTCTCTGTATCTTATGTGTATACTGTATGTTCTCTGTATCTTATGTGTATACTGTATGTTCTCTGTATCTTATGTATATACTGTATGTTCTCTTTATCTTATGTGTATACTGTATGTTCTCTGTATCTTATGTGTATACTGTATGTTCTCTGTATCTTATGTGTATACTGTATGTTTTCTGTATCTTATGTGTATACTGTATGTTCTCTGTATCTTATGTGTATACTGTATGTTCTCTTTATCTTATGTATATACTGTATGCTCTCTGTATCTTATGTGTATACTGTATGTTCTCTGTATCTTATGTGTATACTGTATGTTCTCTTTATCTTATGTGTATACTGTATGTTCTCTCTATCTTATGTGTATACTGTATGTTCTCTCTATCTTATGTGTATACTGTATGTTCTCTTTATCTTATGTGTATACTGTATGTTCTCTCTATCTTATGTGTATACTGTATGTTCTCTTTATCTTATGTGTATACTGTATGTTCTCTCTATCTTATGTGTATACTGTATGTTCTCTCTATCTTATGTATATACTGTATGTTCTCTGTATCTTATGTGTATGCTGTATGTTCTCTGTATCTTATGTGTATACTGTATGTTCTCTGTATCTTATGTATATACTGTATGTTCTCTGTATCTTATGTGTATGCTGTATGTTCTCTTTATCTTATGTGTATACTGTATGTTCTCTGTATCTTATGTATATACTGTATGTTCTCTCTATCTTATGTATATACTGTATGTTCTCTGTATCTTATGTGTATGCTGTATGTTCTCTGTATCTTATGTGTATACTGTATGTTCTCTGTATCTTATGTATATACTGTATGTTCTCTTTATCTTATGTGTATACTGTATGCTCTCTGTATCTTATGTGTATACTGTATGTTCTCTGTATCTTATGTGTATACTGTATGTTCTCTTTATCTTATGTGTATACTGTATGTTCTCTGTATCTTATGTGTATGCTGTATGTTCTCTTTATCTTATGTGTATACTGTATGTTCTCTGTATCTTATGTGTATACTGTATGCTCTCTGTATCTTATGTGTATACTGTATGTTCTCTGTATCTTATGTGTATACTGTATGTTCTCTGTATCTTATGTGTATACTGTATGTTCTCTTTATCTTATGTGTATACTGTATGTTCTCTGTATCTTATGTGTATACTGTATGCTCTCTGTATCTTATGTGTATACTGTATGTTCTCTGTATCTTATGTGTATACTGTATGTTTTCTGTATCTTATGTGTATACTGTATGTTCTCTGTATCTTATGTATATACTGTATGTTCTCTTTATCTTATGTATATACTGTATGTTCTCTGTATCTTATGTGTATACTGTATGTTCTCTGTATCTTATGTGTATACTGTATGTTCTCTGTATCTTATGTGTATACTGTATGTTCTCTGTATCTTATGTGTATACTGTATGTTCTCTGTATCTTATGTGTATACTGTATATTCTCTGTATCTTATGTGTATACTGTATGTTCTCTGTATCTTATGTGTATACTGTATGTTCTCTTTATCTTATGTGAATACTGTATGTTCTCTTTATCTTATGTATATACTGTATGTTCTCTTTATCTTATGTGTATACTGTATGTTCTCTTTATCTTAGGATAGACGGAGGCTTATCCCAGGCATGTTTAAATTCACTGACTGTCAATCTTTCAACTACCTCTGCATCTACAACTCTTTCTGTAAAATAATCCCTTTTAGATCTTTTGAATCTGAAAAGGAAAAAATGGATAAATCTGATCCTTTGACGCACCTCTATATTATGAATCCTTTCTTAATCAAAAAGAAAATTGTTCTGAGCAGAAGAATCGCTTACATGAACTGGAATCGAAATTACCAGATATAGTTGCGTGTATGGCCAGCATTTCGTTGATCGGCCTTATTCAAGCAATTTCATTCTAAGTCTGATCAGATTAAAACAATCGCTCGTAATGCACAGGCCCTGAGATTGAATTAACCAGATTGAGAAAGTCAGTAAATAAGGATAAATCTGATCCTTTATCCCATATATTTCTTTCTCTATATCACAGAGCCTTGATGGAAAGGACATTTGTCATGAGCAGATCGATTGCTTTCATGAACTGCAATCGAATTGACCGGATGTTGCTGTGTGTATGGCCAGCAGTACTATAGGGATGTCTGCATGAGTTTAAGCAAGTCTATAGCCTTAATTGATCTATGACAATCTTGGCCTGATCAGATAATCTGATCAAACCAAATGCTCATAATCTACAGCCCCTGAAATTTAATTCATTAGGAATTAACCAGATTCTCTTGAAGAAGATCTAAAGAGGATCAATCTGATCCTTTGTTCCATAATTTTCAATATCCACATCAGAGATCCTTTATTTAACAAAAGGAAAATTGTCACAAGCAGATATTATAGACCAGCGTTACTCAACTGGCGGACCTGGCCACCAAATTTCTGGACCCCCTGTCCTGACCGCCCTGCACTTGGCTGCTTCTGTATTGCCGTGCCCAGCGCTGCCCCATGGATCGGAGTTGTGGGGCTTAGTCTCCTGCCAGTGTCATGGCTCCCTGGCACCTTACATTGCAATATGAAGCAATGCACAGGAGGGAAGTGGCATTTCAAGGTACATACAAACTTTGTTTCTCGGTCTCTTGCCCCCCATCCAATCCTGCTGCCTCAGCTCGGCCCCATCCATCCCTGTCCCCTCATCTCTGCCCCATCCATCCCTGTCCCCTCATCTCTGCCCCATCCATCCCTGTCCCCTCATCTCTGCCCCATCCATCCCTGTCCCCTCATCTCTGCCCCATACATCCCTGTCCCCTCATCTCTGCCCCATCCATCCCTGTCCCCTCATCTCTGCCCCATCCATCCCTGTCCCCTCATCTCTGCCCCATACATCCCTGTCCCCTCATCTCTGCCCCATCCATCCCTGTCCCCTCATCTCTGCCCCATCCATCCCTGTCCCCTCATCTCTGCCCCATCCATCCCTGTCCCCTCATCTCTGCCCCATACATCCCTGTCCCCTCATCTCTGCCCCATCCATCCCTGTCCCCTCTGCTTTGCCCCATCCATCCCTGTCCCCTCATCTCTGCCCCATCCATCCCTGTCCCCTCATCTCTGCCCCATACATCCATGTCACCGCAGTTCTGCCCCATCCATCCCTGTCCCCTCATCTCTGCCCCATCCATCCCTATCCCCTGAGCTCTACCCCATCCATCCCTATCCCCTGAGCTCTGCCCCATCCCTATCCCCTGAGCTCTGCCCCATCCATCCCTATCCCCTGAGCTCTACCCCATCCATCCCTATCCCCTGAGCTCTGCCCCATCCATCCCTATCCCCTGAGCTCTACCCCATCCATCCCTATCCCCTGAGCTCTGCCCCATCCATCCCTATCCCCTGAGCTCTGCCCCATCCATCCCTATCCCCTGAGCTCTACCCCATCCATCCCTATCCCCTGAGCTCTGCCCCATCCATCCCTGTCCCCTCTGCTTTGCCCCATCCATCCCTGTCCCCTCTGCTCTGCCCCATTCATCCCTGTCCCCTCATCTCTGCCCCATCCATCCCTGTCCCCTCATCTCTGCCCCATCCATCCCTGTCCCCTCATCTCTGCCCCATCCATCCCTGTCCCCTCTGCTTTGCCCCATACATCCCTGTCCCCTCATCTCTGCCCCGTCCATTCCTGTCCCCTCATCTCTGCCCCATCCATCCCTGTCCCCTCATCTCTGCCCCATACATCCCTGTCCCCTCATCTCTGCCCCATACATCCCTGTCCCCTCATCTCTGCCCCATACATCCCTGTCCCCTCAGCTCTGCCCCATCCATCCCTGTCCCGCCATCTCTGCCCCATCCATCCCTGTCCCCTCATCTCTGCCCCATACATCCCTGTCCCGCCATCTCTGCCCCATCCATCCCTGTCCCCTCATCTCTGCCCCATACATCCCTGTCCCGCCATCTCTGCCCCATCCATCTCTGTCCCGACATCTCTGCCCCATCCATCCCTGTCCCCTCATCTCTGCCCCATACATCCCTGTCCCCTCATCTCTGCCCCATCCATCCCTGTCCCCTCATCTCTGCCCCATACATCCCTGTCCCCTCATCTCTGCCCCATACATCCCTGTCCCCTCATCTCTGCCCCATACATCCCTGTCCCCTCATCTCTGCCCCATCCATCCCTGTCCCGCCATCTCTGCCCCATCCATCTCTGTCCCGACATCTCTGCCCCTTCCATTCCTGTCCCCTCAGCTCTGCCCCATCTATTGCAGCCTTTTTTGCCTATGGAATCTATAGCAACCTCCCCCAGTGTGCTGATTTCTAACTACCCCCCCCCCGGGGCCGGACCTTCACTTCTCACCAGATGCCTGTATATGGACCTTTAGAAGAAGTGGTTGAGTAGCCCTGGTATAGACTGCAGCTAATGATAGGGAGAGCGAGGCTGCATAGAGTACAGCTGATTAATAAGGGGTAACCCCTCCATCGCTCATGATTCATCTATAGCCCCTCCCCTCAGATACACACAGGTCCATAAACATTTATGTAGAATAACTAGAAGTCATGGCTAGTCATGGCTGCGCGCACATCATCATCACAGTCCAGCAAAACTTTCCACAATAGGAAATCTCATTCATTGCGGCAGTAGTTCCGGATGAAACTGGTTTCTACCCACTTGCCGGCAACTCGAAACCTCACTGCGTATTCCGGCTATTGGCGACACATCCATCACAGCAGTGAATAGAAGGATTATAAGGGGAAGGGGCAATGCTAGATCTGCATGACCCCCCCCCCCCGTGCACCGGCACCCACACCCACTGACATGCGGCACTCACCAAGCACTCTGCTCTAAGGTGTACCTGCACCTGTAGGACAGGCTTCCCCTTCCCCCCCCCCCTCCCTTGCCCCGCAATCAACCAATTGGGTGTCTGCAGGATGGGACCGGGAGCCACAGCATCACAGAATCAGGGGTGAAAGCAGCATTGGGAAGGAGGAAAGAGATGACTGTCCCATAGAAACAAACCTCCCTTTTAGGATATCATTCCACTGTCTACAGTGGAGACAGTGGAGTAACTAAATGTGACACAACCCTGGTGCAAACATTAAAGTGGTTATCCTGGGTATTGGCCGGTGCCCCGTTGTGTGAAACCCCCCAGGTCGCCTCTTCCCTGTCCTGCGGCGCATACGCGTCCAATCAGTGCTCGGATCAGCGCCCTTCGTCCAGGAGCTCGTGTAATGCAAGAGGAACCGAGCGCGCTGCCGGCTGCATCCCCCGTTACCCTCTAACAGGGAGCGTGCCCACGCCGGTCATTTACAAATGCCTGGTGGTAAAGGGATAGCGGGGATGCGGCCGCTGCTCGTGCATGCATCATTGGCCCAGGAAAGAAGTGAGTTTTCGGGCAACCTGGGGGGTTCCTTCCCAGGGAGGAGCTAGTATGCCTGTCCCGGAGTCTCATAGACTCCAGGGTGGGTTTTGGTCCTCTTTAAATGAGGGGTGCCACACGTTGCCTGTTATGGGGTGATTAGGAGGGGGGTTTTAGCACACCGGGCCATTTTTTAACCCCCCTCCGCCCATGGCCGGGGATGTGCCTGCATGTATGTGTGTGTGTGTCGGGGAGAGGCGTGCCTGTATGTATGTGTGTGTGGGGGCTTGTCTGTATTATTGTCATTTTTAGGAGGCTTTTCCCCTTAAAGGCGTGGCTGGGGCAGAGCGCGCTGGTGGCCATATCCCCCAGAGTGTGCCTCCGCCAGCCATTCACAAATTCCTGACACAGGCACATGCCCTGCTTAAGGGAATAGCGGGGCTATAGCCGCTGCTCACGGATGCGCGGTTGGACCAGAAATGAAGGTGAGCTTTTGGGCAACCTGGGGGGTTTCACCTTATAGATTCCCGTGCCGATCCCCCCTGGGTGTTGGTCCACTTTAAGGGAATAGCGGGGCTATAGCCGCTGCTCACGCATGCGCGGTTGGACCAGAAATGAAGGTGAGCTTTTGGGCGACTTGGGGGGTTTCACACAGCGGTGCACCCCCGATCGGGGTGCCTTGGAATCTCATAGACTCCAGGGCGGGTTTTGGTCCTCTTCAAATGGGGCCCCATTATGACTCACACAGTAAATTCCTCAATAAACTCAGTTGGATGCAACTAGACAACGAAAGAGTGAAACAGTAGAGACAACGGATGCTTCCTTTCTCTACATGGTGCCATGACAGCACAAATCTAATAAATAAGGTAGGGGAGCAAAAATAATGGGGTCCCCCTGAACTTCTGGGTCCTGGTGCGGTCACACACCCTGTAGTTACATCCATGACTGGAGATTCCCTAACCAAGGCAGCACAGGGGATCCTGATTAGGACGCCCTGCTGCACACTTCTATACTGGAAGCCTGAGACAGGGTAACCGCCATCTCACCTCTTCTGCGTCCCAGCATGGTGTGCGGCAACCACACAACCACCAGACCCCTGTTTTTGCATAGAACTGCATGCCTGATTGGCTGCTGACTGTCACATGACCCGTATTGCAGAAGGGGTAAGTAGCAGCCTCCTTGCATCGGGCTTCCTGCAGTGGGGGCATTGTGCAGTGAACCATTTGAATCAGGTGCTCTCATGGAGTCTGTTTGGACTGGGGTCCTCTTTAAAGCCCAACTCTTTCCACTTTTGGAGAAAAGAGAACAACCACTTTTAGGATTTATTTTGCTGCCTGCACATATTAAACTGAAAGTTTCTCCATTAGAAGAGCCAAAGGAACCAGTAGTCCCACAATATGACAGTATTATAATCATGCACACAGTGTCTGCAGTGCAGGGATGCTGAAGGCGGCCCTGGCATAGTAACATAGTATGTGCGGCTGAATAAAGACTTTAGTCCATCCAGTTCAGCCTGTTTATCTCCTTCCAGTGGTCTAGTAGCCATAGCTGGAAATGTTATTACATGCCAGGAAGGCATCCTGGCCACTTTTGAATGTTTTTACTATATCCTTCACAACTACCTACACTGGCAGTTAGTTACATAGTAGTCTCACTGCTCTTACAGAGAAGAATCCCCTCCTATGTGGGGATGTGCTGTGGGAGCAAAGAGCAGGGTAAGAATCTGGAGAGTTTGTAGGGTTTCTCATAGCAGGGCATCCCAAATCTGGCTCTCCCAGTGGAGAGCTTTTACTCGGCCCTAGTGTCTTTTAGGGATTACAGCGTTTGGCCCGCTCTCTAGTGACCCTCCAGTCAAAACCGGTCAACTAGAGGGCCGATCAAATAAATGGGGGGAGGGAAACCAAATGAGGGATGCCCCATTGCGCAGAGTGCAGCCAACAGCCCAAAACTGACATATACTGTATACTGGTCTACTTCTGCCATCACTTGCTCTGGCTGCAGGTTCAAACACCTACGTAACCACCGGTGGGCACTGGGGTTCGCACAGCAATATGACAGCCTGCCCCGCAAACCTCACTGGCCTACGGTGGTCACATGGTCGCAGCAAACCTGCAATGGAAGTTCTGTTGTCTGGTATGAGACCTCCAGGTGAGGTATGCATGACGGGCACCTCTCATTGGAATGCCCCCCTCCTCCGCTGCCTATTTGATTGACCCTTCTTTGACTGAATGGTTGCTTTAAAGTGGACCAAAACACAGCTCGATCGGCCCGGGAATCGATCAATTCCCTTCCCCCGGGGCATCCAAAATCGGGATGCCCCGCTGTGTGAAGCCCACCAGGTCGCCCCCGTTTACTTACCTTGCTTCCCGGTCCAACAGTGCATGCGTGGGCCGCATCCCCACTATCCCTCTAGCAGGGTGCATGCCCGCGTTGGCCCTGTTAGAGGGAAGCGGGGGATACGGCAGGCGGCCTTAGACACCATCTTAGATAGCGTGACGTCAGCGGCTCCAAAGCACGCTGATTGAATGAGTGGCCACAGATGCTCCGAAGGACCGTGAAGAGCCAAGTTTCTTCGGGCAATTGGGGGGGGGGAGGGGGGGTTCACACAGCAGGACACCCCCTGATTGGGGTTCCCCGGGTGAAAGGACCAAAACCCGGGATAGTCAAAAGGAACTTTATGTTGGTTAGATCTTCTCAATGGGAGGGGGGGGGGCACTACCAACAAAAAGAACATTAAAGAGATGATCGCCTTTATGGGGCATCCTGATTGGGATGCCCCATCTTGGTGCCGTGGACACCCCTTTCTGTAGCCCAGCTCCTGATTATAATTATTTATGGACACCTTTTTTCTGTACTGAAAGGTGGACAAATACAAAGAAGCATGAAAAAGACAGACAAGCAAAGAAGGGAGCAGCTATCCTCTCCTGAACACACAAGCATCGGTGTGTCCCACACAGTCTAATGCAAGAAGGGTGGAGATGGTCCATAAAAAAAAAAAAAAAAAAAGGTATTCATGTAAAAATAAAATCCAGGGGCTGGGCTATAGGAAAGGGCTACATCTCCACAACAACAGACTGATTCCTCCTCATAGCAGGTAAGCAAACACTTTTACACTTAGCCTGGACAGGCCCTTTAACGTGGCTATAACCCTTCCCTTCTAAAATAGTTGGAAGTCCAGCTCCAATCATGTTCATGTTTTGGATTTGGCTAAAGTAGGAAAAGTTTAGAAACAATAGGGTTGATTCAAAGCCCCTTTCTCAACATTTTTTGCAGGAAAATTTCCCTTCTCGACCATTTTTCCCCCTCATCTGATTCAGCAGAGACTTTTTTTCTGTTAGAATTTTTGTGTGAGATGTTTTCAAAGTAAGGCGCGACAGGGGTTCTGAATCAACCCTAATGTCTGTGACCCCAGTGGGGGGAGTCCAACCTGATTTCCTGTTCGGGCAATGAAGACAGGAAGTTTAAAACAGACTTGAGGTCTGCTCAGCCTGTAAGCACAGGGGCATTCTGTCACCTGCAGTTCACATCACATGAATTGGGATGCCCCACTGTGGGATAGGCTGACCATCCCATGCCACATCTCACAACATAGCTTAGGTGGGTACCCAGGCATTCCTGAATAGCTGGCGGGGCACGCGGAGGTGCGGCCACTGGTGAGGTTTCAGGCAATTTCGGGGGATACATATTTAAGAGCCCTGTTTCTGGAGACTTAAGAGAATGCTCCCCTGTCTCTGAAGACTAATAGAGACTGCTGCCCTGTGTCTGAAGACTAATAGAGACTGCTGGCCTGTGTCTGAAGACTGTTAGAGACTACTGCCCAGTTTCTGGAGACTGTTAGAGACTACTGCCCTGTTTCTGGAGACTGTTAGGGACTGCTGCCCTGTCTCTGAAGACTAATAGAGACTTCTGCCCAGTTTCTGGAGACTGTCAGGGACTGCTGCCCTGTTTCTGGAGACTGTCAGGGACCTCTGCCCAGTTTCTGGAGACTGTCAGGGACTGCTGCCCTTTTTCTGGAGACTTTTAGAGACTGATGACCTATGTCTTGAGACTGCTGCCCTGTTTCTAGAAACTAATAGAGACTGTTCCCGTTTCTGGAGACTTTTAGAGGCTGCTGCCCTGTTTCTGGAGACTGTTAGAGACTGCTGCCCTGTTTCAGGAGACTGTTAGAGACTGCTGCCCTGTTTCAGGAGACTGTTAGAGACTGCTGCCCTGTTTCAGGAGACTGTTAGAGACTGCTGCCCTGTTTCAGGAGACTGTTAGAGACTGCTGCCCTGTTTCAGGAGACTGTTAGAGACTGATGCCCTATGTCTGGTGACTGCTGCCCTGTTTCTAGAGACTAATAGAGACTGTTCCAGTTTCTGGAGACTTTTAGAGGCTGCTTTCCTTGATTCTGGAGACTGTTAGAGACTGCTCCCTTTTCAGAAGGCTGTTAGAGACGGATACCCTGTTTCTGTAGACTTTTAGAGACTGATGCCCTGTTTCTGGAGACTGTTAGAGACTACTGCCATGTTTATGGATACTATTAGAAACTGTTCCCCTGTTTCTGGAGACTTTTAGAGACTGCTTTCCCCATTTCTGGTGACTGTTAAGAGATGGATGCCCCGTTTCTGGAGGCTGTTAGAGATGGATACCCCGTTTCTGGAGGCTGTTAGAGATGGATGCCCCGTTTCTGGAGGCTGTTAGAGATGGATGCCCCGTTTCTGGAGGCTGTTAGAGATGGATACCCCGTTTCTGGAGGCTGTTAGAGATGGATGCCCCGTTTCTGGAGGCTGTTAGAGATGGATGCCCCGTTTCTGGAGGCTGTTAGAGATGGATACCCCGTTTCTGGAGGCTGTTAGAGATGGATACCCCGTTTCTGGAGGCTGTTAGAGATGGATGCCCCGTTTCTGGAGGCTGTTAGAGAAGTCCTGTACCCATATCAAATCTGCAGATACCTAAAATGTTGCAGGGGTGACGGCTGTAATACAATCTAGTTCACTGACCCTTTCCCATGTAGTTTATCACCCTGTGTTATCTGAGTGCTTCCTAATCTGGTCAGATAATCTCAAAATGACTTTGAGAGTGAAAGGGGGGGGTAATAATAAATATACAGAATGCTAATAGATATATACCCGGAGCTTTCATTCAAAACCAGATTGAGAGAGAATTAAATAAGGGCAATGTATCCGATCCTTTGTTCTCTAGACGTTTCCCCTCGCCATATCCTTTCGGATTGGACTGGAATAAAAGTGAGAAGCGTCAAGTGTTGCAGAAAGAAATCTGCTGTGGTTGTATAACTGTCCCTGATGACAGAGACAGCGAGGCGAAAGGCTGCTGCACCTTATATATGCTGCACTTTCTCATATATGGGGTAACCTCTCTCTTCATTCTGCCTAACTACAGGCGTGTGTATTGGAGGATAACCCCTAATCATTGTTAAAAATATTTATTCCCTATTACAATAAATGATGGTCCTGTTGTAAGGAAACAATATATATATATATGTCTCCTAATTATTTCCCGCTGCAGTTTAACCCTTTGTCCCATCACTTGCATGCTATTAAAAAAAGGACTGCAATGAGCACGGACCAATAGCAGTCAATGTGCATCAAAGCGGGAGCGTGGATTGGCTGCCGGTGTCATCATCTGGTGACAGCGCCCGGCATGTGACACAGCAGTAACTTGTCACTTGCAAAGTGTGGCCTGATCCCCATCATCATCCCATACTGACCACCTCCGGTAACAGGCAGCTCCTGTGTCCAGGGATGGAGGAGGAGAATGCACTGCAGTCAGGAGGGAGCGTGGGGCCGAGGGTGGCACCGGGAGACCAGGCACCCATACAGGCTGACCCCTGCCATTATCATGGGGCATTTAGTGGGGCATCACTCTAACTTTCAGCAGGGTACAGTTACTATATGTCTATATAGAATACCCTCCTCTTAATATCTCATGCATGAAATTACAGATCACCCCTAACTGCCCCTTCCTATGCCCCATGCATCATTCTGTATTTACCCCAACCTCATAAGCCTCTGCCCCCATTTATTAACTTCCCCATTATCAAAAGCTAACCAATGATGTCTTGTGCTAATAAATGGCAGTAATTGCCCCTTCCAGGCAAGTCTCTGCCCTTATCCGAAAACTGCCCTATTCTCACAATCCAGATAATTGCCAGCCGCCAGCTAATAACTAACCCATCCTTATAAGTGCCTTTTCCACCCCCGGTCTCTGCCCTCATCCAATAATAACTGTCCTAACCTTATAGATGCCTGTATCTAACCAATTACTGCCCTGTTTCACAAATCTGCCTGCCCTCATCCAATAACTGCCCCATTGTCATAAGTACAGGTCCTCATCCAATAACTGTCACATCCTGCTCATTTCATAACTGCCCCATCCTGATAAGTGCTTGACCTCATTCAATAACTGCCCCATCCTCCTCATTCTATAACTGCCCCATCCTGATAAGTGCTTGACCTCATTCAATAACTGCCCCATCCTCCTCATTTCCTCATTCTATAACTGCCCCATCCCGGTAAGTGCCGAACCTCATCTAATAACTGCCTCGTCCTCCTCTTCCAATAACTACACGATCCTGACAAGTTCCTGACCTCATCCACTAACTGCCCCATCCATATAGGTGTTTGCCATCATCCAATAACTGCCACATTCTTATAGGTGCCTGACCTTAAGTAATACTTGCACCATCTTCCTCATTCTATAACTGCCCCATCCTGATAAGCTTTTGCCCTTATCCAATAACTGCCCATCCTCCTTATTCTATGACTGCCCCATCATGGTAAGTGCCGAACTTCATCTAATAACTGCCCCATTCTCCTGTTCTAATAACTGCTCGATCCTGACAAGTGCCTGATCTCATCCACTAACTTCCCCATCCTTATAAGTGTTTGCCCTCATTCAATAACTGCCCCATCATGATAGGTGCCTGACCTAATCTAATAACTGCCCCATCCTCCTTTTCCAATAACTGCCCAATCCTGATAAGTGCTTGCCCTCATTCAATAACTGCCCCATCCTCCTCTTCCAATAACTGCCCCATCCTGATAGGTGCCTGACCTCATCTAATAACTGCCCCATCCTGATAGGTGTCTGACCTCATCTAATAACTGCCCCATCCTGATAGGTGTCTGACCTCATCTAATAACTGCCCCATCTTGATAGGTGCCTGACCTCATCTACCGTAATAACTGCCCCATCCTGATAGGTGCCTGACCTCATCTAATAACGGCACCATCCTCCATATTCTATAACTGCCCTATCCTGGTAAGTGCTTTCCCTCATCCTATAACTGCCCCATCCTCCTCTTCTAATAACTGCTCCATCCTGATAGGTGCCTGACCTCATCTAATAACTGCCCCATCCTGATAGGTGTCTGACCTCATCTAATAACTGCCCCATCCTGATAAGTGCAGAACTTCATCCAATAACAGCTTCAGCCTCCTTATTTCTTAACTGCCCCATCCTGATCAGTGTCATACCTCATCCATTAACTGCCCCATCCTGATCAGTGTCATACCTCATCCATTAACTTGTAACCTGCCCCATCCCAATCAGTGTCATACCTCATCCATTAACTGCCCCATCCTGATCAGTGTCATACCTCTTCCATTAACTTCCCCATCCCGATCAGTGTCATACCTCATCCATTAACTGCCCCATCCTGCCTGATAATAGCCAAACTTAATCCAATAACTGCCCCAGTCTCGTAAATGCCTGTCCCAATCCAAAAACTACCCCATACTCAGAACTTCAGACAAAAACAGTCCCCAGCCATGAGAGTACCTGTCCTCACCCAGATATCTGCCCCCCCCCCAGTCCCTTGTAGTACTCACCGATGAGCAGGGCATAGGCAGCCTGCAGGCCGGGTTGGTAGCGGAGCCCCCGGAAGGCGGAGTTGGGGATCCGCTCCCGGATGCCCTGGTAGAAGATGCTCCGGGCCACCTCCAGGTCGGCCGCCTGATACTCTCGGATGTAGAGCTCCTCCTTGATGTGTTCCCCCGGGCCGGCGCTGGGGGGTGACGGTGAGGCGGGGGGAGCCGGGGAGGTGCTGGGGATCGGGGGCCACATCTGGCCCATGAGCTGCTCTTTGTGGGATGGCGGCACGGGGGCCGGCTCGTCTGTCAGGATGCCCGACTCGCACACCATCTTCGGGGGCAGATAATTCATGCAAGTAGCCAGCCCGGGGGGTAAGAAGAAGTCCGGTGGCGGGAGATACAGTAACACAGCGGCGGCAGCACCGGATCACCGAGCGGCGGAGAATGAAGCTCCGCTCCGCGCACCGATATTTATACCGCAGCCGAACCGGCATCGTCCGCGTGCCGGGCCCTAGCGCCCACCGCATTGGCTGCAGCGGCCGGGGTGGGCGGGGCGAGATGCCGCTCCGCTCCTCCCCCTTCCAGGATCGCATTGCTTTCTGACAGCGATGATCGGGGAGGGCGGGGCCATGATGCTGCAGGTGGGAGGGGCGAGGAGCACTGCGGGGAGGGGATCGGCTGCGCTGCGCACATGGAGCTTACCGGCTATTACAATGAAGGCACCCGACTATACTCACCTAACTCCTCACTGCACCGGGCACACACTGCTTACCTACAAACAGTTTAACCCTTTGCAGCATAATTCTGATGAGAGACTAGAAGCTCAGACTCAAACCGGACCATCACCATGATTTATTGAAAATCCCAAACCCTTAAAAAACTATTCCCCAGCATCTAAAATTAATATATTTTAAGTTTTTAGTCACTTATTATTCTTTCCCCCACCAGGCTGCAACTCTGTTCAGGACTCTAGGATGCGGGCGCCGAAATCTTGCCACAAAAGCATCACACTGAGGAGAGGAGAGCGGGATAAAGTACAGGAGGCAGGGTTATAGCTGTGCTTTGCTCAGACAGAGCAGAGCTGGGGTCAGGAAAAGGACAGCAATCCCAGAATGCAGAGCGGCACAGTCAGAAGGCACTTCCTGTTTGCAGGCTGCCTGATGTTACATGAGCCGCCATCTTGGATGTTTAACCCTTTAAATGCCAAGCACGTGGTTTCTACGTGGTTGCTTCTCCTACCGTTAAGTGCCAAGCACGTAGAAACTACGAGCCTGGCATTTCCCCCTGCTAGTTTAAAAATAGAAATAAAAAAACACCTCTGGTATCCATGTGAAGCTGCGGGTCTCCTGTTCCTGGGGGGGGGGGGGGAGCATCCGATCCCCCCCCCATCGTCTCCCGTCTTCAGGAGGGGGCCCAGAATCGGCCGCCCCCCCCCCTCCGTTTCCGCCGCTGACAGTTCTCTGTAAAAGAAAAAACTGTCAGTAACTCACCTCCGCGCGCGATCCCACCGCCGCGTCTTCTCTTCACCAGGGGGGGTCCGATCCCCCCCCCCCCCCGGCTCTGCAGGCTTCAGGTGAGGACCCTCTCCCAGGTCCTCACCTCTTCTAATGGCGGCGCTGGGCGTTGTCCCCTAGCCCCGTCTTTTGTGGGAGGGGCGGGATGACGTCATCCCGCTCCTCCTATACCCCCTCTGAGCTCTGGCATCTGTCAGATGCCGGTGGTGATCGGAGCAGTGCGGGTGTGAGGCGAAGAGGCTCTGATCGGAGCCCCCTCGCCTCTCACCTGCTCTGCTCCGATCACTATCGGCATCTGTCATCAGATGACAGCGGCGAGGGACCCAGGATCGGAGGTGAGTACAGTAAAAAAAATAATAATAAAGATCATTTTTTTCTTTGTGTGTCAGTGTCTTTTTTTTTTACATTTAACCCCTTGTGAACTGGTAAGGGGTCCATGAGACCCCTATACCAGTTCACAAGGCTGGGGGCTGGCGAGTCACCTGCGGCTAGCGGGTGACTTGCCATTAACCCCCGGCACCCCCATTACCTGCCTCCCCAAAGCCCAGGGGGGGGCAGAAGAGCCCGTGGCCACGGGCTATGTGGGCTTGTACAAAAACTGTCCCCTGCACCCTGTTTCTACAAGCCCTGCATAGCTGGTCCCTTTGCTGGTTGGGCTGGTTACTTTGGGTAACGAAGACCCCATGTCAATTTTTTTTTGATTTTTAAGGGTTTTTAACCCTTAAAAATCAACAAAAAAAATGGGGTCCCCCCCACTCTTTGTAGTGTGGATGGTAGATGTATTTTATTTGTAAATGTTATAACGTTTGTTTCAGTTTGGGGGAGTCTCCTGGGCAGGAAAGGGTGTCTACCTATACATATGTGGTACCGCTGTAACCGGGAGAAATTGGGATTTCACACGCAATAAGATTTTATTGACAAACTTACATTTTTTATGACAAAAAACACTACAAATTGTAAAAAATAGATTTTTAAAATTTTTTTGCACATATTTCACCCAAAAATATTGAGAATACACCTAAAAAATTACAAACAAGACATTTCATGTTAAAGCCCAGACTCTGCTGAAAAAATATATATCATTTTCCTGGGAAATCCCTTCAAAAATCACATTTGAACATGGGGAGCGCAAAATAGTGCAAAATAGTCTGGCAACAAAGTGTAACAAAAACTCCAGGTAGCCTGGCAGTGAAAGGGTTAAAGGCTCATAACATGCAGTAGATGCAGGTAGGATGATATTTAATGTGAGCAATCTGTATGTACAGAGTGTGGGAAACATATAAGATAGGCTCTTATTCAGGGAGAAGGTCCGGATTAATGTGAGCAATCTGTATGTACAGGGTGTGGGAAACATATAAGATAGGCTCTTATTCAGGGAGAAGGTCCGGATTAATGTGAGCAATCTGTATGTACAGGGTGTGGGAAACATATAAGATAGGCTCTTATTCAGGGAGAAGGTCCGGATTAATGTGGGCAATCTGTATGTACAGGGTGTGGGAAACATATAAGATAGGCTCTTATTCAGGGAGAAGGTCCGGATTAATGTGTGCAATCTGTATGTACAGGGGGAGAAACGTATAAGATAGGCTCTTATTCAGGGTCAAGGACCGCTTTAACTGTCTGTATTTAGAGGGACTGTCCCTCTTTTTAGTCCATGTCCCCCTGTCCCTCGTTGTTCTCAGAGGCACCCGACCTCTACTCACCTTACCCCTCACTGCACCGGTCACACACTGCCTACCTAGAAACAGTTTAAAGTGGACTTTCACCCTGAATTAAAGCATATATCATGTTTCCCCCACCCTGTACATACAGATTGCTCACATTAAATATCATCCTACCTGCATCTACTGCATGTTATGAGCCTTCAAACATCCAAGATGGCGGCTCATGGAGCATCAGGCAGCCTGCAAACAGGAAGTGCCTTCTGACTATGCCGCTCTGCATTCTGGGATTGCTGTCCTTTCCCTGACCCCAGCTCTGCTCTGTCTGAGCAAAGCACAGCTATAACCCCACCCCCTGTACTTTATCCCCCTCTCCTCTCCTCAGTAAGTGTGATGCTTCGGAGTCAAGATGGCGGCGCCCGTATCCTAAAGTCCTGAACAGAGTTGCAGCCCAGTGGGGGAAAGAATAATAAGTAAGTGACTAAAAGCTTAAAATATAATAGTTTTAGATGCTGGGGAATCGTTTTCTTAAGAGTTTGGGCATTTCATTAAATCATGGTGAAGGTCCGGTTTCACCCTTTACAGCACAATTCTGATGAGAGACCAGAAGCACAGACTCAACTGTCTGTATTAAGAGGGACTGTCCCTCTTTTTGGTCGATGTCCCCCTGTTCCTCGCTGTTCTCATGTGTCCCTCTTTGTGGTGTAACAGGCAGATCTGCATCAATAAATTATTAAAGTGGACCAAAAACCGAGCACAATCAGCTTCCCGGCCCAATCAATTCCCTCCCCCCGGGGCATCCAAAAATACAATTCTGTGATTACTCACCTGTAGAATTGGTATTATATGTATACAGCACGTCCTGTTCCAGAATATTCCTTACTCCTGGGTAATACATCCACTAGATGGCGCTGGACTGCAGAGACAGAAAAGTGGCTCCTCCCAGCCCCATATATACCAGGGACTCCCACAAATTCCCCAGTATTGACAAGCAGTTAAAAGCCGGGAGAACTATAAAAATTATCAATATTGAACATATGAACAATCACCATACAGAGGTAACTAAAAATAATGATAACAAGGGTGGGGTGGAACAGGACGTGCTGTATACGTATAATACCAATTCTACAGGTGAGTAATCACAGAATTGTATTATTCTAAGTATACAGCACGTCCTGCTCCAGAATATTCCTTACTCCTGGGACATCCAATAGCAGTGTCCATAAGGTAGGGTGGGATCCCCAAAAAGTAACAGCGGGCAGTTTAAACCACTGCCGCCTGCAAAAACCTTGCGGCCAAAAACAGCATGAGCTGAGGCCCTAACATCAACCTTGTAAAACTTAGAAAAAGTATGAACAGAAGACCAAGTAGCGGCCTTGCAAACTTGTTCAACAGAAGCTTGGTGCTGAAAAGCCCAAGAGGCACCAATAGCACGAGTAGAATGAGCAGTAAGGCGGAAGGGAGACTCCTTCCCCTTAGCAGAATAGGCCTGAATCACAGCCTGACAAATCCACTTACTGATAGTGGACTTAGCTGGAGCCAGACCCTTCTTAGGTCCAGACGGGAGCACAAAAAGAGCATCAGTCTTCCTGAAAGGGTTGAGTAGCCACCAAATAGAACTTCAGAGTCCTGACCACATCCAGAGAGTGTAAAACCCTTTCTTTAGTGTTACTAGGATTAGGACACAGAGAAGGCAAAACAATGTCCTGATTGAGATGAAAAGCAGACACAACCTTAGGCAGAAAATCTGGCTTAAAACGAAACACCACCTTGTCCTGGTGTCTCTCAAAGTAAGGGGGTTTGATGGAAAGCGCCGCCAACTCAGAAACACGCCTAACAGAAGTGATAGCCACCAAAAAGACTACCTTAAGCATAAGAATGGACAAAGGGGCCTCACGCAAGGGCTCGAAGGGAGACCCCTGCAAGGCAAATAAGACCAAGTTCAAGTCCCAGACTGGTAACATAGGCTTACGTGGGGGACGCACGTGAGTAACCCCCTGGAAGAAGGTCTTGACCAGACGATGGTGAGCAAAAGATCTTTGGAAGAAAATGGCCAAGGCAGACACATGACCTTTCAGAGTACTGAGCTGAAGACCCAGATCCAAACCATGTTGGAGAAACTCCAGAATCCTAGGAATAGAAAACACACGACAGGGAAGCGACTTAGACTCGCACCAGTCAATGTAAGTACGCCAAACCCTATAGTAGATGGAAGAAGAGGACCTTTTCCTAGCCCTGATCATGGTATTCACAACCGAGGCAGGCAGCCCCTTTTCCATCAAGATGAAGGTTTCAGCAGCCAGGCCGTCAAAGCCAGCATTTGTAAATTGGGGTGGCGTAGGTGCCCCTGAGTGAGCAGATCTGGAACCCGGGGCAGAGCGTACTGATCTACTGCCAACTACACAATGTCTGCGAACCACACTCTTCTTGGCCAACAGGGGGCTACCAGTATGGCTGGCACCCCTTCCTGGGCTATCTTGCGCAGCACCCTGACCAGCAGGGGAAAAGGAGGGAACACATACAGGAGCTGAAAACTCGTCCAAGACATTGCCAAGGCATCCATGGCTAAGGCCAGAGGATCCTGGGACAGAAAGACAAAGACTGGAAGCTTGTGATTGTGACGGGACGCAAACAGATCCACATCCGGCTGACCCCAGAGGTGGCACAAGGAGCGAAACACCCTGCTGCTGAGGGACCATTCTCCCAGACAAGCGGTCCCCCTGCTCAGAGAGTCTGCCTCCAGATTCTCCACCCCTGGAATGTACACAGCCGAGATGCAGGGAACATTGTCCTCCGCCCAGGACAGAATCATAGACACTTCCCTGAGTGCCCTCCTGCTCCGGGTCCCTCCCTGATGATTGATGTAGGCAAGGATCAGGGAGGGACAGGCAATAATTGATGTCTGGTTGTCCGAGTGGACCTGAACAGCCCGATCCCGAAGGTGTGGGGTTAAGTGGGCGAGAACCAACCTTATCGCCCTCAACTCCAGAATGTTGATAGGGGTGAGGGCCTCCTGAGGGCCCCACTGACCCTGGAATTTCAGGGATTTCCAAAAGCCCCCCCAACCTGTCAGACTGGCATCCGTGGTGACAGTCTCCCAGCAAGGGACCAGAAAGGATCTGCCCCCCAGCAGGTTCCTTGAGTCCAGCCACAACGATAGAGACTGCCTGGCCAGAGGGGACAGAACAAACACCTGATCTAAGGACACGGGGTCCTGATTCCATACTGACAAGAGGTGAACCTGAAGAGGCCTCATGTGAAACTGAGCATATGGAACCGCCTCGAAGCAGCACACCATCCGGCCCACCAGCTGCATTCCCTGCCTGATGGACGGATGAGGACAAGACAGCAGGAGCTGAGCTTGCTCTTGAAGACTCTCCACCTTCTGCTGAGGAAGAAAGATCTTGACCTGAGATGAATCCAGAATCATGCCCAGAAAGGACTTCACCATGGAAGGAGACAGGGAAGATTTGGGGTGGTTGATCACCCAGCCAAATGACTCCAGTGTGGACACCACCCGCTGGGTATCCAGCTCGGCCTGTTGGAAGGACTGAGAAGCGATAAGCATGTCATCCAAGTAGGGAAGAATGCTGATGCCCTGAGATCTCAGCAGAGCCATCACTCCTTCCAGCACCTTGGTGAATACCCTGGGAGCCGAGGTGAGACCGAAGGGCAAGGCCACAAATTGGTAGTGCTAATCCTCCAGAGCGAACCTGAGGAATCTCTGATGACCTGGAAAGATAGGTATGTGAAGGTAAGCATCCTTGATGTCTACAGAGGTCATGAAGTCTCCTGGGCGTAGAGAATTCACAGCAGAGTCTCCATGAGAAAGTGTCTGAATCTGACAAATTTGTTGAGGCGCTTTAAATCCAGGATGGGTCCCGTCTTTTTTGGGAACAGTGAAAAGATTGGAATAGTAGCCTTTGCCCCTTTCCCACAAGGGCACCCGGCAGATGACTCCCAATTCCAGAAGACCTTGGACAGCAAGGGACATACCCTGAGCTGATAAGGGGTTTTGAGCTAACCGGGATCTGATGAATCTTGGGGGCGGCCAGGCTGCAAACTCTATCTTGTAACCGGAGGACACTACCTCCTGAATCCACCGGTCTGAGACATGACGCCTCCAGACGTGAGCAAAGAGCCGAAGCCGCCCCCCCACTCGGATGGGTGAGGGCGCCCCTTCATGCCTGAGGGGGCTTGGGGGAGGACTTAAGCTTGGGACCCCAGAAGGGACCAGGGCGGCCACGTCCTCTGCCCTTGCCCCAAAAATCTTCGTGGGCTCCAGCAGAGGAAGCTCCTCGTCCAATTCTGGAACCCCGGAAAAAGGGAACAGACCGGACGCAGCACGGTCCCCACACAGGCAAAGGCATGGCACGCCAGCTGATCTATGCGCCTGTCCTCCCCATCCCTCAGGGTAGTAGAGTCAGGAGAATGCATGACAGATGTGTTGGACAACCCCAGAACTGGTGCATCCACCTCAGGAGGACATGACCAACGTTTAACCATCTCAGCGGGAAAGGGATACCTCTTATCCCAACTCTTTGGTACCCCGGGAAGCCGGCTAGACCGTGCCCACTCTTTGAGCACCAGATTATTAAAGTGAGTTTGTTCAGGAAACTCCAAGCGTGGTTTAACAGTATGAAACAGCTCCCCCTGCTGCCGCAGAGCCACGGCAGGAGGAGAGATACAGAGTACTTCAAAAATGTGAGCCAAAAGCCTGTCAGTATCATCTGAAGCCCAGGGGTCAGACCCAGAATCGGCACCATAAACCCTAGGTTGTTCCTCAGATGATTCTGAATCAGAAAATAATTCCCCCTCTTCCAGGGGGGTATAACTGGTAACATCAAAAAACTCCTCAGCCTCCATAGGGAAAAGAGTAACACCAGGTGATAAATGCCGCTTCTTAGCAGAAGCCTTACGCGGGCCAGAGCCAGCAATATGTCTCTCAATGCTGGCCACCCGAGCAGCAAAATCAGGCTGAGACTCCCCACTGGTATGCACCTCACTAGGAGTCAGATGTAAGCGTGGGGGGGTAGGCGAAGCCAGAGGAGGTGCAGGCCCAGCCACAGGTAAACCAGACTGCAGCGCAAGCGTCTGCTGGGCGCAGGGTACACACACCCTGACATTGTCACTTATAGGGGATACCCCACATGCCACACACAGCCGGGCTTGTCCCGAAGGAACCCCAAGCACATTATCCTGAGAAGTCTCCATATGGTAATTATTGTGGCACAATAGGCCAATTGGGATTGACGCCAATAAGGCCACCCGGGATGCCCCAATAGCCCTCTAGGGAAGTGGGAGATATAAAATACAATAGCCCTCCAATAAGGAGTTAACGCTAAATAGAGGGGAGAAACCACAAAAAAGTTTGACCCGCCTGTAAGACATAAAGCAAAGAACCCGTAAGCGTAATACAATGAAATACAAAGAAAAGCCAGCCCGCAGGGGCACTTACGGACCGCGATAGGGAGACGCCAGACACGCAGCACAGGAGCTCCAAAATGGCGCCTGCATACCCCCCGAAGAGCGAGAAAACGCGCCCACATGACCAGGCCAGCCAATGACGGCGCAGCAGCGCCTGAGGCGATGTCGCCGCCGTCCACGGAGCAAAGTAAAAGCGTGCGTCGTCGGCGGCGGCGACGATAATAAAAACCAGTGCAACCAAAGCAAAGCGTGAAATACATAGTGAATACATACATACATACATACATACACCCCCCCCCCCCCCCCCCCCCCGAGATCTACCCAGGGAGAGCGAAGGGGAAGCAGCGGACGACCCAAGAGGAGCCTAACTGAGGGGACAGGGGGCGAAAGGCAAACGGCCGCGGGAGGGACATCCCATAAGACTCACCATGGGCCTGTACCGCCTACCCTTTGGTGGGGGACTGCGGTAGGAGCAGCACTCCTTAGCACCTGACAGCGGTGCTGCCTACCATCACCCGACCAGTGCAGCCTAAGCTGGGAGGCAGTGAAAAGGAAACGGGTGGGATTAGTCCTACAGGGCCGCAGGCTAATAAGCCCCGCTCACCTGCGAGTAGAGAGAGCCATCTTCTAGTCATCGCAGCCCAGACTGCAGAGAAGAACTGGGGAATTTGTGGGAGGCCCCTGGTATATATGGGGCCGGGAGGAGCCACTTTTCTGTCTCTGCAGTCCAACGCCATCTAGAGGATGTATTACCCATGAGTAAGGATTATTCTGGAACAGGACGTGCTGTATACTTAGAATAAATGAGATACCCCGCTGTGTGAAACCCGCAGGTTGACCCGTTCACTTACCTTCGTTCCCGGTCCAATGGCGCATGTGCTAGCCATGGCCACATCCCGCTGTCCCTCTAGCAGGGCGCGGGCATTTGTAAATGGCCGGCATGGGCACGCTCCCTGTTAGAGGGAATGAGACCGCCAGCGCACTCGGAGCTGCTGGCCTTATATGGCGTGGCGTCAGCGGCTCCGAGCGCGCTGATTGAAAGAGCGACCACGCATGCGCCGTATGACCGGGAAGAGTTAGATTGGGCGACCTGGGGGGGGGGGGGGTTTCATGCAGCGGGGCACCCCCAATCGGGGTGTCCCTGGGAAAAGGACCAAAACCCAGGATAGTCAAAATCCTGGGTTTTGGTCCACTTTAAATTGCCCATTCGAAAGTGCTCACAAGTCTTAAAGGAGCCACAGCACTCAACCCTGTTAGCTTGCAGGCCAGCCTATAATCTGTCTCTAAACTTGGTTAAAAACAGAGGACTCGGTCACACACATCTGCAGAAGTATGCTTAAGCTGCACCACTACGCCAAAGTGCCTCTGTGGGGTGCAGTCCTAACTCTAATCTCTGAGAGCCCATCTGGGACATACAGTGCAATAGATAAATTGGGAGCAGGCTTACCTGAGGTTGCCCTAAACCTCTCAAGTGCAAGCCATGGGGTGGAAGGGTCAAAGACCTTGCAATACAGCCTAGACCCCACACACCATGTGCTTGCACAAATTCAAAAGAAACAAAGGAGGGGTGGCAGCCGCTCAGACCATTTTATAACTAACCTGGGAGGTGCACGTTAGCAGGGCAATTAGTACACACAAGTCTTAAAGGAGCCGCAGCACTGTATGCACTGTATGTCCCAGATGGGCTCTCAGAGATTAGAGTTAGGACTGCACCCCACAGAGGCACTTTGGCGTAGTGGTGCAGCTTAAGCATACTTCTGCAGATGTGTGTGACTGAGTCCTCTGTTTTTAACCAAGTTTAGAGACAGATTATAGGCTGGCCTGCAAGCTGACAGGGTTGAGTGCTGTGGCTCCTTTAAGACTTGTGTGTACTAATTGCCCTGCTAACGTGCACCTCCCAGGTTAGTTATAAAATGGTCTGAGCGGCTGCCACCCCCCTTTGTTTCCATTCGAAAGTGCTGTAACTGTTACACCCTATCTCCTATCCATCCCTCAAAGAGGGGGCGTGGCTTAATTTAAAAATTATATAGTCAAGGTTGCGCTATTAGTTAACAATATAACAATTTAGAATCTAGAGATTAAACCCAAGGAGGAAGTCGATAGGACGAAACGCGTCGGGCGGAGCCTAGTGACCACGTGATTTTAGAAGGAAGACAGAGATTACCGAGCCTGCGGCCGAGGCATCGGGTAAACCTATATGCAGAGCGGTAGGAGCCTGAGCTGATTGTGGTGGCGAGACGCTGGTGGTAACACGCAGCTTTGCTATATGCTGGATTTTATTGCTATATTTTGTGAGCATTGCATAGTGGGGGCAATTGAACCAGGAATCTGCGCAATTTTACACGATGTTGGCGTTTTTGTTTTTTATTGCAAATCAACATTAAATTTGGAGCGAATGCTTGATGTAAAAATATCACAAGACCCGTTTTTATTGCTATTAAAGTGGACCAACACCCAGGATTTTCACTATCCTGGGTTTTGGTCCACTTCTGCGGGGCACCCCGACCGCTGTGTGACACCCCCCAGAACGCCCCAAAAAACTCACCTCGCCCCGCTCCTACGTGAGCGCTCGTCCAATCAGAGAGCTCAGAGCCGCTGTGGTATGCATGTACAAGCGACGGACAACCACAGCGTCTCTGAGCAGGCTGGAGGCCGCCTCTCGCGCTTCCCTCTAACAGGGAGTGCGCCCGTGCCGGCCATTCACAAACGGCCGGCGCGGGTGCGTGCCCTGCTAGAGGGAAGCGCGAGAGGTGGCCGCGGCTCGCGCATGCGCGTTGGAACGGGGATAAGGTAAGGTTTCTGGGCCTCCTGCGGGGATTCCCGGGCCGATCAGCCATGGGTGTTGGTCCACTTTAAGAAGTGAAAAAAAGTGGATGAATTTGAAAGTAGCAGATCCCAGTCTTTAAGGAGGAACTAAATAATTTGCTATTTGATTACAAGGCGTTTTTTCTAAAGAAATCTGGTAGGTGTTTTATACTTATAAGGTGGTGGGATAAACACACCTCAATGGAAATATAAAACTTTTGGTGTTGAACTTTGAAGTTGTATGTCCCGCGGAGTGACCGATATATAACCGGCTGTGGCTATATAACAAAACTTGCTTGCGTTTTAATTTAAAAATTGTCCCTCTTTCCCATCCTGGAACGTTGAGAGGTATTGAAACCCCCCAGATTGCCCAGAATAACTCACCTGTTCCCGATCCTATAGCGCATGCGCGGCCTCTCGTCCAATCAGAGCTGTTTTTATGTGCCTATGTGATGCTCGGCAAACGGCTCTGTTTACATGCAGAGCTTCGGCAATGGAGAGTGCAGCGGGCACATGGCCAGCACCGTGCGCGGCCCCCCATTCAGATAGGCTGGGGACGGGAGCGCACTAACAGCCTGAAGATGCGGGAATGCGGCAGTCTGATGTTTACTAGGTGAGGAAGCCTGGAAGGAGTGTTTCAGTGTCCCAGGGGGTGGGGTGGGGTTCACACAGTGGGGCCATTCTGGGATGCCCCCAAGGAAGGCTGACTTACTCTTTAAAGTGGAACAAAAACCTTCCGGCACAGCCCTGGAATCTAAAAGATTCCAGGGCTGTGCCGGGAGGGTTTTGTTCCACTTTAAAGAGTAAGAACACCTGGGATTTTCACTTTCTAGGATGTTGTTTCTTACTACCCCCATGTGTTTATCACCTGACATTAGAGCGGTAAAGAAACTGAATGCAGGTAGTGCGTCACTGTCACATCCCATCTTGCCTCTAGCTAGGGGCGTGTCCGTGCCAGGCATTCAGAAAAAATGCGTACGTGCCTAATGAGATGTAAAGCGGGGCCGCACTGCATGCGCTGCGCTATAGGTGTCTATGTAACTAATTGCAGCAAATGCTGAGGTTTCACAAATTGGGATGCCCTTAGGCAGGAGCTGAGGCTCCAATGTTCCTCTTTAACATATATATATATATAATGGACACGTGCACCAAGTCCCGCCAGGGCCGGAGTAAGTGTGGCGGAGGCCCCTGGGCACAAATTCTGGTGGAGGCCCCAGATACAGTATTTTTTTCTTTTAAAATAATAGTCCAGTCAAGTAACTGATTGGTGGTTGTCTGACACCCGCCTACTTACTGGAAGGTCAGATCGAGTTATTACAAAATGGTTATTACAAATTGGTTGTAGCACTCTGTTAAAGATAGTATATCTTATAAAGCAAAGTCTGGTAGTAATAGAAAATAAACGAGTGGGTTCTAAATTCCCCTGGCACCCCTGCCTATAGGTACCTGTAACAAGCATAGAAACCGAAGGTGGGGAGAATGAACACCATGAGAAGCATATGCCATCAAAAATATGTTTTTTAATGCTCAAAAATGGTGGATCGGTAAATCAGTGCATAAGATATACAGTGTACACAATACAGAGTTCTACAGCACAGCAAAAGTAGCCTATAATAAGGGTTATATTCTATTTTTAGGCCCAAGGGACAGCAATGGGCTCCAATATGGCGCCCAGCTACGCAAATCTTTACATGTCAGATTTCGAAACACAATTTATCTACTCCACCAGGGCCTATACACAGAATATACTTACCTGGATGCGGTATATTGATGATATATTCATGATTTGGCAGGGTGACCAAGAGGAACTCATAGCGTTTCATACTTACCTAAACCAATGTACTTCCACCATTACTCTCTCCTTAGAACATAGTACCACCTCCATCCATTTCTTGGATGTCTGTGTCTCTCTACATAATGGGTCTCTGATCACTGATGTGTATAAAAAACCAACAGATCGAAACACATTATTACAGATCGAGTCCCTTGTGCCACCCTTGTGCGGGTGCGTGCTGCTCGGGAACTCCTGCTTTGCCATTCTGGGTGGGGGGTAGTGTAGGCACCCGGCTGGTCCAGCAGAAAACAATTTCCTGCATTGAGCTGCCAGCGGCTGTGCTTGGTGGCTTATGTGCAGTGACAGCTCTGCACCCATCACTGTAGCGTTGCTGATGGCGTCTTTGCTGCTCTAGACTCTCCATCCTGCCCTGTTGCGGTTTTGGCTGCAGGTTGGCAAAAACAAAGGCTTGCCCAGGCGCGCCCCCACTGCCGCTGACAGCGCCTCGGCCGATCAGACCAAAGACTGAAAAGCCTCCTGGCTCAGATCATAACCCAAAGGTTGGTGAAGGCCCCCTTTGTAGGGCAAGCGGTGGAGGCCCTGGGGCTCTAGCCCCTTGCGCCCCCCTCATAATCCGGCCCTGAGTAACACGCTTAATGAGAGGTAAAGCGGAGCCGCAGTGCATGTGCTGTAGGATAGGTGCCTATGTAAGTGAATGCAGCAAATGCTGAGGTTTCACAAATTGGGATGCCCTTAGGCAGGGGCCGACCTGCAGCTCCAATGTTCCTCTTTAATATATATATATATAAATAATGGGCAAGTGCACCAAGGTAAGTCCTGTGTATGCCCAGTGCCTTCTCTTATTCTGCATGTCAGTGCTCGCTCATTCCAAGACATTGCTGTTCTTTATTTTTGTGTGTATAAAAACATTTTATACTTGCCTGCACAAAGCCAGTGGCAATTATTATTTGCCTGTATACAAACAATGAACCGTGGAGGCTGATTCATTACTAGCGCCAGGTATCGGCAGATGAGCGTCTGTATAGCGGCACTTAGCGCAACCGCTAGTAGACGCTGTAAGTGGGTATCGGGCGCTGTAACATAGCGCCTCAGTCGCTGTAGTAACCTGGCCGGCATTGATGAATGTGATGTGTGTTGGGCGCTCTAACACCAGTACAGCGCTGCAGCGAGAGACAGGTAGTGCCAGCTCAGTGCAACGGACTCTCAGCGACTCACACCATATTCAACAAAAAAACACACTCACACAGCGTCGGCACACTGTATCTGGTCGCTATAGCATAGAGTGCCAGACGCTGTGTGATTAAAGTCTGTTTTTGAACACATATCCACCAGTAACAAAGCGAAAACACATGGAATGACATTGTTATAGCACTGTGACAATAACACTTTAGTGCCAGACCTATAATGACAATTCTGCATAAAAAATGGGGCCCCCGAATCAAGCACGCGCTGCACCGCTACAATCCTCCTGTCACTGCTAACCTCACAGCTGAGCAAAACGCTGTAGCACAGCAAAATACTAACCTCACACTGACACAGCACAATACTAACCTCACACTGTAACACACTGCACCATATACTGCTGCAAACTGCACCGCTAATCCTTTTACTACCACACACTACTCTGTTAACCTCTCCCGCCACACATCTCAGTATTAACCTGACACTATAATGCACTGCACCACAAGGGCTGTGTACCTCCAAATTCTCACCGCCACACAATGCATCCTAATCTCACACTATACACCCATAATCTCACACTGTACACCAATAATCTCACACTGTACACCCATAATTTGACACTGTACACTCATAATCTCACACTGTACACTCATAATCTCAAACTGTACACTCATAATCTCACACTATACACCCATAATCTCACACTGTACACCAATAATCTCACACTGTACACCCATAATTTGACACTGTACACTCATAATCTCACACTGTACACTCATAATCTCAAACTGTACACTCATAATCTCACACTGTACACCAATAATCTCACACTGTACACCCATAATTTGACACTGTACACTCATAATCTCACACTGTACACTCATAATCTCAAACTGTACACTCATAATCTCACACTGTACACCAATAATCTCACACTGTACACCAATAATCTCACACTGTACACCCATAATTTGACACTGTACACTCATAATCTCACACTGTACACACATAATCTCACACTGTACACCCAATCTCACACTGTACACCCAATCTCACACTATACACCCATACTCTCACACTATACTCCAATAATCTCACACTGTACACCCATAATTTGACACTGTACACTCATAATCTCACACTATACACCCATAATCTCACACTGTACACCCAATCTCACACTGTACACCCAATCTCACACTATACACCCATAATCTCACACTGTACACCCATAATCTCACACTGTACACCCATAATCTTACACTATACACCCATACTCTCACACTGTACACCAATAATCACACACTGCACACCCATAATCTCACACTGTACACCCATAATCTCACACTATACACCCATACTCTCACACTGTACACCAATAATCACACTGTACACCCATAATCTCACACTGTACACCCATAATCTTACACTATACACCCATAAGATCACACTGTACACCCATAATCTCACACTGTGCACATTATTTGGTGAAGACAGTGTGACTTCCGTTGTGCATTGCGGTGTGGATTGCACCCCAATTCCTGTCGGTGTTATGCACCATGTAAGGTGACATTCTTTTACGGCATTCATGTTCCAGTAAACCAGTTCCTGTTATACCACTAACGTCTATCTGTACCCAGCACCCAGCACTCACTCACACAACAGGTTAAGGGGCCAGTGACCAAATGAAGCCACGGGGAATGGATAAAGCCCAGTGACCAAGTGCGGCCCAGGCAGAGCAAAGCCCATAACGGGAGACAGCGCGGTCGATGTGAAGATTAACATAAGGAAGCTTTCCACATCTCCTGTATACAAGTAAGACTGTTGTTATATATAAAAGAGGGAGAATGGCCAGCAGCTCAGAGCTTAAACTCTTAGTGGCCAAGCTGAACAATGACAATTATCAGCTATGGAAGCTTAAAGTGGAAACGCTATTTTCCAGAGATATTAGACTCATGGGAGGTTATCACTACAGAGAGGCCACAGAACAATAATCAGGACAGGGACAAAAGAAAGGCACATGCCACCATAAGCTTACTAGTAGAAGACTATCCGCTTATTCACATACACTGTGAGAACACAGGCATATGGGATCTACTGAACAGACTGCATGAGAGATCCAGTTTAAACAGCAATTGTTTCTGCTGAGGAAACTTTACAAAACGAGGCTAAGCAGAGAGCAGGACATGCAGGAGCATATAACTGCCATGATGGAAGTGATAGCATAACTCAGTTGGTGAGAATATAACAGACAATCGCGCTGCTGCCATGTTGTTGTGCAGCTTGCCCGAGACATACACTGCACTGATCAATGCACTGGAGACAAGTCCTGAGACAGAACTGACACCAGCATTTGTAAATCACCAGGCTTATAGATGAGTATCAGCATAGAAAGGAGCTTGCCCGTGATTCAACAGAAACTGATACCAGAACAGCTCTTAAAGCTACAGACCCAAAAATACACAAGAATTAAACAAGTTGTATTTTAGGTGCAGCAAACAAGGACACAAAGAGAGACTGTACTATATGGAAAGCAGAGCAAGTGTCCCTCTTATACTAAACAGAAAGTCAAAGCCACAATCTTTGATCTATGTGAAGGGAACTGGAATGCCAAATTTAAAGTCACAGGCAATCATACATTTCATATAAGTGATAGAAGCTTTTTCACAGAACTTGACCTGAATAACAAAAAGACTATTTACCTTGCAGATGAACGTAAAATAGATACAGAGGGATATGGGCATGGAACCCTTGAATGCCCCAATGATGCGGGGCACAATTTAGCCATACCAGTGAAGGAAGTGCTCCATGTTCCTGATCTTGAAGGAGGACTCTTATTTGTGAAGCATCTGACGGCCAAAGGACTCACTGTAAAATACCCAAGTGACAGGTATTCTATCATGGATGGCAAGCAGACCATAGCAAGTTCTAAGCTGGATGACCATCTATATCACCTCAACACAGTGAAGGTGAGACTATGCACCCATAAACACAATGACTGTATACACATGTGGCACAGACGTTTAGGTCACAGACATCCAGAATGCATACAAGAACTACAAAAGAAGAATCTGACAAAGGATCTGTCAGGGTCCCCTTGTTCAGTTACTGTTAAGTGGGAATGTTGCATCAAATCCAAAGCCACAATAGCAACACTTCCTAAAGTCGGTGTAGAGATGTGACTGATGAAAAGGTTAACAAAAGGTTAATCTCAACCAGAGAGCGTAATAAAAGATGGAACTTCTTGTCCCAGGGTGCTGATGAGCCGCAACTGAGGGCTGCTGCTGGACGTGCAGAGTGTTGGAGTGCACAGATGGTCGGGTTGAGGAGAGCTCCCAGCCAGGTAGCTGTGTGGGCTACAGGGTGCAGGCGGCACTAGAGCGTTGGAGAGCACTACTGCAAGCTATGTGGGCTACAGGGTGCAGGCGGCACCGGAGCGTTGGAGAGCCCTTCTGCAAGCTATGTGGGTTACAGGGTGCAGACGGCACCGGAGCATTGGAGAGCACTACTGCAAGCTATGTGGGCTACAGGGTGCAGGCGGCACCGGAGCGTTGGAGAGCACTACTGCAAGCTATGTGGGCTACAAGGTGCAGGCAGCACTGGAGCGTTGGAGAGCACTACTGTAAGCTATGTGGGCTACAGGGTGCAGGAGGCACCGGAGCGTTGGAGAGCACTACTGCAAGCTATGTGGGCTACAGGGTGCAGGAGGCACCGGAGCGTTGGAGAGCACTACTGCAAGCTATGTGGGCTACAGGGTGCAGGAGGCACCGGAGCGTTGGAGAGCACTACTGCAAGCTATGTGGGCTACAGGGTGCAGGAGGCACCGGAGCGTTGGAGAGCACTACTGCAAGCTATGTGGGCTACAGGGTGCAGGAGGCACCGGAGCGTTGGAGAGCACTACTGCAAGCTATGTGGGCTACAGGGTGCAGGCAGTACCGGAGCATTGGAGAGCACTGCTGCAAGCTATGTGGGCTACAGGGTGCAGGAGGCACCGGAGCGTTGGAGAGCACTACTGCAAGCTATGTGGGCTACAGGGTGCAGGCGGCACCGGAGCGTTGGAGAGCACTACTCCAAGCTATGTGAGCTACAGGGTGCAGGAGGCACCGGAGCGTGGGAGAGCACTACTGCAAGCTATGTGAGCTACAGGGTGCAGGAGGCACCGGAGCGTTGGAGAGCACTACTGCAAGCTATGTGGGCTACAGGGTGCAGGCGGCACCGGAGCGTTGGAGAGCACTACTGCAAGCTATGTGGGCTACAGGGTGCAGGAGGCACCGGAGCGTGGGAGAGCACTACTGCAAGCTATGTGAGCTACAGGGTGCAGGAGGCACCGGAGCGTGGGAGAGCACTACTGCAAGCTATGTGGGCTACAGGGTGCAGGAGGCACCTTGAGCAGGGCCGGCTAGAAGCTGCTTCGAAACTGAGTGAGACGGACATCAGGGCTGAAGCACCCCTTATTTGTACTGCGAGTAGGCCTGTGTGGCCGGATGAAATTGAAACTCAGCTAAAACAGTTTGCTGTAAAGAGTTGTATTACCCTGTATGCTGAAGAAAGTTTTCTTAAAGTGGACCAACACCCTCCCGGATCGGCCCAGGAATCTATAAGATTCCCGGGACGATCCGATCCCTCCCTGAGGGCCATCCAAAATCGGGATGCCCCACTGTGTGAGACCCCCCAGGATGCCCAGGAACCTTACCTTGATCCCAATCCAATGGCGCATGCATGGGGGACGCGGTCGCATCTCACGCTTCTCTCTAGCAGGGCACGTGCCCGCGCCGGCCATTTGTGAATGTTAGAGGGAAGCGTGAGATGCGGGCGCCAGCGTGCTCGGAGCCGCTGTGGTTGTACGTCGCTTGGACGCGCATACCACAGCGGCTCCGAGAGCGCTGATTGGACGAGTGTCCGCGCATGTGCCATAGGAACGGGGTGCGGTGAGATTTTACGAGCGATTGGGGGGGTTTCACATAGCGGGGCCCCGGGGAAGTGGACCAAGACCCAGGATAGTCAAAATCCTGGGTGTTGGTCCACTTTAAGTTGGACTTTGTGCATGTCAGAATAAACCATTTTGAGTTAACACCTTGTATGCCTGTGTCTGTGCCCAAGAAGATCCCAGAAAGCTTATATCAGTCATAAAAGATCTTCAAGACCACTTGACCTAGTTCACAGTGATGTATGTGGTCCCCTAAACCCACCTACACCTGGACGCAACAGGTACATAGTGACTTTTATAGATGACTATTCAAGATACACAGTCACTTTACTAATGCAACACAAGAGTGAAGTTCTTGAAAAATGACAAAACTATGTAGTAAAGACAAGTAACAAGTTTCATAGGATACCTCTCATACTTTGAAGTGACAATGAAGGTAAATTTACAGGACACAAAGAACAAGAGTACTTAAAGCTAAATGGAATAGAACACATGTGTCACTCTTAAAGTGGACCAACACCCAGGATTTTGACTATCCTGGGTTTTGGTCCACTTCGGTGGGGCACCCCGATCGGGGTGAAACCCCCCAGAAAGCCCCAAAACCTCACCTCTCCCCGCTCCCACGTGACCGCTGCTGCCAATCCCCACCGACGGACAAGCAGGAGGCAGCGACGGACAAGAGAGCGCACCCGCCGCCGCCTCTCACAGGGCGCGCGCCCGCGCCGGCCATTTACAAACGGACGGTGCGGGTGCGCGTCCTGCTAGAGAGACGCGCGGGAGGTGGCGGCGGCCGCCGCTGGATCGAGGAGCTGGTAGGGATTTAGGGGTTTCTGGGGGGTCGGGGTGCCCCGCAGTCAGGGGACTGATCGGTCCGGGAATCTTATAGATTCCCGGGCCGATCAGTGGAGGGTGTTGGTCCACTTTAAGGCCCGGGGTGGGATGCGGCCCTCCAAGCTTTTTTATGTGACCCCCTGACAAGTGCCAGATGGTGGCCATTGGGCATAGCCAACACAGTCATGCCAAGGACACCCAGTAGCATGTCTCTGTGCACTCCACTGTAGAGCACAGTACTGCCTCTTGCATAAAAAGCTTTTTTAGTATTCAGTGTCATGTGACTGTTCTGGGTAAATGGCTCTATTTTCACTCTATAAGACGCACCAGGATTTGGAGGAGAAAAATTAGAAAAAAGAAAAATTTTGACCCAAATGGTGTGCTTCCCAATCACACTTTTATAGACAGTATGCAGAATTTCCCAATCACACCATTACGGACCCCACATTACAGGCAGTGAGGGGTATCCCACATTACAGCCAGTGTGCAGACATCCCAATTACAGGCAGTATGTGGGCATTCCTTTTGCAGGCAGTGTGCGGGCATTCCTATCGCAGGCAGTATGTGGGCATTCCTTTTGCAGGCAGTGTGTGGGCATCCCTATTGCAGGCAGTGTGCGGGCATTCCTATCGCAGGCAGTGTGCGAGCATCCCTATTGCAGGCAGTGTGCGGGCATTCCTATCGCAGGCAGTGTGCAGGAATCCCTATTGCAGGCAGTGTGCGGGAATCCCTATTGCAGGCAGTGTGCGGGCATCCCTATTGCAGGCAGTGTGCGGGAATCCCTATTGCAGGCAGTGTGCGGGCATCCCTATTGCAGGCAGTGTGCGGGCATCCCTATTGCAGGCAGTGTGCAGGAATCCCTATTGCAGGCAGTGTGCGGGAATCCCTATTGCAGGCAGTGTGCGGGCATCCCTATTGCAGGCAGTGTGCGGGAATCCCTATTGCAGGCAGTGTGCGGGCATCCCTATTGCAGGCAGTGTGCGGGCATCCCTATTGCAGGCAGTGTGCGGGAATCCCTATTGCAGGCAGTGTGCGGGAATCCCTATTGCAGGCAGTGTGCGAGCATCCCTATTGCAGGCAGTGTGCGGGCATCCCTATTGCAGGCAGTGTGCGGGCATCCCTATTGCAGGCAGTGTGCGGGAATCCCTATTGCAGGCAGTGTGCGGGAATCCCTATTGCAGGCAGTGTGCGGGCATTCCTATTGCAGGCAGTGTGCGGGCATCCCTATTGCAGGCAGTGTGCGGGCATCCCTATTGCAGGCAGTGTGCGGGCATCCCAAATGCAGGTAGTGTACGAGCATTCCAATTACAGGCCGTGTACTGGCATCCCAAATACAGACAGTGTGCGGGCATCCCTATTGCAGGCAGTGTGCAGGCATCCCTATTGCAGGCAGTGTGCGGGCATCCCTATTACAGGCAATGTACGAGCATACCAAATACAGACAGTGTGCAGCATGCCCCCCCAGCAGCCATCTCTCTCACACACACACACACACTCACTGTTCTTACAGGCGTCCGCTGCCTACTGTATTCCCCTGTGCCAGTGAGCCCAAAATTTGGGAAATACTCAAATTCCATATGATCATTTCTCAGTATGATGGGGAAAGGAAACGTGCCACATGCATGTGCAGCTGTAGCATGTGTCTGCACTGCTTCCTGCCCACATTGGATGGAGCTCCATTAGGTGAAAGTAAGTTAATCTCGTTAACAGTAACATATGATAATGAAGTACAACTGACTTGGGCCCTTATTTAACAAGGGATAGCGACAGGTAGCGACTGGTGAGCGGCCGGTAATGACGGGCCCCGCCACGAGAACGCCGGCTCCCCACCACAATCACACATTTATCAAGCCGATCCTGCTTAGCGATTGAGATAGCGCCATATAGCAACTAATTCATCATTATTCCAGCCTCAGCCCACAGCGCCAGCGTCCGACCTTGAACAGCGACAGGTATGACCTCTCGCTACCTGGCGCTCTCCAATGCATTTCAGTGGAACAATCTTTAAATATTCATAATTAATTATTAATTTTTTTTTTTTTGTTTTTTTTAATGTGAAAAAATCTGTGACCACTTCTGCCATTTTAAATAATTTTTTTAAGTTAAAAAAAAAAAAATTGTACAGAATTGATATTACAGGTCTGATATTAATGTATTCATATTACAAAATTATTTAAAAAACTTGTTTTTTTTGGTTTCCAAAAATATGGTTGTTTGGGGGTTAAAAAACTACTGTGTGTACTCTGGGGTTTAAACAAGCATTTTACAGCACAATAATTTTTTGAGCGTGATTTGTTAATGAATATGGTGGGAGCCGGTCGCTAGGGCCAGTCGCTATCATGCGCTCCCATACAGCGCGGAACCTGTCAAATAGCGACTCCTCACCCAATATTCAACACTACGGCAAACCGACGGAGTCGCTATCAACTACAGAACAACGGCCAAGCACAGCGACTACTAGCGGGCGCTTTGAAAATGCCGCTACAGTCGCTCAACTGTCGCTACCTGCCGCTATTAATGAATCGGCCTCTAGGTAAAATCTTTACCCATAATAATAAGAGGTCATGGCTGTAAAAAAAGCAGCTGCCTTGAGAAAAGGGCTGACAGCCCTGAAACGTTGGCAACTTCCATGCGATCCTTGTTCTGATACATTGGTATACACCTTACTATGCTGTGATTTCATTGTTTCTTCATATTGTTATTTCTGACTGTCTGTCTGCTATTTGAACAAGCTGTTGGTACTGCATTAACATCTCTGTGCATCCTTATTACGCCTTAACCAAAAAGATACAGACAACAGCTTCTTATCTAACCCTCAGGAGATTTTACAGCCATGACCTCTTATTATTATGGGTAAAGATTTTACGGGGAGGCCGATTCATCAATAGCGCCAGGTAGCGACAGATGAGCGACTGTAGCATGATTTTTTCAGCGCCAGCCAGTATTTGCTGTGCTTGGCCGGCGTTTGCTTGATGACAGCGACTCAGTCGGTGTGCGGTAATGTTGAATACGGGCTTAGGGGTCGCTGTTTCACAGGTCCAGCGTTGTATGTGAGCGCCTGACAACGAATGGCCAGAGCGAACGGCTAGCTTCATATTCATCAACAAATCACGCTCCGAATGTGCTGTCGCTGTCCATTCCTTGTTTAAACCCCAGAGCGCTGGCGGCGATGGGTATTAACTAGTTTTTAACCCCTAAACAACCATATTTTTTGAATGTAACATTATACATGTTTTTAGAATCATTTTGAAATATGAATACATTAATCTCAGACCTGTTAGATCAATTCTGCACATATTTTTTTTTTTTTTTGACTTAAAAATAAATCCTAACATTGCAGAAGTGGTCTCCGATTTTTTGACATTAAAAAAAAAAAAAAAAAAAAAATTATTACCAATTAATTATGAATAATTATAGATTGCTCCATTGAAATGCATTGGACATCGCCAGGGAGCGACAGCTCATACCTGGCGCTGTGAGGGAATTTGCAGCGGCGCTGTTCGATCCAGGCGGCTTCATGATGAATGCCGCGCTAGCCGTCGCTCTCGCCGGCGCTAGCCTCATTTTGCTTGATAAATGCGTCATTGTGACCGCCGCCGGGCGTACTTGAGTCGGTAGTCGCCATTAGCTGCCGCTACCTGGCGCTCGTCAGACACTACCTGGCGCTATCGCTTGATGAATAAGGGCCCTAGTCAGTTGTACTTCATTATCATATGTTACTGTTAATTCACCAGATTTTCTTTTTTCCACGAGATCTGCTAACCCCTGAGGATTATGTATCAGACTTTTTTGCACAATGAACTTGGCTGATTTGTATCCTTTTTTCAGTTGACTGAAGTTTGTATATATATATATATTCATTGTATAATACACTCTATTATGGCCCTTATTTAAGAAGGGATAGCGTCAGGTAGTGGCTGGTTAATGACAGTTAGCGACAGATAGCGACTGGTGAACGCCAGACACGGCACGCAATTCCACATTTATCAAGCAGAATCTGTTTAGCGACTGGGATAGCGCCCTTAGCGTCTGATTCATCATTTTCACAGCCTCCGCGAACAGCGCCGGCGTTCAGCCTTGCACAGCGCCAGGTATGACCTCTCGCTACCTGTCGCTCTTCCATACATTTCAATGGACAAACCTTTTCTTCTATTTAAACCGGATTTTTGTTTTTTTTTCTTCCAAAAATCACTAATAATTCTGTGACCTCTTCTGACATTGTAAAAGCTGTTTTTCACATTTTTATGATTTTTTTTTAAATTTCTTCAGAAATGACATTACAGGTCTGCCATTAAAGTGTTCATGTTACAATGTTGTTACAATGTAATTCCATATGTTTTCGCTTTGTTACTAGTGGATAGATGCTGGAAAACACACTTTAAACACACAGCCTCCTGCGCTCTGGGCTTCAAACAAGTATTTTTCAGCGCCAGAGATTTGTGAGGCTGTTTTTTTGCTGAATATGTTGTGAGTCGGTCGCTATGAGCAGTCGCTAACATGCGCTCCCATACAGCGCTGTACTGGTCAAATAGCGACTCCTCACAATGTATTCAACATTACAGAACATTATAAAGTAGCGACCCACGGCCGAGCACAGTGACTACTAGCGGGCGCTCAGAAAAAGCCTGCTACAGACGCTCATCTGTCGCTACCTGGCGCTATTAATGAATCAGCCTCTAAGCATAATCTCTTTTTGTGTGGTGTGCATCCGTTCAACTTTTATTTATCATTTTGAATTCAAAAATCCTAAAGGCCCCAGAACTCGAACCTGTTGCACCCAATCTGCAACCAATCCTATAATTTGTTTCTAAAATCTAGTTAAAAACAGAGGTCTCTATTGGCCACATCTGCAGAAGTTCTGTATGTTAAAGCAGCACTGCCTCTGTCCCAGTTTCCAGCTAGATTGGGTTTATTTTATTTTCTGAATCTTTTCTCTTACTTTCCTTTCTTTCTGGCTTTCCCAGTCTCAGGGCCTTATTTAAGAAGGGATAGCGTCAGGTAGCGCCTGGTTAATGAGAGGTAGCGTCAGGTAGTGACTGGTGAACGCCGGACATGGCAGCAATTACACATTTATCAAGCAGAATCTGTTTAGCGACTGGGATAGCGCCATGTAGCGTCTGATTCATCATTATCCCAGCCTCAGCGAACAGCGCCGGCGTTCAGCCTTGCAGAGCGCCACGTCTTACCTCTTGCTACCTGTCGCTCTCCCATATATTTCAATGGATGATCATTTTCTTCTCTTTAAATAGGGTTTTTGATTTTTTGTTTTTTTTTTAGAAAAAAACTTAAATAATGTTGTGACCTCTTCTGGCATTGAAATAGCTCTCCCATACCATTCAATGGATGTTCCATTTCATCTGTTTAAATAGTGTTTTTTTTCCCCTCAAATCATTGTGTCACCTCTCTGGCACTAAAGTGTTAATGTCACAGTGTTCCAACAATGTCATTCCATGTGTTTTCGCTTTGTTACTGGTGGATATGTGTTCAAAATCAGACGGGCAGGCTGATTCATTACTAGCGCCAGGTAACGGCAGGTGAGCGTCTGTACAGCGGTGCTAAGAGCGGCCGCTAGTGGTCGCTCTGTTCGGCCGTGAGTCGCTATTACAGAGCGCCTCAGTTGCTGCCTGGCATTGATGAATTTGTTGAGTCGCTATAACACCAGTACAGAGCTATATGGGAGCGAACGTTAACGACTGGTCAGTGTGAGCAACTCAAACCATATTCATCAAAAAAGCAGCCCCACACAGCGCCGGCGCTCAAAATTGGGTCTCTGGAGCCAAAAGAGCCAGAAGCTGTGTGATTAAAGTTCGTTTTTGAACACATATCCACCAGTAACAAAGCGAAAACACAGGAATTACGGGTTTTGTAACATTGCGACATTAACACTTTAATACCAGACCTGTAATGACTATTCTGCATAAAAATATCAAAAATCAATGAAGTTTTAAAAAATGACTTTTTTAGGCCAGGAGACGTCACACAATGATTTGTTAAAAAAATTAATAAATAAAAGAAAACCCTGTTTAAAGAGAAGAAAAGGAGCGTCCATTGAAATGTATGGGAGAGCAGCAGGCAGCGACAGGTAATACCAGGTGCTCTGGTATACGCTGGGCCGCCTGTAATGATGAATCGGTCGCTACGTGACACTGTAAGAGGCGCTCACCAGAATCACTTTGATAAATGTGGAATTTTTATCGCTGTGACCGGCGTTCACCAGACGCTACCTGCCGCTTACAAGGCACTACCTGTCGCTATTCCTTCATGAATAAAGCCCTTTAATCACACAGTGTCTGGCGCTCTATGCTACAGCACCCAGATTTAGAGCGCCGACGCTGTGTGTGTCCTATTTTGATAAGGAGCGCTGAGTGTCGGTCGCACTGAGCTGGCATTCCCTGCAGCACTGTACTGGTGTTACAACGCCCAACATACATCACATTCATCAATGCGGGCCAGGTTACTACAGCGACTGAGGCGCTCTGTTACAGCACCCGATACCCGCCTACAGCGTCTACTAGTGGTCGCTCGAAGCGCTGCTATACAGACACTCATCTGCCGATACCTGGCGTTAGTAATGAATCAGCCTCTATATATCCAATATGGTAAGGAAGGATATTCATTTTTAACGTATAAAAGTACAAATATAAATATGTAGCTCCTGACAGCCAACATGGGGCAAGCAGAAAGCAGTCTAATTTAACCCTTGGTCAGTGAATGTCCCTTTAAATATATAATATAATAATAAGAGGACGAATGATTTATCCAGCAAGGTGTCATGGTAAGGAAACAGAAAAGACAAGGAATCAGAGCTGTACACAGGGCCCATACTCAGGGAGAGGAACACTTCAATCAATTTGAGCTACTAAAAAATAATTTTTAATGATTCAGAAATTTTTAATGCTTTTAGGAAATATAGGACTAAACTGGGATTACTGACAGGAAAGAAGGGATTATGCATTTGGAAAATGAAGATAAATTATTTAAGATTTAGAAAGTGCACTTCATCTAAAATTAGAAGCAAAGGGGTCAAACAGAATATGAAGAGTAATAAGAACCAAAGAAGGTGGAAGCATGTTCTAGCATGGAATTACTACCAGAAAATAGTGGATTTGGTGGGATTGCTGCCAGAAAACTACCTGGGGAGTAAGTAAGAGGAAATTGAGGATTAAACTGAACTGCTAGCAAGAACTAGTTGCTGTTAGTAAAGCAAGCAATGTGATTCAATGGGATTTATCATCGTACTTCCTGAAGGAAAAATCGGATTATGCTGAAATTACTGGATGGACGAGATCATTGGTTGAAATTAATGCATTGTGCTGTAATTATGAGCAAGATATCGAGGAGATCATTCGATTGCAAGCAAGGGATTTAGGTTAGATGCTAGAAGGAACCCTGGGATTAGGGGGCATAACTTCCAGAGTACTGAGCATTTGGCAAAGATGCTAGAAGGAACCCTGGGATTAGGGGGCATAACTTCCAGAGTACTGAGCATTTGGCAAAGATGCTAGAAGGAACCCTGGGATTAGGGGGCATAACTTCCAGAGTACTGAGCAATTGGCAAAGATGCTAGAAGGAACCCTGGGATTAGGGGGCATAACTTCCAGAGTACTGAGCAATTGGCAAAGATACTAGAAGGAACTCTGGGATTAGGGGGCAAAACTTCCAGAGTACTGAGCATTTAGCAAAGATGCAAGAAGGAACCCTGGGATTAGGGGGCATAACTTCCAGAGTACTGAGCATTTGGCAAAGATGCTAGAAGGAACCCTGGGATTAGGGGGCATAACTTCAAGAGTACTGAGCATTTGGCAAAGATGCAAGAAGGAACCCTGGGATTAGGGAGCATAACTTCAAGAGTACTGAGCATTTGGCAAAGATGCTAGAAGGAACCCTGGGATTAGGGGGCATAACTTCCAGAGTACTGAGCATTTGGCAAAGATGCTAGAAGGAACCCTGGGATTAGGGGGCATAACTTCCAGAGTACTGAGCATTTGGCAAAGATGCTAGAAGGAACCCTGGGATTAGGGGGCATAACTTCCAGAGTACTGAGCATTTGGCAAAGATGCTAGAAGGAACCCTGGGATTAGGGGGCATAACTTCCAGAGTACTGAGCATTTGGCAAAGATGCTAGAAGGAACCCTGGGATTAGGGGGCATAACTTCAAGAGTACTGAGCATTTGGCAAAGATGCAAGAAGGAACCCTGGGATTAGGGAGCATAACTTCAAGAGTACTGAGCATTTGGCAAAGATGCTAGAAGGAACCCTGGGATTAGGGGGCATACCTTCCAGAGTACTGAGCATTTGGCAAAGATGCTAGAATGAACCCTGGGATTAGGGGGCATAACTTCCAGAGTACTGAGCATTTGGCAAAGATGCTAGAAGGAAACCTGGGATTAGGGGGCATAACTTCCAGAGTACTGAGCATTTGGCAAAGATGCTAGAAGGAAACCTGGGATTAGGGGGCATAACTTCCAGAGTACTGAGCATTTGGCAAAGATGCTAGAAGGAACCCTGGGATTAGGGGGCATAACTTCCAGAGTACTGAGCATTTGGCAAAGATGCTAAAAGGAACCCTGGGATTAGGGGGCATAACTTCCAGAGTACTGAGCATTTGGCAAAGATGCTAGAAGGAACCCTGGGATTAGGGGGCATAACTTCAAGAGTACTGAGCATTTGGCAAAGATGCAAGAAGGAACCCTGGGATTAGGGAGCATAACTTCAAGAGTACTGAGCATTTGGCAAAGATGCTAGAAGGAACCCTGGGATTAGGGGGCATACCTTCCAGAGTACTGAGCATTTGGCAAAGATGCTAGAAGGAACTCTGGGATTAGGGAGCATAACTTCCAGAGTATTGAGCAATTGGCAAAGATGCTAGAAGGAACCCTGGGATTAGGGGGCATAACTTCCAGAGTACTGAGCATTTGGCAAAGATGCTAGAAGGAACCCTGGGATTAGGGGGCATAACTTCAAGAGTACTGAGCATTTGGCAAAGATGCTAGAAGGAACCCTAGGATTAAAGGAGCACTATTGCGTAATTATGTAATAATAAAAACCCATATAAACAGGTCGGCTAATGAGAGGAGGGGTCACTTATACACTCAAGCTGAATAAAACTCCCACCAAGATTGTGGTTTATACTCTCATGGTAGGAATAAAATCCATGGGTGTCAGGTTTAGAACAGAATCTGTCACGCCTGATTTCCTCAGTCTTGCGTTAAAAAAAAATGTAAAAAACACAAGCGTGACTGGATATTTCTTGATGCCAGCTATATAAGAGGCCGATTCAGTAATAGCGCCAGGTAGCGACAGATGAAAAAAATTCCAAGTCCAGCCGCATTCTTACCTTCTATGTTGTGTGGGTGCACGGTTCGCGGAGACACCGCAAATACCAGTTTTGTTCGTGAAGAACCAGCACACCATTAGTAGTTCATTCAAAAGAATTATATTAGGGTTCAAATAATACCGCAGTGAAAGCAAGTCGACGTTTCGGGGTGCACTGGGGCCCCCTTCATCAGGACCCACCGCGTGTACCAGAGAAGAACAGATTGCCATCCATAGAATACATTAAATAGCATTACAAGCCAATCAGATTGCATCCACATTGTACTTTCGCGCCTGACGTCATAATGACGTCAGGGGCGCTGTCAAGTAAGAGACGTTATCAGACCATGCGCATAATTACATCAGAGTCCATAGTCATATTAGTCAGATTGCACATGTAGAGTAAACATATGGGGTACTCACCTCCGATCCCTGGGTGGGCAGAGAACGCGCGAGCTCCAGACGCCACCGTCCCGGTCGGCGGGGTGGTTGCCAGGCAACCCCCCACACCGTCCCCTGATTGGGGAAGCCGGGACTGACGTCACCCGCCCCGGGAATTCCACCCGGTGACGGATGACGCGGCGCCCTAGAGCCACCTGATTGGCTCTCGGGCCCCATGAAGCTAGCGCCCAGCCACCGGCCTTCTGACAGGCCCGAGACTGCTCACCAGCTCCGTCCCAGCTCCGGGGCGGCAGGCGGTCAGAGCACCCACGCCTCACAGCTTCCCGGACCTCAGGGCATCTAGAAAGGTGACAGTCAAAACCAAATGAGCATAATGAAATAATAAACGTCATAATAATAAACATCATGAATATCAGGTTGATGCAATGAAAAAGTATCTATTATGCAGAAAGGAAAATCCACCTCCGTCCCTGGGCAGAACAGGCTGAGTACGCCAGATGCTACCGTCCCGATCGGCGGGGTGGTTGCCACGCAACCCCCCACACCGTCCCCTAATTGGGGAAGCCGGGACTGACGTCACCTGTCCCGGGAATCCCGCCCGGTGACAGCTGACGCGGCGCCTGGGAGCCCAACAATTGGTTCCGGGGCGTCGCGAAGCTAGCACTCCATCCCCGGCCCTGGACAGGCCAGAGACGGTATGCCGCCCCCGTCCCAGCTATGGGCCGGTAGGCAACCCGCGCACACATCCCTCATAGCCTTCAAAATTGTCAGATTTGGAGACACACAATAATAATAATAATCATAGCTGCACACATTAGTAATTGCACACATTAGTGATTGCACGGACGTGTATAGAGTACTATGGGACCAATTGTTGGGAGGAAGGGGGGGGAAGGAGGGGGAAGAAGGGAGGGGGGGGGTGGGGGGGGGGAAAGGGCCGGGGGGGTGGGGGTGGGGGGCAGAAGGGGGGAGGGAAGGGGCGGGGGGGGGGGGTGGGAGGGGGGGGAAAGGGGGGGAAAGGAAGGTGATTGTCCATGTCTGTCTGTGCCATCTCCAAAAACGAGCAAAAGGAAGGGAAAAAGGTGTTAGCATGTCCGTCTCATCTGGTGTCCAGGAAGCTACTGTAGCCAAATGATGTGTTCAATCCCCGTGGGTGTACGGTGTCTAGTTTATGAATCCAGAAGGTCTCACGTTGTAGTAGTCGACGATTCCTGTCACCCCCTCGTGGTGGTTTGGGGACATGCTCGATGACCATGCCCCTAAGTTCATGTGTTTGGTGACCCAATTTATGAAAATGTATCGCGACCGGTTTATCCAGGTCTCTTGGTTCTCCATTCTTGGCCTTCTCCTGATGGACCCTAATGTCACTCTTGTGCTTCTGAAAACGCTTCTTAAATGGGCCTATCGTTTTGCCCACATATAGGAGGCCACAAGGGCATTTCAATATGTATACGCAGAAATCTGTATTACAGTTGTAATAACCTCTGAGTTTGAACTGAGTTTGCGAACTGAACTGAATTTGCGAAAGCTGGAGCTACTGCACTCCCCATCGCGATGGGGAGTGCAGTAGCTCCAGCTTTCGCAAATTTATTCATGGGATGGCTGGAGGAGGTAAATATTTACCCTACACCCCAATATAAGGAGAATGTATCATTCTGGGGACGATACATAGATGATATCATCATGCTGTGGCGGGGTAACGAGGAGACAGTACTCACATTTATAACCATGCTTAACTCCATATTCCCCCAGTATTAAGTTTAATCCAGAAATCTCAAAGGATCATGTCACTTCTCCTGGATGTGGCACTCGACAAAGATCGGGAGGGGCACATCAAAACTGGTCTATTCACTAAACCTACGGACAGAAATGCACTACTCAGATATGAGAGTGCACATCCTAGACATCTTATCGACAATCTCCCGATCTCCCAATTCCTACGGGTACTCCGTATCCATTCAGATACCACTACCATTGAGACACAAATGGAGGCCATGCATAAGAAGTTTCGGGACAGAGGGTACCCCGAGGATGTCCTGGTTGTCGCCAGAGAAAAGGCACACAGTATTTTCAATGACAGATGTCCCAGGAGGACCAAGGAGGAGCGCATTCCTTTTACCCAAACATACTGTCACACATCTCCATATATTGAGCGCATCAAAAGGAAACACCAGGACATTTTGCTCGCGGATAATAGGCCTGGCACCTGTAATTAAGCGACCCCCCACTTAGAGTATACAACCGGAGCCGAGGGACCTGTTGATCACAGCAGACCCCACCGAGAAATACATGCCACAGCGCAGGGCATTGTCAACCAGGACGGGCTGCTACAAGTGCTTTAACTGTAACATATGCAACTCTTTGATCACAGGATCGCAATTCTCACACCCGCATACAGGGACTCAGTTCAAACTCAGAGGTTATTACAACTGTAATACAGATTTCTGCGTATACATATTGAAATGCCCTTGTGGCCTCCTATATGTGGGCAAAACGATAGGCCATTTAAGAAGCGTTTTCAGAAGCACAAGAGTGACATTAGGGTCCATCAGGAGAAGGCCAAGAATGGAGAACCAAGAGACCTGGATAAACCGGTCGCGATACATTTTCATAAATTGGGTCACAAAACACATGAACTTAGGGGCATGGTCATCGAGCATGTCCCCAAACCACCACGAGGGGGTGACAGGAATCGTCGACTACTACAACGTGAGACTTCTGGATTCATAAACTAGACACCGTACACCCACGGGGATTGAACACATCATTTGGCTACAGTAGCTTCCTGGACACCAGATGAGACGGACATGCTAACACCTTTTTCCCTTCCTTTTGCTCGTTTTTGGAGATGGGACAGACATGGACAATCACCTTCCTTTCCCCCCCTAACCCCCCCCCCGCCCCTTCCCTCCCCCCTTCTGCCCCCCACCCCCCCGGCCCTTTCCCCCCCCCCAACCCCCCCTCCCTTCTTCCCCCTCCTTCCCCCCCTTCCTCCCAACAATTGGTCCCATAGTACTCTATACACGTCCGTTGCAATCACTAATGTGTGCAATTACTAATGTGTGCAGCTATGGTTATTATTATTATTATTGTGTGTCTCCAAATCTGACTCACACAATGTTACATCACTTGCCACCCTGCAATTTTGAAGGCTATGAGGGATGTGTGCGCGGGTTGCCTACCAGCCCGTAGCTGGGACGGGGGCGGCATACCGTCTCTGGCCTGTCCAGGGCCGGGGATGGAGTGCTAGCTTCGCGACGCCCCGGAACCAATCGTTGGGCTCCCAGGCGCCGCGTCAGCTGTCACCGGGCGGGATTCCCGGGACAGGTGACGTCAGTCCCGGCTTCCCCAATTAGGGGACGGTGTGGGGGGTTGCGTGGCAACCACCCCGCCGATCGGGACGGTAGCATCTGGCGTACTCAGCCTGTTCTGCCCAGGGACGGAGGTGGATTTTCCTTTCTGCATAATAGATACTTTTTCATTGCATCAACCTGATATTCATGATGTTTATTATTATGACGTTTATTATTTCATTATGCTCATTTGGTTTTGACTGTCACCTTTCTAGATGCCCTGAGGTCCGGGAGGCTGTGAGGCGTGGGTGCTCTGACCGCCTGCCGCCCCGGAGCTGGGACGGAGCTGGTGAGCAGTCTCGGGCCTGTCAGAAGGCCGGTGGCTGGGCGCTAGCTTCATGGGGCCCGAGAGCCAATCAGGTGGCTCTAGGGCGCCGCGTCATCCGTCACCGGGTGGAATTCCCGGGGCGGGTGACGTCAGTCCCGGCTTCCCCAATCAGGGGACGGTGTGGGGGGTTGCCTGGCAACCACCCCGCCGACCGGGACGGTGGCGTCTGGAGCTCGCGCGTTCTCTGCCCACCCAGGGATCGGAGGTGAGTACCCCATATGTTTACTCTACATGTGCAATCTGACTAATATGACTATGGACTCTGATGTAATTATGCGCATGGTCTGATAACGTCTCTTACTTGACAGCGCCCCTGACGTCATTATGACGTCAGGCGCGAAAGTACAATGTGGATGCAATCTGATTGGCTTGTAATACTATTTAATGTATTCTATGGATGGCAATCTGTTCTTCTCTGGTACACGCGGTGGGTCCTGATGAAGGGGGCCCCAGTGCACCCCGAAACGTCGACTTGCTTTCACTGCGGTATTATTTGAACCCTAATATAATTCTTTTGAATTAACTACTAATGGTGTGCTGGTTCTTCACGAACAAAACAGGTAGCGACAGATGAGCGCCAGTAGCGTGATTTTCACAGCGCCCGCTAGTATTCGCTGTGCTTGGCCGTTGTTCGGTTGTTGACAGCGACTCAGTCGGTGTGCGGTAATGTTGAATACGGGGTTAGGAGTCGCTGTTTGACAGGTTCCGCGCTGTACGGGAGCGCCTGACAGCGAATGGTCATAGCAAACGGCTCCCAGCATATTCATTAACAAATCACGGTCAAAAAATTCTCGCACTGTGAAAAGCTTGTTTAAACCCCAGAGTGCTGGCAGGCGATGGCTTAAAAGTAGTTTTTAACCCCCAAACATCCATATTTTTTTATTAAAAAATTAAACAAGTTTTTCTAAACATTTTGTAATATGAATACATTAATATCAGACCTGTAATATCAATTCTGCACAAATTTTTATTTTTTTATTTTTTTACCTTTAAAAAAATATCTAACATTGCCGAAGTGGTCACAGAATTTTTGACATTTAAAAAAAAAAAAAAAAATAAACATTAATATCAATTAAATATGAAGATTTAAAGATTGTTCCATTGAAATGCATTGGAGAGCGCCAGGTAGCGAGAGGTCATACCTGGCGCTGTGATGGGATTAGCAGCGGCGCTGTTCGTTGCAGTCCGCTACATGATGAATCCCGCGCTAGCTGACGCTCTCACCGGCGCTAGCCTCATTTAGCGTGATAAATGCGTGATTGTGTCCTCCGCCTGGTGTTCTGTAGTCGGTAGCCGCCGATAGCTGGCGATACCTGGCGCTAGTGAGACACTACCTGGCGCTATCCCTTGATAAATAAGGCCCATTAGTGGGAGGCACAGCGGGTGAGCCTGGAGTTGAAAGAGTATTTGGTCCACATTAATGTCTGAAAATTAAAACTGAATTGAAGGATTGACATTCTGTCCACTCTCCTCTGGCTGTGTGGACCATTTACCCCAACCATCCTGTTTACTAGTAGTGGTGCCGGCCATAACTCAGGCCCCTCACCCCCCCCCCATATTGGGCTCAGTCATGGGGAGGCGGCACTGTCTGTATGGGACTGCATACAGTCGCAACATACCTTCCAACTTTTCAGGGTGGGAAAGAGGGACAATTGTTAAATTAGGCCACACCCCTCATTGATGGATGGATCGGAGATAGAGTGTAACAGTTACAAATACTTTATCCGGGGCCTCCACCAGATTTTGTGCCCAGGGGCTTCCACCACACTTAATCTGGCCCTGTATGTGTATTTATAAATATATATGTATATATACATATACACATATATATATATATATATATATATATACTGATATATATATATATATATATATATATATATATACTGATATATATATATATATATATTTGTATATATATATATATATATATATATATATATATATATATATATATATACATATATATATATATATAAATATATATAGGCAGTATCCTGATGTCCGGAATAGTGCAGATAAGGGCCTGGCTGTCTCTATCTTTTGTTGCAAGGCATGGGGGCTCTATACCCGTTATTGTGCCGCCCTTGAGAATGGAAACATTAGCGCTTTTCTGTCCTTCCAACCTGCGGCAAACACAAAATGTCCAAAGATCGGCAATAATAAATGCAGCGGGTCGCAGCAGTGTCCCATTCTGCTGACACCTCCGATGGAGGGAATGGTCCAGAGTTGGTCTTTCTGTGACTCTGCAGCCGGCTCTGATCTCCAAGTCGGTTTACAATCTCCATATTGATCTCTCTCTTTCTCCCCCTCCGTCCTCACATTCCCAGCGAGCGGCTTCCAGGAAAAAGTAGCCGTTTATCTTGTAATGTGGAAGCCTTGGCCTAGCCCCAAGCTCGTTTTTTCTGAAGATTCCCTTGAGCTTACCCTCCCCTGCCTCATCCCCAAACGCCAATGAATGGCCACATTGTCCTCCCCCCTGTTCCGCCCTGCACAAAGCCGGAGCAGGTGAATGCCGGGATTCAGCTCCCAGCCTCTGAAAGCCACACAGGCCCCGGGATGGGGCTGGTTCACTGAGGGCACCATACTGGGAGGGAGGGGGGGGGGGGACACAGGGCCGGACTTACCCCATTTCTCCATCCCGGCCTTTGCAAAAGCAAACCCCCCCCCTCCATCCTTGGAGACTGTGGCTACTTGTGTCATTTATTTTACAACTTTTGACATTTTTTTGTTGCATCTAAAACAACAACCACCAAAGATTAAAGTGCACAAGCAGTGGCCTAACGGGGCCCTGGTGCCAACATTAAAGTGGACCAACACCCAGGATTTTGACTATCCTGGGTTTTGGTCCACTTCGGCGGGGCACCCCGATCGGGTGTGCCCCGCTGTGTGAAACCCCCCTGAAAGCCCCAAAAACTCACCTCTCCCCGCTCCCACGTGACCGCTGCAGCCAATCCCCGCCGACGGACAAGTGAGGTCCGTCGCCGAACTAGCGAGCGTGCCCGCCGCCGCCGGCCGCGCGTCACTCTTACAGGGAGCGCGCCCGCGCCGGCCATTCACAAATGGCTGGTGCGGGTGCGCGCCCTGCTAGAGGGATGGGTTGGATCGAGGAGCAGGTAGGGATTTCGGGGCTTTCTGGGGGGTTTCACACAGCGGTCAGGGTGCCCCGCAGGCCCGATGCTGATCGACCCGGGAATCTTATAGATCAGCATCGGGTGTTGGTCCACTTTAAGGGAGGGGCCTTTCAAGGCTCATACAATAATAATACAATAATAATCCTGGGCCAATTGAATCCCTCCTCCCACGGCATTCTGATTTTGGATGCGAGGGATTTAATTGGCCCAGGAATCTTATGGATTCCTGAGCCGACCTCCGTGGGTATTGGTCCACATTAATAGACAGAAAAAAGCTGTGTGGGGGTCACTTATACAAAAAAACAGCCAAGTTTGGAGTTTTCTTCTCCTGGGAGGGAATAATATGCTGGCTTGACGAGTTTTGAATGTATCATTTGACTTTTACAGGGGGGATCCTCTACATTCAAAGTCCTGTCTCTTCAACCAGCCTGTGGAGAAGAGTACCATTAACCAGTCTAAGAGGCTGATTCATTACTAGCGCCAGGTATCGGCAGATGAGTGTCTGTATAGCGGCGCTTAGAGCGACCGCTAGTAGACGCTGTAAGTGGGTATCGGGTGCTGTAACAGAGTGCCTCAGTCACTGTAGTAACCTGGCCGGCATTGATGAATGTGATGTGTGTTGGGTGCTCTAACACCAGTACAGTGCTGCAGGGAGCGAGAGGTAGTGCCAGCTCAGTGAGACCAACTCTCAGCGACTAACACTATACTTATCAAAAAAGGACACACACAGCGTCGGCGCTCTGAATCTGGTCCCTATAGCATAGAGCGCCAGACGCTGTGTGATTAAAGTCTGTTTTTGAACACATATCCACCAGTAACAAAGCAAAAACAAATGGAATGACATTGTTTTAACACTGTGACAATGACATTTTAAAGTGGACCAACACCCACCCCTGATCGGCCCGGGAATTTATAAGATTCCCGGGCCGATCAGCTCCCTCCCCGCGGGGCATCCGAAATCGGGATGCCCCGCTGTGTGAAACCCGCCAGAATGCCCCTAAAAACATACCTTATCGGCGACGGATAAGCCGCCGCCGCCTCCCGCACGTCCCCCTAGCAGGACGTGCACCTGCGCCGGCCATTTGTAAGAGGGGCGCGCGAGAGGTGGCGGCAGCTTATCCGGCGCTTGTCCGTCGCCGATAAGGTAAGATTTTAGGGGCTTTCTGGGGGGTTTCACACAGCGGGACATCCCCGATCGGGGTGCCCCGCGGAAGTGGACCAACACTCAGGATAGTGAAAAATCCTGGGTGATGGTCCACTTTAATGCCAGACCTGCATAAAAAAAAAAATAAATAAAAACATTTAAAAAAATGACCTTTTCTAGGCCAGGAGAGGTCACAAGATTATTTGAGAGAAAAAAAAAAACAGTTTAAAGAGATTAATAGATTTCATCCATTGGGAGAGCGACAGGCAATACCTGGTGCTCTGAAAGCTATACGCTGAGCTGCCTGTAATAATACATGTGACGCTACATGGCGTTGTTAGAGTCGCTCACCAGAATCGCCTTCATAAATGTGGTTTTGCGTACAGCACCCGGCGTTCACCAGACGCTGCCTGCCGCTACGAGGCGCTTCCTGGCAATATCTCTTTATGAATAACCCCCTAAGTATCTTCCCAAAGTATTGCATGATGGAGAAAAGCATCTACATACATCAGAAGAATTGTAAAAGCAATAAGCACAGGCTGGCTCAGGGGACAGACCGTTTGAGTTGAGATCTCCACTGTGAAAGCAGAATGACAGATTTTGGCGGCTCAATTGCATCCCATTCAGCGCAGTGCCTTATGGGATGCAAGATGGTGCTGCCCGTTGGATGATCGGTGGAATCTGAGGGACGCAAAAGACGGATCCCCTGGGAGGTTGAGTAAAAAATGCCCAAAGGTAAAACCGGAGGGGGGGGCAGCAGATCGGTGAGGCCTCCACTGATGTTCCTCTTTAAACCAGACCAACACAACAAGAAGTGCTCATATGCCCCTCCCCGGGGCAATTCAGATAGCTGCACATAAAAATTCATTTACCCTTTTCTAACTCCTGCTGGGGTCAATTTTAGAAACAAAATGGCGGATTATGCAATTGCAGGCTACCTGCAAACAGGAAGTGCATCTGGGCTTCCTGTTTCTGTGCATTGTCAGTTATGTCAGTTATATCCAGGCAGCAGCATGGCTGAGATGCTGGAAGAGGAAGCTCCAAAATGGCTGCTACCTTTCTTTTCCAACTGTGACAGGCTGTCGGTCCAGTTTAAGGACCTTAAAAAAGATGGGAGCAACGTCTGGGTGTCAAAATGCAAGTGGTGGCAGAAATTGTAGGGGGGGGGGGGGGGGGGCAGTGGTGTCACATGGATCCCATCTAGAACAAGAGATGGAGCCTTTCAGGCTATTTTTTTAAAAACTCCATTGGATGCAGCTAGACAACTTAAACCAGACCCTCATCATGATTTAATGAAAAGCCCAAACCCTTAAAAAACTATTCCCCAGCATCTAAAATTAATATACTTAACGTTTTTAGTCACTTATTATTCTTTCCCCCACCGGGCTGCAACTCTGTTCAGGACTTTAGGATATGGGCGCCGCCATCTTGTCTCAGAAGCATCACACTTACTGAGGAGAGGAGAGCGGGATAAAGTACAGGGGGGCGGGTTATAGCTCTGCTTTGCAGCAGAGCTGGGGTCAGGGAAAGGACAGCAATCCCAGAATGCAGAGCAGCACAGTCAGAAGGCACTTCCTGTTTGCAGGCTGCCTGCAAAGTTATAAGCCGCCATCTTGAATGTTTAAAGGCTCATAACATGCAGTAGATGCAGGTAGGATGATTTTAATGTGAGCAATCAGTATGTACAGGGTGTGGGAAACATATAAGATAAGCTCTTATTCAGAGTGAAGGACCGCTTTAAAACTGAGACAGCAGAGACTGCTGCTTCCTTGTCTAAATGATGCCAAGCAGCACAAATATGTTAAGGTGGAGGAGCAACAATGATGGGGCCCCCCTGACCTTCTGCGTCCCGGGGCAGTTGCGCCCCCTATGGTTACACCTCTGCCTTCCAAGGAAAATCAGTTGGTTTAGGCAAAGCCATCACCAGAAAAATCTAGGCTCCTTATTTTCAAGTTGTCAGGGGCTTCCTTTCTGCTGTCACGCTCTCATTTATGACCTATCACACCTAAGGACCCCTTTATACCATAGACCATAGTTACCAACTTTCCAGGGTGAGAAAGAGGGACATTTGCTAGGCCACGCCCCCTCATTGAGGGATGGACAGTTACAACAATAGAAACACTTTGAATAGGCAAATGAATCATTTATTGCTGCAGATCTGCATGTTACACCCAGGGGCAGGCTGGCCATAGGGCAGAATCCCGGTAGGCCGGCACATGGCAAGGCCACAACCTTCTCTGCTCATCGGCCGCCACCCCTTCATCCCCCTGCGGCAGACAGAGTGAAGGCAACGATTGCGTCCGCCGCTCTCACACACGTTTGCAGGCAGCTCCTGGCTGTTGCGCGTAGGTTGGTGGACGTCCATTGTTTTTATTGGACGCCAACCATATGGGGCATGCCCACCAAGGAAGTGCCCGGGGCTGCAGGCAGCGAGCTGGACACACCGCACCTCCGAGGTACCGGATACCGCGTGCGCGTGCGCAGAGAGAGCATCTCGTTGTCTCCCGGGGAAGGGAAGCTCATCAGCATCTCGTGTGACCACGGACAGTCCCGGGCAGGCCCGCGCTGTTTGAACCCCGGGGAGACGCCATGTTAGCGGCTGTAGCAGAAAGGGAAGAGCCGGCTCTGTGCTTTCTCCTCCCAGCAGAGACAGCAGCACCCTCTCTGCCTGTAAATGTGGGATGCCCCTCTCTGCCTGTAAATGTGGGATGCCCCTCTCTGTCTGTAAACGCGGGATGCCCCTCTCTGCCTGTAAACGCGGGATGCCCCTTTCTGCCTGTAAATGTGGGATGCCCCTTTCTGCCTGTAATGTGGGATGCCCCTCACTGCCTGTAATGTGGGATGCCCCTTTCTGCCTGTAAACGCGGGATGCCCCTCTCTGCCTGTAAATGCGGGATGCCTTTCTCTGCCTGTAAACGCGGGATGCCCCTCACTGCCTGTAATGTGGGATGCCCCTTTCTGCCTGTAATGTGGGATGCCCCTCACTGCCTGTAATGTGGCATGCCCCTTTCTGCCTGTAAACGCGGGATGCCCCTCTCTGCCTGTAAATGCGGGATGCCTTTCTCTGCCTGTAAACGCGGGATGCCCCTCACTGCCTGTAATGTGGGATGCCCCTCTCTGCCTGTAAATGTGGGATGCCCTTCTCTGCCTGTAATGTGGGACGCCCCTCACTGCCTGTAATATGGGATGCCCCTCACTGCCTGTAATGCGGGGAGCCCCTCACTGCCTGTAATGCGGGAAGCCCCTCTCTGCCTGTAATGTGGGAAGCCCCTCACTGCCTGTAATGCGGGATGCCCCTCACTGTCTGTAATGAGGGATGCCCCTCACTGCCTGTAATGTGGGATGATGCTCTCAGGCTGTAATGCGGGATGCCCCTCACTGTCTGTAATGAGGGATGCCCCTCACTGCCTGTAATGCGGGATGCCCCTCACTGCCTGTAATGCGGGATGCCCCTCACTGCCTGTAATGCGGGATGCCCCTCACTGCCTGTAATGTGGGATGCCCCTCACTGCCTGTAATGTGGGATGCCCCTCACTGCCTGTAATGTGGGATGCCCCACACTGCCTGTAATGTGGGATGCCCCTCTCTGCCTGTAAATGTGGGATGCCCTTCTCTGCCTGTAATGTGGGACGCCCCTCACTGCCTGTAATATGGGATGCCCCTCACTGCCTGTAATGCGGGGAGCCCCTCACTGCCTGTAATGCTGGATGCCCCTCACTGCCTGTAATGTGGGATACCCCTCACTGCCTGTAATGTGGGATGCCCCTCACTGCCTGTAATGTGGGATGCCCCTCACTGCCTGTAATGTGGGATGCCCCTCACTGCCTGTAATGTGGGATGCCCCTCACTGCCTGTAATGCGGGATGCCCCTCACTGCCTGTAATGAGGGATGCCCCTCACTGCCTGTAATGTGGGATGATGCTCTCAGGCTGTAATGCGGGATGCCCCTCACTGCCTGTAATGCGGGATGCCCCTCACTGCCTGTAATGCGGGATGCCCCTCACTGCCTGTAATGAGGGATGCCCCTCACTGCCTGTAATGTGGGATGCCCCTCACTGCCTGTAATGCGGGATGCCCCTCACTGCCTGTAATGCGGGATGCCCCTCACTGCCTGTAATGCGGGATGCCCCTCACTGCCTGTAATGAGGGATGCTCCTCACTGCCTGTAATGCGGGATGCCCCTCACTGTCTGTAATGAGGGATGCCCCTCACTGCCTGTAATGCGGGATGCCCCTCACTGCCTGTAATGCGGGATGCCCCTCACTGCCTGTAATGCGGGATGCCCCTCACTGCCTGTAATGTGGGATGCCCCTCACTGCCTGTAATGTGGGATGCCCCTCTCTGCCTGTAATGAGGGATGCCCCTCACTGCCTGTAATGTGGGATGCCCCTCTCTGTCTGTAAACGCGGGATGCCCCTCTCTGCCTGTAAACGCGGGATGCCCCTCACTGCCTGTAATGCGGGATGCCCCTCACTGCCTGTAATGCGGGAAGCCCCTCACTGCCTGTAATGCGGGATGCCCCTCACTGCCTGTAATGTGGGATGCCCCACACTGCCTGTAATGTGGGATGCCCCTCTCTGCCTGTAAATGTGGGATGCCCTTCTCTGCCTGTAATGTGGGACGCCCCTCACTGCCTGTAATATGGGATGCCCCTCACTGCCTGTAATGCGGGGAGCCCCTCACTGCCTGTAATGCTGGATGCCCCTCACTGCCTGTAATGTGGGATACCCCTCACTGCCTGTAATGTGGGATGCCCCTCACTGCCTGTAATGTGGGATGCCCCTCACTGCCTGTAATGTGGGATGCCCCTCACTGCCTGTAATGTGGGATGCCCCTCACTGCCTGTAATGCGGGATGCCCCTCACTGTCTGTAATGAGGGATGCCCCTCACTGCCTGTAATGTGGGATGATGCTCTCAGGCTGTAATGCGGGATGCCCCTCACTGTCTGTAATGAGGGATGCCCCTCACTGCCTGTAATGCGGGATGCCCCTCACTGCCTGTAATGCGGGATGCCCCTCACTGCCTGTAATGTGGGATGCCCCTCACTGCCTGTAATGTGGGATGCCCCTCACTGCCTGTAATGCGGGATGCCCCTCACTGCCTGTAATGCGGGATGCCCCTCACTGCCTGTAATGAGGGATGCTCCTCACTGCCTGTAATGCGGGATGCCCCTCACTGTCTGTAATGAGGGATGCCCCTCACTGCCTGTAATGCGGGATGCCCCTCACTGCCTGTAATGCGGGATGCCCCTCACTGCCTGTAATGCGGGATGCCCCTCACTGCCTGTAATGTGGGATGCCCCTCACTGCCTGTAATGTGGGATGCCCCTCTCTGCCTGTAATGAGGGATGCCCCTCACTGCCTGTAATGTGGGATGCCCCTCTCTGTCTGTAAACGCGGGATGCCCCTCTCTGCCTGTAAACGCGGGATGCCCCTCACTGCCTGTAATGCGGGATGCCCCTCACTGCCTGTAATGCGGGATGCCCCTCACTGCCTGTAATGTGGGATGCCCCTCACTGCCTGTTATGTGGGATGCCCCTCTCTGTCTGTAAACGCGGGATGCCCCTCTCTGTCTGTAAACGCGGGATGCCCCTCTCTGCCTGTAAACGCGGGATGCCCCTCACTGCCTGTAATGCGGGATGCCCCTCACTGCCTGTAATGTGGGATGCCCCTCACTGCCTGTAATGTGGGATGCCCCTCACTGCCTGTAATGAGGGATGCCCCTCACTGCCTGAAATGTGGGATGCCCCTCTCTGCCTGTAAATGTGGGATGCCCCTCTCTGTCTGTAAACGCGGGATGCCCCTCTCTGCCTGTAAACGCGGGATGCCCCTTTCTGCCTGTAAATGTGGGATGCCCCGCTCTGCCTGTAAACGCGGGATGCCCCTCTCTGCCTGTAAATGTGGGATGCCCCTCTCTGTCTGTAAACGCGGGATGCCCCTCTCTGCCTGTAAACGCGGGATGCCCCTTTCTGCCTGTAAATGTGGGATGCCCCTCTCTGTCTGTAAACGCGGGATGCCCCTCTCTGCCTGTAAACGCGGGATGCCCCTCTCTGCCTGTAAATGTGGGATGCCCCTCTCTGTCTGTAATGAGGGATGCCCCTCACTGCCTGTAATGCGGGATGCCCCTCACTGCCTGTAATGCGGGATGCCCCTCACTGCCTGTAATGCGGGATGCCCCTCACTGCCTGTAATGTGGGATGCCCCTCACTGCCTGTAATGTGGGATGCCCCTCACTGCCTGTAATGAGGGATGCCCCTCACTGCCTGTAATGTGGGATGCCCCTCTCTGCCTGTAAATGTGGGATGCCCCTCTCTGTCTGTAAACGCGGGATGCCCCTCTCTGCCTGTAAACGCGGGATGCCCCTTTCTGCCTGTAAATGCGGGATGCCCCGCTCTGCCTGTAAACGCGGGATGCCCCTCTCTGCCTGTAAATGTGGGATGCCCCTCTCTGTCTGTAAACGCGGGATGCCCCTCTCTGCCTGTAAACGTGGGATGCCTTTCTCTGCCTGTAATGTGGGATGCCCCTCTCTGTCTGTAAACGCGGGATGCCCCTCTCTGCCTGTAAACGCGGGATGCCCCTCTCTGCCTGTAAATGTGGGATGCCCCTCTCTGCCTGTAAATGTGGGATGCCCCTCTCTGTCTTTAAACGCGGGATGCCCCTCTCTGCCTGTAAACGCGGGATGCCTTTCTCTGCCTGTAATGTGGGAAGCCCCTCACTGCCTGTAATGGGAGATGCTGCACACTGCCTCCAATGAGGGATGCTGCTCACTGCCTGTAATGGGAGATGCTGCACACTGCCTCCAATGAGGGATGCTGCACACTGGCTGTAATGGGGTGATTCGTGGGGGGGATTTTAGCACACCATTTTGTTCATAATATTTTCTTTCTTATTTTTGTCCTCTAAACCCTGGCAAATCATGGAACAAAATAAGGTGTGTGTGTGTGTGTGTGTGTGTGTGTGTGTGTGTGTGTGTGTATATATATATATGTGTGTGTGTGTGTGTGTGTGTGTGACATTACTATACCATACTGGGCCAGGAACAGTACAGCAGGGCCGCTGTGCCCCAAAAAGTCCCGGGCCGTTTTTTAGTCCCAGTCCGCCCCTGGTTACACCTCAAAGAGGGACAAAGGAGAACAACAAGGGGCAGGGAGACATGGAATCAAAAGAGGGACAGTCCCTCCAAATCAGGGACATTTGGGAGGTATACCATAGACCTCTACCTAAACTGACCATTTTTGGGGGGACTCAAAGAAGGGCACTTGGTTAAACTGACCACCTTACAGGTTAAAGCGGATCAACACCCGTTTCCCCGCTAACAGGTGTGGGTGTGGCTGCATTCAGATTCCGAGGAGGGGGGGATCCCGGAATGCTGGCGCCCCCTCGCACGTTGCCCCCGCAGAACACCACATTTTACCATATCATTGATCCTTCGCTGGGAATGCAGCCCCTTGATTGGCTGGCGGCAGTCCTATTGGTTGGGGTCGTGTTTTTGGTTCCTGACGCTGAAAGGGCCAGCCCATGACCCCTCACCGGAGGCCAATCGATAAAGATAGAGGAAACCCCCCTAACTATTGTTAGAGGTCCCCTTTAACATTTAAATATTGTATCACAGTGAAAGAATAATTCCTCTTTGACGCCTTTAAATAATCTTTATGTAAAGCTAAGGGGCCCTTTAACAGAATAATGTAATTTTAAAGTGGAAGAGTTTCCTTTTATTTATGATATAACATCCGCATATAAAGCCAGGGATACACATTTATCACTAACTGTTACATTTTTTAAATTAATTGATAGAATTGTATCAACAAAGATAAGAAGCCTTTTTGGTTAAAGTGGACCAAAACCCACAGCCCGACTTGATTCCCTCCCCCTGGAGCATCCAGAATGCCCCAGCCAGGCCCTCCAGGTCGCCCGGTATACTCACCTTCTCCCCCGGTCCAACAGCGCATGTACGCCACTATCCCCTTAGCAGGGTGTGCACCTGTGCCAGGCATTTGTGGATGGACCTGCTCCCTGCTAAAGGGTAGCAGGGGATGCAGCTGCCAGGCGCTCTTGGGTCCACTCCCTTAGACGAAGGAGCAAGAGCGGATCCAAGCATTCTGATTGGATGAGAGGCCGCGAATGCGACCTAGGAACCGGGGAAGTTGAATTAGATTGGGTGACCTGGGGGGTTTCACACAGCAGGGCTCCCCCGATCAGGGTGCCCCAGGGGAAAGAACAAAACCCAGGAGTTTGACCACTTTAAATAAGGTGAAAGTTACTAAAGTTTTCTACTTTTCAAGCTAAAAATAGATTATTTGGGTTTTTTCTTTTTCATTTTTTTAAGAAGAGCTCTAGCTTTATATACGGATGTTGTACTAAAGTAAAATGGAAAGCATATCACTCTAAAATTATATTATTCTGAGGATACCTTTAGGTTTACAAGGAGTAAAAAAACGTGGAGGCTGATTCACTACTAATGCCAAGTATCGGCAGATGTCTGTATAGCGGCGCTTAGAGTGACCGCTAGTAGATGCAGTAAGCAGGTATCGGGCGCTGTAACAGAGCACCTCAGTCACTGTAGTAACCTGGCCCGCATTGATGAATGTGATGTATGTTGGGCGCTCTAACACCAGTACAGCGCTGCAGGGAGCGAAAGGTAGCGCCAGCTCAGTGCCACCGACTCTGCGCTCCACACTACACTATACTCAAAAAAGGACATACACAGTGTCGGCGCTCTAAATCTGGATGCTATAGCATAGAGCACCAGACGCTGTGTGATTAAAGTCTGTTTTTGAACACATATCCACCAGTAACAAAGCGAAAACACATGGAATGACATTGTTTTAACACTGTGACAGTGATCGGGGTGCCCCACCGAAGTGGACCAAAACCCAGGATAGTCAAAATCCTGGGTGTTGGTCCACTTTAAATGAAAATTTGGGATGCAGCTGCATTCATTCTCTGCTCTGTGTCTAAACAGGGCTGTATCCCGAGCATTAGAGTGGACCAACATCCTCCGCCGCAAGGGATTTGGGTGGCCGCTATCTTGTCACTGCCCACGTGAGCGCCGGGCAGCCAATCATGGCGTTGGATTCCCGGCAGGAGATTAAGGTAATAATTATGGGCATCCTGGGGGTTATGTGTGGGGGGGCTCCAGCATTCTGGACCCCCCCCCCCCCGCCTGTCAAATAGTGTTAGTGCCGGCAGCCACCGCAGAGGGTGTTGGTCCTCTTTAATCTGAATGCCATATGGCACTGATTGGACGAGAGCTGGTGCATGTGCCGTGGGACCAGGAAAAGGTAAATTTTTAGTGATAATCTGGGGGGGGCTCACTTGGGGGGGGGGTCACAAACCGGGAGCCCCCATGGCAAGGATCACAACCCGGGAATAGTGAAAATTCAGATTAGGGTCAGAATATTGTAACCTATGCAGCAGAACTGCACCAGAACAGAATAGCAGGTTCCGTCCCTCACTAGTTACAAGTGGTCTGTACTGAGTTTGGAGGCGCGTGCTGTGGGGAGGTGGTGGCAGATGTGGATGTGCAGGATGGAAGAGGTGGGTTTTGAGGACACCCTTGAAAACATGGGTGATGAAGAGTGACAAATGGAGCAGGTGAGAAGTCCTGGAGGCGGGAGTGAGAGGAGGTGACCAGGGTGGAGAAGGTCAGAGGCAGAGCGGAGGTTGCGCCTGGGTTGGTAACGCTGGAACAGAGATAAAATGTAGGAGCAGCCTGGCTGGAGAGAGCTCAGGAGAGATGTAGAATATTAAATGGAAGCCAGTGGAGTGTCTGACAGAGGGGAGCAAAGCTGAACAAGTGAGAGGAAAGATGGATGAGGTGAGCAGCAGATTTCAGAATAGATTAGAGAAATGCAGTCAGTACGTTGGTAAACTTTTTCCCTTATTTGCAGCCTGTGATTCCGGTGTCCTTATGGGCCTTCCTTAGTTTATGTCTTGTCTGTGCTTGGGCTCACAGCCCTTCATAGCTTCTGTCTTTGTATTTGCTGTATGTGCTGGGTCTTGTGGTTCACCACAGTTTTGCCCTTTTGTGTTTTGGGGCCTGCTGCCCTCCCAGTGTCTAGCCATGTGTCTTGGGCATATGGCCCCTTGTTGTAGGTCAGTCTGCACTGGGGCCCAGCTCCGTCATAGCCTGCACTGGGGCCCAGCTCCGTCATAGCTTGCACTGGGGCCCAGCTCCGTCATAGCTTGCACTGGGGCCCAGCTCCGTCATAGCTTGCACTGGGGCCCAGTTTTGCCACAGCTGGCACTGGGGCCCAGTTTTGCCACAGCCTGCACTGGGGCCCAGCTCCGCCCTAGCCTGCAATGGGGCCCAGCTCTGCCACAGCCTGCCCTGGGGCCCAGCTCTGCCACAGCCTGCCCTGGGGCCCAGTTTTGCCACAGCTTGCACTGGGGCCCAGTTTTGCCACAGCCGGCACTGAGGCCCAGTTTTGCCACAGCCGGCACTGGGGCCCAGTTTTGCCACAGCCGGCACTGGGGCCCAGTTTTGCCACAGCCTGCCCTGGGGCCCAGTTTTGCCACAGCCTGCACTGGGGCCCAGTTTTGCCACAGCCTGCACTGGGGCCCAGTTTTGCCACAGCCGGCACTGGGGCCCAGTTCTGTCACAGCTTGCACTACGCCCTAAATCATTCTGTACTTTTCTTATGTACGTCTGCCCTGTGTTTCCCCTTCCCAAGTCTGCGACCACCAAGGGACTACCTAATGTCTGTGCATCCACACCTTTAGAGGTCCTGCTGAAGGACAGGCTCGGGTGGTCGGCAGCTTGCCTCTTCGGTGGCGCAGACAGGTTGTCTGTCCTATGTCCTTCAGTTTCCAAGCCGCTTCCTTCGTCCCCAGACAGGGACCCCTGATTATGGCCTCCAGGGAGGAATTAACTGCAGGGCTGAGAGAGCTGCCTCCCTGTTCCGGGTTCTGATTCCTAAACCAGGAATTTCCCAACTCACCTTGAATGCCCAGTGGTACTATTCACCTGGCCGTGACATAATATTTGTATATATGTGTGTTTGATTGCTTTTAATCTGAGCGAGTTTGCTGACATGATGGGAGAGAGCATCTTGTTGTATATTTGGAGACACAGTGAGGGGTGTAAACACAGCACACAAAGATTTGTGTGAGGTGCTTTTGGAAGACAGACAGGAGTAGTTGATTTATAACACTGTCCAGCTCTGATTTGCGAGAGGAGAGATACGCATGCTGTCATTATTCATAAGGCAAGGTGATATATATCTCAAAAATACCAACCAATCCCGCACCACCGTTAATCTAAACAATATTCCTGTGCCCGGCCCAAAAGAGTCTCAATACAGTGCATAAGCTGCAGACAATACTAGCAGAAGGGAGTGGTTCCAGTTACCACAAGATTCCGTTTGAGTCAGCACAAAAACCAATCAATCTATATAATCAAATCATTATCATCATTTATTTAATCAATTAAAAACATATATACCTACAATACTCTATTTAACACATAACATACAAGACATTCCATATTAAAAGCTTTACAGCGGTCATGTCCCCTTTAAATGTGCAAACCATGCAAGCAATCCAATTAATATGACTCTAAAACATTTATATTTATCTGAAACTCTTTGTGCAAACAAATACAAATAAAGTGAACCTAGTGCTAAAGTGCTTTATGCTTAAGATGATCACAGATTCATGATCAAAGTAAAAAGAGGAATCAAACAACAACCAATCAGACCAATAGGCCGTGCACAGTGAAAAACGTATAATAAAAAGCAATATCACCCTTGTAAGGAGACTGCGCTGCTGTAACAACCAGACCTCTTATCCCCCACGCGTTACGTGGCAAATCACTTTTTCAAGGTACCTGTGCAGTCTCCTATGCAAAGTATCTTAGATGGGGCTCCTGATGATGCTGCTAGTGAAGAGTATAGTGCCCTTCTGTGTTGTGAGGAATTTGTTGCATGTGTCCTCTCTGCCTTGGATGATACCATTAGAATGTGTGGCAGGGCTTCTGCCTTGGCGGTGGCTATACGCCGCTCGGTCTGGCTGCGTCAGTGGGCAGCTGACAACGCTGCTAGGAAGGCTCTCACTGGGTTCCCCTTTAAAGGACTGCGCCTATTTGAGGATCGCCTGGACTTGTTTGCTAAGGGAGGCAAGTTACCCCAGCAAGAGACAGTCTCGGCCCTTTCGGGGTTCAGGTTTCTTTCTTTCCTCCTACCGTTGGTCCAGAATGGGAAGGGGAGCTTCATTTGCAGGGGTCCGGGGAGATTTCTGGGGCAGGGGCAGAGGACGTGGCCGCCCTGGACCCTCCTGGGGTTCCAAATCTAAGTCTTCCCCCAAGCCCCCTCAGGCATGAAGGGGCGCCCTCACCCATCCTTTGCTCACGTCTGGAGGCGTCATGTCTCAGACCGGTGGATTCAGGAGGTAGTGTCCTCCGGTTACAAGATAGAGTTGGCAGCCTGGCCGCCCCCAAGATTCATCAGATCCCAGATGCCTCAAGACCCCCTGTCAGCTCAGGGCCTATTGCTTGCTGTGCAGAATCTACTGGAGCTGGGGGTCATCTGCCAAGTGCCCTTAAGGGAAAGGGGCAAGGGCTATTATTCCAACCTTTTCACTGTTCCCAAAAGAGATGGGTCTGTCAGACCCATCCTGGACTTAAAGCTTCTCAACAAGTTTGTCAGATCCAGGCGTTTTCGCATGGAGACTCTGCGCTCCGCTGTAAGTTCACTGCGCCCAGGGGACTTCATGGCCTCTGTGGACATCAAGGATGCTTACCTCCATATTCCAGTCTTTCCAGGTCATCAGATATTCCTCAGGTTCGCTCTGGAGGATCAGCATTACCAGTTCGAGGTGCTGGCGGACATTATGGCTCTGCTGAGAGCTTTCTTCCCTATTTGGATGACATTCTTATCACTTCTCCATCCTTCCAACAGGCAGAGCTGGATACTCAGTGGGTGGTGACCACACTGGAGTCATTCGGCTGGGTGATTAACCACTCCAAATCTTCCCTGTCTCCCTCTTTGATAAAGCCATTTCTGGGCATGAATCTGGATACTGCTCGGGCCAGGATCTTTCTTCCTCAGCAGAAGATGGACAGTCTGCAAGAGCAAGCTCAGCTCCTTCTGTCCTGCCCTCATCCTTCCATCAGGCTGGGAATGCAGCTGGTGGGCCTGATGGTGGCGTGCTTCGAGGCGGTTCCTTATGCTCAGTTTCACATGAGGCCTCTTCAACTACACCTCTTGTCTGTATGGGACAGGGACCCTGTGTCCCTGGATCAGGTTTTGGTTCTGTCCCCCCTAGCCAGGCGGTCCCTCTCGAGGTGGCTGGACTCAAGGAACCTGTTGGTGGGCAGATCCTTTCTGGCCCCTTGCTGGGAGACAGTCACCACGGATGCCAGTCTGACAGGTTGGGGGGGCTTCTGGAGACCCCTAACATTACAGTATACGTATAATACCAATTCTACAGGTGTAGTAGAGTAATTACAGAATTGTATTTTTAAACAATAATACTGTCCATATATTCACAAAAATATAATGAATGTTCTGGTACAGGCTTCTATATGTTAAAGGTATAACCATATATAGGCCATACGAGGACTCCGAAGAGGAATCTAAATTCAAGCTATGATATATGACAATCATTCTTCATGGATCAAATTCCAAAGCAAAGATAGATTCAAGCTTGTGACATAAAGCAATATATGGATCATACAGAGACCCCAAAGAAGATCTAATTTCAGACTTATGACATACAATCATGTATGAATCACGCACAAGTTTCAAAGAGGATCTAACTTCAAATTCATGAAATGCATGTTATTTACATGGAAAAGAGCGGATTTAAAAAAGGTGACAATATATATATATATTGTAAGCGGGCAAACAATCAGCAGTGACGGACAACGGATTTGAACGGCAAAGCGGCTTTTATTCAGCAAAGTTCAGTAGATAGACCAAAGATTGCAGCATAAATGCAGAAAGCAAAAAGGGTTACTTCACCAACCAAATAGTCCTGGGCTGGGTACTCCAGCAAGCTGATCAATTCCAGTCCACTTTACAGGGCGTATCAGCCCTCTGCTCAATGTCCAGTGCTATCCTTCACCACGGTGCAACTCAGCCTGGGCTCACTCCAACAGGCTGGTCATCAACAAAGGAAAGGCCGTGCGCTCTCTTCTTATACAGGCTTCCCTTGTAATCAGCGTGCACACTTGTGGAGGCCTTAGAACATGTAACAACCCGTTATGGAATTGGGGAAGTGACCCGGGTCCTGAAAACCCGGGCCGGATTGTGCTTTATACAGCCAAGCAGGGAAGAACCAGACATTTTGATACAATTTACCACAATATATATATATATATATATATATATATATATATATATTAATATAATATACATATAATATATATATTAATATAATATACATATAATAGATGTAGTCAACTTCTCTCCCCAGCAGTTAGGAATCCTGAATTGGGGTCCAGAGTTGTTTGTTGTCCAAAGTACAGTACTTAATTTTAAATAACGGCAGAATGCATATCTTCCTCTCACAATCAGAGCTGGACAGTGTTGTAAATCAACTAATTTTGCCTGTTTTCAGAAGCATCTCACACAAATCTTTGTGTGCCATGTTTATACCCCTCCCCTGGTCTCCACACTTACAACAAGATGTTACTTTAGTCATTTAGAAATGTGTGTTTATCGTATCGTATATATTCCATGTAATTGTCAAGAAAAAGTGGAATCCACAGTAGCCAATAACCTATGACACTTGCACTCAGATCATAGCCAGCCATTGTGTTTCCCTCCTATGTTGTGCTTCCTATTCCTATATCCTATAAACATTTGTAAGACGAGCATGATGTGGCATTTTAATTGGAGGCCGAGAACTGTGTCGTTATGCATGAGCGCTCTGCTGATCATTAATGTTTTCTCCCTTTGGGCAGCCAAGTAACATTTCCTCAATCACAAAGCTGATAAAGCTCGTCTATTTCGATGAAGAACAATGAGGGCTTACAAGCCAGTCATTTATAAAAGTCTCCTAAGATATATGTTGAGGGATGCCATCAGCATAAATATTAATACACATAACTAAAGCTAAGCTTAACTAAGATAAGCTAAGCTTTACTAAGGGGTTATTTAAGAAGGGATAGCGCCAGGTAGCGCCTCGTAGCGGCAGGCAGCGTCTGGTGAACGCCGGGCGCTGTACGCAAAACCAGATTTATGAAAGTGAATCTGGTGAGCGACTCTAACAGCGCCATGTAGCGCCTGATGTATTATTGCAGGCGGCTCAGCGTATAGCGCCAGCGCTCTAGCCTCCTAGAGCGCCAGGTATTACCTTTCACTCACTGTCGCTCTCCCATACATTTCAATAGCTGTTCATTTATTTTTTTGCTCCAATCATTGTGTGACATCTCCTGGCTGCAAACAAACACTTTTAGAAACTTTTTTGACTTTTTATATGTTTATGCAGCATTGTCATTGCAGGTTTGGCACTAAAGTGTTAATGTCACAGTGTTAAAACAATGTCATTCCATGTGTTTTCGCTTTGTTACTGGTGGATATGTGTTCAAAAACAGACTTTAATCGCACAGCGTCTGGTGCCCTTTGCTACAGCTCCCAGCTTTAGAGCTGTACTGATGTTAGAGCACCCAACATACATCACATTCATCAATTACGGCCAGGTTGCTACAGCGACTGAGACTCTCTGTTACAGCGCCCGATACCCGCTTACAGCGTCTACTAGTGGTTGCTCTAAACGCCGCTATACAGACGCTCATCTGCCGATACCTGGCGTTAGTAATGAATCAGCCTCCACGTTCTGATCATTTTCTGAACAAATCACATCCCATAAGAATGGTCAATTCAATGCACAAGTGAGGTTTTCCTAACTTACAGGAGAACTATTTTAACTCATGTAAATTAGGAAACGTCCGTTGGAAATATCTTTGCAAAAATGTCTTGGGGGGGGGGGGGGGGGGAGAAAATAGGCACTAAGGTTAGAGGATACTTATTTACTTTTAGTGCTACCCTGTTCTGCTCCAGCTGTTATGGCAGTGCTCAGCAGGCAGCAATAGAATTCGTGTTCATGAACAGTAGGAACAAGCATTACAGGGAAACCTTTAGTATGGTCCCAGCTAAATGTAAATGTTCCTACTCCCACTGTCACCCATCATTTCTCCAATATGATATTTGTGTTACTTTGGAGATATGGCCACATCTGGTGTCCAAGCTTCATCCTCTGCTAATTCTTCTTCTCTAGATGATGTAGAGGGGATTTTGGATGGCTGCAACACAGTATGTATGTCATGCAAGCTGAAATGGGGTTCCCTGAAACTATGGGAGAGGGCATTAGCAGTATAGACAGCAGAAGTTGGCTATACAAAGGGGCTCTTGGACGGCATGAATAGGGTGGCAGTAGAATCCTTGGATACTGCTGGAGGGTTATAGGTTGGTATATAATGTTCTATAGCTGGCTTTATAAAGGGGGTTTGGAAGTGTGTGACTGGGCCTTAGGGGGGTAAGGGAGGCTTGGATTAGATGCAGGATGCTTTAACCCTTTAAATGCCAGCCACGTAAAATTGACGTGGTTGCCTCTCCGTCACTTAAGTGCCAGCCACGTAAAATTTACGTGCCTGGAATTTACCCCTGCTAGTGGGCAAAAAAAAATAAAAAATTACTCACCTGACCCCTAGTTGGATCCGGCCGGGTCTCCTCTTTAATTTGGTGCCATCCGATCCCCCGTGGGGGGTCGGATGGCTCCAGGAGAGCCCCCGGAATAGGCCGCCCCCCCCCCCGCTTCTGCAGCAGCAGCTGCTAACTGTAAAAAAAAAAAAAAAATGACATTCACTTACCTGTGTGTGCGCTGGCTCCCGCTGTCCCTCCTCTTCACCTGGGGGGCCTCCGATCGCCCCCCAGGACTTACCGATCTTCAGGAGAGAGCCCGGAAGGCTCTCTCCTCTCTCCTCTTCGATGGCGGCCGCCATCTTGCCGCTAAGCCCCGCCCCCTTGGGAGCTTACAATCGGAGGTAAGTACAGTAAAAACATTTTTTTTTTTTTTTTTTTAATAAAATACTTTTGTGTGGCGTTTTTTTTTCATTTAACCCTTTGTGAACTGGTAAGGGGTCCATGAGACCCCTTATACCAGTTCACAAGGCTCTGGGTATGGCAAGTCACCTGCAGCTAGTGGGTGGCTTGCCATTAACCCCCAGCCCCCCATTACCTGCCTCCCCAACGGCCAGGGGGGGGCAGAAGGGCCCGGGCCACTTAGTGGCTATGTGGGCTAGTAGCCTGCAGGGCCAGGGGCCACCAACGCTGGCCCCTGCGCCCTGTTCTACAAGCCCCCATAGCTGGCCCGGGTCGGTAATGCTGGGTAGGGGGGACCCTACGTCATTTTTTTGGGGGATTTTTAAGGGTTTTTAACCCTTAAAATTCCAAAAAAAAATGGGGTCTCCCCCCCTAGGAGGGGGAACCCTATGTCATTTTTTTTTTAATTAACCCTTTTGTTTTCTGTCATCCAGCAGCTATAAAAGGCTGAAAGAGTGCTCCACTATGGATGGGAGGTAAGTATTAAAAAAAAAAAATAATAAAATATTTTTTCTCTTTGTGTGTCTGTGTTTTATTTTTACATTTAACCCCTTGTGAACTGGTAAGGGGTCCATGACCCCTATACCAGTTCACAAGGCTGGGGGAGGTGGCAAGTCACCTGCGCTAGCCGGTGACTTGCCATTAACCCCCGGCACCCCCATTACCTGCCTCCCCAAAGCCCAGGGGGGGGCAGAAGAGCCCGGGCCCACTGGCTATGCGGGCTTGTAGCCTGCAGGGCCAGGGGCCACAAAAGCTGGCCCCTGCGCCCCGTTCCTACAAGCCCTACATAGCTGGTCCCGGGCTGGTTACTTTGGGTAAGGGGGGCCCCATGTCATTTTTTTTTATTTTTAAGGATTTTTAACCCTTAAAAATCCCCCAAAAAAATGGGCCCCCCCCTCCCGGGAGGGGGGACCCTATGTCATTTTTTTTTCTCGATTTAACCCTTTGTAGTGTGGATGGTAGTTGTATTTTATTTGTAAATGTTAAAAATTACTTGTTTCAGTTAGGGGGGTCTCCTGGGCAGGAACAGGGGGCTACCGATAAATATGTGGTACTGTTCTAATCGGTAGAAATGGGGCTTTCACATGCAATATGGTTTTCTTTAATAAAATAAATTTTTTATGTAAAATAAAGGAGGCAATTTTCTAAAAAAAAATTTTATTTATTTATTTTTTTTTACTTAATAATAAATAAAATTAATAATAAATAAAATTTACAAACAAGACATTTCATGTTAAAGCCTAAACTCTGCTGCAAAAAATATATATATAATTTTCCTGAAAATTCCAGCAAAAATGAGGCAAAACATGGCGCAAAACATGGCGCAAAATGGGGAAAAATGACCTGTCAACAGAGGGTGACAAAATCTCAAGTAAGCTGGCAATTAAAAGGGTTAATAGTACCTCTGCATGTTGGGTATTGTTCTGTTCGGGGGACCTTGCGCTTTCAGACTTAGCTTGTTTTTTCTGGTTTGCATATTTATATTTTAGTAAAAGGTGTTTTTTATTCAGCTTTTTTATACATTTTTTAGGGAAACTCTGCGCAACCAATGAGTTCTTTGAGGGATTAATTCCAGAAAGATGAGCCCACTACAACAAGCTGGGTACGCTTAGAATGCTTAACATGTGTACTTTCAGGGAATATATGGTTTATGGGGGATATTCCAAATGTAAAGGGTTGTTTTGGTTGAAAAATCGCAAGGTGCGCACTTTGTCTGCAGAGCTGAAATTTTCAAGAAAAATTACCGTTACGCACATGCTTTACTTTGGGGTGTTTGGCAACTCTTTCCTTGACAGAACCCATGCATGTTGGGTATCGTTCTGTTCGGGGGATGTTGCTTTTTCAGATCATACTTGTTTGTTCTTGTTTGTATATAGTTTTTTAGGAAAATGTGGCTTTGATTCTGCTTTTTTATCCTTTTTTTAGGGAAACTCTTTGCAACCAAAGAATACATTGAGGGATTACTTCTAGAAAACTGTGGCCACATCAACAAGCCTGGTACAAATAGAAAGCCTGAGGTGTGTACTTCCAGAGAATATATAGTTTGTTGGGGGTATTTCAAAAGTAAAGGGTTGTTTTTCTGGAAAAACTGCAAGGTGCGCATAGCGCATATCACAGTTGTATTTTTTCAGAAAATCCCCTAAAGCTCTGTTTCAGTTTGGGGGAGTCTCCTGGGCAGGAAAAGGTGTCTACCTATACATATGTGGTACCGCTGTAACTGTGAGAAATTGGGGTTTCACACGCAATAAGATTTTATTGACAAACTTACATTTTTTATTACAAAAAAACACTACAAATTGTAAAAAATTGATTTTTTTAAATTTTTTTGCACATATTTCGCCAAAAAATATTGAGAATACACCTAAAAAATGACAAACAAGACATTTCATGTTAAAGCTCAGACTCTGCTGAAAAAAACAATATATCATTTTCCTGGGAAATCCCTGGAAATCCCTTCAAAAATCACATTTGAACATGGGGAGTGCAAAATAGTGCAAAATGGTCTGGCAACAGAGTGTGACAAAAACTCCAGGTAGGCTGGCACTTAAAGGGTTAAACCAGTGGTCCTCAACCCTGTCCTCAAGGCCCACCAACATGTCATGTTTTTTGGATTTCCAAATAGCCAGCTCTATTGCTCTGCAGCTGCACTAATTACTCCACCTGTGCATCTTTGTGGAGATCTGCAAAACCTGGCCTGTTGGTGGGCCTTGAGGACAGGGTTGGGGACCACTGCTTTAAACCAGACCCACAGCCTGGTACAATTGGGAAAGAAAGGTAGCGACCATTTTGGAGCTTCCTCTCTCAACTGACATAACTGAAATGCAAAGTAACAGGAAGCCCAGTACGACTTCCTGTTTGCAGGTGGCCTGCAAGCCCTTGAGCGGCCATCTTGTTTTTACAATTTATCCTAGTAGTCATTAGAAAAAGGTAACTAAAGACTTAAAGGAGCCGCAGCACTCAACCCTGTTAGCTTGCAGACCAACCTATAATCTGTCTCTAAATCTGGTAAAAACAGAGGCTCGTTCACACACATCTGCAGAAGTATGCTAAGCTGCACCACCGCGCCAAGGTGCCTCTATGGGTGCAGTCCTAACTCTAATCTCTGAGAGCCCCATTTGGGACATACAATGCAAGAGATAAAAAGGGAGCATCTTACCTGAGGTTGCCCTAAACCTCATGTGCAAGCCATGGGGTGGAAGGGTCAAGACCTTGCAATACAGCCTAGACCCCACACCCCATGTGCTTGCACAAATTCAAAGGTTGGTCTGCAAGCTAACAGGGTTGAATGCTGCGGCTCCTTAAAGTCTTTAGTAACCTAATTGCCCTGCTGACTTGCACCTCCCAGGTTAGTTATAAAATGGTCTGAGCAGCTGCCACTCCCCCTTTGTTCAATTAGAAAAAGGTAAATGAATTTGTATGTGCAGCAATCTAAATAGACCCAGGGAGGGATGTATATGAGCACTGCTTGTTGTCTTGGTCTGGTTTAGTTCATTTTTGACTGTTGGTCCGCTTTAATGGTAAGGGAGGTTACTGCAAACAGCATAGTGTGAGATAGGGAGACAATAATGGAGTTAGGTTGCAAATAACTCACATTAGATAATGGTGGTAGGTCATCAAGGCATTATTACAGTGCCCTCTAAGAATGTAGGATTTTTTAACTTTATAACCAGTGAGATATCCTGAATTGGGATCCAGAGCTGTTTGTTGTACAGTATTTACTTTTTAAATAATGGCAGAATCCCAATCTCCCTCTTGCAATCAAACCTGGACAGTGTTGTAAATCAACTACTTTTGCCTGTCAAAAGCATCTCACAAAAATCTTTGTGTGCCAAGTTTGCACCCCTCCCCTGGACTCCACACTTACAACAAGACGTTCCTTTAGTCATTTCGAAATTTGTGTTTATCGTTCTGCAATTCAGTATTTTATACTGTGATTCCTGGGATTTGGTCCTAAAATAAAAAGAGGCTGATCCCCCCCCCCCCCCATCATCCCTACTTACCTTTTGGATGTCGCCGCTGCCTGCTGCGGTGACATCTGGCTGCTTCGTGGCCCCGTCACCGACTTAGATGCCTGTAAATGACATGCTCTTCGAAGTCCCATGCCACTCAGCAAAGTCTTGCAGGATTTTGGGCAGCTCCATTGCATCCCATTTATGAGCACTGCGCAGGCATGAGATCGGGGGCCGCGTGCAGTGCCTGATGGGATGCAAGGTGGTGTTGCTCGTCAGAATGTCACCCGGAATCCAAGGGACCCAGAAGATGGATCCCCCGGCGAGGTGAGTAAATAGTGCCCAATTGTCAACCAGAGGGGCGGGGGGGGGGTGACAGTCCGGTGAGGTATGGGGAAGGTTTTAACCACTTTAAAGAGATCCATTTTACACGCCCAATTTGAGATGCCCGTTTCCTGTTAGGTGTCTAGAAAAATCCCAAATTTGGAATTACCATTTGCCCCCTTTACAATCACATGTGGGTTCAGTGCCCCACTTGACTGACTATGACCCCAATGGGGTTTACTGGGCAAGCATTTGTGGTTTTGCACATGTCACCTTAAATGCCCATCCAGGAAATCCTATTGGCCAACAGCGGTCACCTGGGGCACTTGATGCAGCTGTTGATCTTCTAGAAACGCACGCAGAGTGGTAAGGATAATTTTCAGGCATTTCTTTTCAATAATTTTTATTGAAGATATATATAAACACTTTTTTATAAACTGATATAACAGATCATAGAAATCCTTATATAAACCAATTTGTGCACATAAACACATCATTTAAATTCTATATTCTAATTATAAAGTATAAAGGCTTATGTCATAAAAAATAGACACAGTACATTTTATCAATTTCATTAACTATAACCCCTTCTCACACATTTACTAAAGTAAAAACAACAAAAAAACCCCAAGCATAAATTTCAGGCTTTTCTTATGACTTACAAGTGCTTCCCAAATCAGGACATCGGAGGATTGGGGCCCTGTGGCCTGCTTTAGTAAAAAAGTTGGGACAATTATACAAATATACTATGGAAGGGGGGCCTCATTTATAATAAAAATGATAATCATGGATGTGACCAACCTGTAATATATGTATGTGTGTGTGTATGTGTGTGTATATATATATATATATATATATATATATATATATATGACTTTAGCTGACCTGCCTGCTTGGTGTAAACCTCATTTCTTGTCCCCCCTCCCACTTGGTTCTCACCTTCATCTACCCCTCTCCTATTTGCTTCCTCCCCCCTCCCACCTAGTAATAAATATGAGAGTGGTTCGGGGTAATAATCCCCCCATGTGTGGAAACCAAATAAACAACAGATCACAAAGTCCCAAAGTTCCCCCCCCTCCCTGTGGAATCCCAGAACAGATGGGGGATGTCATATGAACCAATTTTTAGGTCCTCAAAGATGGAGAATCCCAGATGCACCAATCAGTGGGTGACTCCAATCGCTCTGCCCATAGGAGGGGTCAGGAACTGACCCCCGGTTAGAGGGAATAAGGTGAGCTGCAGAATGGGGACAGGACACTCGATCTGACCATTAAGAGTGACACACGCTGCTTTTAACATCCAAGCAAAAGTAGACCAGAAAGCGTGTGGGGACAATTTATTTGATCGGACTTCAAGCCCAGACAGACACCTAAGTATTTTGCCATTTTTTTATATCACTTGCTATTTATCTTATTTACCGTGTTTTATAGTTCTGTTTTTATTACCTTGCATCGTGTTTCTTGTTGTTTTTGTGTTTTTCTGTTTGTTTACATAAATTCTAAAAATACAGCATAAAAATAGCTCACGCTATTTCGGAGGAGCCTGGCTACCTTGCCTGTCCTAGGACGCTCAATCGCCCCCGCCTGGAAGTTGTTGTGGGTCGATCGATACGTTCGATCTGATTGTATTGTGTGTGGCCTGTATTATATTATAGAGTTGAGCACTTTTTGTGCTCGGGTGGCAGCAGTTTATAGCCGCGCGTGTTGCCAATTGAACAATTGCGCTGACACAAGTGGGGTACGATTGGCCGGTCTGATCAGATGAACGATCAATAGGTCTGATCAACCCGTGCAATCGTCACAATGGAGCAGTATGTTTATATACATGATAAGCAGAGTGGGTGACATATACACTTTCAATGTCACTTTTTGTCCTCTGTGACCCCTGTGTGTTGCAATGAGCACTGCCTGTAACACACAAGGAGCCGGTCATGAGCCGGGACCTAGAAATGCACATGTGTATTATCTAGTAAGTAATATGCAGTCATGGCAAGGACAAGTATGAAAGCGCTTCTGTTCCATAGCTGTGAACACATTATTATTTTTTCTGCTCTTTGGCTCGCGGCCTCTCATTTGAATGTAGAATTTCTCTTTATGGCGTTCTTTATTTATTCATCAGATCAATGCAAAGAACCCATATTTATAACAATGTTAGGAAATGATTTACAACAGAGGATATTCCCGCAACAACCTGAGGCGTTAGTATTAATCTAATCTGGATGCTGGCTGAAGGAGATCCACAACCCTGAAGAAAAAGGGGTATAAGTCTATGTATGCTGGGTGGTGGGCTACCAGTACAGCCCTGGACCTTGTCTGCAAGGCATAAAAAACACAATAGTGAACAGACGTGAACCGAAAACAGAAGAAGAAAGAAAAGGAAACCAAAACGTTCAAAATTGTAACTTGAATCAATCAAAATAACTAAAGTGCCATGACAAACTATAAGTGCAAAACTACCCATGAGATGGTATGGTGAGACCGTGTGAACCCAAGAGGGCACCTGTTATGGTGCTCCTGAACTATGTTAACATCCTAAAAAAATATATTAACGTCCTAAAAAAGGTGCAAAGGAGAACTCCTCGTTTATGCCTGATGGTGCCCGAGTGTCTAAGGGGGGCTTTCCTGGCTGTGCGCAATACCAGGTGCGCGTCTGCTCGTCAACACACAGGTGAGTGTATTAACACTCGCTTTGTGTGTCCGTCTTTATAACTGTGCCCTTATACAAGCAACACTTTTAATTATGCACATCTGGTATCTAATTAGGGCATCAGGTCTATCTTGCAGATTAGTGATTTCCCATACAGCAACATAGCATTATCAGTAGATTATAACCTGGCGGACACACATCACATCCGCCCTTCATCTGACTTAGGTTTTTACTTCCGCCCTCACTTTGTGTTGTGATTTTGGCGGGGAATTTGCTGACCCTCCCCTGAGAGGGTGTGGAGGAGACACTTTTGGGGCTATTTAACCAGGACAGGATTTAGTCAGCCACACTCTGATGAAGTGGCAGTAGGTGGTTGCCACGCAACGCGTCAGTGCGCTGGCATCTTGAGGTTGAGGTAGACTTGGACTGCTTTACACGGTAATGTACATTGTTTTGATTTCATCCAATATATTCTGAATGTTATGGATATTTTTTCAGTGTTACTGTGATTTATGCCCCAGCACATATATATGCACAGCTGCACTTAGCACTGTTATTGGTGCCTCTATATCTATTGTAGGGACACTTAAGTCCCCCTTTTTTCTGCTTATCACTTCTATCTTTATTCTCTATTTTGATTCTTGTTGCACACTTTGCACTTTTGCTGTTTTGCACAATTTTGCACACTGCACTAGCACTTTTAGAAGGGGAGACTCCTAGGCAAAACCAGTATATTTTTATATATTTGTAATATCTCATGAATTTTTCTTAATAATTAATTTTATTGTTATTAGTCCACTATGTCCCTCATCTCATGTATATGGTTTTAATTGTTTTTAAGATGTATGTCCCTTTTTTTGGCTTATAGTAATAAATATTAATTTTGAATATATTCTGTAGAGCGGCTGACATATTTTGGGGGGCCTCGGTGGGCTGTACTGGTAGCCCACCACCCAGCATACACAATGTTAGGAAATTACCTTAATACAAAGCTGAAAACATGAATATGTTTTATTGCTATTGCTTTGACCACTTTTGCTTTGTACCGTGAGTGATATGTTTGAAGAACATGTGGTGACTTTCTGGTGTTAGATAATCCCAACCTTGGCATTAAGTTTTTTAAAGAAAACAAGGATGATGTAACCCATTTCTTCCTTGTTGGATGGAAGTGGTTATCTTCTAGGCCTAAAAGATCTTGTGATACATGTGAGGGGTAGGAGCTGGTCTCTTAAACCGGACCTTCAGCCTGATTTAATGAAAAGCCCAAAGCCTTAAAAAAACTTCCCCAGCATCTAAACGTTTTTAATCACTTATTATTGTTTCCCCCACCTGGGGGAACAGAGTCTGTTTTTGAACACATATCCATCAGTAACAAAGCTAAAACACATGGAATGACATTGTTTTAACACTGTGACATTAATACTTTAGTGCCAGACCTGTAATGACAATTCTGCATAAAAATATAAAAAGTCAAAAAAGTTTCTAAAGGTGTTTGTTTGCAGCCAGGAGAGGTCACACAATGATTGGAGCAAAAAATGTCAAACACGCTGTTTAAACACAAGCAAATGAAGGTCCATTGAAATGTATAGGAGAGCGACACTGAGCGAAAGGCAATACCTGGCGAGCTAAAGCCGCCTGTAATAATACATCAGACACTACATGGCGCTGTTAGAGGCGCTCACCAGATTCCCTTTCATAAATGTGGTTTTGCGTATAGCGCCCAGCGTTCAACAGCCGCTGCCTGCTGCTACGAGGCGCTACCTGGCGTTATCCCTTCTAAAATAACCCCCATAGTTAATATGGTTGAAATAAGACATATGTCCATCAAGTTCAACCAAGGGTGTTGCGGTAGGGGAAGTTATGTTTTATAGGAAAGCTGGAAGCAGAAAGAAGTATGGGGCTCTAGAACTGGGCTTGGTCTAGTATAGAGGTGCTGATGTCCCCATGTGCATACCCCCTGTATGCATCAGCACCTAGACCAACAGTAACTTTTAAAAAATTAAATGAAGCTATTCATGTACAAAATGTTGGTGGGACTAATGAGGAATGGGCATTATGGTGCAGTTAAGCGCAGTTACGGAATCTGATGTTGGACCCTTGTAAGTAATGGTCATTTAATAACGATAAATTACAAAATGAGGTTTATGGTATGGCTATGCATCAAATATATAGCGGTATTTTACTACAAAGCATTGCTGGTTACAAGCTATTTTTGGGTTATGCGGAGCTATGGCTCATGTTAGTGCTGAACATATGGCTTACACTTGTTCCAAACTCCAGTCGCCATACGCTGAATTTAGATCAGTTTAACTCAGATTAGTTATACTCGAAACTATTGTTGAGTTATGGATTGTATTTGCTGCTCTTATTATATTTTACATCAGTGGACAAGTCTTGGAGGGATCAAGGGCTACAAGTTCAACTTATCTGATCCATGATTAGTACTAGAGATGAGCGAACTTCTCAAAAATTCGATTTGGGCAATTCGCCGAATTTCTCAAAGAAATTCGGGTTCGTCTGAATCGAACTTTAGCGAATCGCTCATCTCTGGTGGGAGCGGGGAGGCCGGCTGCGCTGTCAGCTGTCATCAGAGGACGCATCATCAGAGGAAGCCGGCATTTTTTTTTTTTTTTTTAATTTCAGGGAAAATTCGGTCAGCATGAACCACTAAAAATTCGGGTTTGTGCTGAATCGAATTTTCCCTGAAATTCATAGCGAATTCAGGTTCGTTAAAACCGATTCGCTCATCCCTAATTAGTACTGAGCAAATCAATTAGCATAAACTGCAAGTACGTTTCAACCCAAAAGGCTAAACTCATATTTGCATATATGCAACTACATTAGTTATAAAACAGCCCCATATATGACACATATGCTTAGCTCCATTATCCTATATTTTCCTCGAGGTGTCCAAAGACCTGTGACTTGAGGACATGATCAACTGGGCAAAAGCCAAGAGAAATTTCAGTGTTTAAAGAGTTATATTGTGGCTAATATTAAACTGGACCTTCAGCATAATTTATAGAAAAGCTCAAACCCTTAAAAAAACTATTCACCAAGCATGTAAAATTAATATTTTATGTTTTAGTCGCGTACGCTGTTTAGGACTCTAGGACATACCTCCAAACTGTCCCTGATTTGAAGGGATTGTCCCTCTTTTAAGTCCATGTCCTCCTGTCCCTCATTGGTCTCATTTGTTCCTCATTGCGGTATAACATGCAGATCTGTATCAATAAATGATTCATTTGCCTATCGAAAGTGTTTCTATTGTTGTAATTATTACAATGTATCTCCTATCTATCCCTCAATGAGGGGGACATGGCCTAATTTAACAAATGTCCCTCTTTCCCACCCTGAAAAGTTGGGAGGTATGCTCTAGGATTCAGGTGCTGCCATCTTGCCTCAGAAGCATTAAATACTGAGGAGAGGAGAGGGAGTGGACGTGCAGGGGGCGGGGTTATAGCTGCGCCTTGCACAGACAGAGCAGAACTGGGGTCAGGGAAAGGACAGCAATCCCAGAATGCAGAGCGACACAGTCAGAAGACACTTCCTGTCTGCAGACTGCCTGAGACACCATGGTCCACCAGCTTGGATGTTTAAAGGCTCATAACATGCAGTAGATGCAGGTAGGATGATATTTAATGTGGGCAATCTGTATGTACAGGGTGTGGGAAACATACAAGATAGGCTCTTATTCGGGGTGAAGGTCCGCTTTAAATATCCATATAAACATGCTGGATAGTGAAAGGTGGGGGTGCTTATACACTCCAATGAAAACTATTCTTCCTAAGCTTGTTGGGTTTTTTTGCTGATAGGGATAAAATGACAGTTCACCTCTTTCTGTTTGTTTCCTGAGCTAACCTCTGGGGAACAGCTACCACTAGATCAACTTCATTTAAAGCGGACCAAAACCCACATTTTTAACTAGCATCCCCTGAATTGCTCTCCCCATGAAGAGAACCTTTTGCCAATTTTTACTGCTCCTGCTTCACTCTAATTCCAAATAACGGCGCCTGTTTTATATGTAAAGCTCCGCCTCCTCCATTCATTGCCACTGTTGTGTGGGGCAATGATGTCAATGCCACATCTATGCAATGACTGATCCCCTGCCATCACACACTGAGGGGCAGGAAAAAAATCAGTGTTCCAGGATAATTTGAAAAGCGAAAATATCCATTTCTAGTTCTAAACCCTAAGAAGTTGCTTTGGCCAAATGTATTTCACAAGTTCAGTGGGTTTTGGTCCATTTTAACACTTTGGGGTATTTATTGGGCACACTGTACATGTATTATTATTAGCACTATAGACACTTTATATCTATGTTGTTATTTATTCCACCTGGCATTACCAATGGAATAAAATTATTTATTGGCCCTTTTTCGCTTCCAAGTGCTTTGATTTCAAATTGATTTACGTGTTTTTTAGATTCTATATAAAATATAAGATATTTTTATTTACTGCTTGATATACGTTAGTTCTTTGCCTAATGTATATCTTGGAGTCTTGGAGTTTCTACATACTGTATTTATTCCATCACTGACTCATATATATTATATGTTTAGTATATGTCTAATTCTTTGGCTGAATTATGGGGAACAGCCGTATTAACCAACCTAATCTGCCCACAGCATTGCATTATGGGTGAACGAATCTACACTGCACTGGCTTAACAGAATGGCATTTGGGGTGTTCAGATGGAGCGGCCACACTGGTTTCCGTCATCCTAGAAGCGCCAATGGAATGGCAACTTTTTTCTTTAAAGAGACTCTAGTACAATGTTCCCCAACCATCTCTGTGAGATTTTGCAGACCTCCACCTAGATGAAGTAGTTCATGCTTACACAGAGCTATAGAGCTGCTATGTGAAGAACATGGCCTATTGGTGGCTCTCAAGGAGAGGATTGGGGAAACTGATCTAGCCATTAGGGCTTGGAGAGCATCTTACCTGGTCCAGGAACCTAGTGTGCTTCTAGAACCTAGTGTGCTCTGTGCAGCAATTGCGTGGGAGTTGCCTGTGCACTGGATTCCAGGTGACGTAGATGGATAGAGCCAATCTAAAAGCTTGATAGCCATGCCCTCCAAACCAATTACACATTTCTGGGGCAGCTTGCAAATTTTTTTTACATTTAAAGCAGAACTTCAGTCTTTAATATCCCCCCACCCACCCTACCCTGGCGCTGAGGCAGGATGGGGGGGCTAACAAAGAAAAAAACCTTACCTGCCCTCGGGCCAGCGCTGCTCCTCTGGCCCTCCGGATCCTGGGCTAGTGAATGAGCGATAGCGATGAGCCTGCACGCACCCGGGGGATGCGGTTCTGTGTTATTTTCAGCAGTGGCTCACAGATACCAGAGGAGCAGTGCTGGCCCGAGGATAAGCTAAGGGTTTTTGTTCTTTGTAACCCCCCCCCCATCCTGCCTCAGCGCCAGGGTAGGGTGGCAGGGCTGGGGGGGGCTGAAGTTTCACATTAACTATTTTAACTTTTTACGATTGAAGTAAAATAACATTTCCATTCCCTATTCCGTCATGTGTAATGTAAAATTCCAATTTATTATCAAGAGACCCAGTAGCTTCCCATGTTATCATCCCTAACAATCCTTCTAGAACTACCACTGGTTTTCCTCACACCCCATAAATAATACATCAAAGGTGCCTTTAATACGTGCCTCCTTCTCAATTACTCCATATATGCGATGTCTCTAAAATGCCGGACCTGGTGTAAAGGGGATCTAGGAATTGTCTATCATGTGTAACATCACTAGGCCCACTAAGAGCCCAGTGCTGTGGAGAATTGTGGTGGAACTTGCGCCCATCCAAGCCCAGGCTGCAATGAAAAAAGGAGGACGGGATGAGCTCAATCAGACCCATCTCCAGAAGATTCATCCAAATCCTGTGCCTATGACAGAAGGGTTCAGCGGCAGCCATAGGGAGACTCGGCAACTGTGCTGCTGCCTTTAACACTTACTCCCTGCCTCTCTAATATCCACCCTTTACCTAGACCCACTTTACACACCAACAAAAAACCCCTGACTCATTCCTGCAGTTCTTTAGCCTAAACATCTTGGCTGTTGGGGTCCATTCCCTCCCCTGTCATATATCTGCCTCTACAATATTAAAGCTTTAGTACCCATAATTTGTAATTTTATAGCCTCAGCCTTGGAGAACGATCATCAACTGACTGGAAAGACAGGGAGGCTAAGCGTGGATATTGCTGGCTAGTCATGATCTGCCTATTGGCCAGTAAAATCCCAGGCTGCCCAGTCCACCACTGGGTTTGGGGGGGAGGAGAAACTGCAAGACTGGAATGAAGAATGAGGCAATCTGCAACTAACTCATATATATTAAAAAACACATATATCAAATGTAAACACAAGACTGAAACTCCAAGATGTATATGGCCCCTGTCACACCTAGCCACTTGCATTGCAACATGTCACAAGCGGCAAAACAATGCAGCCCATTAAAGTAAATAGTTCTTTTTACATCAATGCACCACCAGCTCTTGCCGTTGCCTCTTCCTTGTCATCCTCCACTGCCTGGTCCCCTGTCTCCTCCACTGCCTCGTCCACTACCACTGCCTCCTGCGCTGCCTGGTCCCCTGTCTCCTCCACTGCCTCGCCCACTACTGCTGCCTCCTGCACTGCCTGGTCCCCTGTCTCCTCCACTGCCCACTGCCGCTGCCTCATGCACTGCCTGGTCCCCTGTCTCCTCCACTGCCCACTGCCGCTGCCTCATGCACTGCCTGGTCCCCTGTCTCCTCCACTGCCCACTGCCGCTGCCTCATGCACTGCCTGGTCCCCTGTCTCCTCCACTGCCCACTGCCGCTGCCTCATGCACTGCCTGGTCCCCTGTCTCCTCCACTGCCCACTGCCGCTGCCTCATGCACTGCCTGGTCCCCTGTCTCCTCCACTGCCCACTGCCGCTGCCTCATGCACTGCCTGGTCCCCTGTCTCCTCCACTGCCCACTGCCGCTGCCTCATGCACTGCCTGGTCCCCTGTCTCCTCCACTGCCCACTGCCGCTGCCTCATGCACTGCCTGGTCCCCTGTCTCCTCCACTGCCCACTGCCGCTGCCTCATGCACTGCCTGGTCCCCTGTCTCCTCCACTGCCCACTGCCGCTGCCTCATGCACTGCCTCGCCCACTACCGCTGACTCCTGCACTGCCTGGTCCCCTGTCTCCTCCACTGCATCGCTCACTGACGCTGCCTCCTGCACTGCCTGGTCCCCTGTCTCCCCCACTGACGCTGCCTCCTGCGCTGCCGGGTCCCCTGTCCCCTCCACTGCCTCGTCCACTGTCACTGCCTCCTGCACTGCCTGGTCCCCTGTCTCCCCCACTGACGCTGCCTCCTGCGCTGCCGGGTCCCCTGTCCCCTCCACTGCCTCGTCCACTGCCGCTGCCTCCTGTACTGCCTGGTCCCCTATCCCCTCCACTGCCACTGCCTCCTGCACTGCCTGGTCCCCTGTCTACTCCACTGCCTCATCCACTGCTGCTGCCTCCTGCGCTGCCTGGTCCCCTGTGTCCTCCACTGCCTCATCCACCGTCACTTGCTCCTGCACTGCTTGGTCCCCTGTGTCCTCCACTGCCTCGTCCACTGTCGCTGCCTCCTGCACTGCCTGGTCCCGTTTCCTACACTTCCTTGTCCACTGTCGCTGCCTCCTGCGCTGCCTGGTCCCCCGTCTCCTCCACTGCCTCGCCCACTGCCGCTGCTTCCTGCACTGCCTGGTCCCCTGTCTCCTCCACTGCTTCGTCCATTGCCGCCGCCTCCTGCACTGCCTTGTCCCCTGTCTCCTCCACTGCCTCGCCCACTGCCGCTGCCTCCTGCACTGCCTGGTCCCCTGTCCCCTCCACTGCCTCTTCCACTGCCGCTGCCTCCTGCACTGCCTGGTCCCCTGTCTCCTCCACTGCCTCGCCCACTGCCGCTGCCTCCTGCACTGCCTGGTCCCCTGTCCCCTCCACTGCCTCTTCCACTGCCGCTGCCTCCTGCACTGCCTGGTCCCCTGTCTCCTCCACTGCCTCGCCCATTGCCACTGCCTCCTGCGCTGCCTGGTCCCCTGTCTCCTCCACTGCCTCGCCCACTGCCACTGCCTCATGCACTGCCTGGTCCCCTGTCTCCTCCACTGCCTCGCCCACTGCCACTGCCTGGTCCCCTGTCTCCTCCACTGCCCACTGCCGCTGCCTCATGCACTGCCTCGCCCACTACCGCTGACTCCTGCACTGCCTGGTCCCCTGTCTCCTCCACTGCATCGCTCACTGACGCTGCCTCCTGCACTGCCTGGTCCCCTGTCTCCCCCACTGACGCTGCCTCCTGCGCTGCCGGGTCCCCTGTCCCCTCCACTGCCTCGTCCACTGTCACTGCCTCCTGCACTGCCTGGTCCCCTGTCTCCCCCACTGACGCTGCCTCCTGCGCTGCCGGGTCCCCTGTCCCCTCCACTGCCTCGTCCACTGCCGCTGCCTCCTGTACTGCCTGGTCCCCTATCCCCTCCACTGCCACTGCCTCCTGCACTGCCTGGTCCCCTGTCTACTCCACTGCCTCATCCACTGCTGCTGCCTCCTGCGCTGCCTGGTCCCCTGTGTCCTCCACTGCCTCATCCACCGTCACTTGCTCCTGCACTGCTTGGTCCCCTGTGTCCTCCACTGCCTCGTCCACTGTCGCTGCCTCCTGCACTGCCTGGTCCCGTTTCCTACACTTCCTTGTCCACTGTCGCTGCCTCCTGCGCTGCCTGGTCCCCCGTCTCCTCCACTGCCTCGCCCACTGCCGCTGCTTCCTGCACTGCCTGGTCCCCTGTCTCCTCCACTGCTTCGTCCATTGCCGCCGCCTCCTGCACTGCCTTGTCCCCTGTCTCCTCCACTGCCTCGCCCACTGCCGCTGCCTCCTGCACTGCCTGGTCCCCTGTCCCCTCCACTGCCTCTTCCACTGCCGCTGCCTCCTGCACTGCCTGGTCCCCTGTCTCCTCCACTGCTTCGTCCATTGCCGCCGCCTCCTGCACTGCCTTGTCCCCTGTCTCCTCCACTGCCTCGCCCACTGCCGCTGCCTCCTGCACTGCCTGGTCCCCTGTCCCCTCCACTGCCTCTTCCACTGCCGCTGCCTCCTGCACTGCCTGGTCCCCTGTCTCCTCCACTGCCTCGCCCATTGCCACTGCCTCCTGCGCTGCCTGGTCCCCTGTCTCCTCCACTGCCTCGCCCACTGCCACTGCCTCATGCACTGCCTGGTCCCCTGTCTCCTCCACTGCCTCGCCCACTGCCACTGCCTGGTCCCCTGTCCCCTCCACTGCCTCGCCCACTGCCGCTGCCTCCTGCACTGCCTGGTCCCCTGTCTCCTCCACTGCCTCGCCCACTGCCACTGCCTCCTGCACTCCCTGGTCCCCTGTCTCCTCCACTGCCTCGCCCACTGCCGCTGCCTCCTGCACTCCCTGGTCCCCTGTCTCCTCCACTGCCTCGCCCACTGCCGCTGCCTCCTGCACTCCCTGGTCCCCTGTCTCCTCCACTGCCTCGCCCACTGCCACTGCCTCCTGCACTGCCTGGTCCCCTGTGTCCTCCGCTGCCTCGTCTACTTTCGCTGCCTCCTCTGCTTCCTGTTCCCCTGCCACTGACTCCTCCTCCAGTGTCTGGTGCTCCACTACCTCTTCCTTGGCTGTCTGGTTCCCGCCACCACCTCCTTTACTGCCTGGTCCCACATTGGCGCCTCCTATGGTGTCTCGTCCCCTGCCTCCTCCACTGCCTCATTCCCTGCCGCAGCCGTCGCATCCCGCTCCAGGTGCCCATGCAGCTGGGGGGCAGGAAACAACGGTATGGTGCAGGGTGGCATGTCGTGAGCCTCCTGCACTACATCGAGGGCACAGTGCAGTACATCATTGTGTGCTGTGCTGCGTTTGTGTGATTACACTGCAAATGTGGTGGAAGTTTACAGTGTGAAAGGGGCATTAGTGCACATACATTCCAAATTTCCATGTTGGGACAATTGTTACATTTTTTAAATTGAAGCAGAAATGGCCGAGATATCGATTTTACAGGTTCAGCCAATGACATTCTTTGTTTCATCCCATCTCCCAATCAGCTCAGAAGAGCGGGACAGGATTGGTGGCCCCTCCCTCCTCCTGCCCCTCCCTCCGCCTCCTTCTCCAGATTCATCACATTGCTGTCAGTGCAGAGAGCTGATTATTATGCAGCATAACAGATCCAAAGGCCGCTCCCACTTTTTTCAAAAGAAAAATCATAAGCTAAACATGTAAACCTCAATATCTCGACCATTTCTTCTTCAATTAAAAACAGAAAAGAGTTTAGGACAGTGCCAAATGTAGCGCGATGCAATGGCGTAACAATAACCTTGCCTACAGTAACACTTTAAAAGAGGGACAATTCCTTCAAATGAGAGATAGTTGGGAGGTATGAGTGCAGTCCTATTATAACCTAAAATTCTCATAGATTAGAGTTAGGACTGTACCTATAAAGCCTTGGTGCGGCATGAGGCTCCCACATTTGTGCCAACTAAGGGCCTTATTCATGAAGGGATAGCGCCAGGAAGTGCCTGTACAGCGTCAGATAGCGGGAGGTGAACGCCAGAGATGGCACGCAATTACACATTTATGAAGCCGAATCTGGTGAGAGACTGAAACAATGTCATGTAGCGTACGATTCATCATTATCCCAGGCTCGGCGTACAGCGCCGGCGTTCAGCCTTGCAGAGCGCCACGTCTTACCTCTCACTACCTGGCGCTCTCCCATACATTTCTTTGGACAATCCTTAAATCCCTTTCCTGATCCTGATTTTTTTTTGCCCTGCTCACATGCACCTCCCAGGATAGTTATAATTGGTTGGACAGTGGCTAAGTTCTCATTGGCTACAATGTGCCTGGTCACAATATCAGCCCAGTAATAAATAAAGCAGAGGCAGCAGACATGTGCTTATGGATTAGTAGATTTGCTTCCTCCAGAGGCTGAGTAGGAGAGTGGCCCTGCATTGATTCTTTATAAATCTCCCTCTGGCTTCATTGTCTCTGCTTCATATGCTTATTCGTCTCCAACAGATATTAAAATATGTCACCCTGAGCTGTGTGTATGTGCCATATACAGGGATATTGCTAGTAATGACATCTGCTCTCTGCAGCACACACGTGGAATCCATGATACGATGGTCTACAGGTCTACAGGTCTACATACAGAATCCAGAGTTTATATACCTTGTATACCTTTTGTATAGACTGCGTAAATCTTCCACATTGCATCGCCTCTAACAGCGCCATATAGCGTCACATGTATTACTAGAGGCGGCTCAGTGTATAGCGCCGGCGCTCTAGGTTCAGGAGCGCCACGTAGTACCTTTCGCTCAGTGTCGCTCTGCCATACATTTCAATGGGGTTTCATTAGTTGTGTATAAATAGCGTGTTGGGCAATTAAAATGTTAAATATTTTCCTCAAATCATTGTGTGACCTCTGGCTGCAAACAAACACTTATATAAAAAAATGATAATAATAATAAATAAATATATTTATATATTTTTGTATATATTTTTATGCAGAATTGTCATTACAGGTCTGGCACTAAAGTGTTATTGTCCCAGTGTTACAATAATGTCATTCCATGTGTTTTTCCGCTTTGTTACTGGTGGATATGTGTTCAGAAACAGACTTTGATCACACGTCTGGCGCTCTATGCTACAGCGCCCAGCTTTAGAGCGCCGACACTGTGTGTAGTTTTTTATTAAATATGGTGTTGAGTGCCGGACGCACTGAGCTGGTGCTACCTATCGCTCGCTTCAGCATTGTCCTGCTGTTAGATGTGGTGTAGTCTTTGACCTCGGGACACCACCTAGCGTTCTCCATTGGCTCTGCAGTGAATCAGGGAGAAGCTTCTATAGCGCCCACCACACATCAAATTCATCAATGCTGGCCATGATACTACAGCAACCGCTACTCTAGGTTACAACGCCCGACACCTGCTTACAGCGTCTACTATCGGTCACTCTAAGCGATGCTATACAGACGCTCAAATGGCGATACGTGGCGCTAGTAAAACATTTGCCTTCACGCTTTGATTCTTTGACTGGAGGTCCGCTTTAATATTAGAGCTTACCTGAGCAGCCTATTCAGCGTCTGTTTAATCCGGCTGCTGCTGATAAGCCTCACCATGCATTTTCAATGCTTGCACAACCAGAAATGCGCAGGATCATGATGTTTTAGCCTTTTTTTATTGAATGGGGGTTGTATAAGCAGCTCAGAAGAAGTGATGCTTTTATTAAGCCTGAGCGTGTTAGAAACTTGGTGAGATCAGCAGGAGAAGTCAATAGTGATCTGTCAGCTTTTCTATGGGAGGCCAACGATCTCACAGTTCACCATCCTGGATGCCTCATAGGCATTAGCTGCACTGCGCTATCCGGGAGAATGCGGGACGCCTGAAGTGCGCACATCCCCCATATGGGATCTATGAGTGTGAGAATTCCTCATGACATAATAATGAGCCTGGTAACCCATTCGGGGGCAGAACCATGGAGAAGGGATGAATCCATGCAAGCATAGACCAAGGCGAGTAACCCCCCCCCCCCCTTCCCCAGACGTATTGTGTTCATGAATACGTTTCCACTAAAGCTTGAAAGTGTTTAGGAAACTCATCAATCTCAGTGTGAGCCGGATGCTGCAGTGGATGGGGCCGCTCAGGAGCTGCCATGATGGTGTAGATTTTCCCATGAGCTTCACCGATTCTGCAATGTGGGTGAGACTGAGATGGGGCGGGGAGGGGTCATCTGGGCTCCCTGGCGCTCACACCCTGCACATTGCAGGCTCTCAGGATTGAACAAGCAGGTCACAAAATGCAGAGGCTGCCATTGCCGGCGATGGGGTCTATTCATCAGGGTATAGCGCCAGGCAGCGTCTCGTAGCGGCAGGCAGCGTCTGGTGAACGCCGGCGCTGTACACAATACCACATTTATGAAGGTGATTCTGGTGAGCGACTCGTAACAGCGCCCGATTCATCATTACAGGCGGCTCAGCGTATAGCGCCGGCGCTCTAGCTTCCAGAACGCCAGGTATTACCTGTCGCTACCTGCCGCTCTCCCATACATTTCAATGGATGTTCCTTTTCTTCTGTTTAAACAGGATTTTTTTGTATTTATTTCTTTTTTCTCTCAAATAATTGTGTGACCTCTCCTGGCCATTTTTGAAAACTATTTAGATTTTTTTTATTTTTACGCAGAATTGTCATTACAGGTCTGGCATTAAAGTGTTAATGTCACAATGTAACAACAATGTCATTCCATGTGCTTTTGCTTTGTTACTGGCTGATATGTGTTCAAAACAGGCTTTAATCACACAGCATCTGGCGCTCTATGCTATAGCGACCAGATCCAGAGCGCCGACGCTGTGTGTGTCTGTTGAATATTGTGTGAGTCGCTGAGAGTCGGTCGTAATGAGCTGGGGTTACCTTTCGCTCCATGCAGCGCTGTACTGGCGGAAGCCAACATAAACTCGGCCGCAAAACCTCCTAGGCCAGGGAGCTTAATCGGGCTAACCGCCAGTGACCAAAACATCCCCTTCCCTACCAACCATCCGAAACTCATTAATCAACTCGTTCTGGCCGGTTTCCACGGAAACAGCCGCATACCCTACCCATGGAAATGCTACCTCAGACCCGAAACCCGAGAGAAGACCCGCCAAAGCCAGGCAGCGCTAAAACCTTAGTGCTGCCTGGCCCACCACAACTCCACCGCCATATCGATCCGCTCTTTTAATGACATGTTAAACAAGTCGTTCCCCATGTCATTCAAGTGAACCTCCCAAATGGCGTCCAAATAACAAAAAGGCGACGAGCAGTGTTCTGGGTTCTTCTCCCCAATAACGCTTGCAAGTATAGCAAACGCCTGCAGCCCATTCCCGAAAGTCCTCGGGATCAACCGAAAACGCCTCCTATCCTCATCCTCCTCCTTCCGGTACTCCTTCCCTTTTTCCCAGCCCTCAATCCCAAAATGCTCCAAGGGCAGTAACGTAAATATATCCATGTACTCCCTGCGCCATATTTTTTCCCTCACTTCCTGTTTTAAGTGCCCCCCAAGCGGACCCTCGAAACACACGTAGGTGTTCCCCTTGGCCGAATCCGAAATCGGTAGGGACCTATCCCCCCCCCTAACTCGCCCAAACCTGTATCTTCCGAATTCCCCCCCCCCCACTATCTACCTGCGCTGCCCCTTGCTCCAGAGCCCCCCCCCCCAGCGCCACTCGTTGCCCAAACCGCCGCTGGACCCTGCGGCACCACTTTGGACCCCCCGCACTCCCCTGCATCCCACCTGGCTAACAACTCCCTCACCCCGGCCATAAAACCTGCCACCCCCGAACCAACACCCCCAGACGCCCCATCCCTAGCTTGACGTGACATTGGCAATAATTCGTGGCTCACCCTGCAGAGCGATACCGCCTCTTGGTCCTCCCGACTGGTCCAGCGACCCGCTTCCCGCAGGACGTCCCGACACCACCGCAGTTCCTGGTGCCGCCGCCACGCTATCGGCCTGCCGATCACCCCCACAGACCGTCCGCTTGCCCGACTGCCGCTGTCCTCCAAACGCCCTCCTGGTGCCTTGACCACTGCGCCGCCCGACACCGTGTCCTGGTCGACCACCGCCTGCAGAGAAAAAAGGAAAGGCGAGCAGCTGGTACTGGGCAGGAAACCGAGCACCCGGCCGCATGCGCGCCTGTCCGCAGTGCCTGGACCTACATGTGAATGGGCAGGGGAGGACGCCATGCGGCTGGGGGGCCGTCAGGTCAAAGGGCCAAGCGCTAAGGGACGCAGGGAACCGCCAGGCCGGGGGAGCCATGGGGGGGAGGGGGCATCCCGCGTTGCCAGGGGAAAGGGCTGCGGTGGGGGAGACAATGGTGCGACGAAGGGGCCATGGGGGAGCGAGGATGGCGCTCCCGCCAAGGGGCATGTGCTATGGGAGAAGGGAGGGTTGGCGCGGGGGGCGACAAAAAATTGTGTGTCAAGGGGATGTCTGTGGTGTGCTGCTTGGGAGCCCCCATCGGCGTCCCAAAGGACTGGTGTCCCCCCCCCCCCAAGGCCACCCTCCGCTCCGGTTGGAGCGGAGTCTTGACCCCAGTGGAGGGCCCCGGCGGGAGGAAAAAAGGAAGAAGGGAGGGGAGGGGGCCCCCTCCGCCGGCTTGTACGCGTCCACGTGGGTGAGCCCGGCAGCTCACTGCGAGCGCACCGGGCCCGCATGGTCCCCCCCCCCACGGCAGCGGTTGGTGCCAGAGCCACCGCTCCCCGCACACGGAGACGGTGGGGAGCAGCGGACTTCCTGCGGCCCGAGCATGCTCGGGCCGCATCAACGTATTAGAAGGGGGCAGAGCCGGCCGCCCCGACGCACCAGCCTCACCCCGAGCACCGAGGCAGGGGGAGGCAGGCTTCCTCTGGCCAAAGCCCCGGCGCCCAGACCGGGACCTCGGAGGAGGTGGGGGCGGAGCCAGCGCCCCAGCAGCAGGCCTCTCCCTGCCCAGTGAGGGAGAGGCGAGCACGCAACGCCGGCATGCGGCCCGCGCTCCACCGCTCGGGCCGCGGACTTGACGGGCACCCGAGCAGCACCCGCCTCCCCCCAGCCAAAGCGTGCGGGAACGCGAGACCTCCCGCGGCCGGAGCCCGGAGGTAAGGGCCGCGCCACAGAGGGAGGGGAGGGAGGAGGGAGGGGGAGAGCAGCAGAGAGGGGAGGGAGGGGGAGAGCAGCAGGTGCCGCGTCCGTCCCCCGCCGCACATGGCGATGGGGTGGTAAAGGGCTAAGCCGGGCGATGGTCGGGGTCGGGAGGGAGGCGGACTGGGGTGGTATTAAGCTCCTCACCCAGTCCTCGCCTCGCCGCCCGGCCTCCCTGCGCAGCACAGCGAAAAGAGCCTCCATGCTAACTTGCCTGGGTGGACGAGCGTCAGTCGGACTGCTCATCATCCACGCCGGGGGTCAAAGAGGAAGGGGAGAGGGACAATCCCTTTTATACTCCCCCTCCCCCTTGAGGTCACTTCCCCCAGTGACCACTTCCCCCATGGCTGGTCTGCCCCCGGACGGAACGCAGGCCAGTCATGTGAGCTGCCCCCCTTAAAGGGACGGCGCTTTCGTGCTGAGGCTTTTTTCTCATGAATGGAATTTTTTACTACCATGAGAATTGTTTTCAAGTGAATCAAGGCCAAAGTCTTATTATTCTAAAATTACACTTAACCTCCGCCATCTTTATCCAGCATCAGGTGTTGTCCTCTCATTGTCCGCGGTCCTCCATCAGCTCCTCTTCTGACGGCAGAAATGGTCAAAATGAGTATGACTGGATACAGAACGAGGGTCCCCATTCTTAAGAGGCTGGCACTCTTCCAGTCTTTGTGCACTTCCTGTGGAAGAGGGGGGGGCATTTATACCCCACGGAGATGCTTCTTCTAGGAATCTTCTCCTGCCCTTCTAGGTGTATAATAATGCAAGGTATGATTCTAGAGGTTTGACATCAGCATAACCAGGGCTATTTGAACCCATCTCTAGAGCTCTCAGGTTTGACCACTTGAACCATTAACCACCTTGTAAAAAAAAAAAAAACAAAGCCACCTGGATCACCCCAACCGCCAAGCTCTGAAATGTATCTGGGAAAACCAGCTCTGAAGACACAAAGCCTCTACTCCAGGAGCAAAGCAAGGAACACAGAGCCACCTGATAAAATGTCCGATGCAACCAAGACAATCTAGGAAATATATTGTTCACAACATTATTCAACGTGGAGGCTGATTCATTACTACCGCCAGGTATCGGCAGATGACCGCTAGTAGACGCTGTAAGTGGGTATCGGGCGCTGTAAAAGAGCTCGCTGTAGTAACCTGGCCGGCATTGATGAATGTGATGTATGTTGGGTGCACTAACACCAGTACAGCGCTGCAAGGAGCGAGAGGTAGCGCCAGCTCAGGGTGACCGACTCTCAGCGCTCCACACCATACTTATCAAAAAAGGACACACACACAGCGTTGGCGCTCTAAATCTGGTCGTTACAACATAGAGCCGTGTGATTAAAGTCTGTTTTTGTACACATATCCACCTGTAACAAAGCGAAAACACATGGAATGACATTGTTTTAAAACTGTGACATTAATACTTTAGTGCCAGACCTGTAATGACAATTCTGCATAAAAATATAAAGTCAAAAACAAAATGTCAAACATGCTGTTTAAACACAAGCAAATGAATGGCCATTAAAATGTATGGGAGCGTGACACTGAGTGAAAGATAATACCTGGTGCTCTGAAAGCTAGAGCGCCGGCGCTATACACTGAGCCACCTGTAATAATACATGTGACGCTACATGGCGCTGTTAGAGGTGCTCACCAGATTTGCTTTCACAAATGTGGTTTTGCGTACCAGACGCTGCCTGCCGCTACGAGGCGCTACCTGCCGCTATCCCTTCTTAAATAACCCCCATAGAATCCCTTTGACTACAATCGGTTAGGTGTAGCAAAGGAGTGGAAGGGACAACTTACCTTTGCTCCTACAAGGTCACAAAGGCTCACTTTTCCTTTTGTATTTGTGGCTTAAATCTCCCCCTTCCAAAGCCCTTCCAGTAACTTTCATGACAGCCTTCCCATTTTTTTGCCAATTCCTACACCTCATTGGTCCTGACTGAGCATGGCCTACAGCCACTTATGACTTTCAGCCGCTTTAGGTGGCATTGCGTTTCTAGATTGCTTGTGCAAGCAGCCAAAACGACATTTACTAATCAGCTAAAAATCAGTGCTCTTCTGTATATAATATATTGGCAAATGATCAACAATTACTCCGCAGAATTGTGGAATGTATTATTCAGAGCATCCCCACAGGATCTAAATCAAAAGGAAGGACTTAGTTTCCCCAGGTGGAAAATTACATTAATAGTAAGTAATCAATGTTGCCAAGAATAGATGTGAGGAAAAAAGTAGATACTAATAAAGCATGCCATCTTATCTGACGGCAGCGGCTTGATCAGGAGGCAAGAAGAACTGCTGGGCTCAGCAAGAAACCATGGCCTGCTATTTATTATACACACGGAAAGATGGACACCTAATAGAACATAGAATAGAATAGTCTATCTTTCTGTAGGAGAAATAATAAAGAAAAAAGTTAATAAATATTTAATGTGTTATATGTTTTACTGTTTTTAAACCTCTCATCATATCTAATGTAAGCTGGAAAAGAAACTGCCCGACTCTTCACGGTTACCACTAGATTTTGAAAAATAGGGGGTCATTATTTTATTTGGTGAAGCTGGTGTAACTTGCAGTGTGCATTGCGGCGTGGATCTGCATCTGTGAGATTTTTAGCGTTTAGACACAAAAAAGTGCAGGAATTGGATGGGAGTGTTAGTAAAGGTAGAAGCCCAGACTGCCCCAAAGCAGTGCGACCCACCAGCCATTTGCTTTGCTTTGCCATTCTGGGTGGGGGGTAGTGTAGTCGCCCGGCTGGTTCCCTGCATTGAGCTGCCAGCGGCTCTGCTTGGTGGCTAATGTGCAGTAAGCAGCCGCTGATTGACATCTCTGCACGCACATTAGTTTTGCTGGCGGTGGCTTTGCTGCTCTAGACTGTCCATCCTGCCCTGTGGTGGCTTTGGCTGCCCAAGTGCACTGATAGCTTTGTTGCTGGCCCATCAGACCAAAGACTGAAAAGCCCCCTGGACCAGACTATAACCCAAAGGTTGGTGGAGGCCCCCTTTGCAGGGCAAGTGGTGGAGGCCCCCTCTTAATCCGGCCCTGTATGTGGTATACAGAGGGTGAAGGAAATCTTCTCAGCTACATGATACAATTATACCTTCTGCATTGAGCATATTTTATGATGTTTTTCAAGCATCATTTTGGAGTGACAGCTATGGATTAAAAGTAGCTTCCAGCAAGATGTCAGCGGGTTGTGGGTGGCATTCACCTTGCTGAATGATGACGCTGGCTAAATTCTCAACAATGCCTAATAAATGCTGATATTGAGGAACAAGATCCTTGAAGGATCTTGCCAAAAACTGCTGAAACTGGTGAGACTCGCTAAAGTCCATCCCTTAACTTCTTGAATTCTAAGGATTTGCACAAACTGAAAGCTGTCACAGAGCAGCGGAATTTGTGGCTCATTGTGGGATTGTGCAAAAAAAAGTATAGGGGATCTAACACAGCCGTGGTTTGAGCTGATGTTTGCTGGTCTCTAGCTTCTCGTTCCATCTCCCTCCCCCCCCCATCCCTTTATCCAGGGCAGGCGTTAGCACTAGGCATACCAGGGCAGATGGCGGGGGCCCCTGCACCTTGAGAGGGCCCACCTCAATCCCTATATCCTGGGAAGCGCCTATGCAGGACACATGGCCGTGCAGTAACCAGGACTAAAGACTGTCAGGCAGGGGCAGAATGGCCATTGGGAGAGACTTTCTTTCAGTCTGTTCTTCTATTCTATGTTTCTTTCCTTCTATTCTTTTTCATTCATTCTTTCTTCCATCTATTCTTTGTTTCTTTCTTTCACCTGTTCTTTTTGCTATTCCTTTTTTCTTGCTTTTTTCTTTCTTTCTCTTTCCTTTTATTTTTTTTTCTGTCAGTCCTTCTATTCTTTCTTTCCTCCTATCTGTTCTATTTTTTCTTCCATAGCTTCTCCCTTTTTTCCTTCCTTTTTCTGTCATTCCTTTTATTCTTTCCGTGTTTCTGCCATTCATTCTATGCTTTTGTTCTTTCTGTTTATTTACATTTTTTTAAATATTTTATATTCATACATGCAACTTTTATCGCCATGTATGGCGTATCATACCACATCGGCAAGGGGCCCACTGAGACTGTATTGCCCAAAGGTCTGCATAAACCTGGAGCCGGCCCTGCCGGCCTCGGCCTTTATCCCCCCGTCTATCTGAGATCTCACAAGATCTAAAGGCCCTTCTGTTTTGCTGTTCTAGGGCCTACCAAACCGTGAGAACCTGCCAATCCAAGATGGATGCCTCCCACCCCCTGAGGGTGACCCCAAAGAATGCTGGGCCAAGATACTGGCCAGCCTATACTCCTTTATCCAAAGGGTTAAAGGACCAACCCACCCACCTACCTGCTGCCAAAACACTGGATTCTAACAACAGGGCTGGCATTTGGGGTCGTGCGAGGTGTGCCATAGCACAGGGCACCATGGTAGGAGGGGCCTGATCGATGCCCCACCCCCAAGTTCAAGAACCCCACCCATTTGATCCATTCCCTCTGCACCAGACTGTTTGATTGCTCCCTGCCTGCCCAATTGCTCCCCCGCCAGACAGTTTGGTCACTCCCTGACTGCCTGATCACTCCCCTATCTGCCTGGCTGTTTAATCAATCCCCCTAGCGCCCCTTTGATCATCTACAGTCAGCTCAATTTACTGGGTTAAGATGCCCTAAGTATCATGCCTGATGGGAGGAGCTCATCCACTTCTGGAATGCCTCCCCACCGGCTGCCAGGTCACCAACCCACAAGTGGTCACATGGGGCAGTGAACCCGCTGACAAAGGATAGGATTTCAAGGCCTTCCTCCCCATTTGCTGCACTCAAGGTTACAGGGCAACCTCAGGTAAGCCGCCCCCAATTTATTCATTGCATTGTATGCCCCAAAGGGGGCGGCTCTCATAGTTTAAAGTTAGGACTGCAAGTCACAAAGGCCCCTTGGCGCTTGGTGGTGCAGCTTAAGCTACTTCTGCAGATGTATGTGGACCAAGACCTCTGTTTTTAACCAGATTTAGGGACAGATTATAGGTTTGGTTGAGAGCTTACAGGGTTGAGTGCTGTGGCCCCTTTAAGACTTGTGTATGCTAATTGCCCTGCTCACATGCACCTCCCAGGTTAGTTATAAATTGGTCTGAGCGGCTGCCACCCCTCCTTTGTTACAAAGGTTAGGAAACGCTTACACAAGTGAGTATCTCTGCCTGTCATCAGGCTTGGTGCTTGGTTATGTACAGGGGGCTTCCAGGGAACACCAATGGCTGTTGGCAACCATATGGAGAAAAAGGCCAGTAGTGAGAAAGCACATTTTTTAAGGTGGGGGGAGGGATGCTGTAGTCTCGCAGAGGGTGCCTTCTATCCTAAGGCTGGTCCTGCCCAACAACCTGCTGTGTAGCAATGTCTCTCCCAGGATCTCCCTGGAGGGGTAAGTACCCCACTTCCCTGCCCAGTTCCTGCTCTTCTAGCCCAAATATTCTGACCTTTTGCCCCAATGATCTGCATTTAAACTAATTAGTAATGGCCGCAACGTCTGTTGCATGATAGATGGAGAAAAAAAAAGCCAATGCTAATTAACCCTTAATTGTCAAGGGAAATAAACCTTAAATACAGTTACTTCATTGTATATATAGATTAATTTTCCTTTTTTTTTTTTTGGTAGTATTGATTTTGAGGCAAATATTTTGTATAAAACCTTGATTTGTTAGATTGATCGATAAACTGTTGAGCACTGTGCATAGAGTGCTAATAAACTTGATGCTTTTACTTTTCTAGTTTCTAGATTATTTAGACTTTCAAAGTTTAATAGAAAAAGGAGACAAAGCTTGAGATATAAAGAAACAAGCAAGGGTCAAAAGCATGGACAACATGCTATATAGGAAGTTAAAGTGGACCAAAACCCATGTCGATTTGCCCGGGAATCTATAAGATTCCCAGGCCGATCGATTCCCTGCCCCTGGGCATCCAAAACCGGAATGCCCCGCTGTGTGAAACCCCCCAGGTCACCCTATACACTGAGCTTTTTTCCCGGTCACATGCACGAGCTGCATCCCCGCTATCCCTCTAGCAGGGGCCAGGCATTTGTGAATGACCGGCGCGGGCACGCTCCCTGTTAGAGGGAAGCGGGGGATAAGGCCGACAGCCTGCTCAGAGCCACTGGCCTTAGACGAAGGCTTAGACGACCTGACGTCAGCGGCTCCGAGTGCGCTGATTGGACAATGTGGCTCTATCCGATAGTATTTAACTATTAAGGAATCCCTGCTTGGAGTACCGTATGGGCAGTACTGTGTTAGCCAGGACCTCGGAGGAGAGAGATTTAGGGGCACTGATTACTGATAGCTGCAAGATGAGTGGACAGTGTAGCCAGGCAGTGGGAAAAGCAAGCAGGTGATAGCCACTAAAAAGGCAACCTTAAGAGTAAGAATAGACAGAGCAGCCTCATGCACAGGCTCAAACGGAGGGCCCTGAAGGGCAGACAAAACCAAATTCAAATCCCAGACTGGCAACAGAGGCTTACGGGGGGGGGGGGCGCACATGAGCAACCCCCTGGAAGAAGGTCTTGACAAGAGGATGTTGAGCGAAAGACCTCTGGAAGAAAACAGCCAAGGCAGATACGTGACCCTTGAGAGTGCTGAGCTGAAGTCCCAGATCCAAACAATGTTGAAGGAACTCCAGGATCCTAGGGATGGAAAACACACGACAGGGAAGGACCTTAGACTCACACCAGTCAATGTAGGCCCGCCGAATCCTATAGTAAATGGAGGAGGAGAATTTATTCCTAGCCCTGATCAAGGTCTATTGGTGTCATCAGCATCCCAGGGATCAGAGCCAGGGTCAGCACCACTGTAATGCTGATCATCAGACAGCTCTGAATCTGAGTCAGTCATGTCCAGAAAATCCTCAGTTTCCATAGGGAAAACAGACGCACCAGGTGCCACATGCCGCCTCTTAGCCGGGGCCTTACAGCCCGCAGAGCTAGCATTCAACTTCTCAATGTTAGCCAGCCTAGAAGAGACATCAGGTTGAGACTCCCAACTAGTATTCAGCTCACTGGGAGTCAAATTCAGGCGAAGGGGAGTAGGTGAAGACATAGGGGGCGCAGGCCCAGTCACCGATAGCCCAGAATGCAGCGCAATCGCCTGCTAGGCGCAGCGTGCACAGACCCGCACATCATCACTTACAGGGGATGCCCCACACGCCACACACAGCCGGGCTTGTCCCAAGGGGACACCGAGCACAATATCTTGTGAAGCCTCCATATGGCGATTATAGTGAGCCAATTGGCCAATAGGAATTACGCTGTCAAAGCAACCCGGGATGCCCCAAGGTCTGCCAGGGAAGTGGGAGGATTTTACTAATCAGGACTCTAATAAAGTTTTTGCAACTAATAGAGGGGGGTAGGACCGGGAGAAACCTCTATACAGTTTTTCCCGCCTGAAAGACACCAAAGATGACACCCCATAAGCATACAAAATAAACACTTGACAATACATAAGCCCGCAGGGGCACTCACGGACCACGGTGGAGAGTCACAGGTCACGCCGGAGGAAGAGCCCAAAATGGCGCTGGGTACCTCAAGGGGCGGGCCGCAGGAAGAATGACGCGGAGCGCGCTGCCCGATAAGCTCCGTCCCCAAGAAAGAGCGAAAGCCTAATGCGTGACTGGCCAGCCAATAGGGGCGCAGCAGCCAAAATTGGGATGCCCCACTGTGTGAACCCCCCCAGGTCACTTCATACACTTACCTTGTTTCCTGGTCCAACAGTGCATGTGTGAGCGGCATCCCCACTGTCCTTTTAGCAGGGCCCGTGCCAGGCATTTGTGAATGGTCGGCGTGGGCACGATCCCTGTTAGAGGGTAGCGGGGGATGCGGCTGTCAGCACGCTTGGAGCCGCTGGCTTTAGACGACGCTTAGACGGCATGACGGCAACGGCTCTGAGCACGCTGATTGGACGAGTGGCCTCTTATGCACCATAGGACCGGGAAGAGATGAGTTCTCTTCGACGATCTAGGGTGCACCGGGGAAAGGAACAAAACCCAGGTAAATCAAAATCCTGGGTTTTGGTCCACTTTAAGCATTGTGTATATACCTGTCTATTTAAAGGTTCCTCAACTCTGTATACAGCAGATTATCTGTTAAAGCAGACCAGAACCCACTGAACTTGCGAAATACATTTGACCAAAACCCCTGTCGATACTCTCTTCTTAGGTTGTAGAACTAGAAATTGATATTTTCACTTCTCATATTGCCCTGGAACACTGTTTTTTTCGCTGTCCCTCTCTGTAGGATTGCAGGAGATCAGTCATTGCATTGGTGTGGCAATGACATCATTGCCATACATAACAGTGGCAATGAATGGAGGAGGCGGAGCTTTACAGCTAAAACTGGCAGCATTATCTGGGATTGGAGTGAAGAGTGAGCAGTAAAAATAGGCAAAAGTTGCTATTCGCGTGGGAAGCAATTCAAGGGATGCTAGTTAAAAATGTGGGCTTTGGTCTGCTTTAAATCCGCAGCCCATTGGATCATCAGAAGCATCTACCATTCTTTAGGGTTCTTTGGACCAGGTATCATCGAGCCTAATTCATTATAGTGTATGAGTACTTTTACATGTGTTACTTTCTATTTTGTGTATTTTGTAGTACTATTATTCATCTGTGTTTCTCACCCCCTGTTCGGACTGAACCTGCTTTATGTCATAACTTATGTATCCTTTGTTTGTGCGCAAACCTTTGACTGTTAAGAATTTGATTTTGATTTTGAAATACATTTATTTTCTTTGCATTTGTTGGTGGGCATCTGTTACACCGTTTTTTTGCTCAGATTCCAAATGTTTTGAACCTGGGGGAAAGTTGCCTAGAAACAGAAAAAGAGAAAACATTTATCCCGGAAATGTAGCCCTGCAACCCGCACTTTACTGCTCCACACACAAACTGTCACTTTTGGGTTCACTAATAAAGGTGGGGGTTGTAGTCAAAGCACGACCACATAGATTTACTTCAAACATTTCGGTACTAGGATTCACTTGCTGTAAATGGCACGCCTCCTCGTGGGACTAGGCACAAAGTACATATAATGGATATGCTATCTTTTCCAGGGCGCAGGATAGTCACGGGCCACCCAACTGTAATGTCACTATTTTGGGAGAGCTTACCCACTCTGGGCATACGATTAGTGATGGAGCACCCTTTACTCAACAAATAACATCCACCCGCTGGGAGGGGGAAGGAGCGCTCAGGAACACCTGCGCATGTGGCATGGTTTGGCTCTTGAGTTATTTATAATTGTATTTATTGCCCTTGGGTTCGGACCTGGAGTCTTTTAGACTCCAAGAGCAGCACTCTAGGTTGTTGGTCCTCTTTTAAGGAGCCACCAACCAGAGGACATAAAATTCTAGTTTTAGTACCTAGAACTGGGGATCTGGAGTCTGATGATTGATGATCTTATTTTTTTATTTATTTTTTTTTAATATCAAATGCCATTTTTGTTTGGCCTTTTTTTGAAAAGGTTTTTTGGAAAAATTTAGCTTTTTTTCTTCATAAAATATACAATATTAAAATATTTACAAAATGTAACACTTTTACAACTATAAAAAACTAAATACATAGCAAAGGCAGGCCACAACATTATTCATCTGTGACATCCTGCAACTGAAGGACCCTGACACTCAGTTGTGCCACTCTGGTACGTGTGGTCCCTGTTAAAAATCGTAAATTAAATTATTGGTATAACCTTGTTGGGGTCATACTGCAGTCCCCCCCCCCCCCCCGTATGGTCCAAACACCTAAATCTGCACTTCAAAAGCCCGAAGGCCCTCGCCACCACGGCCCGGGTTTTGCATAGGGTCCGATTATAGGACTCCTGGCCCGCATTCTGCAGGCAAAGAACAGGCGTCAGGAGCAAGGGCAGGAGTTGATATCCAGAATCCCCTAAAAGAATTTAAAAATACTAACATAAAATACACATTCTAAGCTACAATATTGTTTAACATGTCATCAAGGGCTAAAAACAGCCATAGGTTAAGACATGAGTCATCAACTATATTCATTGCCATACAGTGAAAATGGATTGATGGAATGTGAGCAAACTTACCCAGGAGCCATCCACCAGATAATTCTCCTGACTCAAACTGACGAAATAAGCCGGAGCTCTGCAATATATAAGCATCATGGGACGACCCTGGATGCCCTGCAAGAACACTGAGGAATCGCATATCCGGACCAAACACTGCTTGTATGTTGTGCGAGTGGCACATCTTGCGGTTCCTGCAACCAAATATAAAATAATTACACAAAGCAAAGGTAACCAACTAAAACAATAACTCCTGCAACAAATTAAGATTCAAGTTCAACAATCCAAATATAATTCACAAAGGACATTAGTCTAAAGAAATATACCAATTATATGGATGTGTGGGAAAATAAAGGTTTACATGCTAAGGACTAATTAAGGTCAGCATTAAAATGCTTCTATAAGGCATAAATGAAATGTATTGATTCAGGTATGCATTGCTATACAATTTATGGCCTCGGCCATGCTGATACATGCAATGCCTTGGTGCTAAAGGCGCGCAGACTCCTCTACATAGCCGCAAAACATGTTCAACAATAGCAATCCGAGGCCTCAAAGGTCCCATAAATGGATCGCAAATGAAACGGTTTAATAGGGTGGTGGTCCCTCGCCAATCAGCTCTCTGAATTACACACAGGCCTATCCCAACAACGTAAGTTATCTGAACGAACGAAAAATATCAGACTTTGATGGGAAAATGATCCGAACAAACGCGAATGATTTAGTTTTGTTCTTCGAAGGCGCATATACGCATTAGCCCGAACATTCGTATGAATGGAAAATGAACGAAAAAAACAAAAAAAATGACTGACACACACAAAAACTTTCACAGACAGCTACGGAAGTCCAGACGAATGTGCCTCTGAATCGAGGCTAATGTGTGACCTCTCCTGGCTGCAAACAAACACTTTCAGAAGCTTTTTAAACTTCTTATATTTTTATGCAGAATTGTGTTTACAGATCTGGCCCTAAAGTGTTAATGTCACAGTGTTAAAACAATGTCATTCCATGTGTTTTTGCTTTGTTACTGGTGGATATGTGTTCAAAAACAGACTTTAGTCACACAGCGTCGGGCGCTCTATGCTATAGTGACCAGATTTAGAGCGCCCACGCTGTGTGTGTGTTCTTTTTTGATAAGTATGGTGTGGAGCGCCGAGAGCCGGTCTGAGCTGGCGCTACCTTCAGCACTGCACTGGTGTTAGAGCGCCCAACATACATCACATTCATCAATGCCGGCCAGGTTACTAGAGCGACTGAGGCGCTCTGTTACAGCGCCCGATACCCACTTACAGCATCTACTAGCGGTCGCTCTAAGCGCCGCTATACAGACGCTCATCTGCCGATACCTGCCGTTAGTAATGAATCAGCCTCCACGTCCAGTTGGGGAATGTGTTTGAAGACTCTAAAGAGGGCTCAACCTTACATTCCCGGGGGAAAGCTCCTTGTGCGAATGGTTTCACTTTAGAATAGCGCAATTATACAGGCAACTTTCCCTCAATACTATTCACTGCATTAGAACATCTTTGTTTCTCTTTGGAATGCGTCAACCAAGTCTGTCGAGTCGGGGAATGTGTTTGAAGACTCTAAAGTTGGCTCAACCTCACATTCCCGGGGAATCACCAAGCCAACAGTGAAGCTCGCAATACCGGAAAACGAGACCATTCACTGGCACAGAAGAAAGTGAATAACAGGCCTGAAGTTTGGGCATGAAATGGTCCCATTAGTATGCAGCCCAGCAGCATCTGTCACACGGGGTAGAAAGAAAAAAAAGAATGCTTCAATTATTTAACCATCAGTCACTTCACATTCATGTGCGAGGTCGCTGCTGAGGCTGATGTCACGTTTAAAAAAGTTGGATAGCGAATAAATTCACCATGTCTGAGAGTATGAAGCATTACATGCTTGCAAGGTGATGGCATATCAGAGGATGGGGGAGGGGTTGTGGGTGCGAATCGTTCTTCTTTCAGCAAAAAGAAACCAGTCTGAATATTTCAGACAACTCTCTCTGACCTTGGAAAGTTACATTTTCTAGTGCATCGGGTTCATGTAAGATGAAAAGGAGATTTACCAGAGAACACACAGTACAGCTCACCAGGTTCGGGAACCAGTATGTCACCAGTGGGTAACCCGTCCTATTACCCCCACCCCCCATTTGGGACATCTATGGTGTGGAAGAGCCCGGTGCCCCTCTGTAGAGCCCCATACCCAAGCACATAAGAAGAATTAACGTTGGCAAGTTGCACCTAGATTTTCTCGCCAATGGCTATGAATCATGCTTTATTAGGTGTCTGGAGCTGCCCCTGCTAATCGAGACATGCCGGTAACCTGCCCCATTACCCCCACCCCCATTTGGGACATCGGTGGTGCTGGATAGGCCCATACCCAAGGACATAAGGGCTGGTAACTGGCAGAGACAGGGGCCGCAGGGCATGACCACTGTTCCCTGGGTTACCATCACTTATGTCTGGTGCCCGAGCTGGTTGCTTTTTTTAGGGGGGGGCACACTCCAAAAAATAATAAAACCAAAAATAACAAAAACATTTTTTAAGAAATGTTAATGCCAGCCAGGGCCACGTAGCAGCGCGTATGGGCTTCAGCGCCGAGTGCCGAGCAAACTTAACTGGCGCTACCTATCATTTGCTGCAGCTTTGTCCTTTTGTTAGATGTAGCGTAGTCTTGGGCACTATGACCTCGGGACACCACCTAGCGTTCTCTATTGGCTCTGGAGTGATTCAGGGGAGAGCGCTGCTACAGCGTCCTCCAGACACCCCATTTATCAATGCTGGACAGGATAGTACAGTGCCACTTGTCCGGCCGCTAAGCTAGGTCACATTGCCAGAAACCCGCTTGCAGCATCTACTAGCGGTCGCTCTAAGCGCCGCTACACAGACACTCACATGGCGCTACGTGTTGCTAGTCATAAATTAGCCTCCTAGTGCTGCCATTTTCATTGTTAAGAAGGTTTTATCAATGAAAATGTAAACAATTAGCTGATAACGATTCACTAAACTGTCATGCGAGTTGTAAATTCACGAATGGAAATGAGAACTTTCGCCATGAATTCTTGCTTACTTCCACACAAACAAAATCATCTTGGATGGAGCTTTGAATTATGGGAGTTGCAGAGAATTAACGTCGGCAAGTTGCACCTAGATTTTCTCACCAATGGCTAAGAATCAAGCTTTAGTAGGTGTCTGGAGCTGCCCCTGCTAATAGAGACATGCCGGTAACCTCCCCATTACCCCCACCCCCATTTGGGACATCGGTGGTGCTGGATAGGCCCATACCCAAGGATATAAGGGCTGGTATGTCTGGTGCCCAGGTTGGTTGCTTTTTTTTTGGGTGGTGGGGACACTCTCATAAAAAAAATACAATGAAAAATACCAAAAAAACTAGTGCTGTCATTTTCATTGTTACAAATCATGCCGGCTATAGCCACCCAGTGCTGCTGTCCTCCACTGTTCACCCAAGGCCTCCAAGTCCTGCCACTGTCCTCTACGTCTCACCTAACCCCTCCATCCCCTGCCTCTCTCCTCTTCCACTTACCTAACCCCTCAACCCCCTGCTGCTGTCCTCTACTATTCACAAACCCCTCCACCCAGTGCTGCTGTCCTCCACTGCTCACTCAGGGCCTCCAAGTCCTGCCATTGTCCCCTACTTCTCACCTAACCCCTTCACCCCCTGCCTCCACCACTTACATAACCACTCAACCCCCCTGCTATTTTACCACTTACCAACCCCCTCCACCCAGTGCTGCTGTCCTCCACTGCTCACCTAACCCTTTCACAACTGCCACTGTCCTGTACCCTGCATATAACCCCTCCACTGTCCTCTACTTCTCACCTAACCCCACCCCCCCTCTACCCCTTACTTAAACCCTCTATCCCCTGTCACTGTCCTCTTCTTCTCACCTAACCCCACCCCCCCTCTACCCCTCACTTAAACCCTCTATCCCCTGTCACTGTCCTCTACTTCTCACCTAAACCCACCCCCCCTCTACCCCTCACTTAAGCCCTCTATCCCCTGTCACTGTCCTCTTCTTCTCACCTAACCCCGCCACCGCTTGTCGCTGCACTCACCTAATCCCTCCCCCTGGCAATTGACTCACGCTTCTGACATAGCCTAGCAGAAGGCCCAGCAGCAGCAGCAGCAGCAGCAGAGTAGGAGGGTGGAAAACTGGAGGACCAGACGGCGGCTGCAAGTACCAGAGGGCAATCAGTAGCAAAGAAGACTGGGAGACTGACAATAAGGATCTGGAGGTGGTGGTAAGTACTGAGAGGCTGACCCATAATGCAGTGCAACACTGGCAATTGTAAATACACCTCTCCCAGTGTGCAGCCATTTCCAGGTTCCCCTTCAAATAAAGCACCATGAGAAATAGGTAGGTATCTTTGCAATGCAGGGCTCACAGGTGGTGAAGAGGGATCATTAAAGTGGACCAACACCCAGGGGTGATCGGCCCGGGAATCTATAAGATTCCCGGGCCGATCACCTCCCTCACCGCGGGACATCCGAGATCGGGATGTCCCGCGGGGTGAAACCCCCCCAAAACCCCCAAAAAACCTTACCCCTCTAGACGTGCGCGCCCGCCCCGGCCGTTTACGAATGGCCGACGCGGGTGCGCGCCCTGTAAGAGTGACGTGCGGGAGGCGGCGGCGGACGAGCTATCTTGTCCGTCGCTGTCACCCGCTTGTCCCTCGGCGGGGATTGGATGGTGCGGTCACGTGGGAGCGTGGTGAGGTGAGTTTTTAGGGCTTTCTGGGGGGTTTCACACAGCGGGGCACCCCCGATCGGGGTGCCCCCCCCGAAGTGGACCAAAACCCAGGATAGTCAAAATCCTAGGTGTTGGTCCACTTTAAAGAGGAATAATCACCAGGATTTTCACTATCTCTATGTCCCTTTCCAGTGGGGCATCCCAATATAATAATTCTTACTGTGCCAGGGATCCCGTGGCACATGCTCTCCTCCAATCACTGGCTAGTGCTCCATTCAGCTTTACTAAGCTGACATCAGAGAGGCTTAGTAAAGCTGAATAGAGCCTGAGCAGCTGGCTGCTCCATTTTGGCTGTGCCATTCAGAAATGCCTGGAGCGGGTGCGGGCATCAGCCAATGGGAAGCCAGAGATGGCAGCACAGCCCACACGTGCATCTTGGGAAACTTGGTGAGGTGAGTATACTAGGCATTTCACACAGGGGGGCATCCCGATTTGGGATAGGGAATCAGCAGTCCCTGGAGTCTTTAAGCACCCTGTGGACCAGGACCCTTCCCTCATCCAGAGGTCTTGGCCTTTTGGAACCCAAGATGCACCCCCCGTTCAGCCACTTGTGAGCCTGACATTAGGTAGATACTTACCTTTTCCTTTCATGATCTGTCTACAAGGGGACTATGGACTTCCAGGTCCTCTTGGAGTTAGGGGCAGAGGCATAACTTGAGAGGGTGCAACTGCATCAGGGCCTAGAAGGTCAGTGGGGCCCCATCATTGTTGCTCCTCTACCTTATTTATCATATTTGTGCTCACTTGGCATCATTTAGAAAAAGGAAGCAGCATTTTCCCCTGCTGTTTCGGTCTTCAGTTGTCTAGCTGCATCCAGTTAAAAAGTTAAAAGTCAGAAATAGACAGAAAATAATGTTACTGTATGAGCCTTGAAAGGGCCCATTTAATGTTCGCACCATGGACCCAGCACACTTACAGGCTGATTCATTACTAAGGCCAGGTAGCAACAGATGAGCGTCTGTAGCACTGACTTCAGAGCGATCGCTAGTAGTCGCTGTGCTCGGCTATGGTTCTTTGTTTCAGAGCGCCTCAGTCGCTGGCCGGCATTGATGAATATGTTGTGTGAGTCGCAGTACTACGCTGTATGGGAGCGAACGGTAGCGCCAGCTCAGTGCGACCGACTCACACCACATTCATCAATAAAACAGCCTCAAACAGCGCCGGCGCTCAAAAACGGGTTGTAGCCCATAGCGCCAGAGGCTGTGTGATTAAAGTCTGTTTTTGAGCATGTATCCAGTGGTAACAAAGCGAAAACATATGGAATTACATTGTTAATACATTGTAACATGAACACTTTAATACCAGACATGTAAGGACAATTCTGCATAAAAATATCATTAATCCAAAAAGTTTTCAAAAATGTCATTTTCTAGCCCAGGATACATGTCTGAAAGATTTGGGTTTAAAAAAAAAAATTTGGGATCAGGAAAGGGATTAAGGGATCGTCCATAGAAATGAATGGGAGAGCGCCAGGTAGCGAGAGGTAAGACATGGCGCTCTGCAAGAATGATCGCCGACGCTGTACTCTGAGTCTGGGATAATGATGAATCGGACGCTACATTATTAATATTATTATTATTGTTTATTTATATAGCACCATCATCTTCCGTAGCGCTTTACAAAGTAGTAATTACAGACAGGGTAGAAACATACATTACATATACTATTTCAAATGCAGTTTTACAGAGTTGACAATTGATATTCTGAGTACAAGATACAATAGGAAAGAGAGCCCGGCCCTTGCGAGCTTACAGTCTAAAGGAAGAGGGGTGAAGACGAGGGGGAAGGATCACAAACAGTCAGTATTGAGCTTTGTGCCCAGATTATATGCTTGTCTGAATAAGTGAGTATAAGGCCCTTATTTAACAAGGGATAGCGACAGGTAGCGACTGGTGAGCGGCCGGTAATGACGGGCCCCGCCACGAGAACGCCGGCTCCCCACCACAATCACACATTTATCAAGCCAATCCTGCTTAGCGACTGAGATAGCGCCATATAGCGACTCATTCATCATTATTCCAGCCTCAGCCCACAGCGCCAGCGTCCGACCTTGAACAGCGACAGGTATGACCTCTCGCTACCTGACGCTCTCCAATGCATTTCAATGGAACAATCTTTAAATATTCATAATCAATTATTATGATTTTTTTTTTTTTAAATGTGAAAAATTCTGTGACCACTTCTGCCATTTTAGATAATTTTTTTAAGGTAAAAAAAAAAAATGTGCAGAATTGATATTACAGGTCTGATATTAATGTATTCATATTACTAAATAATTTTATTTATTTTGGTTTCCAAAAATATGGTTGTTTGGGGGTTAAAAAACTACTTTTAACCCATCGCCGCCAGCGCTCTGGGGTTTAAACATGCATTTCACAGCGCGAGAATTTTTTGAGTGTGATTTGTTAATGAATATGGTGGGAGCCGGTCGCTATGGCCAGTCGCTATCATGCGCTCCCATACAGCGCGGAACCTGTCATATAGCGACTCCTCACCCAATATTCAACATTACGGCAAACCGACTGAGTCGCTATCAACTACCGAACAACGGCCAAGCACAGCGACTACTAGCGGGCGCTCTGAAAATGGCGCTACTGTCGCTCAACTGTCGCTACCTGCCGCTATTAATGAATCGGCCTCTAAGTGAATAAGTAATGTGTTGTTCCAGTCGCTCACCAGATTCAGCTTCATAAATATGGAATTGCATGCAGTGTCCAGCGTTCACCTGCCGCTACCTGCCGCTTACAAGGCGGCATGATGGGGGTGCAAGGGATGCACGCCCAGGAGCCCCCACCACTTGCCCTGTAAAGAGGGTCTCCACCAAACTTTGGGTTATGGCCCGGTCCAGGAGGCTTTTCAATCTTCAATCTGACGGGCAACAAAGCTATCGGCAGTTGAGGAGGCCCCCTGCACCAAAGGCAACACAGAGCAGGACAGAGTCTAGAGCAGATTGGTACATGTAAATGTGTGTAATATTAATAAAAGTATAAAGCAGTTCAGTACAGTTCTGTACATTGTGCTCTATGGAATCTTAACCTACATAGGTTGACATAGAATAAACAAGAGTGCCGGTGGAACTATATGGAAATTGTGATAAATTCGATGCAGGCTGGCGGCCACATTGGCGCTGCCTGTTTTTTGTCCGTTTAATAGGGCACTGAGTGCCGTTGAGGCTAAAATATTGGCACTGAGTAGTATTACCACGTGCTGGTACTTGATAAATCAGGCTCCCCCTGTATGTTATTGAGAATGTCAGCATTAAAAGAATAGACATTTTCTGTACTGACAACACAGAGAAAGGGCCAGTTATTTCCATTAGCCTCCCTCCCCTCCAGCAGAACATAATAATTAGCTCTCGTGCCAAATGGCCTTTTCTTTATTTACACATGCAAGGGAATGGGGCCAGAAAAACAGTGTTGTGGACCAGTTTATGAAATGATCAAAAACAGACAGATGGCCAAATACGATGCTGGGGCTGATGCCAGGCTCTGTTATGCCAGTCACAAGGAGGCATTTCATGTTACAAGCAACCGATGCTGCCCGACGTAAACATAGAAACATAGACATAGAAGGTTGACGGCAGAAGGAGACCATACGCTCCATCTAGTCTGCCCTTATGTGTATACTGTATGTTCTCTGTATCTTATGTGTATACTGTATGTTCTCTGTATCTTATGTGTATACTGTATGTTCTCTGTATCTTATGTGTATACTGTATGTTCTCTTTATCTTATGTGTATACTGTATGTTCTCTTTATCTTATGTGTATACTGTATGTTCTCTGTATCTTATGTATATACTGTATGTTCTCTTTATCATATGTGTATACTGTACGTTCTCTTTATCTTATGTGTATACTGTATGTTCTCTTTATCTTATGTGTATACTGTATGTTCTCTGTATCTTATGTATATACTGTATGTTCTCTTTATCTTATGTGTATACTGTATGTTCTCTTTATCTTATGTGTATACTGTATGTTCTCTGTATCTTATGTGTATACTGTATGTTCTCTGTATCTTATGTATATACTGTATGTTCTCTGTATCTTATGTGTATACTGTACGTTCTCTTTATCTTATGTGTATACTGTATGTTCTCTGTATCTTATGTGTATACTGTATGTTCTCTGTATCTTATGTGTATACTGTATGTTCTCTTTATCTTAGGATAGATGTTTGCTTATCCCAGGCATGTTTAAATTCAGTGACTGTTGATTTTTCAACTACCTCTGCTGGAAGTTTGTTCCAAGCATCTACTACTCTTACTGTAAAATAATATTTTCTAACATTGCTCCTGATCTTCCCCCCGACTAGCTTCAGGTTGTGCCCCCTTGTTCTATCATTAAGTTTCTTCTTAAAAACACTTCCCTCCTGAACCTTATTCAATCCTTTCACATATTTAAAGGTCTCCATCATGTCCCCCCTCTCCCTTCTTTCCTCCAGACTGTACAAATTAAGTTCTTTAAGTCTCTCCTGATCAGTTTTAAGTTGAAGTCCTTCCACCATTTTTGTTGCCCGCCTTTGGACACGTTCTATTTGAATAATGTCTTTTTGCAGGTAAGGTCTCCAGAACTGCACACAGTATTCTAGCTGTGGCCTCACCAGGGCTCTATACAGCGCCATCACAACCTCCCTCTTCCTACTGGTGATGCCTCGAGCTATGCAGCCGAGCATCCTGCTTGCTTTCCCACTGCCTGGCTACACTGTCCACTCATCTTGCAGCTATCAGTAATCAGTACCCCTAAATCTCTCTCCTCCGAGGTCCTGGCTAACACAGTGCTGCCCAGTGCTTTACTGGAGTAAAAAAAACAGTCGTTTGCCTGACTCTGAGCTGACCCAGTAAATGCTGCTGCCATGGTTCTGGTATCTGCTTCCAGAATTCTGCTCATGTGACTTTTTAATTAAAGGTCAAAATGCATTTGCATTAATGTGGACCAAAACATAGCCCCTCCGTTTGGCACCCATCAGCCCAGCTGTATCCCGATGCAAATGGCACTCGACAGGGGTGCCCTCTGTCACCCCTGCTATACATCTTGACAATGGAGCACCTCGCGATTGCGATCCGCAACAATCCTGACATCAGGGGCATTGAGTGTGGAGATCACCAATACAAGATCTCTGTCTTTGCAGACGACCTGCTCCTACACCTGACATCCCCTGTTGTATCTTTTCCAGCGGTGTACAGGGAGTTTGAGCGGTTTGGCTCCCTTTCCAACTTCCGCATTAACTACTCCAAGTCAGAAGCAATGAACCTCACGCTACCCGAGAATATAGTAGACAGCCTCAAAAGCAACTTCCCCTTCAAGTGGCAGTCAACCTCTATAAAATACTTAGGGGTCCAGATCCCCTCCGACCTGAATGACTTATACGAACTGAACTTCAGAGAACTGAAAGCAAAGACCATACAAGACCTGTCGAGGTACGACAGAAAATGTTACTCTTGGTTCGGCAGGATAAGTATTCTAAAGATGGACATCCTTCCCCGATTCTTCTACCTCTTTCAAACAATACCCATCTTCCACCCGAGGCACTTCTTTAAGGCGCTGCAGACACTGTTCACGAAATTCATCTGGGGTTCTCGGAAGCCTCGCACCAGATTCAATGTGTTGGCTAGACTAAAGAGTGCTGGGGGTGCCGGAGCACCGGACTTGAAACTCTATCACGCTGCCGCAATCCTCTTAACGACGACGGATTGGAAGTTCCGGGAGAAGGACAAACTCTGGGTTAAGTTGGAAGGAGATCTCATAGGGTTTAACCCCTGCTCTCTGCCCTGGCTTTCCTCGCTAGGGGAGCCGGGAAGAAAGACCCTCTCCTTCTTGGCTCGACACTTCCTGATGTGCTGGAACAAACTCCAGCGGCAATGTGGGCTAGTTTAAAACCCGGGCCCTCTCACCCCGTTGTTCAATAATCCGGACTTCACGCTGGGTTTACAGGCTGCCTGCTTCCTAATTTGGAGAGCATCAGAAGATGTGAGAACCCGCGATATCCTTACGAGTCGGAGAATTCCCACGTTAGCCGAGCTAAAGTCAAAAGCCCCGGGGCGCCATCTGTCAGGGCTCCTCCACAGACAGCTCGAGGCATTCCTTTCTTCAGGGGACCACCTTAGAAGTGCAGAGCTTCCCTTGACACCCTTTGAGGAACTACTGGCCCAGCCTGACCCGCCACAGCATGCAATCTCACAGTTCTACAGGCTACTGGTTGAGGTGCGACACACTTCGCCCTTGGAATTTCTAACCAAGTGGGAAGCAGATCTAAAAGTATCATTCTCTAGAGAAGATATGACGAAGATATCTACGCTAACGCATAAACTGTCAGCAGCTAGTGCTGCACAAGAAAAGAATTACAAGCTACTCACAAGGTGGTACAGGTGCCCGGCTGAAATAGAAATCTACAACCCGAGAGAGCCGGGCACTTGCTGGAGATGCAACGCAGCTGTCGGTGGTATACTCCACATATGGTGGGAATGCCCCAAAATACATAAACTGTGGGAAACAATCCTCAAAATCCACACAGAGGTAGAGGGCTCCGTGGTGCCAAACACCCCAGAAGTGGTCCTGCTTTGCTTAATACCAGGCCCCCTAGCTAAAATGAAGAAAGGTATTCTTAAATTCTTCTTGACAGCAGGAAGAACGATCATCCCCAGGCGCTGGAAGTCTCCAAGCCACCCAAGTGTTGGGGAATGGTTTGAGGAAATGGATTCCTTAATGAGAATAGAGGAGAGAGTACAGGGAGACAAGGGGGTCCAGGATAAATTTCTAGCCACATGGACGAATTGGATAATGTTTAGGGACACAGATTCTGCGAGGGCCTTCTTGCAGGTGGGTGTCCTGTAGCCATGCGAACATGGACCATTTTTGGTCAACAAACAAGCATTGCCAGTGACAGCTCCTCCTTTGGATGCTAGCAAACCTGGTTCCCTACCCACTTTCCCTTCCCAGTTTTTGTGTTTTTTTTCTCTCTCTTTCTTTTTCTCTTCTTCCTTTCACTTTCTTTCTCTTCCGACCCCTTTCCCACTCTCTCCTCTCTCCACCCTCCCCCTCTCTGTTTTATGTCTTCGGCCCCGCCCCACTTCTCACCGATAAACCGCTTTTCTCCCTGCTGGTTCTCCTGCCCCTTCCTCTTCGGGCTCCTTGAACAGGCCTTCCCCGGCCATGTCTCCTCCTCCCCATAGCCAGTAGACAGGCGAGTGCTGTGGGGGGGACCTACTCTCGCAGACGCTCTGCCAATACTTATACGACCGGAGGGCCTCGGGGGGCGGACGGCACCCCACAGAAGCTGAAGATACTGCTGGGCCATCTGGGTATTGCCCGGGCAGCTGGATGGCCACCCTGCTCGGTGGCCTTTGTGGAGCACAGGGGTTGCAGTCTGCTGCCCCAATTTAGGGGCGTTGGACAACCCCCCTTTTGACTGGTCCCGACAAATAGGGGCCAGGATGGGGCCGTGGGCATCAAGTGCACCGTCAGTAGCAGGTGATAGAGGATGGTGTGGGGGGGGCGTACTCCCTTTATAAATGCAATTGTTCAAAATGGTGTGTAACCTCCCCACTTGCTTTTCTATGTTTTCTAAACTGTCTCTTTGGTTCCAATTGTATGCTTTGAATCAAAAATTTCAATAAAGTGAGATTAAACTAAACAGTGTGAGAGCAGCTCCAGTCACTTTGGATTAGAGGTCTATCTATGGTTAGCATAACTTTTAGCCGATTGGGACACATAAGTAGTGTGGGAGCACCTTCAGTCACTTTGGACTGGAGGTCTTTCTATGGTTAGCATAACTTTCAGCTTGAAACACAATTCCTGCAACCCATGGTTGGGCAGTTTTACACACTTTATCATTTGGTTGTTTTCTTCTGTAAGCATAGCTGTTGTTGCCTTTTGGGTGACTGGAGCAGACCTAGAAGTTTGGAAAGGTTGCACCCAATGAGCATGTCATATTGAAGGTCATCAAGCTCCTTAATACGATCTGCAGCCCCCCCCCCCCCAAGTAATTCTCATAACAGACAAAATGATTTGCCAGAAACGGCAATCACTAATGACTCAAGTAATTCTCAGTGACTTTCCAGACAAATGTCCTCTTCTTTGTTTAAACATTAAAGAGAATTGGACCAGAAATATACCGACATTTCTGTGAAATGATCACAAATAGACAGATGGCAAACATGATGCCGGGGGCTGGGTGCCAGGCTCTGTTATCCTTCCTGTTGAGATGTCTGTATATTGTACATAACAGGCACTTTAAACTAGGCCTCGATTCAATAAGAGTTAAGAAAAATTCTCATGGTAGTAAAAAATTCACTGCTGCTGAATCACCAACTAGGAAGACAATGAAAGGCATTGGTACTTTAAGTTTTAGTGTTAATAATATTATGGCCATTGAAAAACTGTCAGCAATTATTATCGGGAAACTTGAAGGATTTCGAGAGGTTTGGGCTCCATGGATAGAAAATTTCTTCCGATTTTGATACTAACCTTTTATTATTATAAGGCTGTGTTATATGCTGATTTATTTGTTATAATTTATGCTTGGGTTTTTTTTTTTACTTTAGTTAATGTGTGAGAAGTGGTTAGATTTAATGAAATTGATAACATGTACTGTGTCTAGTTTTTTATGACATAAGCCTTTATACTATATACGGTAATTAGAATATAGAATTTAAATGTTGCGTTTATGTGCACAAATTGGTTTATATAAGGGTGTCTATCATCTGTTATATCAGATATACCAAAAGTGTTTATAGATATCTTCAATAAAAATTATTGAAAAGAAAGTCAATGGTACTTTGTACTACAGTGTAAAAACGAGTAAAAAGTTCTCTACTTTCCTTAGGAGTAAAGAAAGTCCCATTGACTTTCATTGTCAGTGACATTCTCAGGCTTTTTTCTCCTGAAGTGAATTATTTACTACCATGAGAATTTTTTTCAACTCTTCAAGGTTGTTATCTTTAGTATTAAATCAAGATGACTAGACTTTTTTTGATGATGTTCTGCTCGTCAATTAATTGGTCTCCTCATCGCAGAATGAGAAAGGCAATCGAACGTCTGGAGAAACGTCTCATCGAAAATTCCACTTACTTGGCCAATTACTTTTTTACAATAGATATATGATGACCTTGATGAATGAGAACATTCAGAGACACAATAAAGAGTAAATGGAAAAAGCAGCCAGACTTTATGATGACCAAGCTGGTGACACATTTACAAAAGTTGTATCTGTAATGTCCAGGTTGATCTTCAGCCTTTGGACAGATGACAAACCCAAAACCCTAATTCACTGCAATGGAGGGGAGAGTGGCAGCTCATCATGACTGATGACAGGGGTGTTGCCACATGAGAGGGAGACAGGAAGAGTACCCTGATGAGAGAACAGCGCTGTGCAAGGGGCCGGTGCAGCGAGGGACCTGGATGAAGCCTTTTAGGTAAGGGCTGCAGACCCGGACTAGGAGTGATGGTCTGCATGGGAGAAAGGGGCAGCATAGCTTTTTGACTTTGAAAATTGTCTTTAATCCGTCTAGTTCTCTTATACTAGGGCCCCAGCTCTGCCACAGGAGGTGCTATGTATGTCTCAGCCTTTGGTTCCCCTTGGACCCATGAATGCAAGGGATAACGCCTGTGGCTGCAAAGCGCTTGAGCCGAGTGGTCTTGACAGGCCAAGGTCAGTAACAAGTGCTCAGTCTAAATAAGCACCACACCAGGAGGAATAGACAGTAGCAGACTGCAGAGTGTGAGTACTGGGTGCAGCATCGTAATAGAAATTAGTGGTATAACAGGAACTGGCTTTACTGGAACTTGAATGCAGTAAGAGAATGTCACCTTACATGGTGGCTAACATAGACAGGAAAAAGAAGGAAGTACCATGGAGCAACTGAACACAGAATATATCAACACAGCAGTAAAATGCATAGACTTTACAGTTAAGCATTGGTCACAGCGCCATCCAGTGTCATAACTTGTCATAGCTGTAAACTGCAGTAAATCTAGCAAAAGTCACTAATCACATTTAAAGACAAGCAGAAGCTGTTGCAAAGTATTGTATCGCCAACAAAGACAAGAGTCGGGGGTAGGGGGTAGCAGAGAAGACACAATATCCAAAAGAAGAGGCGGGTTCGTGGTCTGGCTGGCTAAAGTCTGATGGAAGGCTGGGGAAGGTCCAAAGAATAAAGTAATATCAGGAACTGGAGATACATAATGTAAAACACACCCTAAATCAGATAACGATATAACATTGATGTATGAACCCGGCCCCAATTTACTGGTGAGGTGGCCAATGATGGGGCAACAAAAAAGTAGTGATTGGGTGAGACCTCATTGGCTCTAAGCAAAACACGCCCTAACACACCTTAAATAGCCCTAACAGTATCAATATGGCTGATTGGAGAAAAAAAATATACTCACAGTGCTGAATCAAGCCAAATGTGGGGAGCTGTGTTCTGTCTTCCGTTTTTCTAGTTCTGTAAGTACCGGGTAATTACTTTCTGAAAACGTGTCAACTTCAGGACTGCAGTTCTTGGCTTCCCTGTTGCCTATCAAATGGTAACATTGCTGGGCCCAGCATCACATCTGATGAGAGGTGGCTTCCTCTAGGAACAGCATGGTGCTGAATGTATTGCCAAGCTACAGTGCTTTTCAAGCTATCACCTGTGCTTCCAGTCACACTTAATCATCAACAGATCTTATCCGAGTTGTGCTCCACGCTGCCAACCTTGCCACACCCTCATCATTTCCAAGTTGGATTCTTGTTGCTGACCCTGGAATGATATTCAGTCAAGTCAGTTCACGTCTACCACTGCCAACATAAAACACTGTCATCAGTCACAGTTGAGCCACCAGCAACACACTTGAACCATTGTGCATGCCCTGCTTCAGTGGACTGGACTTCTGGGAGGCACATCATGCTACCAGGGGCGGACTGGCCATAGGGAGACTCTGGACAATGCCGGGTGGGCTGCAGTGTTTTGGGTTATAGAAGAAGCAGATGCACACTATCCGTGGCAAATACCGTGGGTGCGATGACCTGGGTCCTCCAATCCCAAACAGCCAATTAGGAAAAAATATAGTAAAGGGTCCGCACTCCTAAAACGTAGCTTTTATTGCCATCCGATTAAAATAGTCAAAAATCTCTAAAGAGGAGACTAGGAATGCTTTATTGTTTTTACCGCTGCTCATTTTTTCCTAATTTGCAGTGTTTTGGGGCCAGTTGGGCTACTGCTATTAACACCCACATTTAATCCCTGCCCTCTTAATCTCCCTCTCAGCCCCCTGTACCCACAAGCCAAGGAACCCCAGCTCTAAATGCTATAGCCCCGGCATCATGGTTGGGGGGGTCTCAGAAGGGGTGTCTTAGGCCAGCCAGGGGCTGGTAAATTCCAGGGCTGATTTCTATTTTTTTTTTACTTTTTTATATTTTTATACAGAATACTATTTACAGGTCTGGCACTAAAGTGTTATTGTCCCAGTATTAAAACAATGTCATTCCATGTGTTTTCGCTTTATTACTGGTGGATATGTGTTCAAAAACAGACTTTAATCACACAGCGTCTGGCGCTCTATGCTACAGCGACCAGCTTTAGAGCACCGACGCTGTGTGTGTGTCGTTTTTTGGTAAATATGGTGTGGAGCACCGAGTGCCGGACACACTGAGATGGCGCTACCTCTCGCTCGGTGCAGCATTATACTGTTATTAGAGCGCCCAACACACATCATATAAATCAATGCCGGCCAGGTTACAGCACCCGATACCCGCTTAGAGCGTCTACTAGCGGTCGCTAGTAGTGAATCAGCCTCCACATTAGTGACTACACACAAGTGAATTACACACAGTGGACATGTCAGTGAACAAACACCATATCACCATAAACACACTAAGGCCCTTATTTAACAAGGGATAGCGACAGGTAGCGACTGGTGAGCGGCCGGTAATGACGGGCCCCGCCACGAGAACGCCGGCTCCCCACCACAATCACACATTTATCAAGCCGATCCTGCTTAGCGACTGAGATAGCACCATATAGCCACTCATTCATCATTATTCCAGCCTCAGCCCACAGCACCAGCGTCCGACCTTGAACAGCGACAGGTATGACCTCTCGCTACCTGGCGCTCTCCATGCATTTCAATGGAACAATCTTTAAATATTCATAATTAATTGTTATTATTTTTATTTATTTTTTTAAATGTGAAAAATTCTGTGACCACTTCTGCCATTTTAAATAATTTTTTTAAGGTAAAAAAAAAAAAAATGCACAGAATTGATATTACAGGTCTGATATTAATGTATTCATATTACTAAATTATTTTAAAAACTTGTTTTTTTTGGTTATCCAAAAGTTGTTTGTGGGTTAAAAAACTACTTTTAACCCATCGCCACCAGCGCTCTGGGGTTTAAACATGCATTTTACAGCGCGATAATTTTTTGAGCGTGATTTGTTCATGAATATGGTGGAAGCCGGTCGCTGTGACCAGTCGCTATCATGCGCTCCCATACAGTGCGGAACCTGTCAAATAGCGACTCCTCACCCAATATTTAACATTACGGCAAACCGACTGAGTCGCTATCAACAACCAAACAACGGCCAAGCACAGCGACTACTAGCGGGCGCTCTGAAAATGCCGCTACAGTCGCTCAACTGTTGCTACCTGCCGCTGTTAATGAATCGGCCTCTAAGGTGCAGTGAAGTGCACATGTGCCCTAAACTCAGCACCTGGGGAACAATTGGGGGTTAGATGCCTTCCTCAAGGACATTTCAGTCCCATGGCTTGTCACAAGCCCTATTCCCTTACCTCTAGGCCATAACTGCCCCATGAGTCAGAAGAAATGTGGGAAAAAGAAAGAGACAGCGAGAACACAGAAAAAAGAAAGAGAGAGATTGAGACAGCATAAAAAGAATGGGAAAAATATAGCAGGAATGGAGAAAAATAAAAGAAGGAAGTATGGTGGAAAGATGAGAGAGAGACAGAAAGATAAAGAGAGAGAGAGAGAGACAAGGACACATGGGACAGAGTGAGAGAGGTAGAGGATGATTTGAATATTGGAAAATGTAGAGAAGGTAAAAAAGAGAGATGGAAGGAATGTCAAGTGAGAGAAGTACAGTACATTTTCTCTTATTGAAATACATGCCCATCACTAAGGTCATATACTGATGCTGGGTAATGGGGTCTTGTTCAGGGACAATATTTATTGTGGGTATTGGTTGGTTTCAGCTCTGGGTTCTAAGAAGTCCAGTTTTTTTTTCTATTATGGATTTGTAAAAAAGAATTGTCATGCTAAAAAAAAAACTTTCCTGAGTTGGAAGCAGCATCTTCTTTGAATGTCATTGTATGTTGTAGCTGCGAGATTTCCCTTCAATGAAATAGAAATAAATACATTATAATAAAACCCTGACACATAATTCGACCATACTAATACTTTGCGTAAAGTGATATTGATCTCCTGGAAGCCAACAACTAGTGAATAGCCAAATAGGAAAATTCATAAATTAGATAACGGTTCACATACATATGTCTATGTGATCTTGTTGTTATTGCAGCGACTCATACAAATACATCCTCTGCCTATCGCTTTCTGTTCTCTGAAGGACAGGCTTGTCATTCTAGCAGTTTATGAATGGGATTATGATTCATACTTTTCATTATACAGTTAGAAGGCAGAGCCATGCTACAAGGAGACTTATAAATGGATGGCTATTTATCAAATCATTAAAAGCACCAACAAACAAAAGTCACCTTTAACAGTTGCTTAAAAACATTAAAGTGGACCAACACCCAGGATTTTCACTATCCTGGGTTTTGGTCCACTTCCGCAGGGCAGTGAAACCCCCCAGATCGCCCTAAAAAACTCACCTCACCCGGCTCCTACGTGAGCGCTCGTCCAATCAGAGCGCTCAGAGCCGCTGTGGTATGTACGGACAAGCGACGGACAACCACAGTGGCTCTGAGCACGCCGGAGGCCGCATCTTGCGCTTCCCTCTAACAGGGAGCGCGCCCGCGCCGGCCATTCACAAACGCGAGAGAAGAACGAGATGCAACCGCGGCTCGCGCGAATGCGCCGTTGGAACAGGGATAAGGTAAGGTTTCTGGGCGTCCTGCGGGGTTTCACACAGCGGGGCATCCCAATTTCGAATGCCCCGCGGGGAGGGATCTGATATAGATTCCCGGGCTGATCACCCCTGAGTGTTGGTCCACTTTAAAGTGTTTCCATTTTCCATAGGTGCACCATAGGGTTTTACACATATGTTTACAGAATGTGTTTGTTGGTGCTATGTGTTAATGGCGGATAACTATTTTTACCTACAAAGGTGAAAAATAAATTGAAGCTGGGTTTGCTTTGTTAAAGGAGGATTATCGCGAAAAAAATGTCCCAAATATAAAAGTCCATATAAATATGCTGGATGGCTGGAGTGGGGGTCACTTACACACACAACATCAAGAAATGTCCAGCCAGAGGGACAGATTCTGGCGGGCGTTTTATTCAGTTCAAATGTATAAGTGACCCCCTCCTCTCATTAGTCAACATGTTTATTTGGATTTTAAATATTACACAATTTAGCTATATACCAAGATACACCATTTAGATACTTTGAACCTTAATGCGCCATCAACATCCCCAAAGACATGCACATTACACCCCTGACATCCCAAGGGCCACATTATACAGTATGTAACACCTTCTATCCACCACTTAGGTCTGGCAACCATTTACATGTGTAGCTTGAAACTCCATAGCTCTGATATGGTAATACAGCAAAGGACCTCCATACTTCTTTAAACTGACTGCAAAACAGAAGCAGGTCTTATTTTATTTATGTTGGTGATTGAGGTGTAATTGAAATCCAAAACAGTCACTACAATATTCAAGGGTGCACTGGCCATAGTGAGATCCAGAAAAATTCTAGTAGTCTACATTGCTTTGAGCTAGGACCTGTGTCGGAATTCACTGCTGGTTTTCTGCTTCTTATAAATGACCCCTCCACTTCCTGTCTCTGGAGTCTCCTCCATGCCCCTCCTCCTATAGCCCACCCCCAATGTACCCCACACCCCTTGTCCGGCCCCTAAAATGCTAAAGATTTGTTAAATGTATTAATAATGGCCATATCCACCCCCTACTCATGAATTGTCCTTGCAATGCTATAGCCTAAACTATGGAGTACGCTAGTTGACCAACTAGAAATCATGTTGCAAGAGGTGCTCAGTGGAGGTGCCATGGGCGGTTTGGATCCAGTAAATTCAAAGCTGAGGTAGGAAAGAGATTACATAACTTTTGTGTGTTTCACAGTTCAGCCCCCGGGGTGCAGATCCTCATGTTCTGTCAGCACAAAGCGGAATGCTGTCATCTTTACTGCTTCCTCTCATCACGTAATGCAGAAAAACATGCAGAATAGTCCAATAGGAAGATGCAGACTTTTGGCCGGTGACTGACATCACCTTCCCCTGTCCACAGGGGTGAATCACTATGCTGACGAAGGTCAGAATTAAACTGAATAGGCAATTGGCAAGACGCGGGATTTGAATCAAGCACACGGGATAATTGTGTGATAAATACACCTCCCAGAGGTGTAGCAAGATGGCGGCAATTTCCAAACTGACCCCAAGTGCAGTGAAGAAAATCTTTTGTCTGGCTTAGAAAGGCTATAGGCTTAATTCTTTTCATGAACATTGTGTTAAGTTTAATACACATGGAAATCTATTTAAAGTTTGATCCTTGAGCAGTTTATTAGATGCTGGAGCTGTATTGGCTTTTTAAGCAAGGCCTGTGTGTATGTGTGGGTCAAAGGCACAAGAAAATTGACTCCTTCATTGTATTGCATTGTATGGTCCCAGCTGGGTCTTCCTTGCCCTGCTTTTCTCTTGTCAGTAGTTGAAACCAAGATGAGATGTTAGTGAGCGCATTTTGAATCTCTATTTAAACATTATACACTGTGTATCTGTTAGTGTTAGTAACTAAACACAAAATTGTTTTTTCAGCACACATGACTCACTTTATTGTTGAGTTATTCGTCCTAAAATACTACTATGTGTACGTATAACACTTTGGCAGTGTACACATCCAAACTACAGGTTACTCCAGTATGACTAGAGGTCTCAATATACTAATAACTACTTCTAGTAACTGTCTAACTCTGACATGACAAGGTCATGTTGTCAACCAACTTCAAGACTGCTACAAGTTCTCCGCACAAATTTTCACCAACGATATACATTTTTTAATATTATTCACTCCCTAATCTGTAGCTTGCTACAGACTGCAGCACGTTGGCCACAACATTTGGAAGGGTGGGGGGTATTCGGGAAACTGATTGCCTAAAACTTCGGGGAGAACTGTAGAAAACAAAATGACACAAGAAAGTATGAACTAATGATGCAAAGACAGGAAAAACAAACCATAAAGCAGATCAAGAAATACAGGGGACCCAAAAATGGGGACATGTGGAGGCAGGATAAAACTTAGAGGGAGACATGAATTAAGCCACCACTTTAGAGCAAAGATTTGTCACTATAGGTCTAAATGGTGACTTTCGATATTTAAGGCATCAGAGGATTAAGATATGACCCTTGATAGTAGACCACATGTAAAGCAAGCGAGTACCAGTCTTGCCTTGGCATGTGGCTAAGGTCCATTTGTAGACTGTAGCTACTTCAAAAGGGCCATTGTGGGCTGTGTTTGCCACCAAAAGATGCCTCTGTAAGTTATGCCTAAATCATTACTACATACATTTTACAGTTGGGAACTTTTATAGTTTAAAATGATTTTCATTACATACGATATGTTTTTACATAGGTTACACAAGTTAAAGCCAAGCCTTACATTGTTTCCATGACCTTGGGTCACAGTTGTAAAATTCCATTGCATGGCTCATGTAGTTTTCTGGGTTGTAACACTCTTGAACTGTGTGTAAATGACACAGTGCTGTTATTCACAACTCCACTCGTGTTACCTGTATGACAACTTTTGTCAAGGTGCTGACACGGGGGAATGCCACAATGCCACTGTACTGTAATGTCAACAAATAAAATCTATGGCTGTTAACGGTTAATGTATTTTAATATTGGTACATACATTGGTAAGTTGTGTAAATATCCATTTGTGTGTTAAAGAAACAAATATATATTGTGTAACAGATTAGCATCAGCACCATTTTCCTTTCAGAAAGATTTTATTAATTTTCCAATTAAAATGTGTATATTATAGCTCCACCGGATTATTACAAATCTATTACTAAGTACAAAAGCATAGTACATTCTCAATTTCAACTGTATTACCCATTATACATATAATATGTATTATACATTTCAGGTAAATGAAGGAATTACTACTGATATCGAACAAGTGCTCTGACATATGATACATTAAAGGATGTTTCATCATTTTGGGTGATTTCAATAAGGCTATAAGAAGTATAAAGTAAGTGGAAGTGTAGCTGACAGAGAGGCGTATAAAATTAAACAGAGGGAAGCAAAACTGATTATAAGGACTGCTAAAAGGCAAAAAGAGGAAGAAATGGCCAAATCTATGAAGAGGGGAGATAAAACCTTTTTCCGATATATTGGTGACAGAAAGAAGAAAAACAATGCAGTCTCAAAAATTAGAAATAGGGAAAATAAATATATTGACGGAGATAAGGCTGTGGCTGACCATCTGAATAGCTACTTTTGTTCGGTATTTTCAGATAGTAGCAGGCATGGCCATAGCACAGCATCCAGCTGGGAGGGCACAGCTCCGGAGTTTCTGGAGGCGGATGTCCTATCTGAGCTGGCACATCTAAAGGTAAGTAAGGCGATGGGTCCAGATGGAATCCACCTCAGAGTTCTAAGGGAACTTAGGTTTGTGATTGCAGCCCCTCTGACTGATTTACTTAACCATTCCCTTTAAACTGGTGAGGTTCCAGATGATTGGAGAATGGCCAATGTCGTACCAATCCATAAAAAGGGGAGTAGAGAAGAAGCCAGTAACTACAGGCCAGTTAGTTTAACATCTATAGTGGTCAAATTAATGAAAACACTCTTAAAAAAACAGATAATTTCCCATCTAAAAAATTAATGACCTATTGGACCCAAAACAGCACGGCTTTACTGAGCGCAGATCATGTCAGACCAATCTTATTGATTTCTTTGACAATGTCACTAAAGTGTTAGATGAAGGTGGTGCTGTGGATATCGCCTATCTGGATTTTAGCAAAGCCTTTGACACTGTACCACATAAGGAGCTCATAGATAAGTTATTGAAGGTAGGACTCAATCCCTGGATAGTTCAGTGGATTTCCAGTTGGCTGAGGGATCGGTATCAGAGCGTTGTTGTAAATGGTGTGCAATCTGAACAAAGGCGAGTTACAAGTGGTGTGCCGCAAGGCTCTGTCCTGGGCCCCATTCTTTTTAATATATTTGTAAGTGACATAGGAGAAGGCCTGGTAGGAAAAGTTTGTCTGTTTGCTGATACAAAGGTTAGTAATAGGGTGGATATTCCTGGAGGTGTCTGCAACATGGAAAATGATTTAGCTTTACTGGATAGATGGTCAAAACTGTGGAAACTAGAGTTTAATGTCTCTAAATGTAAAATCATGCACTTGGGTAGAAGGAATCCCTGCTCTGAGTACCGTATGGGCAGCACTGTGTTAGCCAGGACCTCGGAGGAGAGAGATTTAGGGGTACTGATTACTGATAGCTGCAAGATGAGTGGACAGTGTAGCCAGGCAGTGGGAAAAGCAAGCAGGATGCTCGGCTGCATAGCTCGAGGCATCACCAGTAGGAAGAGGGAGGTTGTGATGCCGCTGTATAGAGCCCTGGTGAGGCCACAGCTAGAATACTGTGTGCAGTTCTGGAGACCTTACCTGCAAAAAGACATTATTCAAATAGAACGGGTCCAAAGGCGGGCAACAAAAATGGTGGAAGGACTTAAACTTAAAACTTATCAGGAGAGACTTAAAGAACTTAATTTGTACAGTCTGGAGGAAAGAAGGGAGAGGGGGGACATGATTGAGACCTTTAAATATGTGAAAGGATCGAATAAGGTTCAGGAGGGAAGTGTTTTTAAGAAGAAGCTTAATGATAGAACAAGGGGGCACAACCTGAAGCTAGTCGGGGGGAAGATCAGGAGCAATGTTAGAAAATATTATTTTACAGAAAGAGTAGTAGATGCTTGGAACAAACTTCCAGCAGAGGTAGTTGAAAAATCAACAGTCACTGAATTTAAACATGCCTGGGATAAGCACACATCTATCCTAAGATAAAGAGAACATACAGTATACACATATGGGCAGACTAGATGGACCGTATGGTCTCCTTCTGCCGTCAACCTTCTATGTTTCTATGCTAAGTCCAGAGCTATCCAAATATCAGCAACCAAATACAAATAACCTGTCCAACCATAATGGGGAACACTCTTGACCATTGATACACAGTGTTGAAGAAGGCATACAAGTACAACTCCTGCTTTTCAGAGCACTGCCTTATAAACCTGATTCTTACAGACGGGCAGAGTCTTAAAACAAATAAACCACTAGTCATAATAACTAAGAAATTGAAGAAAATGACGCAGGAGCCAAAGCTAGATTTTCAGGCATGTACTTGAGCAGAACACCAACCTGGATGGGTGGGTAGATGTGCGCCTTTAACAGAGAATGGTTATACCACAAAAATTTAGAAAAATTATGGGAAAACCATGACAAACCATGGTTTAGCAGAAAAATCAGATCACTGCAAGCACAAAAGGTGGCCCATTTACAGGGCGATATAGTCAAATTAAGGTAATTCAGGAACTTCTTATCTAGAGAGATCAAGGCAGCCAAGAACAACTATGCAAGTAAACTGGAAACAACGACCTCTTCAGGAAATTCTAGAGCTGCCTGGAATAAACTACAGGAAGCTACTAACTACAGATCCTCCCTGCAGTGAAGTCATGCCCACACCTAGCTGAAATACTTGACTGATAATACTGTAGGTCCAAAAAGGATATCTCTACAATTTATGTGAAGGTTTCTCACAGCCCATGCCCAACCAATAACCAACTCACAGTTGAAGAATTGGATGTCGAAGGCCAAATTCTAGGTCTAAATGTTAGCAAAGCACCAGGCCCGAATGGTATATCTCTCTCATGCCAATAAGTATATGCGGAGCAGCTTGCACTAACGCTGACTGACACAATACAATAGCTCCTTATCGGAGTGTGCAGCAGCAAAATATATGAAAAGTTCACTTATCATACCTAAAAAATCTGCCACAACACCCAACTTTAAACCTGTGGCCTTCAGAGGGATTACCATTAGGCAGATGTTTGGAATAGCAGGCAGATTCTGCTCTCTTAAAGTACATTTTCAGCCAAAAATCTAAAAAAAGCTATACTCACCATTTCTCCCACACAGAACGTCACTCATAGTCCGGGGCTACAGTGCTTACCTGAAAGGCTTCATCCATGTCCCTCCAGCATCCATGACACCAGCATGGCAGCGCCGCTCTCTTGTCGGGCTTCTCTTCCTGTCTGGCTCTGATGTGGCGACGCCCCTGCAATCAGTCACGGTGAGCTGCCACGTCTCCTTGGATTCAATAAGCATCAGCAACATGTTTCATGAATTAGCACTTCTGTATTTTTAGATTGCCCTTAGTACCACCACCCTCAATCGATGTCTGGAGCTGTATCACAGCCACTGGCACTATGACCCCTTTGCATGGCAGTGCTTCTCCAATAGGATGCACTGGTAGTCATCCGGACTTTCAAGCACATGATGTGTTGTGCTGGAGGAGGCTGGCTGTGGGGCATCATGAATAATTACAACAGTAGTTATTGACACATTTTTGACAATGTTTTTGGATCTAATGGGAAAACATTTACAATTCAAGTGCAAGAGCTTTAAAATACAAATTTGAGGTAGAAAACTCTCCAAATGTTTTTGAGTACTGGTAAACAAGCTGGAGAGCTCTCAGCATTGTTTGAATAACTCCATTGGGTATTTCATCAGACAATTCTTGTTTCTATTTTGAACGGACAAAAATGTTCCACAGTACCAGTGGGGCAGTCAATGCCTAGTGGGAATAAAATTGATTTGCCCTTGAGCAAGGCACATAACCCCAAATGATCCATGGACGCCGTGGCTAGGGCAGCCCACCATTCTGGGCCCACGTATGCTCTCACTGCCCCTGGTGTTGTTCACTAGTGCGGTCATGTTGCACATTTGCACGGATAAGTTAAAAGCAGAGCAAAAATTACTTTGTATACATACTACATATACGTACTACAGACATTTTTTCGGTGACACAGTAGCTTTGTTATGGTGGTAACCGGTAACTGAAATAAAAAAATAAACTATAAAGGCCATTGAAGCCAGCACTGTATGTTCCGTATGCTCTCCAAGCGACCACAATGAGCATGTTTCAATGTTTCGACAGTGTGATCACAGTTGCCAGTAACATATTGCATATACTGCGGGCATATGGCTGTGTTGTAGTGTGTAGGAGTTTGTTAGGAAGCAAAGTCTCGCAACTTTTGAGTTTGCACCCAAGTAAGTAAATATAAAAAAGCAATTAGCCCCCCCGTGTTAACTTTGTAATAAATGAATTATTTGCCAGGAGTAAAAGAGATAATCATATTATGTAAGCCAGCAGACTCCTTTTATGACACAGCATATTGGTGACCTTCTTGTTTTTGTGGGCTCCTGGGTAATAAGGTCTCTGCAGGCCCCTTTGTGTGCGGTGTGCCGTAACACATGTAGCAGCATACAATTGCCTGTATGGTAGATATATAGTTTCTGTATAAGTTGTTGATGTGAATCAGCCATTGTCATCTAGCCACATGTCTCAGTCCTTCAGAGCTAACTTATGTTCTAAACGGCAGCGGCATCGAGAGCAATACACACTAACAGGCTGATTCATCATTAGCGGCAGGTAGCGACAGATCAGCGTCTGTAGCAGGCATTTTCAGAGCGCCAGCTAGTAGTCGCAGTGCTCGGCCGTGAGTCGCTACTTTATAGCGACTCAGTCGCTGTTCAGTAATGTTGAATACATTGTGAGGAGTACCAGTACAGCGCTGTATGGGAGCGCATGTTAGCGACTGCTCATAGCGACCGACTCACACCATATTCAGCAAAAAAACAGCCTCACAAATCTCTGGCGCTGAACAATATTTGTTTGAAGCCCAGAGCGCAGGAGGCGGTGTGTTTAAAGTCTGTTTCCAAGCATCTATCAACTAGTAACAAAGTGAAAACATATGGAATTACATTGTAACAACATTGTAACATGAAACTTTAATGGCAGAGCTGTAATGTCATTTCTGAAGAAATATATAAAAAATTTAAAAATTATGAAAAAAACTGCTATTTCAATGCCATAAGAGGTCACAGAATTATTTGTGATTTCTTTGAAAAAAAAAAAAAAAAACCCGTTTAAAGAGAAGAAAAGGATCGTCCATTGAAATGTATGGCAGAGCGACAGGTAGCGAGAGGTCATACCTGGCGCTGTGCAAGGCTGAACGCTGGCGCTGTTCGCTGAGGCTGTGAAAAGTATGAATCAGACGCTACATGGCGCTATCTCAGTCGCTAAACAGATTCTGCTTGATAAATGTGTAATTGCGTGCCGTGTCCGGCGTTCACCAGTCGCTACCTGTCGCTACCTGTCATTAACCAGCCACTACCTGACGCTATCCCTTCTTAAATAAGGGCCTTAGAGTTTTAAAGCTTGTTCTGCTGTCGCACTGTACATTGTAATAAGCAGGACAGGAACCCAGCAGTTATATTGTAAAAAGCAAGCAGCCCCCTGCTATGAAACATTGTATAGCAGCCAGGCCCCTGCTTTTGCAATGCTGAGTGATCTCTCTATCCTGCTGCATCTGTATTTTCAGATCTCTCTGAAAGCCAGTGACACCAAATATGTGTAAATAAATGCCTAGAGCGTGAGCGGGCCCCAAAAATTAATTAAAACTGTTACAGAGAGCAGGGGCGTAACCAGGGGGCGGGGGGGGGGGGGGGGCACGTGCCCCGGTTGCAGCAGGACAGGGGGGCGCAAAAAGGGGGTCTGAGCACAGGTGGGGGGCACCATTTAAAATCTTTGCCCCGGGTGCCAGAAAGCCTCTACAGAGAGTGAACAGAGTGTGTGCAGATTTCCCCAGCCACCAAGAAAATGCAGAGCATCAGCACAAATCGATCCACCACCCTATTCCATTCCTTAAAGTGGACCAAAACCCACGGAGATCGGCTCAGGAATCTATAAGTTTCCCGGGTGAACGATTTTCTCCCCCCAGGGCATCCATAATTGGGATGCCCCACTGTGTGAAACCCACCAAGTCACCCATAAACTCACCTTCTTCGCTCAGATCTGCTCGTATTAGACAAGCTCCTGGACTCAGGGGCTGGAGCGGATCCTAGCGTGCTGATTGGATGAGTCGTTGGACCGGGAAGAGGTGAGTTTGTTCAGGCGACCTGGGGGGTTTCACACAGCGGGGCACCCCGATCGGTGGCAAGGCCCAAAACCCAGGATAGTCAAAATCCTGGGTTTTGGTCCACTTTAATTAATGTTAAGATGCAGAGTTGATCCTTACAACCAAAGGATAGATATGTAGAGCAAGTGTGGATCCCCCCTCTAAACTTCAAGTAAACTGTGTGTGCTAAGAAATTGCCATTTCCATGCCCTATCCTAGTATGCCAGCCCTGGGATCCAGTGGGTCCCCAAGGGGAAGTGGGCCACGGTACCTGCCCAGGATTGCCAGGGGCTGACACTGGTAATGGAGCTTATCATTTTTTATTATCCTGATTGCCACATACAGTGTACAGTGTACTATGAAATAAGTATATCCTAAATACATTGAAATTGTTGGGTTCACTCATTCTTCACATTTTAGTTTTTTTTACTAAACTGATCCACTTACTCATGCTTTAGTAATTGAATATTCCTTGACCTTCCTATTGAGGTGTGCAATGAAGATAAAGTCAAAACAATACAACATTTACTTTTAAACCGGGAGGGGAAAACATTTACTAGAAAACTTCACAGAAAATCACAGTGGAGGTAGGTATGGCTGGTTGGTGGTCTGAGTTACGGAACTCAGGTGTGTCCAACAGTAGGTCCTGGAGGTAGGGGAGTCGTTGGCCCTTCGATTAAAAAAAAAAAATTCCTGTCCCCTGGCCCTGTTGATTAACCAGCCCAAGGGTCACCCCTGGAAGAACACCAAACCCAAATCAATGGGCACCATCCGCACCCCAATGCCCCAAGAGAGGGTGCGAGTAATTGGGTAGCCTTATAAAAGCCTCCCTGTCCGGCTCCTGGAATAACTCCTGGCTGGAAGCCAGGATAGAATGAGGAGGGATCTTTTTTCAAGAGATGCCGGCAGCAGTGTCTAAATTAGACGCCATAGCTAGTATCAAAAACACCAGCTACAGACCAAGAAGCCTAGAAGACCCACTGGTCAGAAAAGAAGACATCACCAGGCAGAGGGCATATGTTTTTTTTCTACTGTGGTTGAACTGGTAAGGGTAGAGGGGTCGGCATGTCACCTGCTGGGACCCCTGCCCGATTGCACACACCTCTCTTGGGGCACCAATTGGTATCGGCCTGGTGACCTGGTCACACGTGGAAGAACAACAGACCCATAACAAAGGGCATAGATGCTGGTTAATTGGCAGGACCAGGGAGAAGCCATATGTTTTTTTTTATTTTTAACCCCTTAAAAAAGCTAGTAAAATATACTGCATGTCTTTTTCATCGGAAAAAAGCATGCCTGCATTTGCAGCGTGGCTTTTTGCAGTGGATCTTTTACTCCTGCTCTTGCAGGAGGAATTGAAAGTCCCCACGAAAAACACCCTCAAAAATAAAAATCTTAATCACCATCTTTGAATTCTTGAGAGTTCTTAATGCAAAAAAATGTCATCAAAGGTGAGTGCTTGTGTTTTTTGGGGTTGTATAATAAAAAAAAAAAAAATTGCTGGCCCCTGGACCTGCCGATTAACTAGCCCAAGGGTCACCCCTGGAAGAACACCAAACCCATATCAATAGGCACCAGGCTCATCTGCACCCCAATGCCCCAAGAGAGAGTGGGAGTAATTGGGTAACCGTACTGATGGGGGTATAAAAGCCTCCCTGTCTGGCTCCTGGAATAACTCCTGGCTGTGAGGGGACCTTTTTTCAGGCCGGCAGCAGAGTCTAAATTAGACGCCATTGCTGGTATTAAAGAAGCCAGCTACAGACCAAGAAGCCAGGTAAGGGACCTAGAATACATCGGCAGGCAGGTAGAAGTCGCAGACCAGTAAGTAGTGAAATTTAGACTTGTTCTTGAGGAGTGTTCTTTTTATACTGTGGCTGAACTGGTAAGGGTAGTGGGGTCGGCATGTCACCTACCGGGACCCCCGCCCGATTACACACACCGCTCTTGGGGCACCTATTCGTATCGGCCTGGTGGCCTGGTCACACGTGGAAGAGCAACAGACCCATACCGAAGGGTATAGTTGCTGGTTAATTGGCAGGACCAGGGGCGGCCATGTTTTTTTTTAACCACCCTAAAAAAAGCAAGAAAAATATACTGCATGTCTTTTTCATCGAAAAAAAAGCATGCCTGCATTTGCAGCGTGGCATTTTGCAGCTCTTGCAGGAGGAATTTAAAGTCCCCACGAAAAACACTCTCAAAAATAAAAATCTTAATCACCATCTTTGAATTCTTGAGAGTTCTTCTTGCAAAAATATTTCCTCAAAGGTGAGGTGAGTGTTTGAGTTTTTTGGGGTTGCAAAATTAAAAAAAGAACAAATTGTTGGCCCCTGGCCCTGCCGGTTAACCAGCCCCGGGGGTCACCCCTGGAAAAACACCAAACCCATATCAATGGGCACCAGGCTCATCTGCACCCCAATGCCCCAAGAGAGGGTGCTCCCTGTCTGGCTCCTGGGATAACTCCTGGCTGGGAGCCAGGGTAGAATGAGGAGGGACCTTTTTTCAAGAGATGCTGGCAGCAGAGTCTAAATTAGACACCATAGCTAGTATCAGAGACACCATCTACAGACCAAGAAGCCTGGCAAGGGACCTAGAAGATCCACTGGTCAGAAGAGAAGACATTACCAGGCAGGGGGCATGAGGTAGACAGGTAAGTAGTGAAATTTAGACTTATATATGTTTTTGAGAGGTGTTTTTTTCTACTGTGGCTGAACTGGTATAGTTAGAGGGGTCGGCATGTCACCTGCCGGGACCCCAGCCCGGTTACAGAAACTGCTCTTGGGCCACCCGTTGGTATAGGCCTGGTCACCCTTGGAAGAGCAACAGACCCATAAAGAAGGGCATAGGGGCTAGTTAATTGACAGGACCCGGGGGCAGCCATATGCTTGGTTTTTTTTAACCCTAAAAAAAACAAGAAAAATATATGGCATGTCTTTTTCATTGAAAAAAGCATGTCTGCATTTGCAGTGTGTCTTTTTTCAGGGAAAAAATCATTCCAGGTTGTGAAGCGAACTTTTTACTCCTGCTCTTCCCCACGAAAAAATGTCAAAAATAAAAATCTTAATGACCCATCTTTGAATTCTTGAGAGTTTTTCATGTAAAAAATGTCCTAAATAAAATGTCAGCTGAATTGGGACGACTCAAAATGTGCAAATTTAAAAGAAAAAAAAGATCTGCGGAAAAGCATTCTCGCACGGTGCTGAATTTATTGTTTGTTAACTCATTTGTTAACGAATATATAACATAGGGGGACGGACTGTAAAGCAGCCGCTCCTCTCCTACACTTCTATGCCACATGCCGGATATAAGGTGAAATATTAGCCAATGGTTGGAAGTCAGAAACAGTTCAGGCTGTGGCTGCAGGCAGCCATGGAAATTTCCTAGGTTAAAGAGTTACCTGCATAGTAACATAGTAATATACAGAAGTTTGTGAGGCTAATAAAAGCTTTCAGTCCTTCCAGTACAGCGTGTTGCTGCAGACAGACTCCAAGCAAGAACAAAAAACACTTGCTACTGTCCGTCTAACAAAAAGATCTCCACGTTAATAACTAGAGCCGTGCTCCCAAATCTTGTCAGTTGTGTAACTCCAATAATGTCTGTGCAGTGAAAAGCATCTACACACATCGAGAGAGTCGCAATGGCAATACACTGTTATTCCAGCACATGCTGGCTCAAGAGAAAGGGCATTAAAGTGGACCAAAACCCAGGATTATGACCATCCTGGGTTTTGGTCCTTGCCAGCCGGGGTGCCCCACGGTGTGAAACCCACCAGGTCGCCCCGACAAACTCATGACACATGCGCAGCCGCTCGTCCAATCTGCTCGAACCCCTTCGTCCGCATCCCCTGCTACCCTCTAACAGGGAGCGTGCCCGCGATGGCCATTAATAAATGCCTGGCACGGGCATAGGGATAGCAGAGATGTGGGCGCAGCTCCTGCATGTGCCATTGGACCGGGAAATAAGGTGAGTTTCACACAGGAGGGCATCCCGATTCTGGATGCCCCAGGGGAAGGGAATCCAGAGGCCCTGGAATCTTATAGATTTCAGAGCAGATGGGGTGTGGGTTTTGGTCCTCTTTAAAGTGGAAGAAAACCCACCAGTGGCCAGCCACTGACTATCCCCTGTATGAAACCCTCCAGGGCCCCTGTAAACACGCACCCTTCCCAAGTCCAATGGCGCATGCGCAGGCTCACGTCCAATCAGAGCCATCTGCCATGGCTACATCATTCGGCAAACGACTTTGCAAATGGGGATGTGCGGCCGCATCCCCTGCCTCCCTGGTGGCGTGTGGGCACTCCCTCCCCAGCTATATGAGCGTCTATATAGCGGCACTTAGAGCGATCTCTAGTAGACGCTTTAAGCGGGACTCGGTCGCTGTAGTAACCTGGCCGGCATTGATGAATGTGATGTGTGTTGAGCGCTCTAACAACAGTATAGCACTGCAGCGAGCGAGAGGTAGCGCCAGTGCGTCCGGCACTCGGCGCTCCACACCATACTCATCAAAAAAGTACTCACACAGAGCGTCGGTGCTCTAAAGCTGGGCGCTGTAGCATAGAGCGCCAGACGCTGTGTGATTTAAGTCTGTTTTTGAACACGTATTCACCAGTAACAAAGCGAAAACACATGGAATGATATTTGACATTAACACTTTAGTGCCAGACCTGTAATGATAATTCTGCATAAAAATATAAAAAGTCAAAAAAGTTTCTAAAAGTGTTTGCAGCCAGAAGAGGTCACACGATGTTTTTAGCCAAAAAACAAACAAAAAAACTTAAATTGCCAAACACGCTATTTATACACAACTAATAAAACTCCATTGAAATGTATGGGAGAGCGACACTGAGCGGCAGGTACTACATGGCGCTCTGGAACCTGATACACTGAGCCACCTGTAATAATACATTGTACGCTACATGGGGCTGTTAGAGGCGCGCACCAGATTCGCTTTCTTAACTGTGGTTTTGCATACCGCGCCTGGCGTTCAGCAGACGCTGCCTGCCGCTCTGAGGCACTACCTGGCGCTAGACCTTCTTAAATATCCCCCATAGTAAGTTGGCAAGCCAAAAGCTAAAACACAAAAATCAGTAGCTTACCTTACATTGAGTCCCTCCAGCGCTTTCCTTCCTGCCATGTCAGTCTCCTTATTGAGGAAAATCTCTTCCTCATTCAGCTTTCAGTCTCCACCCCGCTGACCTGGTCCTTCAATCAACCTTCAGTGGACCGAGAATAGAAACACCCCCCACTCCAGACGTCCTGATTGGCTGCCTCTCTCTACAGCTATGGAACCCCGCCCTTCACTCTGGTCAGACTATGTGCTGGCAGGCTGGAGATGCCCTTAGCCTGCAGCATCTCTCACTCCCTTTTTCTGATCACACTATGTTAGGCACAACAATGCACTTATTCTTTTACTATGATATATGTAAAGCACACAGTGTGCTTATGTCACATCAAATCACTACTGTTTCTTCCAATTTATTCTCTGCATCTCCAGTGCTTTAATGCTACTACAAATAACTTAGGAACTACAGGGTCTTTTTGAAAATTTGGGACAGTGCAACATGTAGCCCGAGACAATGTGACAAGAATCAGTTGCTCGCCTTTAGTATAACTTTAATAATGTTGCATTGACTAAATTGAGTTGTATGGTATTAAATCAATAAAAGGCATTATGCTGTCAGCCAGTGAATTTAGATTTCTGCTGCTGCTGACACCTGCTGGCTGTGCTGGGTAACGGCTCATTACTATTTGAATATCCACTTCCTAAACTATTCAAAAATCAAACACCAGGAAAGTTTTCAGCCGCTGGGGAGGACAAGGCACTGGACTTGTCCCCATCCCTGTGCTCTGCTCCAGCTTTTGCAGGGTAATTCAGCTCTATAGATTAAAAAATGACAAGTGAGTAATGTAACATGATGTATGATCATGTTAATTACATCACACACCATAGGGCCTCAGGACAGAGGGGCAGAGTTGTGACCTGTCTTGTGGGCCAGTGGTGCCTCTTCTGAAAGACAAGTCATTTAGGATTCTTGTTGTAACATGGATAGACATTATACCATACCCCCCAATGTCTTGATTTTCCCGGACAGCCCCGATTTTTGACAGTTGGGCCCGTGTCCCGCGGCGCATGCACTTTTTCTGTGCCATTACCGCTCTGTCCCACGCCGTCGCCCGCTGACGTCGGCCCCGAGTGTAAGCACTCAGCTGCACACTCTTGACCGGTGGCAGAGGGCGTGCGAGAGGCTGCGCCAGCTGGGAGACTAGGAGGCAGGTTTTTTATTATAAGCATACACCACGTCCTGCTCCAGTAGTAGTAATAACATGTGGGTAATCCTCCGCCTCCGGCGCCGTGCACTGCAGACATGTAGAAAACAAGCTCCTCCCGGCCCTACATATACCGAGGGACCTCCCACAAATCCCCAGATTTCTCTGCAGTGCTGGAACTGTGAAGACATGAAGTATCATGAAGTATAGCTCTCGCAGGCGAGCGGGGCTTGACAGCCCGAGGCCCTGCAGGACTATTTCCACCCGTCCTCATTGTGAATTAATGCCTCCCAGCCTGGGCTGCGTTGGTCGGGTGAAGGTAGGCAGCACCTAGTGTGCTTACGGAGCCAGTCTCCACCGCAATCCCCCTCCATAGGGTAGGCAGTTAAGGCGAATGGTGAGCCTTCAGTGGATGCCCCCTCCCGCACCAGTGCCCCCATGTCCCATCTAACGGTGAACCCTCTATTCGGGTCACCTTCCTCCCCAGATTCCCCCGTTAGTGGGGGGAAAAAGAGGGGGGGGGCTGTGTGTTGATGGCCTACTCCTTGCCCTAATTACACTATAGACGCTTTACCGCTACCGGGTGTCAGAGCGCGTTTCACTTGTTACTTTCCAACTGACCGCAGCGTTTTACTGTGCTCTAGGCGCATACGGCAGCACTGTTTGGGGAAGCTACGGCGTTTTTTTTTCAAATCTCCTTACTCACTCTGTCAGACTTCTTCGCTGAAGTGATGCTGACGTATCTACATTCTCTCCTGATTGGCTGCGCGCCTTCTAGCTTCGCGCTCTCCGGGGGGGAGGCGTGGCTCGGTCTGGCGCGTTCCGCGTCATCGCCCGCTCTGGCCCGCCCTTCGAGGTTCGCTGGGCGCCATTTCCTTCTCGCATGCGCGTGGTGAAGACGGTCCTCCCCTCGCAGACCTGTAAGTGCCCTCATGGGCGATCCTTTTCCTAGCTTGTTTCCTCGCTCGGCTCTGACATCCCTGTTCCCCTTGTGTCTTTCAGACAGCGGTCCTCGGTGGCTTCCCCCGGCCCGACGTAGCGCCCGGTCCAGACCATTTTTCAGAAATTACTCCCACTTCCCAGCGGGTTATTGGGGCATCCAGGGTTGCTTAAAGCGTCAATCTCTACTGGCATATTGAATTTAATAATCACCATATGGAGGCATCCCAGGACATCGCGAACGGGGTCCCCCTGGGACAAGCCTGTCTGTGTGCAGCTTGTAGGGTTTCACCTAGCAGCGGTGACAATACACGGGTCTGCGTACCTTGTGCTCAACAGGCGCTAGCCGGTCTCCCCACCTCTTCCGAGGCTGGGCCCGCACCTCGCCTTACTTCCCCTACTCCCCCAAGCTTGAGCCTAACCCCAATACTAGTGGGGATTCTCACGCTGATTTGGCCTCTCTCCCCCTCCCGCGGCCCCTCGGCAAAGGGGCGATCTGTTTCATACCGCTAGGGTGCGGTTGGAGTTTCCCGAACAAACTCACTTTAATAACCTAGTGCTGAAAGAATGGGAACATCCCAGCAAACTCCAGGGGATTCCTAAAGCTGTGGATAAGAAGTATCCGTTTCCTGCCGATCTGGTTAAGTGTTGGACATCGCCGCCCGAGGTCGATGCCCCGATTCTGAGTCTGTCCAACACCTCTATTATGCACTCCCCTGACACTACTACGCTGCGGGATTTAGAGGATCGGCGAGTTGATCAATTGGCATGTCATGCCTTTGCATTTGGGGGAGCGTCGCTCCGCCCGGTGTGCGCCTTAGCCATCACGGCGGTGGCGCTCAGGACGGTGGTTAAGACTGCCCGGGAAGGGGCGGATGACTTGCCCTCTGAGGCCGCCAATGCTCTGGCCACCTGTGAGACCTTTGTGAATTATATCCTATCTGCATCGGACGATGCTATTAAGCTGAGCGCTAGATCTTCTGCTCTGGTGGTGACCATACGCCGCGCGATCTGGTTACGCCAGTGGGCTGCTGACAACGTCGCCAAGAAGGCCCTTACGGGGCTTCCATTTAAAGGACTGCGCCTGTTTGGAGAAAGATTAGATATCTTTGCCAAGGGTGGCAAGCTGCCCCAGCAGAGCTGGACACTCGATTGGTGGTGTCCACCCTGGAGTCCTTTGGCTGGGTGATCAATTACCCAAAGTCCTCTCTGTCCCCCTCCTCAGTAACCATTTCTGGGGATGATTCTGGACTCGGTTCAGTCAAGTATATTCCTTCCTCCGCAGTAGATGGAAGCTCTGACAACCCAGGCGAGATCCCTGCTCGCGAACCCTCATCCCTCCATCCGGCAGGGAATGCAGTTGGTGGGCTCGATGGTGGCAAGCTTCGAGGCGGTGCCCTTTGCCCAGTTTCATCTGAGAACTTTGCAGCTTCACCTTCTGTCAGTATGGAACAAGGACCCAGCGTCTCTGGACGACAGCTGGGTGATTCCCCCCTCGGTCAGACAATCCCTTGCATGGTGGTTGGACCACAGGAACTTGACAAGGGGCAGATCCTTCCTGGCTCCCTCTTGGGAGATGGTCACAACGAATGCCAGTCTTTCGGGCTGGGGGGGATTCTGGAAGTCCCTGCACTTCCAGGGGAGGTGGGGCCCTCAGGAGGCCCATCTACCCATCAATGTCCAGGAACTCAGGGCGGTCAGATTGGTGCTGGAACAATTGACCCAGCACCTGAAGGGTCTGGCGGTTCAGGTACGCTCAGACAACAGGACGGCGGTAGCCTACATCAATCATCAGGGAGGAACCCAGAGCAAGGGTGCTCTCCAGGAGGTGTCTCTGATTCTAACTTGGGCAGAGACCAATGTACAATGCATATCGGCTGTCTACATTCCGGGGACGGAGAATCTGCTGGCAGATGCTCTGAGCAGGGGGTCGTCCCGTCAGGGGGAATGGTCCCTCTGCTACAGGGTATTTCAGTCACTGTGTCACCGTTGGGGTGTGCCAGACGTGGATCTCTTTGCATCACGTCACAATCACAAGCTACCGAGCTTTGTATCCCTGTCTCAGGATCCTCTGGCTCTGGCCACGGATGCCCTGTCAATGTCTTGGAAGGAGTTTCGGCTCCTGTATGTGTTTCCACCAATTCCCCTTCTGGGCAGAGTGCTGCGCAAGATCGCTCTGGAAGGGGTACCCGCGATTCTGGTGGCCCCAAGGTGGCCAAGAAGAGTGTGGTTCGCGGACGTGCTTCAAATGGCAGTAGATCAGTACGATCTGCCAAGGTTGCCAGACCTTCTGACTCAAGGGTCTCTACGCCATCCCAATTTACTAATGCTGGCTTTGACGGCTTGGCTATTGAAACCTCCATCTTGATGGAAAAGGGTTTGTCGGCATCTGTTGTGGCTACTATGGTACCGCCATCTATTATAGAGTATGGCGTGCTTACATTGACTGGTGTGAATCCAGGTCTCTTCCCTGCCAGGAATTCTTAGTATCCAGGGTGCTGGAGTTCTTACAACATGGTCTAGACTTGGGTCTTAAGCTTAATACCTTGAAGGGCCAGGTTTCGGCCCTGTTTATCTTCTTTCAGAAGACCTTTGCCCAGCACTCTCTTATCAAGACCTTCTTTCAGGGGGTCACTCATGTGCTCCCTCCTCGGAAATCTATGGTTCCCGTTTGGGATCTGAACTTGGTTTTGTCGGCCCTGCAGTGGGCTCCCTTTGAGCCTATTCATGAGGCCGCTCTCGCTGTGCTCACGCTCAAGGTCGTCTTCCTGGTTGCCATCACTTCGGTCAGACGTGTGTCTGAGTTGGCTGCTTTGTCTATTCAGCCTCCCTACTTTGAGAGACACCGGGATAAGGTGGTGTTTCGCTTCAAGCCAGACTTCCTGCCTAAGGTTGTGTCTGCATTTCATTTGAATCAAGATATTGTACTTCCTTCCTTGTGCCCTAATCCTAGTAACCCTAAGGAAAGGGTTTTGCATTCCTTGGATGTGGTCAGGTGTGTCAAGTCTTACCTGGTTACCACTCAGGCCTTTAGAAAGACGGATGCTCTCTTCATTGTGCCTCATGGGCCTAGGAAGGGTTTGGCTCCCGCCAAGTCTACCATCAGTAAATGGATTCGTCAGGCTGTTGTTCAAGCCTATACTGCTAAGGGGAAGACTCCCCCCTTTCGTCTTACTGCTCATTCTACTAGAGCTGTTGGGGCTTCTTGGGCTTTTCAGCACCAGGCCTCTGTGGAGCAAGTTTGCAAGGCCGCTACTTGGTCTTCTGTACATACCTTTGCAAAGTTTTACAAGGTTGATGTTCGGGCCTCAGCTGACGCTGTGTTTGGCCGCAAGGTTCTGCAGGCGGCAGTAGTTTAGACTGCGTGCTGTTGCCTTCTGTTGGGGATCCCACCCTTCTTTATGGACACTGCTATTGGATGTCCCACATGTTATTACTACTACTGGAGCAGGACGTGCTGTATGCTTAGAATAATACAACTCTGTGAAGTACTCACCTGTAGAGTTGGTATTATACGCATACAGCACGTCCTGCTCCACCCCACCCTGTTTTTCACCTGGTTCTGGATCCCCTGTTGGTGATTGTTATCTTTGATATTTTTGCCAGTTTTGGGTGGTTGTTTCTCCTGGCCTCTCTTTCTCACTGCTTTTCAATGCTGGGGATTTGTGGGAGGTCCCTCGGTATATGTAGGGCCGGGAGGAGCTTGTTTTCTACGTGTCTGCAGTGCACGGCGCCGGAGGCGGAGGATTACCCACATGTTATTACTACTACTGGAGCAGGACGTGCTGTATGCGTATAATACCAACTCTACAGGTGAGTACTTCAAAGAGTTGTATTTTTGTGTGTATTTGTGTTTGTGTGTGTGTCTGTGTGTCTGTGTCGCCCCTAACTGTTTGTAACGAGGGATGCCCCTAAATGGCTGCAATGAGGGATGCCCTATTTAATTCTTAGGTGGTGTTTCCCTCTAAGAGCGTGGCTGAGGGTGTGGCTGGGGACGTGGTTGGGGCAATGCTGGGCGTGGCTACACATGTCCATCTTTACTGCTTTCAAAGGTTTGAAGGTATGTTAGACTAATGGCTGCCACACAAACTCCCGGTCTCAGATATTGGACTGACTCCTAGCCTGGGATATTGGACTGACTCCTATTCTGGGATATTGGACTGACTCCTAGTCTGGGATATTGGACTGACTCCTAGTCTGGGGTATCGGACTGACTCCTAGTCTGGGGTATCGGACTGACTCCTAGTCTGGGGTATCGGACTGACTCCTAGTCTGGGGTATCGGACTGACTCCTAGTCTGGGATATTGGACTGACTCCTAGTCTGGGATATTGGACTGACTCCTAGTCTGGGATATTGGACTGACTCCTAGCCTGGGATATTGGACTGACTCCTAGCCTGGGATATTGGACTGACTCCTAGCCTGGGATATTGGACTGACTCCTAGTCTGGGGTATCGGACTGACTCCTAGTCTCAGATATTGGACTGACTCCTAGTCTGGGGTATCGGACTGACTCCTAGTCTCAGATATTGGACTGACTCCTAGTCTGGGATATTGGACTGACTCCTAGCCTGGGATATTGGGCTGACTCCTAGCCTGGGATATTGGACTGACTCCTAGCCTGGGATATTGGACTGACTCCTAGCCTGGGATATTGGACTGACTCCTAGTCTGGGATATTGGACTGACTCCTAGCCTGGGATATTGGACTGACTCCTAGCCTGGGATATTGGACTGACTCCTAGTCTGGGATATTGGACTGACTCCTAGTCTGGGATATTGGACTGACTCCTAGTCTGGGGTATTGGACTGACTCCTAGTCTGGGATATTGGACTGACTCCTAGTCTGGGATATTGGACTGACTCCTAGTCTGGGGTATTGGACTGACTCCTAGTCTGGGGTATTGGACTGACTCCTATTCTGGGATATTGGACTGACTCCTATTCTGGGATATTGGACTGACTCCTATTCTGGGATATTGGACTGACTCCTAGTCTGGGATATTGGACTGACTCCTAGTCTGGGATATTAGACTGACTCCTAGTCTGGGATATTAGACTGACTCCTAGTCTGGGATATTGGACTGACTCCTAGTCTGGGATATTGGACTGACTCCTAGTCTGGGATATTGGACTGACTCCTAGTCTGGGATATTGGACTGACTCCTAGTCTGGGGTATTGGACTGACTCCTAGTCTGGGGTATTGGACTGACTCCTAGTCTGGGATATTGGACTGACTCCTAGTCTGGGATATTGGACTGACTCCTATTCTGGGATATTGGACTGACTCCTAGTCTGACATATTGGACTGACTCCTAGTCTGGGATATTAGACTGACTCCTAGTCTGGGATATTAGACTGACTCCTAGTCTGGGATATTGGACTGACTCCTAGTCTGGGATATTGGACTGACTCCTATTCTGGGATATTGGACTGACTCCTATTCTGGGATATTGGACTGACTCCTATTCTGGGATATTGGACTGACTCCTATTCTGGGATATTGGACTGACTCCTAGTCTGGGATATTAGACTGACTCCTATTCTGGGATATTGGACTGACTCCTATTCTGGGATATTGGACTGACTCCTATTCTGGGATATTGGACTGACTCCTATTCTGGGATATTGGACTGACTCCTAGTCTGGGATATTGGACCGACTCCTATTCTGGGATATTGGACTGACTCCTATTCTGGGATATTGGACTGACTCCTATTCTGGGATATTGGACTGACTCCTAGTCTGGGATATTGGACTGACTCCTAGTCTGGGATATTGGACCGACTCCTAGTCTGGGATATTAGACTGACTCCTAGTCTGGGATATTGGACTGACTCCTAGTCTGGGATATTGGACTGACTCCTAGTCTGGGATATTGGACTGACTCCTAGTCTGGGATATTGGACTGACTCCTAGTCTGGGATATTGGACTGACTCCTATTCTGGGATATTGGACTGACTCCTAGTCTGGGATATTTTACATGCAGCAACATAACCAAAACAATTTTTTTTTCAGCTAATGGCCTAAATTGCCCCGTGCTCCTAATATCCCGCCAGCAATTAATCAGCGTAGCAGAAACAATATGTAAGTGAGCAGCCCCAATTTAATATTCATTCATGGCCGTTATCCCATAAATGAGTCCTGCATTTAATTAGCTACCTGTTTCCTTCAAGCAGCGCAGGCTCGCTGCAGAATGACTTGTAGCACATTAGCCGCCTTGTTTGTGTGTGAAAGGACAGTTCTATTTAGGCGAGTTCTCCTGGATAATGATGATGATGATGGCTTCATATTTAGGATAACCAATAATGAATGCTTCTCGGTTCCATGGAAGGTGTTCAGGTTCACGTCATCAAAGCTGCATTTGTGCTTTTTTCCAGTGAGGTCACAGTTCCCAACATACAGGACAGGCAGGGGTTTGGGCACATGGGGCCCAGCTCATACATCCCTGATAAATAGCCAGGTTTGTTCAGGTCAACAGTGTCTGTCACTTATTTTAAAAAAGGATTTCCACTGTACTGCAATAGTCTGGCTATTGATTATATTCAGGGCCGGATGGGCAGGCTGATTCATCACTAACGCCAGGTAGTGACAGATGAGCGTCTGTAGCAGGCATTTCACAGCGCCCGCTAGTAGTCACTGTGCTCGGACGTGGGTCGCTAGTTCTTAGCAACTCAGTTGCTGTGCAGTAATGATGAATACATTGTGATGAGTCGCTATTTGACCAGTACAGCGCTGCATGGGAGTGCATGTTAGCGACTGGTCAGTTAGTAAAAAAACCGCCTCACAAAACTCCGGCGCCGCTGGCTGTGTGTTTAAAGTGGACCAACACCCACCGCTGATCGGCCTGGGAATCTATAAGATTCCCGGCCGATCAGCTCCCTCCCTGCGGGGCACTCCGATCAGCGGTGCCCCGCTGTGTGAAACCCCCCAGGACGCCCACAAACCTTACCTTCTCCCCGTTCCAACGGCGCATGTGCAGGCCGTGGCTGCCTCTCACGCTTCCGTCTAGCAGGGCGCGCTTCCTGTTAGAGGGAAGCGCGAGAGGCGGAGGCGGGCGCGCTCAGCTTGTCCGTCCTATATTCAAGTTTGTCCGTCCGCGCTGATTGGAGGAGCGCTCGCGCATGCGCCGTAGGGGTGAGGTGAGTTTTTTGGGGCTTTCTGGGGGTTTTCACACAGTGGGGCACCCCCGATCGGGGTGCCCCGCGGAAGTGGACCAACACCCAGGATAGTGAAAATACTGGGTGTTGGTCCACTTTAAAGTCTGTTTTTCAGCATCTATCCACTAGTAACAAAGCGAAAACATATGGAATTACATTGTAATAATATTGTAACATGAACACTTTAATCCCAGACCTGTAATGTCATTTCCACAGAAATATATAAAACATGAAATTTGTTTGAAAAACCTGCATTTTTAATGCCATAAGAGGTCACAACATTATTTGAGATTTAAAAAAAAAATAAAAAAAGCAGTTAAAAGAGAAGAAAAGGATCGTCCATTGAAATGTATGGGAGAGCGACAGGTAGCGAGAGGTTATATCTGGCGCTGTACATGGCTTAACGCCGGCGCTGTTCGCTGAGGCTGGGATAATGATGAATAGAATGTTACATAGCGTTATCCAGTCGCTCAACAGATTCTGATTGATAAATGTGGTATTGCGTGCCATGTCCGGCGTTCACCTGTCACTACCTGACGCTATCCCTTCATAAATAAGGCCCTAAGTGTGGTGGAGGCAGGGCCAGCTCAGGTTTATGTGGGCCCTTGGGCGGCATGGTCTCAGTGGGCCCCTTTGGGGTGAAGAGTCGCGTCACATCTCTGAGGGGCGTCCCAAACTAAGGATCATGCTATTTGGGCCAATTTTGGTCCTGATTTCGGAGGCCCTGTTTCTGCCCCCCCAGTTCACTCATTACTTTCCCTGAACCGGTGAATGCATTGTGGGATCGCCAGTTTGAATTAGAGGCCGAACCAGGGGGGTTCTTTCACAAACAGACAAACAAAATTGAGATGCCCCTGTAAAGCAGATTAAAGCCCAGGACTGGAAATCCTGGGTTTTAGTCTGCTTTAAATAGCAGCAGCAGATAGGAGGCTGAGCAGCATTTAAGGATTTGTTTCTTCAAACCACATTGTGCCAGCTGTCAGTGGGCCATCCCTGGGGTCTGGGGGCCCCGGCAGCTGCCCCGCCTTGCCGGGTGCTGACGCCAGCGCAGGGTGGAGGCCCCTGGGCACAAAATCTAGTGGAGGCCCCAGATACAGTGGTTTTTTTTTCCTTTAAAATAATAGTCCAGCCAAGTAACTGATTGGTGGTTGTCTGGCACCCGCCTACTTACTGGAGCGTCAGATGGAGTCCCTTGTGCCCCCCTTGTGCGGGTGTGTGCTGCTCGGGAACTCCTGCTTTGCCATTCTGGGTGGGGGGTAGTGTAGTCACCCGGCTGGTCCAGCAGAAAACAGTTCCCTGTTTTCGATTCCCTCCCCTCGGAGTTCCAAAATTGGGATGCTGTCCCCCTTTTGGGTCCATGTCCCCCTGTCCCTAGTTCTCATTTGAGGTGTAACATGCAGAACTGAATCAATAAATTATTCATTTGCCTATTTAAAGTGTTTCTATTGTAACTTACATCTTATCTACTATCCACTCCTCAATGAGGGGGCGTGGCTTAATTTAACAAATGTCCCTCTTTTCCACCCTGAGATATGGTTATAACAGTTAAAACAATAGAAAACACTTAATTATTTATTAATGCAGATCTGTGTGTTATACCTCAAAGAGGGACAAATGAGAACAGTGAGGAACAGGGGGACATGGACTCAAAAGAGGGACAGTCCCTCCAAATCAGGGACACTTGGGAGGTATGAACTGTCTGATGCCGTATGAGCATAAATCAAACAATAAGGTGGCGTGGCAACTATGGTGGGACCCCCCTGACCCCCTGACCCCCAATATGGTTGCTACCTTTGAACTAGTTATTCTCCTGGACCTGTGTGTGTGTTTGTTTTTATGTCTGGCTAGTAAAGTTGGCATTATTAAGCTCATAGTTTCATCAACTCAGACAGGCCTCTGTAAGGCCATATCTACCAAATTTTCAGGGTGGGAAAGAGGGACATTTGTTAAATTAAGCCACGCCCCCTCATCGAGGGATGGATAGGAGATATAGTGTAACAGTTACAACAATAGGCAAATGAATCGTTAATTGCTGCAGATCTGCATGTTACACCTGAAAGATGGACAAATGAGAACAAGCTACAGGGGGACAGGGACTCAAAAGAGGGACAGTTCCTCCAAATCAGGGACACTTGGGAGATATGAACTGCCTGATGCCGTATGAGCATAAATCAAACAATATGGTGGGACCCCCTGACCTCATGACCCCCAATGTGGTCGCTACCTTTGAACTAGTGTTTGGCTAGTAAAGTTGCATATTTACCAACTTTTCAGGGTGGGAAAGAGGGACAATTGTTAAATTAGGCCACGCCCCCTCATTGAGGGATGGATAGGAGATAGGATGTAACAGTTTCAACAACAGAAACACTTTAAATAGGCAAATGAATCATTTATTGCTGCAGATCTGCATGTTACACCTCAAAGGGGGACACATAAGAACAACGAGGGACAGGGGGGCATGGACTCAACAGAGGGACAGCCCCTCTTAATCAGGGACACTTGGGAGGTATGTATATTTAAGCTCATAGTTTCATCACCTCGGAGGGGCCTCTGTAAGGCTCTGGCAATGAACACACTCTTCTCACAGAGTCCGGTTGTGGCCCACGTGGCTTGTCCATGTCCCTCCTCTTTATGAAAGGCCCCTCACTGACTTTTTGTCCTGCATGGAAACAAGCAGCTACACAGCGCCATGAAATGTCCATTCACAGAGCCGCAGCCTCCCGGGTACGGCCTCCCCTCACCCACAATTGTAAGCATCATTGAGCCCCCATCAATGTCCACAACGCTCTCTGCTCTCGGCGTATAAATGAGCATTTAGTGACCGGGGCGCGCGCTGCTGCGGGGCATAGAGACCCCTTTATGCGCCCTTCTCTTATCTGCCATGTTGAAAGGCGTCATGATTAAACGCTGCCATTGACTTCGCCGTCGGACGTGTTTATTTTCTAGAGTCATTTCCAGATGGAGCTAAATGAAAAACGCCATGCAGGGATCAGGCGCGTGTGCACTGCGCAGGGAGAGCGCATACGAATCGCACGGAAACGCAAAGACATGAGCGCAGGGCCGGATTATGAGAGGGGCGCGTGCACCCACCAGTTGCCCTGCACCAACCTTTGGGTTATAATCTGGTCCAGGAAATTTTCAGTCATTGGTCTGACGGGCCGCGGAGCCAGCAACAAAGCTATCGGCAGCAGTGGGGACCTCCCGCGCCTGGGCAGCCAAAGTCGCCACAGGGCAGGGCGGAGAGTCTAGCGCGGCAAAGCCGCCGCCAGCAACGCTACAGTGATGGGTGCAGAGCTGTCACTGCACATAAGCCACCAAGCACAGCCGCTGGCAGCTCAATGCAGGGAACCAGCCGGGCGACTACACCACCCCCCACCCAGAATGGCAAAGCAGGAGTTCCCGAGCAGCACGCACCCGCACAAGGGGGGCACAAGGGACTCCATCTGAAGTTCCAGTAAGTAGGCGGGTGCCAGACAATCACCAATCAGTTACTTGGCTGGACTATTATTTTAAATGAAAATATACTGTATCTGGGGCCTCCACCAGATTTAGTGCCCAGGGGCCTCCACCACACTTAATCCAGCCCTGCATGAGTGCAATGTGGAACCCATTTCCATATCACTGAGTATATTATTATACATTTATTGGAAACTGATATATAAACATAGGAGGTGTAACTACACACGGAGGCTGGTTCATTACTAACGCCAGGTATCGGCAGGTGAGCGTCTGTATAGCTGCGCTTAGAGCGACCACTAAGCGGGTATTGGGCGCTGTAACAGAGCGACTCAGTCGCTGTAGTAACCTGGCCGGCATTGATGAATGAGATGTATGTTGGGCGCTCTAACACCAGTACAGCGCTGCAGCGAGCAAGAGGTAGCGCCAGCTCAGTGCAACCGGCACTTGTCGCTCCACACCATACTGATCAAAAATCGGCGCTCTAAATCTGGTCGCTATAGCATAGAGCGCCAGACGCTGTGTGATTAAAGTCTGTTTTTGAACACATATCCACCAGTAACAAAGCGAAAACACATGGAATGACATTATAACACTGTGACAATAACACTTTAGTGCCAGACCTGTAATGACAATTCTGTATAAAAATATAAAAAGTCAAAAAAGTGTTTGTTTGCAGCCAGGAGAGGTCACACAATGATTGGAGCAAAAAAAAAATGTCAAACACGCTGTTTAAACACAAGCAAATGAACGGCCATTGAAATGTATGGGAGAGCGACACTGAGCGAAAGGTAATACCTGGCGCTTTGGAAGCTAGAGCGCTGGCGCTATACACTGAGCCACCTGTAATAATACATGTGACGCTACATGGCGCTGTTAGAGTCGCTCACCAGATTCACATTCATAAATGTGGTTTTGCCCACAGCACCCGGCGTTCACCAGATGCTGCCTGCCGCTACGAGGCGCTACCTGGCGCTATCCCTTCTTAAATAACCCCCACAGTGTCAGACTGTGAAACTTTGGGCCCATCAGAAAAAAATCACTGGGGCCCACTGGAGGAAATTATTCGGGGCCCACTATTGGAAATCTATCCTGTGGCCCAGCAGAGGAAATTATTCTTGAGGCCCAAAAGAGCATTTTTCTAGGGCACACTATAGGAAATCATTCTCATGCTGCCAAATCATTCTTGGGGCCCAGCAGAGGAAATCATTCTTGGGCCCATCAGAGGAAATCATTCTTGGGGCCCAATAGAGGAAATCATTCTTGGGCCCATCAGAGGAAATCATTCTTGGGGTCACCAGAGGAAATCATTCTTGGGGTCACCAGAGGAAATCATTCTTAGCCCCCACCAGAGAAAATCATTCTTGGGGTCCACCAGAGGAAATCATTCTTGGGCCCATCAGGAGAAATCTTTCTTGGTGCCCACCAGAGGAAATCATTCTTGGGGTCACCAGAGGAAATCATTCATAGGCCCCACCAGAGGAAATCATTCTTGGGGTCACCAGAGGAAATCATTCTTAGGCCCCACCACAGGAAATCATTCTTGAGCCCCACCACAGGAAATCATTCTTGAGCCCCACCACAGGAAATCATTCTTAGGCCCCACCACAGGAAATCATTCTTGAGCCCCACCACAGGAAATCATTCTTAGGCCCCACCAGAGGAAATCATTCTTGGGGTCACCAGAGGAAATCACTCTTAGGCCCCAACAGAGGAAATCATTATTGGGCCCCACCAGAGGAAATCATTCTTGGGCCCCACCAGAGGAAATCATTCTTGGGCCCCACCAGAGGAAATCATTCTTGGGCCCCACCAGAGGAAATCATTCTTGGGCCCCACCAGAGGAAATCATTCTTGGGCCCCACCAGAGGAAATCATTCTTGGGCCCCACCAGAGGAAATCATTCTTGGGCCCCACCAGAGGAAATCATTCTTGGGCCCCACCAGAGGAAATCATTCTTGGGCCCCACCAGAGGAAATCATTCTTGGGCCCCACCAGAGGAAATCATTCTTGGGCCCCACCAGAGGAAATCATTCTTGGGCCCCACCAGAGGAAACCATTCTTAGGCCCCACCAGAGGAAATCATTCTTGGGCCCCACCAGAGGAAATCATTCTTGGGCCCCACCAGAGGAAATCATTCTTGGGCCCCACCAGAGGAAATCATTCTTGGGCCCCACCAGAGGAAATCATTCTTGGGCCCCACCAGAGGAAATCATTCTTGGGCCCCACCAGAGGAAATCATTCTTGGGCCCCACCAGAGGAAATCATTCTTGGGCCCCACCAGAGGAAATCATTCTTGGGCCCCACCAGAGGAAATCATTCTTGGGCCCCACCAGAGGAAATCATTCTTGGGCCCCACCAGAGGAAATCATTCTTGGGCCCCACCAGAGGAAATCATTCTTGGGCCCCACCAGAGGAAATCATTCTTGGGGTCACCAGAGGAAATCATTCTTAGGCCCCACCAGAGGAAATCATTCTTAGGCCCCACCAGAGGAAATCATTCTTGGGGTCACCAGAGGAAATCATTCTTGGGGTCACCAGAGGAAATCATTCTTAGGCCCCACCAGAGGAAATCATTCTTAGGCCCCACCAGAGGAAATCATTCTTGGGGTCACCAGAGGAAATCATTCTTGGGGTCACCAGAGGAAATCATTCTTGGGGTCACCAGAGGAAATCATTCTTGGGGTCACCAGAGGAAATCATTCTTAGGCCCCACCAGAGGAAATCATTCTTGGGGTCACCAGAGGAAATCATTCTTAGGCCCCACCAGAGGAAATCATTCTTGGGGTCACCAGAGGAAATCATTCTTGGGGTCACCAGAGGAAATCATTCTTGGGGTCACCAGAGGAAATCATTCTTGGGGTCACCAGAGGAAATCATTCTTGGGGTCACCAGAGGAAATCACTCTTAGGCCCCAACAGAGGAAATCATTATTGGGCTCATCAGGAGAAATCATTTTTGGAGTCCACCAGAGGAAATCATTCTTAGACCCCACCAGAGGAAGTCATACTTAGGCCCCACCAGAGGAATTCATTCTTAGGCCCCACCAGAGGAAATCATTCTTAGGCCCCACCAAAGGAAATCATTCATAGGCCCCGCCAGAAGAATTCATTCTTAGGCCCCACCAGAGGAATTCATTCTTAGGCCCCACCAGAGGAATTCATTCTTAGGCCCCACCAGAGGAAATCATTCTTGTGGTCACCAGAGGAAACTAATCTTAGAACCCACCAAAGAAATAACTATTGAGGCCCCACCAGAGGGAATCCTTCTTGGGCCCACCAGAGGAATTGATTATTTGGGGCCCACCAGAGGAAATCATTCCTGGTTCACTCCAGAGGCATACCTACCAACTTCTCAGGGTGAGAAAGAGGGATATTTGTTACATTAGGCCACACCCCCTTATTGAGGGATGGATAGGAGATAGGATGCAACAGTAACTACAATGTAAACACTTGTAATAGGCAAATAAATAATTTATTGCTGCAGATCTGCATGTTACACCTCAAAGAGGGACAAAAGAGAACAACCAGGGACAGGGGGACATGTACTCAAAAGAGGGACAGTCCCTGCAAATCAGGGACACTTGGGAGGTATGCTGAGGAAATCATTTTGGTGCCAGCAGAAAAAGAAATCCTTTTTGGGCCCACCAGGGGAAATTATACTTGGGGCCCGCCAGTGGGGTCTACTAGACTAAAACATTCTTGGGGCCCACCAAATGTAACTTTAAGTGGACCAAAACCCACTGCGATCTATTCCCTCCCCCAGGACATCCAGAATCAGAGGCCCCGCTGTGTGAAACCCCCAGGTCGCCCCATACACTTACCTTCTTTCCCCGCAGGCTAAGTCACAGCCGGCTAAGGTCTCCTACCATCAACCAAGATGGTGGTGGCGGCGGCGGCGGCAGCATCCCAGCCGGGCACCAATCGCAGGAGGATTTTCAACAATAAAAACACATTTATTACTCCACCCCACCGAGGAGAGTAGATCCTCGCCCTTCCTCTTAAAGTGGACCAAAACCCAGGATTTTGACTATCCTGGGTCTTGGTCCTTTCCCCCAATCGGGGGTGCCTCGCTGTGTGAAACCCCCCAGATCGCCTGAACTCACTCACCTCTTCCGGGGCCTAAAGCGCATGCGTGACCGCTCGTCCAATCAGCGCGCTCAGAGCTGCTGACGTCACACCACTTGGAGGGTATGCATTATTGGGCCCACCAGGGAGAATCATTCTAGGGACCCACCAGAGGAATTAATTCCTGGCTCACTCCAGAGGCTTTATACCTACCAACTTCTCAGGGTGGGAAAGAGGGACATCTGTTAAATTAGACCACGCCCCCTCATTAAGGGATGCTGAAGCCACAACCCCTCATTGAGGGATTGATAGGAGATAGTATGCAACAGTAACAACAATATGAACACTTTAAATAGGCAAATGAATCATTTACGCCGCACGTTGCTAGACCGGGAAGCAAGGTAAGTGAATGGGGCGACCTGGGGGGTTTCACACAGCGTGATTTTGGATGCCCCGGGAGGCGGGAATCGATCGGCCGGGCAGATCGGTGTGGGTTTTAGGCCACTTTAACCTCTTAAAATTAAAAAATCTGACAAAACAGTAAATAGTAAACAGTAAATAGTCATCTATTATCATCAACATACCTAATAAGCACTGGGGAACCACTGCACCACCCCAGTCGCTCCTCCAAGCTATAGCTAATTTTCCTCAGGAAATGGCCACCTCAGGTGTCTCCCGGCAACAGCAGACTGGGGCCCAGGGGCGTAACTTGAGGGGCTGCAGGGCATACCTCCCAAGTGTCCCTGATTTGGAGGGAATGTCCCTCTTTTGAGTCCATGTCCCCCTGTCCCTTGTTGTTCTCCTTTGTCCCTCTTTTAGGTGTAACATGCAGATCTGCACCAATAAATGCTTCATTTGCGTATTCAAAGTGTTGTTATATTATTGTATCTGTTACAATGTATCTCCTATATATCTCTGAATGAGGGGGCGTAGCTTAATTTACGAATTGTCCCTCTTTTCCACCCTGAAATGTTGGGAGGTATGCTGCAGGGGGTGTGACCGCATCGTGGCCCAGAGGGTCAGGGGGGCCCCATCATTTAATGTTCGCACCATCACATTTAGTTACACCATTGCTGGGGCCTTTCTTTCCTCTCCCCGATGTGGGGTGTCCCCTAGATCTCATCCTGGCCATAATCCCGCGTGGTCTTGCGGTTCCTGACCATCTAAGGTCTCCTGCCCACAACCAATATGGCGGCTGCGGAATCCCAGCCGGGTGCCGCTCACCAGAGGATTTTCAACAATAAAAAAAACATGTATTACCCTCATCTACTCTAGTGAGAGGAGAGGTATGTGTCTGCTCAAAGTTACAGGCTTTCCATTAGTAACTACCCCCCCCCCCATCATTTAGATTTGTATTCTACAGGATTCTAAAAGTAATTTTGTTGCATTTATACCCTGTATACTATGCACATATTATTTGTTTTATCCTGTTCCATAAGGGGACAAGCTACTTAGAGTAAGTGCAAGCATTTTATAACACCCCACTCATGTGTCTGGCCTTCTGTTCTAAGCCTAATTTGGGCAATAACATGAAAAAGGATTTACTTGGGGGGGGGGGGGCAACCTTCACTGGAGCTGAAACTGGCACCTTGAGGGCCTGACCAGTCACCCAATCCCATGCAACGGATGACTGTACTGGTCTGTAAATCAAATTCAACTGACACTCAAGCCGACGGCTGCCATGCAGAGTCCTGCCCCCTGCTGGAATCAGAGGAGGATTGCATTGATTAGGTGAGCCCAAATCACACTTAGAGGGGAGGGGGAAAGTGACTGGGGGTTACAGAAAGCTTGGACTTCATTAACGTTGACCAAAACCCAGGATTTTGGCTATGCTGGGTTTTGGTCCTTTCCCCCGGGGCACCCCGATGTGTGAAACCCCTCAGATCGCTGAGCGCAACTCACCTCTTCCCGGTCCAACGGCGCATGCGCAAGCCGTGGCCTCATCCCCCGCTTCCTTCTTGCAGGGAGCGTGTCCACACCGGCCATTCACAAATGCCTGGCGCGGGAACGTGCCCTGCTAGAGGTATAGCGAGGGTGCGGTCGCAGCTTGCGCGTGCGCCATTGGAGCGCGAAGCAAGTTAAGTGTTCGGGGCAACCGGGGGGGGGGGTTCACACAGCGGGGCAGAGAGGGATGGGATCGGATTATAGATTCCCAGGCCGATCGTGCTGGGTTTTGGTCCACTTTAATAATATAGTGTTCTAAAGGAGAACAAAAGACGTGTGCACAGGAAGGTTGATGGCTGTGTAAATGTTAGAAGCAGTGGCGGACTGGGGCCAACAATCAGCCCTGGACTTTACCAGCCCCTGGCTGGCCCGAGGCATCCCTGATGAGGCCCCCCAACCATGATGCCGGGGCTATAGCATGGGGGCTGGGGTTCCCTAGTTTGTGGGTCTGGGTACAGGGGGCTGACAGGGAGATAAGGGGCAGGGATTGAATGCGGGTGTTAAAAGCAGTAGCCCAACTGGCCCAAAAGCAGTGCGGCCCACCGGGCATTGTCCCGCTAGTCCACCCCTGATTGGAAGATATACTCAAGCACCAGATGCCCAGCCGACTCTCTCTGGTTTCTTAGGATATTGCAAAGACTAAAAGAAATGATTTGCATGGCTCCACCTACTGTTTAGCATCATGGTTAAATCCTGTTAGTCTGCATGTGCCAAGTTTTAAGAGCTCTTATACTTTTACCATGGCTGTAATTTCCACCTGTCATGTACAGCACTGCAGAAGATGATGCCACTTAATAAATAAACAATAATAATATTAATGAATACATGGGTATTTTTTAATGCAAATTAAAAATACCATCACCAATTGTGTATCTCACCTATGTAACATAGTTACATAGTTTATACGGTTGAAAAGTTCAACCAAGGGTACTGGGGTAGGGGAAGATATTTTTTATTTTATTTTTATTTATTTTTTTACTGATAATAGGTAATATTAAAGTGGACCAACACCCAGGATTTTGACTATCCTGGGTTTTGGTCCACTCCGGTGGGGCACCCCGATCGGGGGTGCCCCGCTGTGTGAAACTCCCCAGAAAGCCCGTAAACACTCACCTCCCCACGCTCCTACGCGGGCGCTCGTGCAATCAGAGAGCTCAGAGCCGCTGTGGTATGCACGTACAAGGGGCGTCCAACCACAGCGGCTCTAAGCGCTGGAGGCCGCGTCTTGCGCTTCCTTCTAACAGGGAGCGTGCCCGTGCCGGCCATTCACAAACGGCCGGCGCGGGTGCGCGCCCTGCTAGAGGGAAGCGCGAGACGCGGCCGCGGCCCGCGCATGCGCCGTTGGAACGGGGTTAAGGTAAGGTTTGTGGGTGTCCTGGGGGGTTTCACCCCGCGGGACATCCCGATTTCGGATGCCCCGCGGGGAGGGATCTGATCGGCCCGGGAATCTTATAGATCCCCCCTGGGTGTTGGTCCACTTTAACTGTTAAACCGGACCTTCACCCTGAATTAGAGCCTATATTATATGTTTCCCCAACCATTTACATACAGATTGCTCACATTAAAAATCATCCTACCTCCACCTACTGCGGTGCCCGTATCCTAAAGTGCTGAATAGAGTTGCAGCCCAGTGGAGGAAAGAATAAAAAGAAAGTGATTAAAATGTTAAATATATGAATTTTAGATGCTGGGGAATAGTTTTTTAAGGGTTTGAGCTTTTCATTAAATGATGCTGAAGGTCTGCTTTAATGTTATTTTCTTCTAAATAAGCATTTAATCCTTTTTTTTAAAGCTGTCAGATGTTGATGCTGTAACAAGCTTCTGGGGGAGGCTATTCCACAGATTCATAGTTCTTATGGTAAAGAATGATTGTCGCCTCCAGAGATTGAATTTGTTTTTTTCAAGTTGAAGGGAGCGCGCCCTTGTCTTTATATTGGATTTTACCTGAAATAGTGTTCCCCCATATTTTTTGTATTGGCCATTTATGTATTTATAAAAGTTAATCATGTCCCCCCTCAATCGTCTCCTCTCAAAACTAAACAGGTTTAATTCTCGTAATCTTTCCTCATAACTAAGATCTTTCATTCCCTTTATTACCGTAGTTTGGTGGCTCTCCTCTGCACCCTTTCCATAGTCAGAGCGTCCTTTCTATGGATGGGTGCCCAGAACTGGCCGGCATATTCCAGGTGAGGGCGCACCAGTGCCTTGTAAAGAGGCCAAATTACTCACCTATCCCATGATTCTAGGCCTCTATTAATGCATGATAGTATCTTGGTGGCCTTGGAAGCAGCTGCTTGGCATTGCATGCTGTTATTTAGCCTGTGATCTACCAGTACCCCCAGATCCTTCTCAATAAGTGACTCTCCCAGTTTTACTCCCCCGAGGATATAAGTGGCCTTCAGGTTGTTAGACCCCAAGTGCCTGACTTTACATTTCTCCACATTGAACTTCATTTGCCAAGTGGATGCCCAGACACTCAAAGTCCAAGTCAGCCTGAAGCTTGTGAACATCTTCAATAGACCGCACTGTGCTACATATCTTTGTGTCATCTGCAAAAATAGAGACAGTGCTTCTAATTCCATCTTCTATGTCATTTATAAACAAGTTGAATACTAGTGGGCCCAGCACTGAACCCTGGGGTACATCCACTTACAACCGGTAACCATTCAGAGTAGGGATCATTAACCATAACTCTCTGCACACGATCCTTCAGCCAGTTTTCAATACAGTTACAAACTTAATTTTCTAATCCTGAAGACTTACAGCCGCCCCTTGGTCCAGGGCTAAGAAATATTTTTATTTCATATTTGATTGAGTGTTGAATTAAAAAGACTCATCTTTGTCACTTGAAAGTCTCCAAACAATGAGGAAATCCTCTGCAAGTCCAAATGTAGAAACTGAGCAGCCACAGCTTTGCTTACAGACTATTAGAATGTGTTATGTCGCCATCTCTTGGATGATATTGGTACTGACTATAGTCTTGCTCCATGGTAGGAAGCTGCAAACTGTTGGGCTTTTATCAAGCAAAAAAGTAAATGTAATAACAGCTTTAACCTGCCGTCTGCACTGACACTCCAATATTATTCGGTCCCAGGGCCGGAGTAAGTGTGGGGGAGGCCCCTGGGCACAAAATCTGGTGGAGGCCCCAGATACAGTATTTTATTTATCCTTTAAAACAATAGTCCAGCCAAGTAAGTGATTGGTGGTTGTCTGGCACCCGCCTACTTACTGGAACTTCAGATGGAGCCCCTTGTGCCCCCCTTGTGCGGGTGCGTGCTGCTCGGGAACTCCTGCTTTGCCATTCTGGGTGGGGGGTGGTGTAGTCGCCCGGCTGGTTCCCTGCATTGAGCTGCCAGCGGCTGTGCTTGGTGGCTTATGTGCAGTGACAGCTCTGCACCCATCACTGTAGTGTTGCTGGCGGCGGCTTTGCTGCTCTAGACTCTCCGTCCTGCCCTGTGGTGGCTTTGGCTGCAGGTTTGCAAAAACAAAAAAAAAAGTTAGCCCAGGAGCGGGGGGCCCCCACTGCCACCGATAGCTTTGTTGCTGGTCCGTCAGACCAAAGACTTAAAAGCCTCCTGGACCAGACCATAACCCAAAGGTTGTTTCTTTTATTTTTTCTCCTTTCTGCTATCCTAAACCTATTTCTTTTAAAGAGATATTCCAGGCAAAGGGTTAAATTAGCCTGCTTTCCCCTCAGCAGCAGATAATGACATGATAATGTTGCAATGTGAGGGTCCCTTCAGGGGTCAATTCCTTTCAGGGGCCCTAAAAAACGAATCAGTTCTTCGGGGTTTATCAGGAAATGCAAAGTGCTGGGAAATAAAAGATGCAACCACTGAGAGCCAGCACGAGGCAAGCGAAATGCAGGATAATTTCACCCTTTGTCTGGAATGACCCTTTAACTCTGTCTGTATTAATTTAAGGGACCCAAAAAAAGGTTCAGGGCCTTATTCATGAAGGTATAGCGCCAGGTAGTGCCTGTACAGTGACAGGTAGCGGCAGGTGAACGCCGGACACGGCACACAATTACACATTTATGAAGGTGATTCTGGTGAGCGACTAGAACGCCATGTAGCGTCCGATTTATCATTATCCCAGGCTCAGTGTACAGCGCCGGCGTTCAGCCTTGCAGAGCGCCACGTCTTACCTCTTGCTACCTGGCGCTCTCCCATACATTTCTATGGACAAACTTTAAATCCCTTTCCTGATCCCCAATTTTTTTTTTTCACTAAAAAAAACACAAACCTTCTGACTATTGTATTCTGGGCAAGAAAATGACATTTTTGAAAACTTTTGGGAATAATAATATTTTTATGCAGAATTGTTCTTACAGGTCTGGTATTAAAGTGTTCATGTTACAATGTAATAACAATGTCATTCCATGTGTTTTCGCTTTGTTACTAGTGGATACATGTTCAAAAACAGCCTATAATCACACAGCCTCTGGCGCTCTGGGCTACAATTACATGATTATGAGCGCCGGCGATGTTTGTGGCTGTTTTTTATGATGAATGTGGTGTGAGTCAGTCGCACTGAGCTGTCGGTACGGTTCACTCTCATACAGTGTAGTATAGCGACTCACACATATACATATACATATTCATCAATGCTGGACAGCGACTGAGGCGCTCTGAAACAATGATCCATGGCCGAGCACAGCGACTACTAGCGGGCGCTCTGAAATCCGGGTTACAGACGCTCATCTGACGTTACCTGGCGTTAGTAATGAATCAGCCTGCCCAATAAACTAGGAGGCCGATTCATTAATAGCGGCAGGTAGTGACAGTTGAGCGACTGTAGCGGCATTTTCAGAGCGCCCGCTAGTAGTCGCTGTGCTTGGCCGTTGTTCGGTAGTTGATAGCGACTCAGTCGGTTTGCCGTAATGTTGAATATTGGGTGAGGAGTCGCTATTTGACAGGTTCCGCGCTGTATGGGAGCGCATGATAGCGACTGGCCCTAGCGACCGCTTCCCACCATATTCATTAAAAAATCACGCTCCAAAAATTCTCGCGCTGTGAAATGCTTGTTTAAACCCCAGAGCGCTGGCGGCGATGGGTTAAAAGCAGTTTTTTAACCCCCAAACAACCATATTTTTGGAAACCAAAAAAACAAGTTTTTTAAATAATTTTGTAATATGAATACATTAATATCAGACCTGTAATATCAACTCTGTACTTTTTTTTTTTTTAACCTTAAAAAAATTATCTAAAATGGCAGAAGTGGTCACAGAATTTTTCACATTTAAAAAAAAAAAAAAAAAAAAAAAACATTAATAACAATTAATTATTTATATTTAAAGATTGTTCCATTGAAATGCATTGGAGCGCGCCAGGTAGCGAGAGGTCATACTTGTCGCTGTTCAAGGTCGGACGCTGGCGCTGTGGGCTGAGGCTGGAATAATGATGAATGAGTGGCTATATGGCGCTATCTCAGTCGCTAAGCAGGATTGCCTTGATAAAGGTGTGATTGTGGTGGGGAGCCGGCGTTCTCGTGGCGGGGCCCGTCATTACCGGTCGCTCACCAGTCGCTACCTGTCGCTATCCCTTTATAAATAAGGGCCTATATTCAATATATGCTGGATATTGCCCACCAATTGGGAGTGGCCTGCTTCCCCATTAACATGCATGTGACTTCTATCCAAGCCTGTCTTCCTTCTTCTAATGTCCTTCTATTCCACAGGGGCGGGCTAATCATTTCTGGGGCCCCATGCAAAGCTGTGACTGGGGGCCCTAATCGAAGACACATTTTTTATAGTGAAATGCAATATTAAAGCACCTTGTCTGGGATGTAGCCGCAGCCTGCTCATGCTCTGTGGGGCACCCTGACATTGACCGTCTTAGGGCATTGGTTGGGATTTGGCTGTTCAATTTCTACTTCCTGTGGCATCCCAAACTAGGATGCTCCACTGTGTAAAACTACATTAAATCGCTGCGCCCACTCACCTAACCTCATTTCAATGACGCATGTGCGGGTCAGGGCCTCGCTATACCTTTAGCTAGACCCATACCCAGGGCAGCCATTTGTGATTGGCTGGGCCGGGCACGCCCCCAGCTAGAGGTGAGTGGGGATGCAACCAGTGGCTCGCTCTGCACCAATCAGCTCGCTGGCTGTTGTGATGTCACATACCTGAACGGAGCTGAGGGCACTGATTCTGCAGCAGCCGGCTCACATCAATGTACAGTGTCTTCCTGCATTGTGTTAAATGGCATCCCTCACTCACTGCAGACTGTCGACCCATCAAGTGTCATTATTTATTTATTTATTTAAAAAAAAAGTTGTCACTGATCTGACCCTGCCTCTGGGGGCCCCCTAGCAGGTGGGGGCCCCAAGCATTTGCTTGGTTTGCGTGGTGGTTAAACACGCCACTGTCTACCCAGCACCGTTTTTCCTTGTCTGAGAGCATCATTATGGGGGGAATGTGGCTGGTGCTGCTCAGCTTGCTTCTACTGTGCCAGCATTAGGGTGTAAAAACACCTCCAAAACAAGTCAGAGGGGCATTTGGACGACACTTCTCTGCTCAGCCTGAGCCCCTGTAATCAGTGCCGACCATGCCCCCAATAATGATGTGCTTAGACATCAAAATAAGGTACAATCACTATCCCGGGTTTTGGTCCCTCTGGGGCACCCCGGTTTGGGGAGGGTGCCAGGCAGGGCCGGATTATGAGGGGGGCGCAAAGGGCTCCCCGGGGCCTCCACCACTTGCCATGCAAAGGGGGCCTCCAACAACCTTTGGGTTTTGGTTTTGTCCAGGAGGCTTTTCAGTTCTTGGTTTGATGGGCAGCGGGGCCAGCAGTAAAGCTAACGGCAAAGCTAACCTGACGTTCCAGTAAGTAGGCGGATGCCAGACAACCACCAATCAGTTAATTGGCTGGACTATGAAGGAAAAAATACTGTATCTGAGGCCTCCACCAGATTTTGTGCCCAGGGGCCTCCACTACACTTAATCCGGCCCTGGTGCCAGGGCATGGTGGCAAGGAGGGGGGGTTACCCTTAGACTGGATATGCACTTTAAAGCAATGCCACTGACTACAGAATCTAAAGCAAAGTGCTTCCAGCTGACAACTTGCTTTAGAAATGTTTTCGCATGCCTTTCAGTTGTCAGTTTATCACCAACATCCTTGCTGTGATCTGCTCTGTCGCCATTTATCCGCCATGGGTATTGTGCTTATTCAGCTCGGGGAACGTGATGGCTGAGCTTTTAGTGGCTGGGAAGGAAATTATTGTCGCTGTCACATTGCACTTCATTACATTTTATGATGTGTAAGCTGCTGATTTGTGTAGAAAGTGGAGGCAACAGAATAAAGCTGCAGCAAAGCACCGCAGTACAATACAATCACCATGCTGTATTAGTGGCCCTATCGATTATTTCTCAGCACATGACACAGACCCAACTATTCCTCATTGTGTCCTGTCCTTTTATGTGACTCTGAAATACACAACAGCACATATATATCCAGGGCCGGCTCCAGGTTTATGTGGGCCTTTGGGCGGCATGGTCTCAGTGGGCCCCTTAGCGGTGAAGAGTCGCGTCACATCACGAGGGACGCCCCGAATCTGGATGTTCTATAAGGATCATGCTATTTGGACCAAAACTCTAGTTTTGGTCTACTTTGAAGGGCACCAAACCCTCTTTAAACCTGACCTCGGAGTCTAAACGAATCTTGATTCTTTTTATTTTGGATGCCCCTGTGTGTGACCCCCTCCTCCCCTTTGTTCATTGCCTTCCTTGAACTGGTGAATGCACTGTGGGAGCCCGTGTGAGTTAACGGCCAAATTAGGGGAGTTCTTTCACAAATAAGGGGCATCCCAAATTGAGATGTCCCTGTAAAGTGGACCAAATCAGGGGTCAGGGGTTGAATCAGGGGTTGAATTGATCAGGGGTAGGATTGCTTGCATAGTGGTTATGCCAGCGATCCCAGGGGGTTGCACACAGTAGGGTATCACAGATTGGGATGCTCCTGGGATAGGAAATCAGCTGGGGTGGGCAACTTAAAAGCAGAACAAAACCCAGCACTTCCTCCCCTGGAATCTAAATCGAGATGCCCGTTGTGTGGAACCCCCCCATTGGGTGACGGTGCCCTCCCAGTCTACTGTCGCACACCACAAAGGCCGGCCCTGTCAGTGGGCCCCCCTGGAGGGCGGGGGCACCCGGCAGCTGCCCCGCTTTGCTGGGTGCTGACGCTGGTCCTGTATACCGTATGTAACAGGTATGCACCTGGCAGGTGATAGTGTCACCCAGGTGCGGTGCGCTGTTTAACCACTGTGTGGGGGGGGGGGAGTCTAGTGTATGGCAGGTTCATTACTCACAATTCACGCTAAGGCATCTTTAAACAGAAGGGTTCATCTTTATTCATTCAAAATGTGGTATGGTCCAACTTTGGCATCAACAACAGCACAGCAATATATTGTAGTAGTACACAGGATGTCACAAAAACCTTTTGGCAGAATGTTGATAACAGCTGGACTTGACTTCCTCCTAAGCCTTCTGGGGCTGCCACCAGTCTGCTTCTCACTGGCTCCTCTGATGAGCTCAACTCACAACTAACTGAATAACTGTTACCTCACTAGGGATTCAACCATTTTGTTACCCCCCCTCCAAGCTAAACAATGTATTTATTCTATCACATGGATTACATGTATTGAACATGCTTGCCATGTGCTAGGACTTTCCTACAGGTTCGTCTGAACCAGATTCAACCAGTCTAAGATCCTTTCTGTTTATCTCTAACTCTAGCTATTAAGCCTGTGACCTGTCTCAATTCTTTATACTGACTATATCTTAATACACTAAAGGTCCAATCGAGCTAACTATACTATTGTTTAACACTCATCCAGCTCAGCTGACTAAAAGAGGTTTTTAGCTTCTGTACTATTGCAGTTACTGGCACACTAGCTCTACACTAGCTTAAAGCTGACCAAAACCCACTGAAGTTGTGAAATACATTTGGCCAAAGCCCCTGCCGATGCTCCCTTATTAGGGTGTAGAACTAGAAATTGATATTTTCACTTTTCGAATCATCCTGGAAAACTTTTTTTTTTGCTGTCCCTCTCTGTAAGATGGCAGACGATCAGTTATTGCATAGGTGTAGCAATGACATCATTGTCACGCACAACAGTGGCAATGAATAGAGGAGGCGGAGCTTTACAGCTATAACAGGCGCCATTATCTGGGATTAGAGTGAAGCAGGAGCTTAGTGGGGGAAACATGTCAGGGGATGCTAGTTAAAAATGTGGGTTTTGGTACGCTTTAATTTCCCACATATACAGCAACTTCTCCTTACTGGCATGTGTGTGGACGAATTGACCCTAGACTCATTTCTTTACCTGCATTCCCAATATATTAGGTTTAACTCGTAAATGTCACAATGCTGTTAAATGATGCAAATCTCTATACATCTCTATATGCCCTTTGGGCTATTTTCCCCTCCAGTGGTCTGGGACATAGCCCAATAATAGGTAGGAGAGCTGAAGCCTTGGTTAGGCTAAGGAAGAGAGGTCTCCAGTGGGCCCTTCCATCTATACATATGGCTGCTCTGTGCTCCCTACCTAACAAAATGGAACAAACAAAATCTTAAATTGCTTTACTGTATGCACTCTGATATTCTAAGGTCAGGTTCTCGGCTCAGGTTGCTCGGACCAATCATTGGTTATTGCCTATGTGATGGGTTGGAAAAGGTATCTTCAGCAATTAGAAAGGTTAGAACCCTTTTCTAGAAGTAGCCTGGAGAGAAACTTATTGTGTATTAGATTTCCTTAGTTGGTCATAGAAGAGTATAACAGCTGTAGTAATAGAAAAAGGACACTAGATGACAGTGATGAGTATATCCCCATAGACTATAATGGAACACATATGGGTTGATTCAAAGAAACATGTAACAGCTTGGATTTGGGTCACGATCATCCTATTTTTCCCGTCCGCTCGTGCGTTCGTATGAACTTGCGAGTGATTCAATAAGCAAATACGTTTCTATCCTAAAATGTACGTCCGTTCGTATGGCAGTTCGGGAATCAGACCTATGTCAGTTTCCATCCTGAATTTTCCGTTTCATTTCTCAGGTTGCAACATTGGTTTGGCCCTTTTTCCTTTTTTGTCTGGACGTAAATCCTTCTGATCTTGCGGCTCCGCACTACAAACTTACCTCATTAAAGTGCATTCTAAATATTTGGTCTTTTAATTTTCTTTATTTCATTCATTTTGTAGTAACCAACCATTAATGAATGCATTTGCATAAGTTAATCTTACTTTGTTTAATTTTTAGTTAACTTGCATTTTTTACTTGTGGATTTAATTTTAATATTTATGCTTCAAATGGTACAACTTTAAATTTTTAGTGTGGTTACCCACACCCTCTACATACAGATTGCTCACAAATATTAAAAAACACCCAGCAACTTCTGCATGTTATGAGCCTAGAAACAGCCAAGATGGCGGCTCAGGTATTATCGGGCAGCCTGCAAACAGAAAGGGCCTTGTGACTGTGTTGCTCTGGATTCTTTGATTTCTGACCTTTCCATGCCCCCAGCTCTGCTGTGTCTGTGCAAAATACAGCAGTAACCCACATCCTGCACTTTATCCCGCTCTCCTCTCCTCAGTAAGTGTGATGCATCTGACCAAAGATGTGCTTAAATAATTAAACAAAGCAAAGGTAAACAACTACACCAATAAATGCAATCTAAAAATATTATTCTAGTACCTCAATTTTAAAATAAATAACAAAGGACATAAATTTCTTTAATTAACGCAAATATATTGCAAAATAAAGGTTTACATGCAAAGGACTAATTAAGGTCCACATTAAAATGCTTTTAGAAGGCATACATGAATCAGGTATGCATTGCCATACAATTTATGGCCTCGGCCATGCTGATACATGCAGTTCATTGCAGCTCAAGACGCGCAGACTCCTCCACATAGCCAAAAAACCTGTTCAAGAACAGCAATCCGGCTGCTAAAAGGTGTCGGCTGTGGCTTTCTTTTAAAACGCGTTTAGAGGTTTCTCTGAATCACACCTAAACACATCCAATTAACCTAAGTTTTATGTTTTGATCGTAAGTTTTAGGATTTGATCCTAAGTTTTACGTTTTGATCCTAAAATTTAGGAACGAACTTCCGCTGATCGTAAGAGCATATACGCATTCGTACGTAGGCTCGTGCGAGTCGGAAATGGCCAAAAAAACAGGAAAAAATGACTAACACCCACCCAAACTTACCATTCTCGATCCGAAATCAATTAACTTTTGCTCTTTGAATCGAGGGGATAGACTGTAATGGGAATATGTGTCACTAGAAGGAAAGAAGCAGACACTAGTTTAGACATGAATTGGGATAGATACTAAATTGTAACTCTATTCACATGAAGCAGACATTGATTAATACCTGAAACATATGAATGGAAGTGCTCTGGGTGGAAGCTGTATATAGAAGGATACAGATGCTATAAAAAGGAGGAAGCAGGTATTATGTTATAGCTGTGTTTCTGGTATGTTCGCACTTTACTCCCTATCCCCCCCCCCCCACACCCCCCTTAGCTTCTGAAAAAAGAAATTCTTTGTATGTATTATTATATATACTTGGTGTAAAATAAACCTATTCTGATCTTAATCCAAGGGGTGCAAATGTATAATTACCAATAATATCACATGCAGCCATCTACCTCTGGTCTTGTGCCGATGAGTATATTATGAGCTATACCATGGTTATTGCCTATGTGATGGGTTGGAAAAGGTAATCATCAACAAATAGAAAGGTTAGAACCCTTTTCTAGAAGTAGCCTGGAGAGAAACTCTGTGTATTAGATTCCCTTAGTTGGCCATAGAAGAGTATAACAGCTGTAGTAATAGAAAAAGGACACTAGATGAGAGTGATGAGTATATCCCCATAGACTATAATGAAACACATAGACTGTAATGTCTATACTATGTGTCACTAAAAGGAAAGAAGCAGACACAAGTTTAGACAGAAACTGGATACATACTAAATTGTAACTCTATTTGCATGAAGCAGACATTGATTAATACCTGAAACATATGAGTGGAAGTGCTCTGGGTGGAAGCTGTATATAGAAGGATACAGATGCTATAAAAAGGAGGAAGCAGGTATTATGTTATAGCTGTGTTTCTGGTATGTTCGCACTTTACTCCCTATCCCCCCCCCCCCCACACCCCCCTTAGCGTCTGCAAAAAGAAATTCTTTGTATGTATGATTATATATACTTGGTGGAAAATAAACATATTCTGCAAATGTATAATTACCAATAATAACACATACAGCCATCTACCTCTGGTCTTGTGCTGATGAGTATATTATAAGCTATTACCAACGTTACCAAACGTATTGTACACATTATTACATTCTATTATAATTTTCTGTTATAATTCTGTTTGGTACTGTAGACATTTACTCTACCCGGTGCACAATGCACAGCCTATTCAGGCCATTTTAACTGCCAGCATCTAGTTTTCTAATTAAACATCTCTAGGCGTATTTATCTTGCACAGGTAAAGAACCATTTTCTTGACAAGATTGTGGCTCTAGAATCATGCAGCAGTTCTTATCCCATCGTTACTACATCTGACCAGCTACTTGGCTGCCAAGTGATAGCTTGTTTCCCTTCACATCACTCAGTGGGCGGCAGCACGTTGACTGTTGACAGCAGCTCTAACACTCAGGAACGATTTTTCCTGGAAGTGCAGATAGGCATCAGCAACAATGGATATAGAAAACACATTTATTCATTGTCCTATAAACTGAATTAATCTATGTAACCTCCTTTATGAATGATACAGATCAATGTAAGGTGTGTCGTAAAGCTTAACCTTGCAGATTGCTGATCTATTGACAGTCCAGGAACCTACAGCATAGCTGCCAATATTATAAAAAAGGAACATGACTTAGTGCTATTATATTAAGACCTTGTATTATATTTTGCCTGTATATTATATTATGCCTATTTAACATTTTTAAAGAGCTTATTGTCATTTATTATACACGCATGTTCTTTATTTGTACTGGGCATGGCCGGCAGTTTAGAAGGTGGTGAGGACTAAGGAAGACAGCAACAGTGAACCCTTCAGTGGATAAGAGAGCAAGGAACAGAATATGATCAGCAACAGTGGAGAATGTAGTAAGGACTAGATGGCAACTGGCAACAGTGTAATCGGTGAAAGTGGAGCTGTAGAGTAAGGTGATTATGGGACACACTGCAATTGTGCCCACTAAGACTCTTCAAGGGCCCATGTAGACCTGAAGTCAGGCCTGATACTGGGGTTGCATTATACTAATACTATGATCATAAGGTCTCCTTTCAACTTATCAGTAGCTACAACCCCAATTCAAAAATGCTGTATCGCTATTTAACATATAAAGAAAGCAAGAACGCAAAAGATTACATATATATATATATATATATATATACAGAACCCATATCAAAAGTTAAAAGTTCAGACAGGACCATGTCTATCATTGTGTAACATCCCCTATTCTTTTTACAAGAGTCTGTGGATATCTGTGAAGTGAGGAGACCAACAGATGGTGTTTTAGAGGGACAATGTTGCCCCATTCTTGCCTGATGTAGAATTCTAGTTGCTCAAAAGTCCTGAATCTTCTTTGCTATATTTTTCATTTCACAATGCTCTAAATGTTTTCTACTGGCGAAAGGTTTGTCTGGATGTCTGGATGGGATAGGAGCATATGTTGTTCTAAAACCTCTATTCACTGCTCAGCATTGATTGTGCCTTTCAGGATGTGTGTTTCCAGCTTGTGTTAAATTCTTCTTTTCGTGATTCAGCTTTTACTTGCATTTTTGGATTGCATGGTGAACTGTGTTAACAGATAATGATGTCATGAATGACTTGCCTTCTACCCGTGCCCGTGAGGTCCCTAGGCAACGGGTTCGGGTTCCTCCTGCCCAGCAGCCGCTTCTGCCTCGGGTGCCATCCCCAGCGGCGTGTGTGTCGCCGAGTAAGTCCTCCCCCCTTGCCCATTGTCACTCAGCTTGTGCTTGCTGGCCTATACAATCAGCTCCTGTCCTCCGGTGGTGCAATACTCAGAATGGCCACCGGAGGCTGTTTAAAAGAACGAAGTCTAGAAGGTGCAGCTCTGAGCAGTTTGCCTGGGAAGCTCAGCTGGAGCAATCAGCCCAGAGCTCACCAATCAGACCACAGGGCCAGTGCTCCAATCTGCTGCCAGATCCTAAGTGCACCAATCCCAGCCACTGTCTCCCTGTCCAATCCTGCCGGTTTTCCCACTATAAAGGGATTTCCACTGCAGTGTGTCATTGCCTGTTATAGCGCCTAGTACCAAGCTTGTCTTGTGCATTGAAGCTCGACTGATTCCAGTTGCCGACCTCTGCCTGAACCGACCAATCCCGATCTGATCTCCGTTGCCGACCTCTGCCTGAACCGACCAATCCCGATCTGATCTCCGTTGCCGACCTCTGCCTGAACCGACCAATCTCGATCTGATCTCCGTTGCCGACCTCTGCTTTGTTCCTCGACCACGATTTGTCCAACCCTATTGTACCGCTGCTATCTCAGAACTTCCGTTGCTGACCCTAAGCCTGTTTGGACTTCCGTTATACGCTCCTGCTATTGGGCCCACTCAATACCGCTCCCAGCCACGGGTTCTCCAGACCTCCGAACAGTAAGCCTACATCCTTTGAGCCATTGAAGTCCTGGGGGCAACCGATCCCGGGCAGGCGTTTTCTGCGTCCCGGCAAGCGGGGGCTCCTATAGGTGAAGCTGGCTGCGGAGATTGGGGGTTGAGGGCTTACCTGGAGGGCTGGAGTTACCTGAGCGGATCATTGAAGTACCCAGAGCGTGACATTATAACAGGCCACAACATGGATGACCTGGTGCAGGAGGTGCAAGCTTTGGCCACCGCCATCAACCAGCTGGCCCAGCGAGTAGCCACTCAGGAGAGTTTTGATTTTGAGCGACTTGAACAACAAGTGCATGGCATGGGTACCGCCATTAACTACTTGTCCCAACGTGTGGCTAATCAAGATCACCAGCCGGCTGCACCACCTTCATCCTTACCTCTTGTCGAGCCGAAGGTTCCCCTTCCTGAAAAATTTAATGGGGACCGAAAAAGATTTTCCAACTTCAGGAACTCGTGTGAACTTTATTTCAGACTACGGCCCTACTCCTCGGGCACCGAATTGCAGAGGGTCGGTCTGGTTATCTCTCTGCTCCAGGGTGATCCACAGTCCTGGGCGTTTGGCTTAGCGCCCACTGATGAGGCCTTGCAAACTGTCTTAGCTTTTTTCTCCTCTATGGAGATTCTGTATTCAGACCCAGACAAGACTTCGACCGCCGATGCCAGGCTTCGAAGCCTGAAACAGGGGAAGCGTTCAGCAGAGGAATATAGTGCTGAATTCTGCCGCTGAGCGATTGAATCCCATTGGAATGATCCTGCTCTCTGTAGTCAGTATCGAATTGGTCTCTCAGAGAGTGTTAAGGATGTTCTTACGAATTTTCCCTACCCCAGAAGCCTGGATGAACTCATGCCTATGGCCATTAAAATTGACAGACGGCTACGGGAGAGACACATGGAGAAGAATCACTCTTACTTCCGGGAATCTTCCCACCGGGAGTCATCCACTGTAGGAGTTGTCTCATCTTCGCCCCCTGATGAGCCTATGCAACTTGATGCTACTCACCTTTCCCCTAATGAAAAGAGTAGACGTCGCACCTTAGGCCTATGCATGTACTGTGGGACTTCTGGTCACCTGGTTAGGACCTGCCCCAATAAAAAACCTTTGGCGGGATTGCAACGTCCTGACAAGACTGAGAAAGTTTGTCAGGACGGTCAGGTAACTTCCCTTCATAGAAATAAGATGTCGTTACCTGCTACTGTGGGTTGGGAGTTGTCCAGGAAATCCATCCCCGCTCTAGTCGATAGCGGAGCAGTGGGCAACTTTTTGGATAAATCCATAGTGACCGCCTTAGGCATTCCATTAATACCCCTTGGGAAGCCCCTCCAGATTTTGGCTGTAAATAAAACTCCTGTTCATGGGGGAACTGTAACCTCCAAAACCCCTTTTATCAGCCTAGTTGTGGGACCCTCCCATTCTGAGAATCTTGAATTTTTTGTTTTTGACTGCCCTGAAACCCCGGTTGTCTTAGGGTTCCCTTGGTTTAAGATGCACAACCCTACCCTTAATTGGAAAACTGGGGAATTGACAGGATGGGGCCCACACTGTGAAGAACACTGTTCTAGCATCACTGTTGGGGCAACCCTGGTCTCAGAATTTGTTTGTCCGCCTGCCTCTCCATCCAGGAGGGGACCTCGTGTATCTTCGTTGAAGTCTGTCAGAACTATTCGGGGCGTTTGCCCTGTTGAGTCTGGTGAGGGTCCGGAGGCCCCTCGTGAAGGGGGGGGGTAATGTCATGAATGACTTGCCTTCTACCCATGCCCGTGAGGTCCCTAGGCAACGGGTTCGGGTTCCTCCTGCCCAGCAGCCGCATCTGCCTCGGGTGCCATCCCCAGCGGCGCGTGTGTCGCCGAGTAAGTCCTCCCCCCTTGCCCATTGTCACTCAGCTTGTGCTTGCTGGCCTATACAATCAGCTCCTGTCCTCCGGTGGTGCAATACTCAGAATGGCCACCGGAGGCTGTTTAAAAGAACGAAGTCTAGAAGGTGCAGCTCTGAGCAGTTTGCCTGGGAAGCTCAGCTGGAGCAATCAGCCCAGAGCTCACCAATCAGACCACAGGGCCAGTGCTCCAATCTGCTGCCAGATCCTAAGTGCACCAATCCCAGCCACTGTCTCCCTGTCCAATCCTGCCGGTTTTCCCACTATAAAGGGATTTCCACTGCAGTGTGTCATTGCCTGTTATAGCGCCTAGTACCAAGCTTGTCTTGTGCATTGAAGCTCGACTGATTCCATTTGCCGACCTCTGCCTGAACCGACCAATCCCGATCTGATCTCCGTTGCCGACCTCTGCCTGAACCGACCAATCCCGATCTGATCTCCGTTGCCGACCTCTGCCTGAACCGACCAATCTCGATCTGATCTCCGTTGCCGACCTCTGCTTTGTTCCTCGACCACGATTTGTCCAACCCTATTGTACCGCTGCTATCTCAGAACTTCCGTTGCTGACCCTAAGCCTGTTTGGACTTCCGTTATACGCTCCTGCTATTGGGCCCACTCAATACCGCTCCCAGCCACGGGTTCTCCATACCTCCGAACAGTAAGCCTACATCCTTTGAGCCATTGAAGTCCTGGGGGCAACCGATCCCGGGCAGGCGTTTTCTGCGTCCCGGCAAGCGGGGGCTCCTATAGGTGAAGCTGGCTGCGGAGATTGGGAGTTGAGGGCTTACCTGGAGGGCTGGAGTTACCTGAGCGGATCATTGAAGTACCCAGAGCGTGACAAATGATTTATGGAAGTATTCCTCGTCCCATTCAGGGATTTGTATTTTCAATTCATGCCTGTTTTTAGTGCAGTACCACCTGAGACCACTTAGATCATGAGTATCCAATTTTGACCATTGGCCTTGTCCCTTGTGCGCATGGATTTTTCTAGGTTGCCTGAATGTTTTGATATTACGCAATCCTATTAATTTTACATTTTACATAGCATCCTAACTTCTTCGGAGTTGAGGTTGTACCATAGTTGGTCTCCTTGGGCATATAGTGGGCTATCTAAATCTTCTTTCATCACCTCCTAAGGAGCTGATCTGCCTTGCTGTGCTACTAAATAGCCGAAGTTGTTGCTGATTTCTAGCCCCCTGTTCTACAGCCAAACCCACAACATTTATTTATGGCACTAGTTAAAACTAGGCAGTGGGGAGCAGCACTGTTTAACTGTTAAATGGTTGGTACAGGCAGCAGAGGTTCATAAACAAGGAATAAAGCCAAGGAACAAGTCGTATAGTCGGTCCAAGAAAGCAAGCATTGTCAGAAAACAAGAATTGCTGAAGATCAGTCAGCCCTGTGATGACAGCATATGTGTGTGAAGTCTCAGGAAGCCAGCTGCCTTCTGGATAGGGATCCAGGCTTTCACATGGATGCATGTGCACAAGAAGTCTAGGAAGCAGGCTATCAGCAGGAATGGGATCCAGGATATTGCATGGACGTACACATGTATGAGCATGTGCTAGAAACTAGGGAGACAACTGAATCAGATCCAGTCGTGCATTAGTAAAGCAATAGAAGAACCATGACCCATGTCTTTGCAGCATGCAGTTCAAGGTAAGGTTCACTTTAGGCCATTGTTCAGCCGTAACTGGATAAATTGCATTAGTTAGTTATATTATTGTTCTTTTTGCCATCTGTGATGACCTTACAGTACAAGGCCATATCCACCCCTGCCCATGATTTGCCCCTGCAGTGCTTTATCCTCAGCGGATTAACACAAACTTTGACAGCTTCCCAAGAACTGGGAACATGGCTTAGCGGCTCGTGGACTAATAAAAAGCCAGTAAATTCTTGAGCTGATGTTTGGCCCCAGTCCACCCATGTTCATGCAGGGGTGGACTGGGTCCAAACATGGATTGTAAGTTGGTAATACAATATTATGCAATCTCACTAAATCTTTATAGTATAGAGTATATAGTAAAACCAGTTAAAAAATAAAATCAACTTTAAAGAAGTTCTACTATTTTTGGATATTTTTCACTGTGTATGTGTTCTTTGAATATCATTTTATGGGTCAAATATAGGTATATTTTGGGCTCTTTAACTGTAGTACCTAGAACCTATATATATTGTTTATTATACATTTCTTTAGGGGGGTTCTCGTCTCTAAAAAAAGGTTTATTACAAATCTTGAAAGAGATTGTGCAGTGAAAGCACAGTGGGGTAAAATCCTTTAAAGAGGCACATCAGACCTTTTTTGATGTTACTCTCAGATAATCCCTCTCTCCCTTACTGCCTATTGGATGTCAGCGTTATCCTAAACACTGATATCCTGCTGAATTCCTGGCCCATTTCCATCCCCTCCCATCTTAGCCGTCCCTGAGTCATGGAGCATACTCACCTTTTCGTTGGCCGCTGTTGAAATCCCTCATGCTGCTCCTCAAGTCTTGTGTGCCTTTGCGCCCAGTGTCATTGCAGCCTATGTAATGACATAGCGCATGCGCAATGTGAGGGGTAGAGCAGTGTCTGTTGGGAAGGCTTCCAAAATGCCACTGCCCTATGGAAGTAGGTGAGGGAGCAGAGGGTTGCTAAGCGCGGACAGGTACGTTTTACTATTCAAATGCTCAACCAGAGGGGCGGGGGGGGCAAAAGAAGAGCATAAATGATAAAGAAGTAGTTTACGGTTCTTCCCTTCGTGGGGTTGCGGCTTTTTGGAGAAAAATTGGATTCGGTCGCGAAAGGAGGCAAGTTACCTCAGCGAAAGAAGCAGCGTTGTCTCTTTTGGGGGGCGGCCTCCTTTAACCCTTCCTTTCGTGGGGCCAGAGCTGGCAGGGGATTGGCCTTCTCTTCCTCCAGAGGTGATTCCTGGAACAGGGGCAGAGGACGTGCCCGTCCAGGTCATGCCTGGGGTTCCAAACCCAAGCCACCTGCCAAGCCAGCTCAGCAGTGAGGGGGCGCCCTCACCCTTGCGGGTGGGGGGACGGCTGCGACACTTCTTCCAGGTCTGGGACCAGGAGGTCTCAGACAGATGGATTCTGGAAGTGGTGTTACAAGCTGGAGTTCGAGATCCGGCCCCCTCCCAGATTCTTCAGGTCTCGGGTGCCTTCGGACCCTCTGGCCGCACAGGGGCTCCAGGCGGCAGTAAAGAATCTTCTGGACATGGCTGTCATTTGTCCGGTGCCTTCCTTGGAAAGGGGCCTGGGCTACTACTCCAATCTGTTCACGGTGCCCAAGAAGGACGGCTCCGTTCGTCCCATCTTGGATCTGAAGCTCCTCAACAGGTTTATCCGTACCCAGGAGTTCCGCATGGAAACACCGCGCTCAACCATCAATTCTCTTCGTCAGGGGGACTTCATGCCGTCAATAGACATCAAGGATGCTTATCTGCATGTTCCTATCTTCCCGGCACACCAGAGATTTCTCAGGTTTGTGGCGGAAAATCAGCATTTTCAGTTTGTGGCCCTACCGTTCGCCCTTACCTCAGCTCCAAGGGTTTTCACCAAGGTGCTGGCAGGGGTGATGGCCCTCCTCAGAGCCCAGGGTATTCGCATCGTGCCATATCTGGACGACCTTCTCATTATGGCATCCTGTCACAGCCAAGCGGAGCTAGACACCAGAGCTGTGGTATCCACAGAGATTCAGCTGGGTGATCAACTATCCCAAGTCCTCCCTCTGCCCGTCCAGGGTGGTGTCTTTTCTGGGAATGTCTCTGGATAGTTCTCAGACCAGGGTGTTCCTCCCTCGACCCAAGGTTCTTTTGATTCAGGAGTTGATTCACCTTCTTCTGTCCAACCCTCGCCCGTCCATCCGGCTGGGGATGAGACTGGTGGCTTCCTTCGAGGCGGTTCCCTTTGCTCAGTTTCACACAAGGACGCTCCAGCTCCATCTTTTAGCGGCTTGGGACAGGTGTCCGCTGTCATTGCATCAGTCTTTTCTGATGTCCCCCCGGGTTCGGCATTCCCTTCGGTGGTGGCTGGAACCAAGCAATTTGATGAGGGGCAGGTGCTTTCTGACCCCCCGTTGGGAGACAGTCACCACGGATGCCAGCCTGTCAGGTTGGGGGGGTTTCTGGAAGGATCTTCAGTTTCAGGGACTGTGGGGGCCTCAGGAGGCTCACGATCCCATCAATGTTTTGGAGCTGAGAGCCGTCAGGTTGGTTCTGTCTCACTTGACTCTTCAGTTGCAGGGCTTACCGGTTCAAGTTCGGTCGGACAATCGGACAGCGGTCGCCTACATCAATCATCAGGGAGGGACTCGCAGCAGGAGTGCCATCAGGGAAGTGTCCTTGATTCTTGCCTGGGCGGAGAGCAATGTCCCATGCACTTCGGTGGTGTACATTCCGGGTGTGGAGAACACGGAGGCGGACTCACTGAGCAGGTGCTCGTCTCGCCAGGGGGAATGGTCTCTCAATCCCAAGGTTTTTCGGTCACTTTGCCACAAGTGGGGGACTCCGGAGGTGGATCTCTTTGCCTCTCGTCACAATCACAAGCTTCCGGCGTTTGTGTCTCTCTCGCGGGATCCTCTGGCTCTGGCAGTGGATGCCATGTCTCTGAGCTGGAGGGATCTGGTGTTCCTGTACCTGTTCCCTCCGTTCCCTATGAGGGGCATGGTGGTGCGCAGGTTGGCACTAGAAGGGGCGCCAGCAATTCTGGTGGCTCCAAGATGGCCAAGGCAGGTTTGGTTCGCAGACATCGTTGGGCTGGCAGTGGATCAGTTCGATCTGCCCCTTCTGCCGGATCTGCTCACTCAGGGTCAACTACTTTACCCCAATTTACCAACGCTGGCTTTGACGGCGTGGCTGCTGAAACCTCCATCTTAAGGGAGGAAGGTCTTTCTGATGCTGTGATTCAGACTCTTGTTAAGGCTAGGAAGCGGTCTTCCTCTACCATCTATTATAGGACTTGGAGGTCTTATATTGATTGGTGTGAGGCTAGGGCCTTGCCTTGCAGGGTGTTTTCTATTCCTAGCATTTTGGATTTTCTGCAACACGGTCTGGACTTAGGGTTCCAGCTTAGTACTTTGAAAGGGCAGGTTTCTGCCCTGGCGGTTTTCTTTCAAAGGTCTTTTGCACTTCATCCTTTGGTTAAGACCTTTTTCCATTGGGTTACGCATGTGCGACCTCCTAGGAAGCCTCTGCTCTCAGTTTGGGACTTGAACTTGGTTCTTTCTGCTCTTCAGGGTCCTCCTTTTGAGGCGTTGCAGGATATTCCTCTTTCTATGCTTACCCAGAAGGTTGCTTTTCTGGTCGCTATCACCTCAGTTCGGTGTGTCTCAGAGTTGGCGGCCTTGTCCATTCAGGCCCCTTACTTTGAGAGGCATCAGGACAAAGTTGTTTTCCGCTTCAAGCCAGATTTCCTAAACCTAAAGTGGTTTCTGCCTTTCATCTTAATCAGGACGTTGTTCTTCCCTCCTTGTGTCCTAAGCCCAGCAATGACAAGGAGAGGGTCTTGCATTCCTTGGATGTGGTTCGCTGTGTGAAGTACTATTTGGTGACTACTTCTTCCTTTCGTAAGACTGACGCTTTTTTCGTGGTGCCTTCCGGGCCTAGGAAAGGTTTGGCGCCCGCCAAGTCTTCCATTAGTAAATGGATTCGCCAGGCCATTGTTGGGGCCTATTCTGCCAAGGGGAAGGTTCCTCCTTTTCGTGTTACTGCTCATTCTACTCGTGCTGTTGGGGCTTCCTGGGCTTTTCAGAATCAGGCCTCTGTTGAACAAGTTTGTAAGGCTGCTACTTGGTCTTCTGTTCACACTTTTTCCAAGTTTTACAAGGTTGATGTGCGGGCCTCAGCTGATGCTGTTTTTGGCCGCAAAGTTCTGCAAGCTGCAGTGGTTTAAGTTGTGCGTTATTGCTTTGTTTGGATCCCACCCTTTATGGACACTGCTATTTATGTCCCAAGTGTAATGACTATTCTGAAGCGAGGTGTGTGACATACTTAGAATAATACCATTTTGTGATTACTCACCTGTAAGATGGGTATTATAAGTATGTCACACACCCCGCTCCACCCCGCCCTTTGGTATTCTGGATCCTTTATATGGTGAACCTTTTTTACTGTTACTGGTTATATTTGGCTCTTCCTGGTCCCTTTTTCCTTACTGCTGTCTTAATACTGGGGAATGAGTGGGAGGTCCCAGGTATTTATGGACCGGGAGGGGCTCCATTTTTTTCATTACATCTCTGCAAGATCGCCCTCAACAGGTCAGTATAACCCAAGTGAAATGACTATTCTGAAGCGGGATGTGTGACATACTTATAATACCCATTTTACAGGTGAGTAATCACAAAATGGTATTTTTCCATTTTTTCAGAGACTCCATGGCATCATACTATGAAATTTAGCAAGCCAGAGACGGGAGGGAATGCTATAATTGTTTTAATGTGAGACTAAGTAACTTTGTCAGGACTTTGCAAACATTGTAACATAACCTTTTTACCAAAATCAAGTGTGGAACTTAGCCAGATCAACATAGTAATGTTTCAAAAAGGTGCTTGAAGATGACCAAGATGCCAAAGAAGCTAACAGGGCTCTGGTGGAGTGGGCCTTACCCCTGATGATGTGAGTAGCCTATTAGATTCATAGGCTTTTGTGATAGTTTTCCGTATACAAGATGCAATAGACTTTGTTGAAGGAGTTAAGCCCCTCCTGCCACCAAATGGGATAATCAGCCTCCCATATAACAATTAATGCAGCTGCACCCGCCCATCACAATAAACAGGTCAACTAATGCTTCCTTCCCACGGTATCCCTCCACGACTGCCCATTGGAAAAGACGCCGCTTGCCAGAGCCTCCTACTGGTTCGGATACCGCTAAACCACCCCACAATACGTGACCAAAATATGCGAACCATGCCCTACCCCAACCCCAACAGCACATTAGCTCTTCATATGGTGGATGAACCGCACATACTGACGGACGAATCGCATCCCTGCCGACAGCAGATGCGACCCCCCCTGTGATCACCCACTCCCCTCCACCACGAAGGCCCCATATTTGGAGACACAGTAGGAGACATCAATACTCAGGTTAGAACCAGGACCTCAATACAAGGGCTATAACTTTACCCCCCCCACAGAGTGGACATTAACCAGCCTTAGACTAATGTGTACGATATATAATTGTATGTGATGTAATATGTACACTTACTTTATTATCATTATGTATGTCATGTAATTTGATACAATTAAAGCACCACACAATCAGGTAATGAGGCCCTTCCTTTATTTTGATTACCTCTGACAATTCCTAAAATCGGTGCATTACATGCTTCTTGTGCAACGGACCTACCACTAGTTGACCTCGACAACTCCATTCATTCTGAATCTTCATCACTGCCTTAATGCACTGTGCAATTAATGGTTCCAATTCACACTGTTTGCCGTCCACTGCCAATATGGCTGAGATATGGCTTTCGATTGTTCTTAGTGCTAGACCCTTGTCCAAACCTGTCTGGAGGAAATCTAGAATGTGTGAGACATCATAAGCTGTGGAATTAACTCTCGCACATAGAAAACGAACTTGTTCCACATTCTATTGTAAGTTATAATAGTAGATTTCCTCCTGGCTAGTAGAAGAGTATTGATTACTGGTTCCAAACATTTGCTTTTTAACAACCTCTACCCCTCAGCAACCAGACTGCTAGGCTCAGTTGGTGAGGGCATGGGTGAATCTCTTCCTGCTGAACTAGAAGGTCCTGTATTAAAGGAAGGTATATCAGCCCTAGACCACCAAGTGTGTTACTATGGTGAACCACAGTCTGCTTGGCCAAAACATTAGGATTGCCAATACTGTCACCTTCGATAGTCTCAGTTTCACAAGAAATTTGTGGATCAAGGGTACGGGGGGAAACGCATACCCGAGACTGAACGTCCAAGTTTGGTCTAAGGTGCCCACTCCGCATGACTGGTTGCATTGGAATCTTGCTCCCACTTTCTCTTCCTGTGACAATCTGGTGTCAGAACACTTTTGCCCATGTTGTTCAAAGGTGAAACTGGTAGGTTTTCCTGGCCTGAACAAATACATTTGAGGGTTCTTCCAGTTTCTGGAGAATCTAGTTTATAGGATTTTGCCTCCTTAAACCGTTCAGTTTGGGGCTTGTAATCAGCTATTCTAAAGGGTTTCCTCTATCTTGCAACAACATTCCTGACCTTCCGCCAGTTATCTTGGTAATAGCCACATCCAACTAATTTCCAAATAAGGGATTCTTGTCCATACTTGCTTGAACAGAGGGTTGGCTGCACAGGCTCTCAGCCAAAGTGCCCTTTGTGCCATCACAGAGAGAAGCATGGCCCTCGCATTGCCTCTGACTGGATCTATTGCAGTTTGAGAAATGAAGCCTGCTGTGTAGTCTAAATCCTGAACTAAATCTAGTGAGTCTTTCTCATCATCTTTCTTTTTAATAGACTCTCAAATTCCGGCAGTCCAGGCCTTCAAGGCTCAAGCCACCGCGGGCAAAGACACACTGGGCTTACCAGTAGCCACAAGTATAGTATAGATCTTCTTTATTTCCATGTTGACTTTCCTGTCCAGTGGGTCGCGAAAGTACACGCTATCTATCTATGCCTAGCAAGACGCATTACTGCTGCATTTGCCGCTAGATGTTGTATCTAGCATTTTGGACTCTTCTTGATAAAAAAGGATAAAGCTTATTAACCCTATTTCTAAGGGAAGGCTTCCTATCAGAAGCATTCCTACCTTCTTAATCTCAGCTATTAGAGGGAATTTTGAAGCTTTCTCTCCCAGCATCTCAGCCATGCTGCTGCCTGTATTCAACTGACATAACTGACAATGCACAGCGACAGGAAGCCCAGCAGCACTTCCTGTTTGCAGGTGGCCTACAAATGCATGAGCCACCATTTTGCTTTTAGAATTTACCACAAAGAGTTATAAAAAGGTAAATTAATTTTTATGTGCAGCGATCTAAATTGCCCGGAAAGTGGCGCATATGAGCACTGTGTGTTGTGTTGGCCTGTTTTTTTGGGTAATTTTGGTAATTTTAGACTGTTGGTCCACATTCAGTGCAGCGTCTGGCAGACTAAACCACCTTAATTGACAATTTCCACATTAATAACAGGATTAAATCACTCATCACGGCCCAGAGACTACTTTGCCCACAACAAAGTTGGCGGACGGAACATCTCGGTGCTACTGCACATGCGCACCGTGGCCATCTTGCTCTGATCCGCTTGCCTGCAGATTTACACTGGATGTGACCCCACCATCTCACCACCTAAGAAGCCACAGCCATTGGCATAAACGGCAATAACGCTGCGTTTTACGCTGCTCCCATCTCTAGCATTCAACAGCACGTACCCGGACCCACAGAGATTTACACTGTCTGAGTCTCAGGTCTCCTGTATAACACTTCTCCTGAATATATTGCAGGTATACGGGCCAATTTATAGCCTTTCTTATTTTTTATTACGCCAGAATTTAAATGTAGCGCCTAGGGAAAAAGGAGAAAAACATTAGCATACTGGCAAATTCAAACCATAAATACTCACTGAAACCGAATGGTCACTGATCAGTATGAGGACAACACAATAATGGAGCAGAGGGGGGATAGTTTGAAATTTAAAGCATATGGTCCTATCAGGGTTAATATGGCAAAAATTAACCCATAGTGTGCCTCCATAGTATGACGCCATAGAGGCACCAGGGAAGCTTATTTGCATTCCATCCATTGTCTATACACGAATCCTGTCATTCCTTCAAGAAGGAAAATCATCTGAGCACTGTCAGAATAAATAGTGGTGGAAACAGCCCATCTAGAGTGTTAACCCTGATAGGACCATATGCTTTGAAATTTAAAGCATATGGTCCTATCAGGGTTAATAAGGCAAAAATTAACCCATAGTGTGCCACCATAGTATGACGCCATAGAGGCACCAGGAAAGCTTATTTGCATTCCATCCATTCCCCTCGATTCAAAGAGCAAAAGTTAATTGATTTCGTATCGAGAATTGTAAGTTTGGGTGGGTGTTTGTCATTTTTTCATGTTTTTTTGCCCATTTCGTATTCGCACGATCGTTCGCGCATAGACGTATATGAACATACGCATTTCGTACGAGAATCGTATATTTTGCGTTAGTTCTTGTGTTTTTCCCGTCCAAATCGTATTATTTGCGTCCGATCCTATTTTTTACGTCCTTCACATGGGCTTGCGACCAATTCAGAGAGGTGATTGCTAATTGTTTGGAAGCCCATTAAAGAGCTGCTTTACGAAATGTTTGCCGGCAGCTATTTGGCCTCGGGAGTAGGATGGAGCGGAGCGAGTTTGTGGCACATCAAGGGCTTATGCTTTTTGGCATTGAGTTGATCGAGATGTCTGAGAGCAGATTGCCCCTGCGTCGTCGCATGAACATCGATAGCATGAATGATGTTGAGCTGTTCGAGCTGACCAGGCTTAATCGCGCTTCCCTCCATAAATTATATAGTGAGCTGCGGCCATGGTTAGCCCGCACCACAAGGAAGGGGCAAGCAATTTCAGGTATGACCAAGATGCTTGGCTGCCTGCAATTTTTGGCGAACGGCTCGTTCCAGAGGCTGGGTGCCCTCTCCGTGGGGATGTCACAGCCTACGCTGAGCCGCGCACTCTCTAAATTTTTGGAAGGCATGGCTGCCATAACTCCAAAATATATTTATTTTCCGGATGATATGGAGCCAGAAACGCCATTAAGCTTGGGTTTTATAATGTGGCCGACATGCCCAACGTTATTGGTGCTATTGACTGCACACATGTGGCACTCGTACCTAGGGCAGCCGACGAGTATATATATAGGTATTGAGATTGGTTATTATGTTGGCCAACGTGTCATGTAACCTGTTTTCCTTTGCGGCAGCATATTTGTTTATCCCTCATTTGTGTAGCTGCTTTATCTAGGCTTTTCATTAGTATTTCCCAATAGAGTGCAGACATGTTTTGTTGTTAATTGTTTATTTTGGGTCAAATATCAATTACCCTTTTTGTATGTTTTTGCCTTAAGGAATCGTAAAATGGGACACTCACTTAATGTCCAGGCCGTGGTTGGTCCGGACATGCGTTTTATGAGTGTCCTTGCCGGCTACCCCGGATCGTCCCACGACTCCTATATCCTCAGGCGATCTGGGTTGTTTCGGAGATTTGAGGCAGGTGAATTTTCGGGGGCATGGCTGCTTGGTAAGTGTGTCCTATTTGTGTGTTCTTAAATGTTGCATTAATCTTGTATTTGTTGATATGTTTGTATTTCAATTCTTTACATAAGCGTCAAACTGCCTTTTTCTTGGGTCATATATTATGATCTTCCAAAAAAAATGCTTGCCTCGCTTTGTCCTTCAGAATGTTTTCCCTTTAGTTAGGATGTCTGTAAGTTCCTTGTCCCTAAATATATTGGTTTGGAGTTTATACCCAAGGATCTTTGAGCTTTGGCTCCTTTTGTACTATTGGTCTTTAAATGTCAAAGTGGACTTAAACTGCATACATTGTAGTTTACAGATAAATGTGGATAGCCCCTCAGCAGCATCCTAATTGTAACATGTCTGAAAACTAAAAATATTTTTAAATTCCAAATACCCTTGGGCGTGCAGATGTTTGTTAATTAATTGGTATATTGAAGTGCCATTTTTAATTAGGTAATACATTAGTGGAAAGATTTATTTGGCTAATGTGCCCTGTTTTTTTTTAGGCCAACTTTACCTTACATCATTATGATATATGTTTTTTTTTTTGTGTTTGTTGTGTTGCCTTTTTAATTTTGATTACATTTAATTCTCTGTTTAAGGTGATTCCGGGTACCCACTTCTACCCTGGCTCATGACGCCTGTGCTGCGGCCCCAGGATGCCTCTCAGGAAGCGTACAACCGTGCGCATCGCAAGACCCGGGCTGTTGTGGAGAGGGCCTTTGGGCTGCTGAAGACACGTTTTCGTTGCCTTGACCATACTGGGGGCGCCCTGCAATATGATCCCAAGAAAGTGATCGACATTATCATGGCATGTGCTGTTTTGCACAATTTTGCCATCCTGGAACGTGTCCCACGTTATGTGGACAGCCTGCCCTCTTCAGCCGTCGAGGATGAAGTCGATAATTTTGTGGGGCCCCCCAGTGAGTCTGGCCAATCTGTTCGAGCCAACCTGATCATGCAGCATTTTACTTAACTTTTTTCCCTGTCTCAAAATTCTGTGTGTCTGTGTTATCCTTTTTGTTAAATATGTTGTTTTGCCGTAATGTGGCATTACCTCAAAGTAAAACATTTAGACCTTAATTGTTGCCTAATGTATTTCATGTAGTTTCCTTAGCTTTAGATTTGCATTGTTACACCTCTTCAAACCAAAATTATCTGGTTTAGCCCAAGTTGTTTAAAATGTGTTCCCACTAAAAACGCCACAAGTATTGTAAGTGAGATTTTTTTTTTACTTAGAAAAGGAAAAATTATAGTGCTTAACAGAAAACATTCCACATACATCTGTGGTTACAAATGGATAACATTACAAAAAAAACATCGAGCACATCTACACCTGGAAGTGAGTGGCACAACCAAACAAGGACACCCAGTCCAAAGGCCAGCCTAGTCCAGTCATTAATATTGCCTGTGCCCAGGGATATTTGGGCATGGCCATAATGTCACACAAACATGTCTGCAAACAGGAGGAGCACCAACCAAATACATATTTAAAGCCATAAGTGGCCAGATACCCTCCACATAGACCTATGGCATTGGCTAGTGGCCTTAAGCATTACTCTAAGGAGCTATATGGGAGCAAATACAAAACACAACCTGCATGAGCAACACAAAATGGATTGTTTGAAACCTCAAAGGACAAGTAAATACAGTGGGGGTTAAGAGAAAAGATGTCCCACACACCCATGGCTTAATAGGGTGGCTGCCCATAATACCCAGGTGGAGGTCCAGGTGGAGGTCCATGTGAATGGGACCTAGCCTGGGCCATGGCAGCATTGTGAATTTGAAACTGCTCCACAATGTTTCTCTGCATATTGGTCATCTCAGCCATGGCTGACTGGATGCCATTACTTGCATTGACCACGTTGCTGTTGAGGGTACGCAACTCCGCGAGGATGCCCTGTAGACTGGTATGGATGTTGACCATGTCGGCATGCCTTTGCTCACGCTCTGTTACGAGCTGTGCGTCATAAGAGTCCCTTTGTTGGGTCCATAATTGAAGCAGGGCACTCTGCCTCCCCTGGGAAATTGTGGGGCGGCGTAATGGAGTCCGCCGCACAATTACCCTGGCTCTTGGGCGTGCCCTGCCGCGTGGTGTCGTCCCCTCAACAGCAACAGGCCTGCTTTGCAAATCCTCAGCAGCAGAGTGAACACTGGGGACTGTAGTGTCAGTCTCCCCATGTGCATGCACAATGGATGGAGATTCACTCTGCTGCTGAGGATTGGCCAGAGAAACATTATGGAGCAGTTCCAAATTGGGACCCAGGGGGAGGTCATCCGACGTGCCCTGCATGGAGACATCATCATCTTCCTCCATGTCCTGGATCTCTTCCATGAGTGTGCGGGTCTGTAGGGACATATAAAAAAAAAAGTGTAAGTTGGCGTCCAAATTTGGGATTCCAACAGTTTAACACATTCTTAATCACTTGGTAGTATTTATGGTACTAAATTAACTTACCGGAAATCTCTGATCTGGGCTCCTATGCTGTACGGACCTGGTAGGCATAACCAAACTGGGGGGTGAGTTTACCCTTGCTGAGGGATCATGCTGGGCTGAAGAAGAGAAAAAAAAACCACGTAAACACACACATAACCATTTTTGGGATAGGTAATCAAATATAGCTCTATTTGTAATATTAATCAACTCTAGAGCAATGGGGACATTTGTTAAAAGACACGCAAGTTTAGATAGGTGCAATGGCTCGCGCAAACTGCTAACTGACCTCCGTTCTAAGTCAGGAAGTGTACCCAGTCAGCATACAACTTTCAACGCACATTTTTGGATTTAGACTACCATTCGCTAGGTCCGGGGTACTCAAACAATTGTTGGAAAGGCCCATTTAAAGGTATGTGGTGAGAGGTGAATGTCTGGCCATGGTGCTGACGCAGGGGGTGTCTAGTTAGAAATAAACACACTGGTGGAGGGGCTGGAGATTTCAAAGTGCAAACTAATAAAGGCTGCTTGCCCTTGCTGGGCTGGATGGGGCAGAGCTGAGGGGACAGGGATTGGATGGCTAAAGGGGGGAGTTAACGTATTGATGGTGATGGGATGGATGGAGCAAATCTGTTACAAATGTATGGGGCTTATGTGGGGGGGGGGGCATGGGGGGACTGTGGCAGATGGGGCAGAGCTGGGGCAGCGGGACACGATTGTACCAAGAGAAAGATGTACCAAGTTACTGTGTACCTTGCAATGCCACTTCCTGTGCAGTACTTCATATTGCAATGCTATGTTTCAGGGAGCCATCACATTGGGCAGGAGAACAACCACTACATCGCCGATCAAGGGGGCAGCTCTGAGCACGTCAACACAGAAGTAACTGAGTGCAGGGCTGTCTAGGCAGGGGTCCTGGAATCTGGTGGCAAGGTCCGCATTGGGACCCCGGGCCGGCAGTTGAGTCTCGCTGCTCTAGGTCACATATGTTTGGGGGTGGCTAATGACATTGTTAACTCAAACACAACTCACACAACAAAAAGGCAACCCATACATAATGATGTGTGTTTTGTGATTGATTCCAAATATATCACTTTTCTGGAGAAACTTCATGACTTTAACAATCCAATTGGAAATTTGATGTTTGCCATAATGGCTGTGGGCCTAAATGTGTGATTCCCAGGGACCAAAAGAGGACACAAACAGGCACAGTAGTGCGAGGCCAAGCCAGGCAAACCATAGGGGCATCCCGTTATCTTGTTACTAGTGAACTGTAGATTATTTAGCAAACAGGCAAACATGCAGATTTAAGAGTACTCACCGTGGGTACGGGTCGGTGAGTCTGTGTCCCTTAGACCAGCATGTCCACCGACCGCGACCGGATGGAGAAGTCCAAGCACAATCTCCTCAGCAGGGGTAAACTCCAATTTAGATGGAAAGCCACCTCCAGTTTTCAGGCTGAAAAGAGAAAATCGTTTGGTACTCAGAAAAGGTGCATACAGTACATCCTAAACATTATATTTAGAGAAAACATTTATTTACCTGTAATTATGCCTTTTAATTTCTTTTTGCCGTACAGCATACTTCAGATCAGAGATTTTCTTCTGAATTTGGGACACATCTTTCCTCTCTTCCCCCGCTGCATTTACTTGTCGGAGAATGGTTTCAAACAATTCCATCTTGCGCTGCTTTGTGGTGTGTTTGGATTTGCTCCCATAGAGCTCGTCATAGTATAATGTAAGGCCACTAGCCAATGCCATATTTTGGTCATGGGAGAATCTCCCACTCAACTGGCCGCGGCGCAATGTGCGGCCAGATGGTTGGCTTGGCTGCTCCTCCATGTGTGCAGACACATGTGGTGACATTATGGCCTGGGGCTGGGTAGGGGAATGGCCGGATTGGTGGCTTCCCAATGACTGGACTGGACTGGCCAAGGGACTGGGTGTTCTGGCGTGGCTGGCCACCGAACTTCCAGGTGTAGATGTGGTCATGGTTGCAATTCTGGGCCCTCTTGGGGGGCTATGTTCCCGGCTGGTGCCAGGTCGGGGGCTCTGTTCCCGGCTGGTGCCAGGTCGGGGGCTTCTGGCCCTGGATGGGGTTCTTCGGGCCCTGTAGGGGCTTCTGGCCCTGGATGGGGTTCGGCGGGCCCTGTAGGGGCTTCTGGCCCTGGATGGGGTTCGGCGGGCCCTGTAGGGGCTTCTGGCCCTGGATGGGGTTCGGCGGCCTCTGGCTGGGCTTCTGGCCCTGGATGGGGTTCGGCGGCCTCTGGCTGGGCTTCTGGCCCTGGATGGGGTTCGGCGGCCTCTGGCTGGGCTTCTGGCCCTGGATGGGGTTCGGCGGCCTCTGGCTGGGCTTCGGGCCCTGGATGGGGTTCGGCGGCCTCTGGCTGGGCTTCGGGCCCTGGATGGGGTTCGGCGGCCTCTGGCTGGGCTTCTGGCCCTGGATGGGGTTCGGCGGCCTCTGGCTGGGCTTCTGGCCCTGGATGGGGTTCGGCGGCCTCTGGCTGGGCTTCGGGCCCTGGATGGGGTTCGGCGGCCTCTGGCTGGGCTTCTGGCCCTGGATGGGGTTCGGCGGCCTCTGGCTGGGCTTCGGGCCCTGGATGGGGTTCGGCGGCCTCTGGCTGGGCTTCTGGCCCTGGATGGGGTTCGGCGGCCTCTGGCTGGGCTTCTGGCCCTGGATGGGGTTCGGCGGCCTCTGGCTGGGCTTCGGGCCCTGGATGGGCTTCTGGCCCTGGATGGGGTTCGGGCCCTGCTGCGGGGCCTGGGTTGCCGAACTGCCCTACTTGAAGCCATGGCCGGTGTGGGCTCCCTTGTGCGGCCTCTTCTGGGGGCAGAGGTGGTGGGTGCTGCAGTTGGCTGCTTTTTGGCTGCAGGGGCACGTGGCTTTGGGCCCCTTTTTTGGGTTCCTGAGGGTCCAGGGTCCCTTGGTGGGGCCGAGGTGGTAGTCTTGCCTCTCAGCTTTCTCCTACCTTGCTGGGACCTTGTTGTTGGGCCCTCCGCGGTCTTGCTTTGCTGGGGTCGCTTGCTCATAGGCTTTTTAGGTGCCATCTTACACAAATGCTCAAAGAGAATGAGCTTTGGGTGCAGGGACCTTTAAATAATGAGCCCAGCGTGTGACGCCTATGCGCACGACTACGCGCTCGTACGAACGTACGTTCGAGCGGAACCAGGAAACCGCTGGGGTTTCACTTATCTGCTGCCTTGAAGAAGCATAAAGATGGCGCCCACTATCTTCACCCGTCAACAGGAAGAGATCCTCATGCTGGTAAGTGGCTGCCTGTGCATTTTAATCTAATAGTCAATGTTGGCCTAAATGTAAATGATGCGTTTGGAACTAGTTTGGGGTCTCTTAATGTTTAATCACTGGCTCCTCACACTTCATCCTCAAGGGCCGAGCCTGGCCACGTTTTCACCTGTCTATGCTGATGTCCTAATTCGGCCAATTGCTCCGGCTTAGCAACAGTTAATTAACCTGTGGAGTAGCGGGGCTAGCTGGCAAACCTGGCCTGTCTCGGACCTTGATGCGGATGTTTGAGGAACACTGTTTTCCTAAGCCATAAAAACACAACGGGAAGCCACACACGTGGTCCAAAAGCCTAAGCATTAGCCTACATCTTGGATGTTTAAACCATCCTAACATGCCATAGATGCAGGTGGGCTGATTCTTGATGTTGGCTATTATCTGTATGTACATGGTGTGTGATACATATAACATAAGACCAGACTCTCATTCACAGTCAACGTCCTCTTTAAGGCACTCCCCAAAAATGGCTGCCACTCGAAATGTGTGTGTTAATGACATTAAATTCTCAACTTGTGATGCAACACATATGGGTCTGTGTGTAAAAGTAAAAGCTCTGTGTCCATTATGTTTTTCAGATCATGCTTCAGCGCCGGTATGACTTCGCGCCCAATGTGTGCGAGAAAAGGGACATCGCCCGGGAGATCATCGCCGAGATACACCGTGTGACCAGCACCACCTTCACTCACACCCAGATAATGCAGCATTGGTCGGACCTGAAACGTCTGCACATGCCCCGGGTGCGGAGGTTTTTTGGAATCCATTTCCCAAGTAAGTACAAAGCAATTGCATGGTATATGTTCCAAATGTATAAGTTATGCCTTTATTTATAATGACTTTTCTTTGGTAGTGTTGGAAATGGATTTCAGAATTCGCCGCACCCGGAGGCGTACAGGCCGACCAGTGCTGCATGAGTCTGCATCTGTGAGTGAAGGTGGTGGATCTCCCGGGCGACGGACCTACCCCTCCTCTGTGGCCTCCTCAGACCAGCCCCTGGACCTTACCACAGAGGAGGGGCCAAACCGCGTGGGCGTGGAGTCATACCTGGCCACGCATGGGGAAGGCTCTGGTATGTCACTCTTCATGTATAGGCACAAAGATATACATGGCAGGCCAAAAACTAAGTTATCCTTTATTATGTATTTGTAGAAGCTTCTGGAGCGGGTGAGATAGTGGAGGAGGAGGCAGCAGAGATGCTGGAAGTCGATCCTGGCGAAGGTGAGTGATGTCAGCCAGACTGGGAGCCAGATATGTTGGGAATAGTGACTCTCTACAAGTACTAACCAAATGTCACATGTTTCTCCAGGGACTTCTTCACAGCAGAGCCAGGACCAAGGGCAGCCTGTTGGCCCCAACCAGCCATCTGTCGGCCACCAACTCCGTAAGTCTCCATGCCATTATTCATATTAATGTTTGGTTAGCTAATAACACACACATAACTAAAAGCGTAGCCAATGTGTAGTTCACACTTTCATGTGGGCACTTCGTTAGCTTAAAGAGGACCCTAACTTGTATTAAGAACCAAAGAATTAGCCATCACACTGTACCTACAGATTAGAAACATGGAAAAACACCCTTCACCCATCTAATGCATGTTATTAGACTGAACCAAACCAATATTGGGGAATATGGAATGCGCAATATTTACAGGCAGCATGGGATACAGATTGAAAAAAGGAAGGTGCTGCCATGCATTGTGTGAGTGATGACCTTTCCCTCAACCCAGCTATGCTCGGGATTCCCAACGCAACACTGTAACCTACTCCCCTGTACTTTATCCAACTCTCCACTCCTCATTAAGTGTTATGCTTCAGAGTCCAGATGGCGGCGCTGTAATCCCAAAAAAACCCTATTTAACTTTGAGGTGGTGCAGAATCATTTGTGAATAGTTATTGGTTTTCATAAAATAATGTGGAAGGTCCGGTTTAAGGAGTTTAAACACTTACCTGTGTGAAATGCATTAACTGTATCCCTTGGAAGAATGACATATGTCATGCATTTACATGTATTTGATTAACCCTAAATCTATTTCCAGCATACAAACCGGTCTGGGACTCCTATTTATGTTTCTTTCTCTATTGGTTACAGGGTTGATCCCCCAAACTTTGGCGGGCAAAAAAAAAAGAATGAAGGAGTTGGTGGCCGAGCTGCTGGCCATACAGGCGACGTTGGGGCCAACAGATGAAGAAGAGGATGATGAATAGTGCCCTTGGTCCTGGCTCCTTTGTTTAACTTGCTTTTCAAGTTTTTAACATTTTAAAAGGTTTTTTTTGCATTTTTAAAAAACCAAAAAAATATGTTTTTTAAAAAAACACTTAAAAAAACTAAAAAATGTGTTTTACTGTTAAAAAAAAAAAAAAAACTTTTAGATGTGTTTTACTGTTCAAAACAACTAAAAAAATTATATGTGTTTTACTGTTAAAAAAAAACCAAAATTTTATATGTGTTTTACCGAGCCCAAAAAAAAAAAAAAAAAATTAAAAAAAAAAAAAAAAAAAAAAAGAGGTTTTGAAAATTAGTTCTAACAAAACCAAGCAAATAATTTCAATAAATTCGTTTTTAAGCCTTCCTAAATGTGTCTTTTCTAATATGCACACACCCAAAAAATAACACAAACCAGAAACAACACGCTTAGAAACATATAGACATATGTACATTATGTGATTTTCTTACGTTTTAGGGACCGAGAAAGGAAGTTGGATGCAGCCGCTAAGGGGTTTAGGTAAGTTTGAGGGACCGAGAAATGAAGTTGGATGCAAGCGCTAAGGGGTTTAGGTAAGTTTGAGGGACCGAGAAATGAAGTTGGATGCAAGCGCTAAGAGGTTTAGGTAAGTTTGAGGGACCGAGAAATGAAGTTGGATGCAAGCGCGAAGAGGTTTAGGTAAGTTTGAGGGACCGAGAAATGAAGTTGGATGCAAGCGCGAAGAGGTTTAGGTAAGTTTGAGGGACCGAGAAATGAAGTTGGATGCAAGCGCTAAGAGGTTTAGGTAAGTTTGAGGGACCGAGAAATGAAGTTGGATGCAAGCGCTAAGGGGTTTAGGTAAGTTTGAGGGACCGAGAAATGAAGTTGGATGCAGCCGCTAAGGGGTTTAGGTAAGTTTGAGGGACCGAGAAATGAAGTTGGATGCAGCCGCTAAGGGGTTTAGGTAAGTTTGAGGGACCGAGAAATGAAGTTGGATGCAAGCGCTAAGAGGTTTAGGTAAGTTTGAGGGACCGAGAAATGAAGTTGGATGCAAGCGCTAAGAGGTTTAGGTAAGTTTGAGGGACCGAGAAATGAAGTTGGATGCAAGCGCTTAGAGGTTTAGGTAAGTTTGAGGGACCGAGAAATGAAGTTGGATGCAAGCGCTAAGAGGTTTAGGTAAGTTTGAGGGACCGAGAAATGAAGTTGGATGCAAGCGCTAAGAGGTTTAGGTAAGTTTCTGGTTGAGGGTGCGCATGCGCAAGATCTTATAAACATACGAACGCACGAATCTAAGAGGCCAAAAACCAATGAAAGACAGAGGCAAACGCAAGTAATTGGAAGAGGTGGACGATGGAAGCAGCAGAAAAAACAGGCTGCCGCCGCAACAGGTGAGCACATGAACGTGATTTTTACGATTGCCAACTGACTGAGGCAAGTTCGGGAGATATCATACGAACGGACGTATCTTTTAGGATAGAAACGTATTTGCTTATTGAATCACTCGCAAGTTCATACGAACGCACGAGCGGACGTGAAAAATAGGATGATCGTGAGCCAAATCCAAGCTGTTACATGTTTCTTTGAATCAACCCAATTGTCTATACACGAGTCCTGTCATTCCTTCAAGAAGGCAAATCATCTGAGCACTGTCAGAATAAATAGTGGTGGAAACAGCCCACTCACCCTGCCAGGAAATGATTAATAGAAGACTCTGGATGCAAAACATTTACTTGACAAAGAATGGATAATTACACTTAGAAGCGATTCTGTAGGAAAGCTGGGCTGTTACTCCCAGGAGCATCCTAAAACCTCCCTCCATCTACAATCCACATGCTCCAGAGAGCAAGCGCTCAGCATTATCGACCAGGTCAAGCTTTCTCTTTAATGATGGCTGTATACATGTCTAGTTTAACTGCAGCGAATTACACTGAAACAGCTACACCATAATTAGTAAAATCCTATAATGAGCTAAATCTACTTTATAAAAACTAAGGCTGTAAAGCGGAATAAAACCCAGGAATTTGACTTTCCTCGATTTTGTTCCGTTCCCGCAGGGCATCACGAATCGGGATACTATGATAAGGAAATATGGTTTAAAATTTGACCAATCCACCATTATGTTTTAGAGGGTGCCATGAATGGGGATCGATGCTCCACATTTGGTGGGATTGTCCAATCGCCCACGCCACATGGGACAGAGCCTATAAACTGCTATCTGATGTCCTCCATATACCCTGTGTGGGTGAACCTTGGGAGGCACTCCTATCACTCAGGAACACAAAGTCAGAATGGCAGTTAATACACCATATCCTATCAGCAGTGAGGCTGTCGATAGCTAAAAACTGGAAAACCCCAACATACCATGGCCAGAAATCCAGAATAGGATCTCAGATATCATGTGTAATGAAAAAATCAACGACACATATGATAAGTTCCTCAATGTCTGGAGCCCGTGGATAGAACGCATAGGGCTAGGTACCTACCAAACAGATCCGTCATTCCCGGTATAGCCCCCACACCCACTCAAAGCAAGAACAACATCCAACCCCCCCCCCCCCCCCAGTTGACCAACTTGTGTCCCTGGACCCCCACACCACCCTCCTATCCTTCTCCCCTTCTATCTATCCCTCTAGCTAGATCCTCATATCCCCCTGCTCGTTACCTCTGTTAAACCCCAGGGAAGATACACAGGTAGTATCCAAGATAGTTTTAATGAGCGCCCATGAGCTCAGAACTTTCGTGAGCTATATTACGCTAATTTTGGAATAGATAAAATGTATGATAATATAATTCACCCAAAACAAAGTTTCAAGACACTGTGGATGAAATGTTGAATTGTGTACGCTGCCTATCTGTATTTAACTATGTGAACTATTCAGATCACTGTAATTTCAGTACGCATGTCTACAAATGTACGCTGTATAATGTACAAACTTCAATAAAAACTTTGTAAAAGAAAATTTGACCAATCCAGTTTCAATTCATTTCAATCTGATCTATATAATTTCTATTCAGCAGAGTCCTACTTTAAAGCTTAAAACTGTCCTTGGAGCTAAATGTATATATAGCTTGTCTCAGCTTACACACTGGCAGAACAGCTGTCATGCATCTATCTTAAGCACATACACTGGTGTATAGAAATGTAAAATGCATTATGTCATATGTACTTTTAGATTTGTACACTGTGATTGGTTACAACAGACTATAGGGTCGATTTAAAGAAACATGTAACAGCTTGGATTTGGGTGCCGATCATCCTATTTTTCCCGTCTGCTCGTGCGTTCGTATGAACTTGCGAGTGATTCTATAAGCAAATACGTTTCTATCCTAAAATGTACGCCCGTTCGTATGGCAGTTCGGGAATCAGACCTATGTCAGTTTCCATCCTGAATTTTCCGTTTCATTTCTCAGGTTGCAACATTGGTTTTGCCCTTTTTCCTTTTTTGTCTGGACGTAAATCCTTCTGATCTTGCGGCTGCGCACTACAAACTTACCTCATTAAAGTGCATTCTAAATATTTGGTCTTATTTTTCTTTATTTCATTCATTTTGTAGTAACCAACCATTAATGAATGCATTTGCATAAGTAAATCTTACTTTGTTTAATTTTTAGTTAACTTGCATTTTTTACTTGTGGATTTAATTTTAATATTTTGGCTTCAAATGGTACAACTTAAAATTTTGTGTGTGGTTACCCACACCCTCTACATACAGATTGCTCTCAAATATAAAAAAACACCCAGCAACTTCTGCATGTTATGAGTCTAGAAACAGCCAAGATGGCGGCTCAGGTATTCTCGGGCAGCCTGCAAACAGAAAGGGCCTTGTGACTGTGTTGCTCTGCATTCTTTGATTTCTGACCTTTCCGTGCCCCCAGCTCTGCTGTGTCTGTGCAAAATACAGCAGTAACCCACATCCTGCACTTTATCCCGCTCTCCTCTCCTCAGTAAGTGTGATGCATCTGACCAAAGATGTGCTTAAATAATTAAACAAAGCAAAGGTAAACAACTACACCAATAAATGCAATCTAAAATATTATTCTAGTACATCAATTTAAAAATAAATAACAAAGGACATAAGTTTCTTTAATTAACGCAAATATATTGCAAAATAAAGGTTTACATGCAAAGGACTAATTAAGGTCCACATTAAAATGCTTTTATAAGGCATACATGAATCAGGTATGCATTGCCATACAATTTATGGCCTCGGCCATGCTGATACATGCAGTTCATTGGAGCTCAAGACGCGCAGACTCCTCCACATAGCCAAAAAACCTGTTCAAGAACAGCAATCCGACTGCTAAAAGGTGTCGGCAGTGGCTTTCTTTTAAAACGTATTCAGAGGTTGGAAAACTGTTCTCTGAATCACACTTAAACACATTCGATTATCCTAAGTTTTACGTTTTGATCCTAAGTTTTAGGATTTGATCCTAAGTTTTACGTTTTGATCCTAAAATTTAGGAACGAACTTGCAATGATCGTAAGAGCATATACGCATTCGTACGTAGGCTCGTGCGAGTCGGAAATGGCCAAAAAAACAGGAAAAAATGACTAACACCCACCCAAACTTACGATTCTCGATCCGAAATCAATTAACTTTTGCTCTTTGAATCGAGGGGTATGTGTCCATAAATGTTTCCTCTGTTTGACTATAAAATAAAAATCCAAGCGACTCTAAGGACAGACGCTGTTTAAGAAGAATGGTAACGCACATGAGGGTTGATTCAGAGCCCCTTTCTCAACATTTTTTGGGAGGTTTTGCCACCATACGAAAAATCACTCAGAAATGAAAACTCTTCACACAAAAATTCTCGCGGAAAAAAGACTCTGCTGAATCAGACAAGGGGAAAAAATGGACGAGAACGGACATTTTCACGCAAAAAAAATGTTGAGAAATGGGCTCTGAATCAACCCTATGGTGTCTGTGTTCTGAATTACATAATCAAAGATGACATGGCCAATTTCCCCGACAGCCCCGCTCTGTGAAGCCACCAAGAAAGCCCAGAATAACACATCTGTTCCTTGTTCCTATGGCACATTAGTGTGCGCGCAGCCAATCAGAACTGTTTTCCATGTTTATTTAATTTGGCAAAGGCTCTCATTGCCTTCACTGGGAATCGCACTTTGCGGCATCCCCCGCGTCCCCTGAATGTCTGGGGTGGGAACGCGCATACAGCCCGAGGATGCAGGGGATGCAGCAGAGCGTGCTCTCCATTGAAAAAATGAGTCAAGACGTACGGCTCTCATCAGACAAGAGCCTGCACATGTGCCATTGGACCGGGGAAAGTTAAGTGATTACCGGCACCCTAGGCGGTTTCACAAAGTGGGGCATCATGATACTGGATGCCATAGGGGAAAGTCAACGACTAGCCATGGAATCCAGATTTCAGGGAGGTTTTTGGTGGTTTTGTTCCGCATGAACCAAAACCTTTGACTCTAGGGATGGGTGAAATCCCTCCTCAGGGGTATTCTAATTTGGGGTGCACTGCTGTGTGAAACCCCAGGGATCACAGGTTAAATTACCTAGTTCCCTAATCCCAATGCGTCGCAGGCAGCATCCCCTCATCTGCTGCATGTGCCGGTGCAAGTCATATCTGATTGGATGGGAGGGTGGAGCTGGAGAGAGTGGCCAACAGGACAGGAAGGCAAAGACTTTAATAAAAATTCTATGCCTTTCAGTCATATACATTCATGGCTGCATGCCAGACCATATGAACATTGTGAAGGTAAGTTTTAGGAGAAAGCTCTGCATTTACCCATCCATGCAGTGAGACAAACTACAATCTAGTGAACACATGTAAAATGCACCAGTGACACACTAGGAGGCAGTGAGTGCACGCATGCTGCTGAATAAAGCTGTTTTTGAGATTTTGCTCCTTTCCTGTAGCCAAGCCCTTGGGTTTCTTCCGTTCACGACCACCTTTTTTTTTTTGCATTGAGGGATTTACCTACTGTAGCTCCACCCCTCTTACATCAGACTGCCGATGCGTGTATGTACAGGAGGATAGCTGCTCCCCGATATGCTTGTTAGTCTTTTCTTCATTTCTTTGTATAGGTCCATCTTTCAGTGCTACAAAAAAGGTTGTGAATAAATTAAATCCAGGGGCTGGGGACACAGAAATGGTTGAATCAAGATGAATCCAATACAAGGCAGGTAGGCAAGCAATTATTTGTTTGTACACTTAGAGGCTGATTCATCATTAGCGGCAGGTAGCGACAGATGAGCGTCTGTAGCAGGCATTTTCAGAGTGCCCGCTAGTAGTCGCAGTGCTCGGCCGCAGGTCGCTACTTTATAGCGACTCAGTCGCTGTTCAGTAATGTTGAATACATTGTGAGGAGTCACTATTTGACCAGTACAGCGCTGTATGGGAGCGCATGTTAGCGACTGCTCATAGCGACCGACTCACACCATATTCAGGAAAAAAACAGCTTCACAAATCTCTGCCGCTGAAAAATATTTGTTTGAAGCCCAGAGCGCAGGAGGCGGTGTGTTTAAAGTCTGTTTTCAAGCATCTATCCATTAGTAACAAAGCAAAAACATATGGAATTACATTGTAACAACATTGTAACATGAACACTTTAATGCCAGACCTGTAATGTCATTTTTGAGGAAATATTTAAAAAATGAAAAAATTATGAAAAAACTGCTATTTCAATGCCAGAAGAGGTCACAGAATTATTTCTATTGTTTTTGAAAAAAAAAAAAAAAAACCCGTTTAAAGAGAAGAAAAGGATCATCCATTGAAATGTATGGGAGAGCGACAGGTAGCGAGAGGTCATACCTGGCGCTGTGCAAGGCTGAACGCTGGCGCTGTTCGCTGAGGCTGTGAAAATGATGAATCAGACGCTACATGGCGCTTTTCCAGTCGCTAAACAGATTCTGCTTGATAAATGTGTAATTGCGTGCCGTGTCCGGTGTTGACCAGTCGCTATCTGTCGCTACCTGTCATTAACCTGGCCCTACCTGACGCTATCCCTTCTTAAATAAGGGCCTTAGCCTGGGAAATCCCTTTAAAGCAGACCAACAGTCAAAAACTACTTAAAACAGACCACACAACAAACAGTGCTCATACGCATCCTTCCCCGGGGCAATTTAGATTGCTGCACATAAAAATTCATTTACCTTTTTCTAACTCCTGCTGTAGTAAATGTTAGGAACAAATTGGCCGCATATACATTTGCAGGCCACCTGCTAACAGGAAATGCTGCTGGGCTTCCTGTTACTGAGCATTGTCAGTTATGTCAGTTGAATCCACCATGGCTGATATTCTGGGAGAGGAAGCTCCAAAATGGCCGCTACCTTTCTTTTCTAACTGTGCCAGGCTGTTGGTTTGATTTTACAGAGGAACATTGGAAAATGGATATTCCTCTTAAACATCCCCCCCCCCCCCACTGCCTTTTGGATGTCGGCATTATCTAAAACGCTGACATCTGGCAGTATTCCTACCCCCTTTCCACCCCCCCCCTTAGTCGTTGCTGAGTGAATGCTGCTGCTTTAATGGTACTCACTATTCGCTGTCTGCTCTTTAAAGTGGACCAAAACCCCCGCCGATCGGCCCCGGAATCTATAAGATTAGAGGGTAGCGGGGGATGCGGCCACCAGCGCACTTGGAGCCACTGGCCTTAGACGAAGGCTTAGACGACGCAATGTCAGCAGCTCCAAGTGTGCTGATTGGATGAGTGGCATAAGCCGTAGGACCGGGAAGATGTTAGTTGGCTTCGGTGATCTGGGGGGTTTCACACAGCGGGGCACCCCCGATCGGGGGGGGCCCAGGGGAAAGGACCAAAACCCAGGATAGTCAAAATCCTGGGTTCAGGTCCACTTTAAATTTACCGCAGCACTACGCGAGATCTGCTCCGAGTGTCATTGCAACCTATGGGTGGCGCAGTGCGTGAGGGGCAGGCAAGATGGTGCTGCAGGACCGAAGAATGCCGAAGCGCAATGCCATAAATGCCTAAAAAAACAACCCCAAACAGTCCAGTGATCCCATGGCACCAGCTCAATTTTTTTTAATTATTTAAAAACGAATGGTAAAATAATTATAACCGTCCCAGCCCTTTGAAATGTATGGGATAAGGCCACACAGTGAAGGGTGAGCGCATGGTCTTATTTGGCACTACTTAGGGGTTTATTTATCAAGGGATAGCGCTAGGTAGCGCCTCATAGTGGCAGGCAGCGTCTGGTGAACACCGGGTGCTGTACGCAAAACTACATTTATAAAAGCCAATCTGGTGAGTGACTCTAACAGTGCCATGTAGCGTCCGACACTGTGTGTGCCTGTTTTTTTGTTGAATATGGTGTGAGTCACTGAGAGAATCGGTCGCAATGAGCTGGTGCTACCTTTCGCTCCCTGCAACGCTTTACTGGTGTTAGCGTGCCCAACATACATTACATTCATCAATGCCGGCCAGGTTACTACAGCGACTGAGGTGCTCTGTTACAGCGCCCAATAGCCGATTACAGTGTCTACTAGTGGTTGCTCTAAGCGCCGCTATACAGACGCTCATCTGGCGATAGCTGGTGCTAGTAATGAATCAGCCTGTTAATATATCTTTATTGAGTATCTTGTGCACATGAGATTTAGGTGTTTATTTTAGAAACGCCAAGGCCAGGTAGTGCAAGATGAGTGTCAAGTGAATGTCAGGTCCTGGTGTATTATTGAGGGCCTTATTCATTAAGGGATCAAGCCAGGTAGTGGCTATTTAGCGACAGGTAGCGAGAGGTAGCAAGAGAACACCGGCCACAGCACGCAATTACACATTTATGAAGCCGGTCCTGTTGAGCGACTGGGATAAAGCCATGTAGCGTTAGATTCATCATTATCCCAGTCTCAGCGTACAGCGCCTGCGTTCAAACTTTCAGAGCGCCACGTATTACCTCTCACTACCTGGCGCTCTCCCATACATTTCAATGGATGTTCCTCAAATCCCATTGCTCACCCCTTTTTGTTTTTTTGTTTTTTTTTTTAATACTAGAAATGTTTAGGACGACATTCTTCCTGAACCGTATGTATGTTTTTGAAGGTTTATTTTTTATAACCAAAAATGTATTTTACTTGTCTGGCATTAAAGTGTTAATGTCACATTCCTCCAACATTGTCATTCCCGTATTTTTCGCTTGTTTAATGTTGTTCATGTGTCTAAACGAATCACTTTAATCTCACCATGTCTGACGCTCTATCCCTCAGTCACAAAAATTACAGCGCCAACGAAAATTTTTTCTTACAAAAATCTTGTTGAATCTGGGTTAGAGTGTCGAGGGCCAGTCGCTTTGACCAGCCTACCTGTCGCTGCCTGGGGCGCTGTACTTTTAATACATGTGTTGTAGGCTTTTTTATTTATTTTTTCTGCAACGCCTAGAGTCGCTGTTCCAGAATAAGCTGCAGACAATAGATGGGCGGTTCTGAGTGTACCAGCATTAACATTAAAACCTTATTAAAGTTACCATTAACCCATTAGTTTGTAGAATGTGAAACACATTGTTACCCCTAACATAATAGAAACATTTAAATGTGTTCCAACCTATTACTGTTGTTAAATATAAAACAAATACACATATCTAGTTAGATAGACATGTCTACATGTATAGGTTAGTATATATGCAATCAAGTAGAATGCCAAAAGTTGTACATTTTCCCAAAAGTTTATTTTGACAAATAAAAGCAACAAAATATCCAGCCTCATTTTAAATAAAATATTAATGTGCCCAAAACTTTATTCTGTGGGTGGCCTTTCTTGTGCGGACTGATCTGTAGGGGCCGTGTTGGGGGACAACAGTGCAGTAAAAAAAAATAGACTGCTGCTGCATTAGCTGATGTAACAACAACAAAGGTCCTGGCGATCGATGGAGCGGCTGATAGCAGTGACCAATTCTGGCAGTGGTTGATTCCTCAGTTCGAGTACCTCTTGCCTCAGGTCACGAATTTGTTGTTGGTCCACCAGTTGTTTTTCCAACGCCGCAATGCGCTCCTGGAGTCTATCACGCGGCTGTTGGTGACTGTAGGCCTCCAACATCCGGCTCCCTAACTCATAAAGTTCAGCACTTGTGGGGACACCCCTTGTTGTTGGTTGCGTAGTGGTCTATAATAAAAAGTTATAGGAAAAATTACTGTCTGCATTTGGCATATAAGGCTCGATTCAGAGAGACGAAAAAAAAACTTCAGTTTTAGTGCCGATCTGTTTTTTTTTGTGAAATGTTTCCGTTCTCGTATGCGATTCTATGCATGCATTGAAAACCTTCTGTAAAGTTTCCGTCCGTTCGTATGGCAGATTACGAATACGAGGATGTAATTTTCCATCGTGACTTTTCCGTTTCATTTTCACATGTTACAACGTTGGCTTTCGTTTTTGCCCTTTTCCCATCGTATCCTCCAACGAATCGTTCCCGTTCGATTCTGTTTCCCTTTTTCAATAAATATTCGTCCAGACGGAAATCCTTACGATCTAGCGCCTGCGCACTACAAACTTAACAAAACGTAATTAAAATGCTCGCCTACATATTTGCCACCCTCACTTCTACTACAATGTTTAGCTAAATCACTTAGCACTATCCTCCATCTTCCCATTTGGACCCTTAAAGCTCACCCAAACCACTTAGCACTATCGTCCATCTTCCCTTTTGGACCCTTAAAGCTCACCCAAACCACTTAGCACTATCCTCCATCTTCCCTTTTGGACCCTTAAAGCTCACCCAAATCACTTCTCGGCTATGTGAATATTCATCTTTAAATATTTCTGGGCACATTAGTTTTGTGTTAATGTATTTTGTAAATGAAATGACACTGTAACATTTTTTATTTTTGGATTCCATCATAAAATATAAAATTTTTAAACATTTAGAAAATGTCTAATTTTTACAACTATAAAAAACAAAATACATAGCAATGGCAGGCCACAGAACCTTATTCTTCATCTGTGGTCCCCAACGAGTTGTGCAGCTCCTGCATCGCGCCCACCAACTGAAAGACCCTGACACTCAGTTGTGCCACTCTGGCACGTGTGTTCCCTGTTAAAAAACGTAAATTAAAATATTGGTACAACCTTGTTTGGGTCATACTGCAGTGCCCCCCCCCCCCCCCCCCGTATGGTCCAAACACCTAAATCTGGACTTCAAAAGCCAGAGGGCCCTCGCCACCACGGCCCGGGTTTTGCATAGTGTCCGATTATAGAACCCCTGGCCCGCATTCTGCAGTCAAAGAACGGCCATCAGTAGCAAGGGCAGGAGTGGATATCCAGAATCCCCTGAAAGAATTTAAAAATAATAACATAAAATACACATTCTAAGCTGCAATATTGTTTAACATGTCATCAAGGGCTAAAAACATCAATAGGTTAAGTCATGAATCATCAACTATATTCACTGCCATACAGTGAAAATGGATAGATGGAACGTGAGAAAACTTACCCAGGAGCCATCCACCAGATAATTCTCCTGACTCAAACTGACGAAATAAGCCGGAGCTCTGCAATATATAAGCATCATGGGACGACCCTGGATGCCCAGCAAGAACACTGAGGAATCGCATAGCTGGACCAAAGACTGCTTGTATGTTGTGTGAGTGGCACATCTTGCAGTTCCTGCAACCAAATATAAAATAATTACACAAAGCAAAGGTAACCGACTAAAACAATAACTCCTACAACAAATTAAGATTCAAGTTCAACAATCCAAATATAATTCACAAAGGACATAAGTCTAAAAAAATATAGCAATTATATGGATGTGTGGGAAAATACATGTTTACATGCTAAGGACTAATTAAGGTCAGCATTAAAATGCATCTAGAAGACATACATGAAATGTATTGATTCAGGTATGCATTGCTATACAATTTATGGCCTCGGCCATGCTGATACATGCAATGCCTTGGTGCTAAAGGCGCGTAGACTCCTCCACGCAAAACATGTTCAACAATAGCAATTTGAGCCCTCAAAGGTCCCGTAAGTGGTTCGGAAATGAAACGGATTTATAGGGTGGTGGCCCGTCGGAAATCAGCTCTCTGAATCAGACGGATCCCATCCCAACAAAGGAAGTTATCTGAACGTATGAAAAATTTCCGATTTTGTTTGGAAAATTATCCGAACTAACGGAAATGTTCCGATTTGCTTCCGTTCATCGAAAGCACATATATGCATTTTCCCGAACCTTCGTACGAATAAAAAATGAAAGAAAAAAAGCAAAAAAAAAGACTAACACCCACCCAAACTTTCATAGACAGCTACGGAAGTCTGGACGAATGTGTCTTTGAATCGAGGCTACACACCTATATAATCAACATCTTTTGTTCTAGTAACATTTACCGTTTGCGCTGGCTCAGTAGGCTTACCACATGGCACTTGGGAGGAGGCCACATCCAGGGTTCCCATCAAGGTTGCCTGCTAAGATCAAAGTATGGTGTATGTAACATGTTTTTAAAAGACTATAAAAAAAATCACTTACATTTATCACAACCTGAATCAACTGATCTATGTTACCTGAGTGTAATGGCGGCAACATCACATATGCTTAATTGAAAAATATTGTTAGTTTATAACAAAGTTTATTGTGTATCAACTTTGTCTAACCTATAAAGATTTTAGAAATCTAACCTTGATCCACACACCCTTAACATATTTGTGGATTATAATAGAAAGTTAGTAATTGCAATATATGGGAAAACTCATTGTGTGGCCACAGATCATTTGCACATTATTAGACACACATACCAGCCACATCGGAGATGTCCAGACTCAAGCCATCACTAGAGCTTTGCCCTACAAATACATGGGTCATACGAAATGTCAATAGCCCTCATACATGTAATGATGTAACACATCCTAAGAAAAATATATCAAATAACATGCTTACCCTCATCCCTAGCAGCCGCGCTTTGAAGGGCCCTTTCAGGACCAGCACTTCCTGTATTTGGGCCTAACGAAAGGAAACATAATTGCTCTTAGTTTAAGGTGTCATAGTAGTGCTTCCATATTTTGGAACATTTTGAACATTTGGTTATTAATCCAAAAATCCCAGACAGCTGTAAATGTGATGTGGCATGTTTTATCCCATAACTTATTTTTTATTTACACATTGACAAACAACATGTATAAAGGGTACAGTATGCTTTGCACTACACACCAACAGTGTCCTGTAGGCCTGCAACACAGGAAGTGGGGTCCAAAAATGAAGCTGGGCCTACAAATCAAAAACATAATACATCTAAATCCAGACCTTTATGTATTTTTTTTTAAAGCAAAATAAAGGCATACACTTACTGGCTTCCAAAAAGTATGTGAAATCATGAGGAGACGCTGATCCAATTCTGAGGGCATCTTTATTAAAATATAATGAACAAGTAGCCATTGTTAATGTGTGCACTATAAAGAACAATCCAGACCTAGACCAGCAAACATTATAATTGTGCCTCTTTACTTTCAACATCAGACTGGGTTAATGTAGAGGCTGGTAGAAGGGCAGGAATCTGGGAACCATCTACATCTGTCTCCTGTGATTCCTCATGTGCCACTAAGGTGAAAAAAAGTTAAATGTTATAAAAACATTACATAGGTCTAATATGATACTTACCATGAGCTACATTTGGGATTAGAATGAGGTTACAAACAAATATGGTTCAGCATGATTAATCACAATCATTAACAGTGTATTGACACTCTACCTTCATCCCAGCCTGTGGTGTCATCCCCAACATTCACACCCAGCAGCCGACAAAGGGGGATCTTGCACTTCAACATCTCCTCATATGGCCTGTATTTACTCTTTGGAGCCTGCTTCGTCCCACTGTCAACAAGAAGATCAGACTTCATCTTTTACATAAGGGCCCTTTGCAAAATGTAGAAGCGTTATTTGCAGGCTGTGCCACTACGGGGATATTGAGATGAGCTAGTAAGCTGCTCACCAATGGCATCCCACAATTTGCTCCTTTCTTGTTTGCCTAAACACTGACTTTGGGAGCCAAATAATAACTCCCACTTAGCCAGTGTCAGACGCACAAGAGTATTGTTATCTGCCAAATTAAATTCTGGCTCCCTCTTGGCATACGCACACTTGGGCTTGGGTGGGGCACCACCATCAGCCTGCACCCTTTTCCTCGACGAAGGTCTGCGGCCACCACGCACACCACTGGTACTGGGAGCCTCAGGAGACACAGCAGTGGCAGGCAGATTTCCAGAATTTGGCTCCATCCTGTTGCTGCAAACACCACCAAACCACAAACACACAAGGACGCATGCAAACTACAGAATGGCAACAATTGCAGATTGTGTCTGGGAGTTTTTATGTGCTTTATGAACCAATCGCAAACAGGGCCAGTTAATTGATAGAGACATACAATACAGGTTTGTGTGTATCTACATCTTGGCAACAATAAATAAGGTATCATCAACAAATGGTTGAAGACAACAAAGTCATCAAGAAGCTACTTACACAACCAGATTCACATGAGTAATTACTTCTAACCATATATCTGAGCAACATTTGAATTGGTGTTACAAAAACGGCTATTTGAAAATTTAAATTTGTACCTTGGACTGGCCCATAGATGTCTGTGCGACCATATCCGCACAACGACGCTATTATTGATCCGCTAGGCGTTTCCGCTACACCTGTGGTAAGCTAATTACAGACCAGAAACAGCTATGAAACGCATGAGGCGGCAAAGCAGACCATACCTTTGGATAAGTTAAGTATATATATGGATAACATTAATCATTCTTATCTTTAAATGCTGTGGCAAAGGCTGTGGTGTTTGGTGCATGTAGCTTTCACATAGGTGCCAGGAACTGGCTTGCTGGGTGTCTTTATTACTGTCTGTGGCATCAGTGTTGTTTCTTTGGGAAATTTGTTTTGGTGGCATCTGCAAATATTGTGTATTTTGGGGATTGTGCAGCAACTCCCCTCTTGGTTGTGCCAAACTTGGAAAGCATAATTTTAGCAGGCTGATGCTTGTTTCCACTATACATCTTCTTTTGTGGTGAGCTGCATTTGTGTGTTTGCCAAATGATTTTGATTGGTTGTGTATGTGGATTGGTTGTGTGTGTGTGTGTGGGAAGATCGTTGGATTTTTATTTTGGGAGTGCATGAGCTATGGCCAGGGAGTGTGATGTGGATGTGGGGGTTATGATGTTTGGGGTATGGATGTGTTGTTGTGGCAGCACAGAGGAAGGTCAGGAGTCAAGGGAAGAGGGTGCTGTGAGGCTTAGGGCACCCCAATCCTTTGGCACCCAGCTCTCTGTATGGGATTTAAGTGACGAGCAGATCAGAAGCAGATTTCGTCTGAATCGTGCAGCACTGCAGTCCCTATATGATCAGATTATGAACAAAATCGATCCATCCACCAGACACACCCAATCCATCCCTGGCATTGTTCGCCTTTGTGCCATGTTAAATATAGTGGCCCGGGGCAATTTTCAGGCAACCTCAGCCCTCCTCAGCGGGATCAACCAGGCTACAATGAGCCGTATCTTTACAAGGTAGTCCTGGCTATTTGCGATCGTATCCCGGTATATATCAAATTTCCTGAGGATGAGGAGGAGGTTGCCAATATTAAACGTGCCTTCTACCGCATGGGAGGGATACCTAATGTGCTAGGGTGCGTGGATGGTACACATATCCCTTTCCGTCCTCCCCGTGCACAGGAGCTGCATTATAGGAAAATGAAACAATTCCATTCCATGAATGTCATGGTGGTATGTGACCCAGACATGAAGCTGAGTGCCGTGAAATCTGGCTTCCCCGGCTCATGCCATGATTCTTACGTGCTCCACCAATCAGTCCTGTGCCAGAAGTTTGAGACCAATGAAATGCCACCTGGATGGCTACTGGGTAATTATTAATCATAGACAGAATAACAATCACATTATTTTATCACAAAAAAAAAATATATATGTCTATTTTTATTGTAGACATACTGGTCTGGCTACTTTACTAATTGCTGTCTCTCACTTTCTTTATTCTACAGCGGACATGGGATATATACATTAATGTTCTGTGCCAATAAATATGAAAAATAATCTTACAATAAATCTATTTACATATAAAGTGCTTAGTGCTAAATAAGTGCATCTATCGCCAATATCTCACGTGCTAAAGGATTTCCTGAACCCAATAATCATCATAAAGTGCATAAGAAAAGACACAGTAAATACACAGTGCTATCTTGCTTACGTATCCTGGGACTGGATGCAGCAACCCCCCTGTGGGCACCTACGCGTTTCGAGACCAACCACTGGTCTCTTTTTCAAGGCCAATCATGATTGGTCTCGAAACACGTAGGTGCCCCCAGGGGGGGTTGCTGCATCCAGTCCCAGGATACGTAAGCAAGATAGCACTGTGTATTTACTTAGCACTAAGCACTTTATATGTAAATCGATTTATTGTAAGATTATTTTTCATATTTATTTATTGGCACAGAATATTAATGTATGGAGGATACAATGAAATTTAGATGCAGTTCCCCCTAGTGGTTGATAATACTTACAGCAGGCATATGATTTTTAAAGTTTTTAATGGTGTTGTTAATATCTTACAATATTAATGAAAATACTGTCTTCTAAATAACGTGAGTGCAAGTGTCAGACTCTGTAGGCATAGGGGAAGGGGGGATTTTGGGGCATCCCCTTTTGTGTTGTATTGTGTATTGAGTGCTTCAGAGCAGTGCACCACAAATATAATATAATTGAGTTGGTGCCACCGTTTACAAAACCCTCCTTGTTATTTTGCTTAAGTGTTTTCAAATTTGAAAGAATTACAGATTGGCTTCTTCTTCACAACAGCATAGAAACGCTCAGGTGCTGTATTGAATAAGGTGTAACAACTCAACAGCGCCTCTAAAGCAAATCTGAAACATCACATTTAACATTGGCAGCGTGATTCCTACAAACAGCAAGTAGCGACTGTGGCGTTCTGAAGTAGTGATTGATGGCTGATCAGGGCGGCCACTAGCGGTCCATCATAGCGCCGCTGTACAGACGCTCATCTGTCGCTACCTGCCGCTAATAATGACTCAGCCTGCCAGTCAAAAATCCGGAGCGCCTTTGATAGTGCCAGATAGTGTCTCATCTATTATCAGTGCCGGCGCTGAGTTCCCTACAGTGCCAGATAAGACCAGGTGCTCACCCTTATCCCATTCATTTCAATGGGCTGGGATGATTATAATTATTTCAATTGTTTTTGTTTTCATTTTTTTGGCTGGTGCACGTGCCATGAGATCTCTGGGCTGTTTGGGATTGTTTTTGGATGTATTTTAGGCCCTTTTGTGTGACGCTGCAAACTTGAGTTTGAGTTTGGCATTGAAAATGCTATGGCATGTCTTTCAGGTTTCCCATTTGCCTTAGCCATTATTATTATTAAAAAAAAGCCCTGACCCTGTCGCCCTGTAATCCCTTTTACACATCACAGGTATGGATGCTGTGTTTTTTTGTAATAGAAATGCTGGGAGGGAGCGCAGGCAGGGCCGGTGCCAGGGCCTCTGCCATCTTCAGGCTCACACTTGGTCATGGTATTTTTTAACAGTGGACCCGAACCACCAAATTCCGGATGTTGTGTGCTCATAGCTGGCCTCAGTAACAGGAGATGATCAGCAATACTGGAGAAGGTGGCCTGGAATGGAGGGAAGTTGATGGAAGCTCAGAATGTGGTGAGAAACAGGTGACAACTGACAGCAATGAGTCTTTAGTGGCAGCTGAGCAAGCAGTAAGGGCTGAAGGGTGCTTGGTGGCTATAGAGAATGTAACAAGTAGAGATGAGCGAACTTTTGAAAAATTTGATTCGACTGATTCGCCGAATTTTCCGACAAAAATCGTTTCGACCCGAATTTATTCGCGACGAATCGCTATTAAAAACGGCTATTTCTGAGCCTCCTAGAGCCTCAATAGGGTTGTAAACCATTTTGCCTTGCTGTAACACGCATAGGATGCGTGCTGGGTTAGTTAAATAATACTGTAAATAAATATCACATGCAGATCAGAGGCATCGCTAATAGAATCGCAGAGCGGCACAATTGCAGAGAATTGAAGTGGCATCACTATGAGGGGCAGGAGCCCAAACATTGCTTTAAAGAGACACTGGAGTTGGCAGCAGCAGGAGCCCAAAAATTGGATGAATCACACCCTGGAGTTGCAAGCAGCAGCAGGAGCCCAAACATTGGCTGAAAGAGACACTGGAGTTGGCAGCAGCAGGAGCCCAAAAATTGACTGACACACCCTGGAGTTTCAAGCAGCAGCAGGAGCCCAAACATAGCTTGAAAGAGACACTGGAGTTGGCTGCAGGAGCCCAAAGATTGGATGAATCACACCCTGCAGTTGCAAGCAGCAGGAGCCCAAATATTACTTTAAAGAGACACTGGATTTGGCAGCAGGAGCCCAAAATTGGATGAATCACACCCTGGAGTTGGCAGCAGCAGCAGGAGCCCAAACATTACTTTAAAGAGAGACTGGGGTTGGCTTCAGGAGCCCAAAAATTGGATGAATCACACCCTGGAGTTGGCAGCAGCAGCAGCAGGAGCCCAAACATTACTTTAAAGAGACACTGGAGTTGGCTTCAGGAGCCCAAAAATTGGATGAATCACACCCTGGAGTTAGCAGCAGCAGGAGCCCAAACATTACTTTAAAGAGACACTGGAGTTGGCAGCAGGAGCCCAAAGATTGGATGAATCACACCCTGGAGTTGGCAGCAGCAGGAGCCCAAACATTACTTTAAAGAGACACTGGGGTTGGCTTCAGGAGCCCAAAAATTGGATGATTCACACCCTGGAGTTGGCAGCAGCAGCAGCTGGAGCCCAAATATTACTTTAAAGAGACACTGGAGTTGGCTTCAGGAGCCCAAAAATTGGATGAATCACACCCTGGAGTTGGCAGCAGCAGCAGGAGCCCAAATATTACTTTAAAGAGACACTGGAGTTGGCTTCAGGAGCCCAAAAATTGGATGATTCACACCCTGGAGTTGGCAGCAGCAGCAGCAGCAGCAGGAGCCCAAACATTACTTTAAAGAGACACCGGAGTTGGCTTCAGGAGCCCAAAATTTGGATGATTCACACCCTGGAGTTGGCAGCAGCAGCAGCCCAAACATTACTTTAAAGAGACACTGGGGTTGGCTTCAGGAGCCCAAAAATTGGATGATTCCCACCCTGGAGTTGGCAGCAGCAGCAGCAGGAGCCCAAATATTACTTTAAAGAGACACTGGAGTTGGCTTCAGGAGCCCAAAAATTGGATGATTCACACCCTGGAGTTGGCAGCAGCAGCAGGAGCCCAAATATTACTTTAAAGAGACACTGGGGTTGGCAGCAGGAGCCCAAAGATTGGATGAATCACACCCTGGAGTTGGCAGCAGCAGGAGCCCAAACATTACTTTAAAGAGACACTGGAGTTGGCTTCAGGAGCCCAAAAATTGGATGAATCACACCCTGGAGTTGGCAGCAGCAGCAGCAGGAGCCCAAATATTACTTTAAAGAGACACTATGGTTGGCTTCAGGCGCCCAAAAATTGGATGATTCACACCCTGGAGTTGGCAGCAGCAGCAGGAGCCCAAACATTACTTTAAAGAGACACTGGGGTTGGCAGCAGGAGCCCAAAGATTGGATGAATCACACCCTGGAGTTGGCAGCAGCAGCAGCAGCAGCAGGAGCCCAGACATTACTTTAAAGAGACACTGGAGTTGGCTTCAGAAGCCCAAAAATTGGATGATTCACACCCTGGAGTTGGCAGCAGCAGCAGGAGCCCAAACATAACTTTAAAGAGACACTAGGGTTGGCTTCAGGAGCCCAAAAATTGGATGAATCACACCCTGGAGTTGGCATCAGCAGGAGCCCAAAAATTGGCCTAAAGACATAAATATGTTTTGCACCATTTGGAAAGTGTAAAACGTGGCACCATGCTGAATCTAGTCGCATGCATCAGGCATTGGTGGGTGGAAATCCTGGCTGATCCATCCCTGATTCATTTTGACAAAGGTGAGTCTCTCCACATTTTTAGTTGACAGACGAGTTCTCCTCGCCGTAACTATGGCCCCCGCCGCACTAAACACCCGCTCAGATGGCACGCTACTTGCCGGGCAGGACAGCTTTTCCAGGGCAAACTCTGCTAGTTGCGGCCACAAATTAAGTTTGGCTGCCCAGAAGTCCAGCGGATCCTCAAGGTGTGTTGGCATGGTCATGTCAAAGTATGACATGACCTGCTGATTCAGGTCCTGCTCCAGGTCTTCCTGCTGCTCATGAGTAGCCTCACTATGTGGGTGTAGAAAGCTACTCATTAGCGACTGAAGACTGAGGCTGCTGCTGATGGAGCTGCTGCTGCTGCTCCTGCCAACCCCCCCAGCAGCCATGACAGTGGAAGGTGAGCGCAGAGGTCCCCTCGAGTCAGACCTGCGAGAGTATGGACCATGGCGCAGATAGGCATCGGCCAACTGCCTACGTAGAATGTCTTTGTAGTAGTTCAGTTTGTCCTCCCTCTCGGTGGGTTTAAAAAATGCCCCCATTTTGTGCCGGAAGCGAGAGTCCAATAAGGTGGACAGCCAGAAGTCATCCCGCCGACAGATGGAAACAATTCTGGGGTGACTACGCAAGCACGTGAGCATGCTTCCTGCCATTTGCGCAAGTGACTCGGATGGACTACCTGTCTCCATCTCCACTGCATACTGCCACGGTGTGCCCGGGTCCTCTGTCTCGCCTTCCTCACAAACCTCTAGCTCCTCTGGCTGCTCCTGCTCCTCCTCTCCTGTCCGCTGACTAGATAAACCAGCCATTTTGCCAAGCCTAAACTGTGTTTCGCTGGGCAACTCCTCCTCCTCTTCCTCCTCCTTCTCCAGTTCAGCTCCAACGGGGTTCATGTGGCCGTAAGATGTAAACGCCATGTCTCCAGTGCCCTGACCAGCCATGGTTTCCAACATGTGCTGTAGTACATGAAGCAGTGGAATCACGTCGTTCATCCCGTAATCCTGCCGACTGACAAATAAAGTGGCTTCCTCAAAGGGCCTGAGCAAACGGCAGGTGTCACGTATGAGCTGCCACTGGTTGACATTGAAGTTACACAGGGGAGTCCCCCTATCTGCTTGGATCATCAGGAAATCCGTGATGGCTTTTCTCTGTTCATATAATCGGTCCAACATGTGAAGGGTGGAATTCCAACGGGTGGAAACATCGCAAATCAGACTATGTTGGGGGATACCGTTCTGACACTGTAGCTCAAGAAGGGTGTGTTTGGCGGTGTATGAGTGGCTGAAGTGCATGCAAAGTTTCCTTGAAGTTGTTAGGATGTCTTGCAGATGGGGGGAACACTTCAGAAACCGCTTGACAACCAGATTGAAGACGTGAGCCATGCAGGGGGCATGGGTCAGGCTTCCTTGGCGCAGCACAGACAAAATGTTCTTCCCATTGTCGGTAACCATGATTCCCATTTTAAGTTTTCTTGGAGTAAGCCATGTTTGGATTTCCTGATGAATAAATGTAAGCAGTTCCTCCCCTGTGTGACTCCGTTCGCCAAGACAAACCATGTGAAGCACTGCGTGACACCTCCGTGCCCTGCACACATGGTAGACTGGAGGGGCACTGAGACTTGAGCCTACAGTGAAGGGTGAGGAGATGGCGGAGGATGAGGAGGCCGAGTCGCACAGTGTCACAGGCCCAACGGGCAGGGAACGCGGAGGCCGAAGCGGCGTGACCTGTCCAAGTTGCTGCTGCAAAGGGACCACATTCACCCAGTGGGCCGTAAATGACATGTACTGTCCCTGACCGTAGTTACAGCTCCAGACGTCGGCGCTGCCATGCACTTTGCTACACACCGACAGGCTCAAGGACTGGCCCACCTTCAGTTCAACAAAAGTGTGCAGCGCTGGTACTGCCTTCTTGGCAAAGAAATGACGGCTTGGGACTCTCCACCTTGGCTCGGCACAAGCCATCAGTTCTCTGAAAGGTGCAGAGTCCACCACCTGAAAAGGGAGCGACTGCAGCACCAGCAATTCGGACAGGAGCACATTCAGCTTCTGCGCCGTAGGATGAGTAGGCGCATACTGCTGTCTCTTGGACATGGCTTCGCTGATGGATTGCTGGCGGGATGCATGACTTGGAGGAGGAGGAGGAGCAGGAGCGACAGAGGATGGGTATGACACACAGCTGCCTTCGGCTGAGGTGCTGGAGCCTTGGCTGGCAGAAATTGGGAGCGGCGTGCCACTCGGTGAGGAAGCAGTCTGGCCCACCTCTCCGGAGCCTAGGTTCTCCCAGGCCGCTTTATGGTGACGCTGCATATGTTGACGCAGGGCCGTGGTGCCAACATTTGGACCCTGGCCACGCTTCACCTTCTGCCTACATATCTTGCATGTGGCCATGTTACCCTCCTGCGGATGCTTCAGGAAAAACTGCCACACTGCCGAGTAGCTACTTTTCCCACCCCCTGGCCTCACTGATTCACTGCTGCTGTTGCCAACTACAGGAACCCCTGCTCCACTACCTCCCGATAAGGTAGACTGCCGCACAGCAGGTGCTCTACCCCGGCCCCGGCCCCGTTTGGCTCCAGGCTTTACAATTGTGCCCCCATACTGCCTGCCAACCATGCTGCTAACACCTTGCTGCCTGAGCTGCTGACTCCGGGGCAACCTGCGCCCCTCTTCTCCTGATGATGACGATGAAGCCCCTTCATCACCCGGCTCCCAAGTGCGATCGGCTTCATCGTCATCATCATTATCACCGAGTTGTGGCTGCACGTCACTGATGTTCGTGGATTCGTCAACAGTGTCTGGCGCAGGAGCTGGAACGCTCGCAGCACCCACGACACTGTCCACATCACTATTTGTCTGCCTAGCTAAAGAAGCCACCTCCATTTCTTGGCTGGGCAGTAGCTGCTGACTGTCCTCTATCTGATCGTCCCCCTCACTAAATAGTGGAGCTGAACCCAAAGCATAGGATACGTCACTGGGGGAGGGAACGGCGTAGGACAGAGGCAATGGGAGGACAGGGACTGCTCTTGGGGCATGCCAACTCAGGGTTGTGTCAGAGGAACCTACCGACCCTAGACTGGGGGTCTCAGACGTAAGTTGTGATGATGTTGTTGATGAGCGCGTTAACCAATCTACCACGGCAGATGCAGACCCGACCGCTAGCAGATACTGGCAGATTAGGTCTCTCAGCGTGACTCCTGCTGCTACTGGCCCCCAGTCTGCTGCGACCCTTCCGCTGCCTGCGGAATCTTGGCCTCTGCCACTCCTCTTTTCACTTCCAGGCACTTGTCTGCCCGACATAGTCTAACTGGCGTGGTAGTAGGTGATATTTTAAGAACCCCCAGGCAGCGGTGGGTCTATATGAAACAGAATATAATGCACACCAAAAGTGAGCAGTAACACTCAGCCTCCAACAGGCCTGCTTAGTGTAAATAAGAGAGCTGCTTAGTGTAAATAAAGAGGGGTATGGTATGTTACAGAATGGGATGCCCCAACAGCAGAGCACCTGGGAGCAGTAGTACTATGCACAGCAAAAGTGTCTTTGTCAGGCCAAATTACTTTTAGAATAAGTGCAAAGGGTTATAGTAAATAGAGGCTGGTGTAGTCACAGAATGGGATGCCCCAACCAGAGTGCACCTGGGAGCAGTACTATGCACAGCAAAAGTGTCTTTATCAGGCCAAATTACTTTTAGAATAAGTGCAAAGGGTTATAGAAAATAGAGGCTGGTGTAGTCACAGAATGGGATGCCCCAACCGGAGAGCACCTGGGAGCAGTAGTACTATGCAAAGCAAAAGTGTCTTTGTCAGGCCAAATTACTTTTAGAATAAGTGCAAAGGGTTATAGTAAATAGAGGCTGGTGTAGTCACAGAATGGGATGCCCCAACCAGAGTGCACCTGGGAGCAGTACTATGCACAGCAAAAGTGCCTTTATCAGGCCAAATTACTTTTAGAATAAGTGCAAAGGGTTATAGTAAATAGAGGCTGGTGTAGTCACAGAATTGGATGCCCCAACCGGAGAGCACCTGGGAGCAGTAGTACTATGCACAGCAAAAGTGTCTTTATCAGGCCAAATTACTTTTAGAATAAGTGCAAAGGGTTATAGTAAATAGAGGCTGGTGTAGTCACAGAATGGGATGCCCCAACCGGAGAGCACCTGGGAGCAGTAGTACTATGCACAGCAAAAGTGTCTTTGTCAGGCCAAATTACTTTTAGAATAAGTGCAAAGGGTTATAGTAAATAGAGGCTGGTGTAGTCACAGAATGGGATGCCCCAACCGGAGAGCACCTGGGAGCAGTAGTACTATGCACAGCAAAAGTGTCTTTATCAGGCTAAATTACTTTTAGAATAAGTGCAAAGGGGTATAGTAAATAGAGGCTGGTGTAGTCACAGAATGGGATGCCCCAACCAGAGTGCACCTGGAAGCAGTGCTATGCACAGCAAAAGTGTCTTTATCAGGCCAAATTACTTTTAGAATAAGTGCAAAGGGTTATAGTAAATAGAGGCTGGTGTAGTCACAGAATGGGATGCCCCAACCATAGTGCACCTGGGAGCAGTACTATGCACAGCAAAAGTGTCTTTATCAGGCCAAATTACTTTTAGAATAAGTGCAAAGGGTTATAGAAAATAGAGGCTGGTGTAGTCACAGAATGGGATGCCCCAACCAGAGTGCACCTGGGAGCAGTACTATGCACAGCAAAAGTGTCTTTATCAGGCCAAATTACTTTTAGAATAAGTGCAAAGTGTTATATTAAATAGAGGCTGGTGTAGTCACAGAATGGGATGCCCCAACCGGAGAGCACCTGGGAGCAGTAGCACTCTGCACAGCAAAAGTGTCTTTATCAGGCCAAATTACTTTTTGAATAAGTGCAAAGGGTTATAGTAAATAGAGGCTGGTGTAGTCAGAGAATGGGATGCCCCAACCAGAGTGCACCTGGGAGCAGTACTATGCACAGCAAAAGTGTCTTTATCAGGCCAAATTACTTTTAGAATAAGTGCAAAGGGTTATAGTAAATAGAGGCTGGTGTAGTCACAGAATGGGATGCCCCAACCGGAGAGCACCTGGGAGCAGTAGTACTATGCACAGCAAAAGTGTCTTTGTCAGGCCAAATTACTTTTAGAATAAGTGCAAAGGGTTATAGTAAATAGAGGCTGGTGTAGTCACAGAATGGGATGCCCCAACCAGAGTGCACCTGGGAGCAGTACTATGCACAGCAAAAGTGTCTTTATCAGGCCAAATTACTTTTAGAATAAGTGCAAAGGGTTATATTAAATAGAGGCTGGTGTAGTCACAGAATGGGATGCCCCAACCGGAGAGCACCTGGGAGCAGTAGCACTCTGCACAGCAAAAGTGTCTTTATCAGGCCAAATTACTTTTAGAATAAGTGCAAAGGGTTATAGTAAATAGAGGCTGGTGTAGTCACAGAATGGGATGCCCCAACCAGAGTGCACCTGGGAGCAGTACTATGCACAGCAAAAGTGTCTTTATCAGGCCAAATTACTTTTAGAATAAGTGCAAAGGGTTATAGTAAATAGAGGCTGGTGTAGTCACAGAATGGGATGCCTCACAGCAGACTTGAGATCAGTTCAGTATATATGCACAGTAAGTGTATAAGCAGCCTGAAAACGCTAACAAAGCCAGTCAGCCAGCCAGTAACACTCAGTCAGTGTTTGGAGTCAGTTTACAGCAGGACGCTGGAGAACGATGTTCCTTGGAAATGGAGGTTGGTGAATCTAAGGAAAGTTTTGTTACTGTTCGGAAACAAATGCTTATGGGTCAGAAAGGAAAGTTTATGCTGCAAATGCGAATCTCCAAGTTGCGGGAGGAATTAAAGCAGGAAAATGATGTTAATAAGAAGGAGCAGATCTATGAAGCTATTGATCAGTGTGAGCAGGAATTAAATGCAATGAAAGATAAATGTGCTGCAGACAGCGGGGAGCCCCCTAAGATGGAGCACTGGTCCCCCCAGAGAGTCAGAGACGCCCGGCTACAGAGTATAAAGAGGAGAGACATTATTGCTAAGAAAGGCATTGATGAGGACACTGTGCTCACTGTAGTGACCCAAGGCTGCCCAGTGCGGGTGAGGCCGGGGGCATTCAGGGGCAATCCAGCAAGTGAGGAGTTAACAACCCCAGCTCCCTATACCTCTCAGGCTGACCAGTCTGATCTGCCAGACCCAGCAAGTAAGGAGTTATCTCCCCCAGCTCCCTATACCTCTCCTACTGACCAGTCTGATCTGCCAGACCCAGCAAGTAAGGAGTTATCTCCCCCAGCTCCCTATACCTCTCAGGCTGACCAGTCTGATCTGCCAGACTCAGCAAGCGAGGAGTTAAGGGTGGCAGCTCCTGTTACTAATGAACTGTGCAACACCCCAGATAATGCAGCCCCTGCAAGTGACACCCTGGGAATATCTGTGAAAAATATTGCTTCAGAAGTAATAATCCCTGGTATAGAGACTATGGAGCAAAATTTGCTTAACTCAGGGAATTCAGGTCTTGATCAGACTCCACAAATACCAGTGACTCCAGAGCCAGGCATGCAAGTGATACCTAATAGACCCATTATGGATTCTCAGATACCAACAATAGAAATGTCTGATCCAGAAACCCAGCGAGCGCAGCCAGCCAATGAGAACCCCGGCAGCCTATTAATTACAGAATCTGCATTACAGGACATTGATACCAGTATCATTGGCACAAGTGAGGGCCCTGGAATCAGGATACCTCTTAAGAATGAAAACCCTGGAACTAGCATGGAAAAAAATAATCCAGTGGCCAGTAACTCTAAGGCACAAGACCAAGACCCGACTCCCCAGCAGAGGCGGCTCTTCTCCAGCGTCACAGGACTGGCAAACCCACCGGCACAGAGGAGGAACGCGGTGAGAATAAAATATGTGGGGCCAGAGGAGGATCTCCCCACCAGGCAGTATATTGGGAGAACTCTAATAAAGGACTTCATGAAGTTTGAGGCTGCTGAAATCTTCGCTTTAATTCATGTTCCCTCTAGTAGGTTATATGACATCAGTTTTAAGCTGCCGCACAGCCTGGACCTTTTCTGGGATATCTATAACAGGACACGTGATAATGAAATCTGGAAAAATCTTCATGTAATCCAGTTGTCTAAACCCCAGGCAGTTACAGTCACCATTTTGTTCCAGTCTGAGGTGGTGGCCCTGGCAGACGTGCTGCATTGGATAGGCCGGCAATGCAAGGTGCTCAGCCAACCTGCCAAGATCGATGATGAAGAAGGATTCTGGAATGGTGGATACACTATGTGCAGCTGACCCAGGAAAATGGAGTAACCAGGCACCTGCCACATGCCTTTTACTTGGGCCCTGATAGGGGCATATGTTACTACCCCGGGCAGCCCAGGCGCTGCCATAAATGTGGAGGCAGACATTTGGCTTTTAGCTGCCCTCATATAAAGTGCTCATTGTGTGGGGAGCTTGGGCACACAAAGGACTCATGTACAGGCGTTATTGTGTGTAACCTGTGCTCAGGAGTGGGGGCATACATTCCGCCAGTGCCCTCATGCCCAGCACAATAAAACTACTGAACTGCTGGTAGAGAATGAGGTGGTCAATGCCGGCCATGAGCATGAAGTGACTGATCCTGAGGCTGGTAAATTTCACCCACTACGAGTCAGTGCAACGTCCAATAGTCTTGGCTCAGTGGTGCCAACAGAAGCCCCAGTTCTATATTCTGCCCCAGTGATGCTAACAGAAGCCCCAGTTCTATATTCTGCCCCAGTGATGCTAACAGAAGCCCCAGTTCTATATTCTGCCCCAGTGATGCTAACAGAAGCCCCAGTTCTATATTCTGCCCCATTGATGCCAGAAGTTGCGGCAGAATCTGGCACAACAGCTAAGCATGATAATGTCGGATTTCAGACTGTAAAAAGGAAAAATAAAGCAGCAGCAGGAAAAGACAAGTTAATTATCAAGTGAAAGCAAACCCCAAGAGCCGGCCTCTTTGGACATTTCCCGGGGTCGCTATTATGTGCTAAGAGACCGTAAGGAAAATTTGGACGAGCAACCAATGGGCAGCATGGCAGAGGACAAAGATTTGGATGATGGGGCCTCCCAGGTGTCCATCAATACCACTGAGGACATTGAGGAGGACGAGGTAGAGGCTCCTGTGGCCATTAAGAGATGGAGCTCCAAAGGACATGGCAGTGGGAAGAAGAAAAAGGCGAGGAAAACCAGGTGACCTGGATGATGACTCTACGGAAGGCAATAAGGACTGGAAGGCAATCAGCAGCAGAAGATGACCCATCTGCGGCAGCGGAGCTGAAAGGTGACATCATGTGACTCATTATTTTGGGGTCTACTAAGACTCTCCTGCCCAAGGGCCCCCACAAACCTGGAGCCAGCCCTGAGCACAGGCATAGCGCTGCCTCGCTCCCCACGGGTCACAAGTGTGGGCGCAGATAGCTCCTGCGAGCTGCTTATCTGTCGCCCACACAGAAAAAAAGTTAATAAGGCTGCCTATAAAATGAGCCTATCAGTTTTTGGGGGGTGTAGAACTACAGTGCAGCAGATACTGGCTTTTTCAGGCTGAAAACAAACCTGTTAGACGTCACCTCTATTTTGCGATTTCATGGTCATTACATTTTTTCAAATGTCATTTTGTGAGGGACATTAATTCAGCATGAAGAACGTTCACTAATCTCTTTTTCAATCATCTTAAAATCCTTATCTTCAATAAAAATCCCAGCTCCAGCCTGCAGTCATTTTACAGCACAATGACACAATGGTAAATTGACCATTTTGTAGCCAAAGAATATCAGCTTTTATTTCAAGAAATGATAGCTGTGATACCAGCCAGGTATAAATCTTTATCAGTCTGGATTTATTTTTTCCCCCTCATGCACAAATATATGATTGTTCTCTGATTGTTCTATGTAAAGCACTGCAGGGGTACAGGTGCGTTGCAAAAATTAGAATATCATCAAAATTTTGTATATCTTTAAATGAACTGAAAACTCATTTATTATATTGAGTCAATACAGAGTGAACTTTTTCAAGTTATTTTTATGTTAATGTTGATGATTATGGCTTACAGCCAAGGAAAACCCAAAATGTATTATCTCAGAAAATTAGAATTATTAACCCAAAACAGCTGCAAGGGCTCCCTAAGCATTTAAAAAGGTCCCTTAGTCTGGTTCAGTAGGCGACACAATCATGGGGAAGACTGCTGACTTGACAGATGTCCAGAAGGCAGTCACTCCACAAGCAGGGTAAGGCACAAAAGCGACAAGTAACCAGGATAACCACAGGCTTGATAGAATTGTTGAGAAAAGGCCATTCCAAGATTTGGGGGAGATTCACAAGGAGTGGACTGTTGCTGGAGTCAGTGCTTCCAGAGCAACCGCACACAGGCGTATCCAGGACATGTTGCATCCCATGTGTCAAGCCACTCATGACCAATAGACAACAGCAGAAGCGTCTTACCTGGAAGACGCTTTCCACAATCAGTAATGGTTTGGGGAGCAATGTCATCTGCTGGTGTTGGTCCACTGTGTTTTATCAAGACCAAAGTCAATGCAGTCGTCTACCAGGAAATTTTAGAGCATTTCATGCTTCCCTCTGCCGCTAAGCTTTTTGGAGATGGATTTTTCATTTTCCAACAGGACTTGGCACCTGTCCACACTGCCAAAAGTACCAAGACCTGGTTTAAACCCCCAGTATCACTGTGCTTGATGGACAGCAAACTCACCTGACCTTAACCCCATAGTGAATCTATGGGGTATTGTCATGCGGACCCAACATTTGCAGATGAGCTGAAGGCTGCTATTAATGCAACCTTGGGTCCATAACACCTCTGCAGTGCCACAGGCCGATCTCCTTCATGCCACGCCCCCGCATTGTTGCAGTTATTCATGCAAAAGGAGCCCCAACCAAGTATTGAGTTCATTTACTGTACATACTTTTCATTTGGTCAACATTTCTGTGTAAAATAACTTGTTTACAGTTGGTCTTATATAATATTCTAATTTTCTGAGTTAATGAATTTTGGGTTTTCCTTGGCTGTAAGACATAATCATCAACATTAGCATTAAAATCACTTGAAAAGTTTGACTTTGTATTGGCTCAATATAATAGATGAGTTTCAGTTTTTCAACTGATTTTTTACAAATTGTTGATGATCATTGATATTCTAATTTTTTGCAATGCACCTGTATGAGTTTATACATTAGTAAAAATAAAAAAAAATGTTAACATTGTTAAAAAATAATATATATATATATATATATATATATATATATATATTAAATATGTGCATGTTACTAGTTTATGTTTATCAAATATCAAAATGTGTGAACAGATGAGAAATCTAAATCAAGTCATCATTGACCACTACTTCGAAATGGCAATTTTTCGAGGAACACTTGCGTACAGGTTTTATTATTAATTTTATAAGGCAGAGCTGGATTAAAGCGGACCAAAACCCTCTCCTGGGTTTGGTCCTTTCCCACAGGGCCTCGCTGCGTGAAACCCCCTAGATTGCCGAGAGCAACTCACCTTTTCCTGGTCCTACAGCACATGTGCGGGCGCTCGTCCAGCGCATTCGGAGCCGCTGGCGTCACGTTATCCAAGCCTTCATCTAAGGCCAGCAGCTCCAAGTGCTCTGGCGGCCACATCCCCCATTTCTCTCTAACAGGGAGCGTGCCTGCGCTGACCATTCTCAAATGCCTGTCACAAGCACGCGCCCTGCTAGAGGGATAGGGGGAATGTGGCTCACCCATGTGCCTTTGGACCGGGAAGCAAGGTAAGTGTATGAGGCCACCTGGGGGGTTTTCACACATCTGGGGAATCGATCGGCCTGGGAATCTTATAGATTCCAGGGCTAATCGTGCTGGGTTTTGGTCCACTTTAAGTGAGGTGAAGGTCCCTCAGGGGCAGCTCTTCAAAACATGACCCGCAGTGTAGTACTACAGAACCCCCCTGGCCTATGCAGCAAACTCCCCTAGTACCGGGATCCTGCTGTAGTCAAATGCATTCCACACTGCAGAGCATTTAAAATCAGGATTCCCTTTAGTTTTAGTATGTTTTATGTGCATACATGGCCATTGTATGCTCGCACACACATAGGGATTTCTCCTCTGTATTTAACCCATCTGTTCAAAAAATACACAAGCAGTGAGTCCCCACATGCCCAGAGGACTGGGCTGCCCAAACCATGGAGCCGGGAAGCAACTGGCGGTTAGGTGCCATGATCTAGGCAGGAAATTAACCTGCAATCCTCTGGTCACAAGATCAATTGATTACCACTCGGCCATCACTGCCCCTTCAAAACAAAAAATGCCTGTTGAGCACTTTGGTCTACTTTAAAGCTGAACTATCCCGGGTTTTGTTCTGTGCCTCCAGGATGCCCCTCTGTGGGCATCCAAGTGCATATTTAAAGCGGACCTTCACCCTGAATAAGAGCCTATCTTATATGTTTCCCCCACCCTGAACATACAGATTGTCCACATTAATCCGGACCCTCACCCTGAATAAGAGCCTATCTTATATGTTTCCCACACCCTGTACATACAGATTGCTCACATTAAAAATCATCCTACCTGCATCTACTGCATGTCATGAGCCTTTAAACATCCAAGATGGTGGCTCATGGAGCATCAGGCAGCCTGCAAACAGGAAGTGCCTTCTGACTGTGCTGCTCTGCATTCTGGGATTGCTGTCCTTTCCCTGACCCCAGCTCTGCTCTGTCTGTGCAAAGCACAGCTATAACCTGCCCCCCTGTACTTTATCCCGCTCTCCTCTCCTCAGTATGTGTGATGCTTCAAGATCAAGATGGCGGCGCCCGTATCCTAGAGTCCTGAACAAAGTTGCAGCCCGGCGGGGAAAAGAATAAGAAGTAAGTGACTAAAAACTTAAAATATATTAATTTTAAATGCTGGGAAATCGTTTTTTAAGGGTTTGGGCTTTTCATTAAATCATGCTGAAGGTCCGGTTTAAATCCCACAGAACCGTTGCATCTGTAAGCCGTTTAAGGGTTATTTAGCCCTAAAGCATTATTAATTATTAATATGTATGGTTTTTTATCTAGGGTCCCCACCCACCCAAAATATTTTAGTACCAAGACAGATGGTAATAGAAAAATATTTTGGGTGGGTGGGGACCCTAGATAAAAAACCTTTTCCCTTGTGTGGTTATATAGTGCCAAGTATAGTGAGCACACCCTTGCAGACCTAATTATATAGCTCTGGTGCGGTCCATACACTTTTTCTTTGTTTCTATTAATATGTATGTATTGTGTGTATAAATGAGGTACATGCTCCTCTTTTAAAGGATTCTAGATAAATGTAGCAGATTTTAACTTTAACAATTAGTAGTTTCGATCCAGGTTATAAATTCCTTGGATAAGCCCAATCCAACCAGTTTTCCATCTTTAATCTAGTCTGCTTCTGACATCGCACCCGGTGCAGTCACACAGCGTCCGATCCTCTGTCTGCAGGAGCAGCCGCTCTGCCTGAAAGAGAACACATCACATTATAGGGACAATTATAGGGACAATGAGACTGACCATTTTTATCAGAGGGTCCCAACTGCTGTTACTGGTACCACCAGTACTATGCACGCTGCCCTCTGGTGGTACACGTGCGGCCAAAAGCCAAGTATATACTTTCAAAGAAGGGGATAGGTACGAATGAAGAAGGACCTATACTGTATTGCAAGTGTGGCACAGTGCTGGTTATGCCCAGTATGTGGGAAGCAATGTTTCAGAGTAAGCATTCATATATGCTTCACATATCTGCCCACCATCCAGCTGAAGGAACATTGCCAACTTACTGGTTCGGGTGATATTTCAGGTATAGCCTGGTATATAATTGAAGAAGAAATGGCAGAGATATCAAGGTTTACATTATTTCTCTTATGAAAAAAGTGTATCACTAAAGACAAAGGCCCTTATTTATGAAGGAATAGCGACTGGTGAGCGACCGGTAATGACGGGCCCCGCCACGAGAACGCCGGCTCCCCACCACAATCACACATTTATCAAGCCAATCCTGCTTAGCGACTGAGATAGCGCCAGATAGCCACTCATTCATCATTATTCCAGCCTCAGCCCACAGCGCCAGCGTCCGACCTTGAACAGCGACAGGTATGACCTCTCGCTACCTGGCGCTCTCCAATGCATTTCAATGGGACAATCTTTAAATATTCATAATTAATTGTTATTAATGTTTTTTTTTTTTTTTTTTTTTTTTTAATGTGAAAAATTTTATGACCACTTCTGCCATGTTAGATATTTTTTTTAAGGAAAAAAAAAAAATGTGTGCAGAATTGATATTACAGGTCTGATATTAATGTATTCATATTACAAAATTATTTAAAAAACTTGTTTTTTTTGGTTTCCAAAAATATGGTTGTTTGGGGGTTAAAAACTACTTTTAACCCATCGCCACCAGCGCTCTGGGGTTTAAGCATGCATTTCACAGCGCGAGAATTTTTTGAGCGTGATTTGTTAATGAATATGGCGGGAGCCGGTTGCTATGGCCAGTCGCTATCATGCGCTCCCATACAGCGCAGAACCTGTCAAATAGCGACTCCTCACCCAATATTCAACATTACTGCACACCGACTGAGTCGCTGTCAACAACCGAACAACGGCCAAGCACAGCGACTACTAGCAGGCGCTGTGAAAATACTGTTACAGTCGCTCAACTGTCGCTACCTGCCGCTATTAATGAATCGGCCTCAAAGAGGGGAAGATTGCACATCCAATCCCCCAAAAAAGCTTACCAGAACCTTATTGCACACACTTAAACGATCATATAATAAATATAAATGTATTGGATAAATCAATATATATACATTACATTTAAGACATCACTTTTTAAAAAACACATATACAAGACCTAATTGCTAATCTACCACAGGAGGAGATTAGCAATTAGGTCTTGTATATGTGTTTTTTTAAAAAGTGATGTCTTAAATGTAATGTATATATATTGATTTATCCAATAAATGTATATTTATTATATGATCGTTTGAGTGTGTGCAATAAGGTTCTGGTAAGCTTGTTTGGGGGATTGGATGGGCAATCTTCCCCTCTTTGTCTTTAGTGATACATATGGATAGAGTGTAACCAGAACACTGCACCACAATTACTAATAATATACACAAGTTGGTGCCACCTCTCACCTTTGAGGTGTTTTTTCCAGTTACGAAAAAAGTGGACGTGGCCCTTGGATCTGTGATGCTGCATAATAATCAGCATAATGGGCGGGGTCTGTAAGATTCCCAGAACTTGCATAAGACACCCTGGCTGGGGTTCTCCTTTCTCCTCTGTTGCTAGGTGGCATTGGAGCCTGGACCACCACTCCAAGACACACTCCCAAAGTGCATGCGTGCACTCCCAAAATGCATGCATGCCTACAATCCCAGTCATCTAGTGGGTGGGTGATTGAGAAACTGGGTGAGTGCCCCCCCCAGGCAGGAGCACCTTCAGCAGTGGGCACAGCCTTCCCCCCGTGCACTGATGGGGCTCAGCTCTCTATGGCAGGGGAGGCCAGCTGCCGCTGCTTCCGGCCGGGTAGAGAGCGAGAATGGAAGGGGCTTGGGCACCCAGCCAGGAGGCAGAAGCTGGGGGATATAAAGAACTCTCCCTTCTGGCACCGGCTGGGGGGAAAGAGAATGGAGGGGAGCGTTGACGGGGCTCCACTCGCTCGCAACTGGGAGGAGGAGGCCGGTTGGCTGAGTAAAACACGGCATCGGGCAGAGTTAGAAGGGGGCAGAGGCCGTCGCGCTCTCTCCTGGCATCAGCCCAAGAGGAGAGCGAGGGAAGAAGTGCAAAAGCCTCAATGCTCTCTCTCTCCCAGCACCAGCCCAGGCAGAGCAGAGGAAGGGCGACGAGCAGACAGACAGGAGGAGGAAGGGGCGGGACGTAAGAAGGAGAAATTACACATTCCGTCCCATCTAGCCATGCTGATTGAGGGACGGGATGAAAAATAGGCTGTGTTTACAGGCTGAACCTGTAAACCTTGATATCTCATCCATTTCTGCTTTGCATGCAGTATCACTTTAAGCTATGGGCAATCATTTGGATTTGCATCATTTGTATATTATAAATGGTCGTTAGGCCTGACAAAGGCAAGTCATTGTTTTCAACTATGTAGCAGTGTATCAACATTGTAATCACATACCCGAAAGTCCAAATTGTAAGCAGCTTTATTGATGTCTTGCAATGCTCGTTCCATGAACTCAAATGTATGACAGTCTACACATGGCCGATCTAGGAAAAGATACAATAGTACACAATAGAAACGTTACTCTATGTAAAAAAGGATCAATTTGGACATGATCTTAGAGGAGCACTATTGCGATATTAAATTAATTACATTAAAAATAAATATAAACACATCAGCTAATGAGAGGAGGGGTCACTTATACACCCAAACTGGAAAAAAATTCCACCAAGCTAGTGGTTTCCTCTCCTGGTAGGAATAAAATCCGGGGGTTACAGGTATGAGTGTATCAGGGATGACAGAACCTGTCGGCCTGGACAAAAGACCCCACACCACCCAGTAGCTTTGTCGATGTGTCTCCTGGGTCTGAGCGATGAGTCCTCCCCATTAACTTTCTGGGTCGCTAAATTGGACGCGTAGCCAGAGCTTGCCCTCTATGCCTTGGATACTGGCCTGCCCTGCAGCAAGTGCAGCAAGGAGGATCAGCCTATCCACAGTCAACTAGGACATCCTTACATTCCTTAAGATGAACCAGGCGTGGATCCCACAGGACTTGACTGTGCCAGCGGCTGAGTAAGTGGTTTTAGTGTTGGCTACCTCCTTCTCTGCCTCTTCCACCTACACCGCCACATCGAACTCCTCCACCTTTTCCACTTACACCGCCACATCAACTTCCTCCTCCTTCTCCCCCTGGACCTCTGACTCCTATTAAAAAATTAATATTTTTGTTATTTATTTTTAGTGTAATTTTGTGCAGGGCAATCGCCCTGGTGTTTCCGCTTATTTTCTCCCCTCCCCATGTTCATGTCCCAATTGACTTCAGAACATTAGTTTTGAAGTCAATGTTCGGCCAAGTTCGGCCGAACTTTCCAAACCCGAACTTCTACGGGTTCGGTCATCAAAATTTACAACATCAGTTGGAGTTTCCTTTTCATTCATTTTTTGACCCCCCCCCCTTAAAAGTTAATTGTTCTACTTACTCTCAGTTGGGATGGTAGTCCCTGGTTCTGTCAAGCTTCTCCCCGTCTTCACAGTCCATGAGGAGGTAGCCATGCAAGTACCCATGACAAGTCCAAGAAGTGATAGAATTACCAAAGTGGGGAACATAATCCTAATCTGCATCTGGAAAATATGAGACAACATGAACTATATAATGAATATAGTTTAATCCCTGGATGTTTCAGCAGATTTGTAGCTGGATATAAGGATAAGCATTAGAGTCTTGTTGGTAACAGTGTGCACCCTGAAGAGAGGTGAGTTACAAGTGGAGTAAAACAAGGTTGTGTTCTGGGTCCATTCTTTTCAATTTTGTAAGTGACCTAGGAGTAGGCTTGGTAGGTAAAGTTTGCCTCTTTACCGATGATACAATATTCCTAGACGCGTCTGCCAACATGATTTGGCTGGATGAATGGTCAAAACCGTGAAAACCGGAATTCCAAGTCTCTAAATGTAAACTCATGCACTTGGGTAGACAGAATCCCCTCTGAGTGTTGTATAGGCACTTCTTTGTTAGCCAGAATGTCAGAAGAGGATTTAGGGGAACAGATTAATGGCTTCAGAATAAGTAGACAGTGTAGTCAGTAGGGGTGTCAGAAAAAATTGATTCTGTCAAATATCAAGACAAGTCCTGTAAAAAGAAAAAATATATACATTTACTCACCTTTGTGCGCAATCACTCACGCCAAGTCTCCTCTTCACTGGGGGAGTCCTCCGATCCCCCCCCGAGGCTCTTCAGTCTTCAGGAGAGAGCCTGACAGGCCCTCTCCCCCTGCTTTCCCGATGGGCATCGCCATCTTCACGACCCTTTGGGGTCAGGGCGGATGACGTCACCCTGCGGGCTGCATCCCGCTCCCGGCTTTACAGCTGCCAGATGCGGCGATCACCGGCCAGAGGAGGAGAGGAGCAGGGGATCCTATGATCCCCTGCCTCCCCCCAGCGATCTCCACATCTGTCATCGGATCGGCGAGGGACAGAGAAGCTGACAATCAAAGATGAATAGAATTTTTTTTTTTTAATAAATGAAATTTTTTCCTATGTGTGGTGTGTTTTTTACAGTTAAAGCTTTGTGAACTGGTAAGGAATTCATGAGACCCCTATACCTGTTCAATGCTTAGGGAGCTGACAAGTCACCTGTGACTAGCGGGTAACTTGCCATTAATCCCGAGCAGAAGGGCCCAGGGCCATTAGACTATGCCGGCTTGCAGCCTGCAGGGCCAGGGGCAACCAAAGCTGGCCCTTTGCCCTTTTCTACAAGCCCTGTATAGCTGGTGCCCTGGCTGGTTATGCTGGATAAGGGGGACCTCACACCATTTTTTGGTTTAACCCTTAAAATTCCCCCCAAAAATGAGGTCCCCCTAGGAAGGGGGACTCTTTGTCATTTTTTTTAATTAACCAAGTAAACAGTGTGAGACACAGTGCTCCAGGATGGATGGGAGGTAATTATTTTGTCTCTGTGTCCTTGTGTTTTTTTTATTTTTAAAATCGCAATTTATCGTCTTTGAAACAGAATCCGGATATATTTTGGGATGTATTGTATCGTCAGATTCTTGCCAATTCACACCCCTAGTAGCCAGGCAGTAGGAAAAGCAAGCAGGGTGAACAGCTACAGAGCTCGAGGATAGGAAGAGGGAGGTTATGATGCCTCTGTATAGAGCTCTGTGTTGAGGCCACAGCTGGAATACTGTGTACAGTTCTGGAGACCTCCCCTACAAAGACATTGCTGCCCCCACCACTTACATCAGTCATAGTAATTATCACTGCATTGGAGAGTCTGCCAGGCATGGTTAATGGCACAGGGACGGACGATGACTGACAGCAAGCCTTGGCCCAAGGTTTTTCTGGGGCACATGCTTGTGCCACCACTCTTTCTCAGAAACCGAGATGTTTCTGAGCACTACGCTGGTCGAGAGCTGCTGTGGGAGGATAACTGTCTGCAACTTTAACTTACCTCATACCTTATTCACAACTTCACCTCCAGCTTGACCTACTGCCCTAATTATCTGCACAACCATCCCGTCCCACTGCTCCAATCATCTGTACATAAACTGACCATTTTTTGGGGTCCTCAAAGTGGGATAGGTTAAACTAGCTTGTGGGTGAGTTGTAAACCACCCAGACATCAAGCATTCTGTGTTTGATAGAACAGTCTTCCCGATGTAAACAAAGTGAGACATTTGGGTGTTTACAGGGACATTGGGCCTCAAAATGGGACTGTCCCACTGAAAGTGGGACATCTGGTCAGTTTATCTGTTCCATCATCCTCCCCCACTGCCCTAATTATCTGTACCACCATCCTGTCCCACTGCCCTAATCATCTGTACCACCATCCTGTCCCACTGCCCTAATTATATGTTCCACCATCCTGTCCCACAGCCCTAATCATCTGTACCACCTTCCTGTCCCACAGCCCTAATTATATGTTCCACCATCCTGTCCCACTGCCCTAATCATCTGTACCACCATCCTGTCCCACAGCCCTAATTATATGTTCCACCAACCTGTCCCACAGCCCTAATCATCTGTACCACCATCCTGTCCCACAGCCCTAATTATATGTTCCACCATCCTGTACCACAGCCCTAATCATCTGTACCACCATCCTGTCCCACAGCCCTAATCATCTGTACCACCATCCTGTCCCACAGCCCTAATTATATGTTCCACCATCCTGTCCCACAGCCCTAATCATCTGTACCACCATCCTGTCCCACTGCCCTAATTATATGTTCCACCATCCTGTCCCACTGCCCTAATCATCTGTACCACCATCCTGTCCCACAGCCCTAATTATATGTTCCACCATCCTGTCCCACTGCCCTAATCATCTGTACCACCATCCTGTCCCACAGCCCTAATTATATGTTCCACCATCCTGTCCCACTGCCCTAATCATCTGTACCACCATCCTGTCCCACTGCCCTAATTATATGTTCCACCATCCTGTCCCACTGCCCTAATCATCTGTACCACCATCCTGTCCCACAGCCCTAATTATATGTTCCACCATCCTGTCCCACAGCCCTAATCATCTGTACCACCATCCTGTCCCACAGCCCTAATTATATGTTCCACCATCCTGTCCCACTGCCCTAATCATCTGTACCACCATCCTGTCCCACAGCCCTAATTATATGTTCCACCATCCTGTCCCACAGCCCTAATCATCTGTACCACCATCCTGTCCCACAGCCCTAATTATATGTTCCACCATCCTGTCCCACTGCCCTAATCATCTGTACCACCATCCTGTCCCACTGCCCTAATCATCTGTACCATCATCCTCCCCCACTGCCCTAATTATCTATACCTCAATCCTGACCCACTGCCCTAATCATCTATACCACCATCCTGTCTCACTGCCCTAATCATCTATACCACTATTATGGTACACATCCATCTGTAGAGCTACCTGCTGTTCATTTCCTAAGTTTGATTTATGTCCATTGACTTGCATTGAGTTGATCAGTTCCATAGAGTTCCATTGTAGATGTTGCCATCTAGTGTCACTTTACTGAATTGCTGCCTTGTTTAGGTCATTTAGTCTGTATATGTAATCTATGTATCTTTTATCAGTTTGATTGTTACATCTGTATCAGTATTAGCTAGAGCAACATCTGTGGCCTGACAGTTCCTGTCCTTGGGGCTTCCCGAATTGGGCTGTTCCACAGTGTGAAAAACTCCAAATGCCCAGATCGTCTCACCTGCTCCTGAGCCCTCGCCTCACCTCTAGCCATGTCTGTGCTCGGGCTTTCTGAATGAGCGGTGCAGGCATCCCACAGCTGCAAGGTGATCGGGGAATGCGGCTGGCGGCGCACTCTTCAGCACCGCTCGGGTGCTTAGCCGTCCAGGCGGCTTAGCCATAAGCGGTGCCAAAGTGAGCCGAGTGACAGCGAGCATGCTGACGCTCAGCCAATCAGTGCACTCGCTCTTGCCCTGAGTTTGTGCCCTGGGAGCGTAAGGCAGGTGAGTGTATGGGGCTATCTGGGGGGCATACACATAGCGGGGCATCCCAATTCGGGAGGAACAACACACAGGAAAATGCAATTCCTGTGTGTTGTTCCTCTTTAACTCAATTGGATGCAGCTAGACAACTAATGACTGAAACAGCAGAAACAAATGGTGTTTCCCTTCTGTAAATGATGCCAAGTGAGCACTAATATGATAAATAAGCATCAATGATAAGGCCCCTGTACTTGTACCAGGTTGTTGGTATAGATGGTTAGTTGGACATCCCCAGAATCCCTCCATCCCCTGTGCACACCCGAGCCAAGCTCATCTGAATAGCTGACGGCAGGTGCGCAAAGCTAGAGGTAGCAGGCCAGGGGAGACAGATAGTGTGCATTGCCAGGTATTAATATGCACGGAAATACATGCTGATTGGAGGAGATTGAGGTAGGTAACCGGGCGAAGCAGGAGGTTTCACACAGCCAGGCATCCCAAATCAGCATGTCCCTGGATAGCAAACCCTAACCCAGGCAAGTGAAAATCCTGCTGTTCTTTCCTTGCCCTGGGGGCATCCTGATTTGTGATCCCCCTTCGTGTAGGGAATTGTGTAATATTAAAAACCCATATTAACACATGAGAGGAGCGGTCACTTATACACCCGAACTTAATAAAACTCCTGCCAAGCTTGTGGTTTTCTTCTCCTGGTAGGAATAAAATCCAGGGGTGACAGGTCTAGTGTATCAGGGGTGATAGAACCTGTCACCCGATTAACTCTTCCTTCCATTAATAAAAAAAAAAACAAGCCTGGCTGGATATTTCTTGATGCCGGGTGTATAAGTGACCTCTCCTCCCACCATCCAGCATATTTATATGGATTTTTATTATTGGCCTATTTTTTCACAATAGTGCTCTGTTTAGATGCAGAGCTCAGCAATCAGGCCGCACCCCCAGTTCCCTTTAGATTGGGGCGCCATTAGATCTGAATGGCTGGACGCAGGATTGTTCCTCATGCTAGAGATGCTGATGGGCAGTGATTGAGTTTTGTAGTGACCCGAGGAGTTCACACTAATTTGGGATGCACCAGGGGAAATCATTTTGGCCCTTATTTATGAAGGAATAGCGACAGGTAGCGACTGGTGAGCGACCGGTAATGACGGGCCCCGCCACGAGAATGCCGGCTCCCCACCACAATCACACATTTATCAAGCCAATCCTGCTTAGCGACTGAGATAGCGCCAGATAGCCACTCATTCATCATTATTCCAGCCTCAGTCCACAGCGCCAGCGTCCGACCTTGAACAGCGACAGGTATGACCTCTCGCTACCTGGCGCTCTCCAATACATTTCAATGGGACAATCTTTAAATATTAATAATTAATTGTTATTATTTTTTTTTTTTTTTTAATGTGAAAAATTCTGTGACCACTTCTGCAATGTTAGATATTTTTTTTAAGGTAAAAAAAAAAAATGTGCAGAATTGATATTACAGGTCTGATATTAATGTATTCATATTACTAAATTATTTTTTAAAAAACTTGTTTTTTTTGGTTTCCAAAAATATGGTTGTTTGGGGGTTAAAATACTACTTTTAACACATCGCCTCCAGCGCTCTGGGGTTTAAACATGCATTTTACAGAGTGAGAATTTTTTGAGCGTGATTTGTTAATGAATATGGTGGGAGCCGCTCGCTATGGCCAGTCGCTATCATGCTCTCCCATACAGCGCGGAACCTGTCAAATAGCGACTCCTCACCCAATATTCAACATTACTGCACACCGACTCAGTCGCTGTCAACAACCGAACAACGGCCAAGCACAGCGACTACTAGCGGGCGCTCTGAAAATGCCGCTACAGTCGCTCAACTGTCGCTACCTGCCACTATTAATGAATCGGCCTCTTAGAATCGAGGGCCGGGGTTTTTTGTTTTGTTTTGAGCTATATTGCATGTATGTGTATAATGGGTATATACCGGGCTGTATTTACCATTAGGCAAACCTAGGCCTGTGCCTAGGGTGGCCACCTGCAAGGGGGGGAGGTGCAGGTGTTACTGCTATATTAAAAAAAAATGTTTCCACATTAATGTTTCCTTACAAATGCTCCCGAGCGATTGAGGGGGGAGAGAGCACAACGGCTTAAAGTGGACTGTCACCCAGGGGTGATCGGCCCGGGAATCTATAAGATTCCCGGGCCGTTCACCTCCCTCACCGCGGGACATCCGAGATCGGGATGTCCCGTGGTGAGGGACCCCCCCCCAAAACCCCCGAAAAACGTACCTCATCGGCGGCGTCAGCGGCGGCAGCTACAGACGTTCATCTGTCGCTACCTGGCGTTAGTGATGAATCAGCCTGCGCGTGTTTTTATCTTCCATTCCCTTTCTTTCTTTCATCTTTAATTCTATTATTTCTTTCAGTCCTTTTTATTCTTTGTTTCTTTCATTCTGTTCTTCTATTCTGTCTTTTTCTTTCTTTCCATCTATTCTTCTTTTTTTTCTTTCGTCTGTTATGCCATTCCTTTTCTTTCCTCTTTCCTTCAATTTTTTCTGTCATTCCTTCTATTCTTTTTCTCCCTCAGCTCTTTTTTTTTCCTCTAGCTGGCCCTGCTCAACGTCACTTAGCAAAAAGGGGGCGCCAGCACTTGAAGTGCCTGGGGCAGCATGAACACGGGCAGGCTGATTCATCAATAACGCAGGTAGCGACAGATGAGCGTCTGTAGCAGGCATTTTCAGAGTGCCCGCTAGTAGTCTCTGTGCTCGGCCGTGGGTCGCTACTTCATAGCGACTCAGTCGCTGTTCAGTAATGTTGAATACATTGTGAGGAGTCGCTATTTGACCAGTACAGCGCTGTATGGGAGCGCATGTTAGTGACTGGTCATAGCGACCGACTTACACCATATTCAGCAAAAAAAAAAGCCTCACAAAACTCAGGCGCTGAAAAATACTTGTTTGAAGCCAGAGCCCAGGAGGCGGTGTGTATAAAGTCTGTTTTCCAGCATCTATCCACTAGTAACAAAGCGAAAACATATGGAATTACATTGTAATAACATTGTAACATGAACACTTTAATGGCAGACCTGTAATGTCATTTCTGAAGAAATATATAACAAATGAAAAAATTGTGGAAAAACTGCTTTTTCAATGCCAGAAGAGGTCACAGAATTATTTGTGATTTTTGGAAAAAAAAAATAAACAAAATCCCCGTTTAAAGAAAAGAAAAGGATCGTCCATTGAAATGTATGGGGGAGCAACAGGTAGCGAGAGGTCATACCTGGCGCTGTGCAAGGCTAAACGCTGGCGCTGTTCGCTGAGGCTCTGAAAATGATGAATCAGACGCTACATGGCGCTATCCCAGTCGCTAAACAGATTCTGCTTGATAAATGTGTAATTGCGTGCCGTGTCCGGCGTTCACCAGTCGCTTCCTGACGCTACCTGTCATTAACCAGCCACTACCTGACGCTATCCCTTCTTAAATAAGGGCCTAAGTACGGTCCTGGGGGGGGGTTCTTACCTTTGAGATGGAGCTTTGAGGCTGCAGCAGACAGTAACAGTCTGGAAAGTGGAGCGGATGTGACACAGCAGTTCAGCCCTTTCCCGTGTCATTGCAATGGAGAATTCTCTTAGAAACCCCCAGAACTGTCACAGCACAGCTGGCTTATAGCAAACCCCTCTCCTGCCTTCCCGCTTCCATCCCCAGCAGGAATAAGAGCTCAGTGCGACTGACTCACACCACATTCATCAAAAAAACAGCCATAAACATCGCTGGTGCTCAAAATCATGTAATTGTAGCCCATAGCGCCAGAGGCTGTGTGATTAAAGGCTGTTTTAGTATCCACTAGTAACAAAGCGAAAACACATGGAATGACATTGTTATTACATTGTAACATGAACACTTTCATACCAGACATGTAAGGACAATTCTGCATAAAAATATTATTATTCCAAAAAGTTTACAAAAATGTCATTTTCTTGGCCAGAATACATGTCAGAAGGTTTTATTTTTTTTTAGGGAAAAAAAAAAAAAATGGGATCAAGAAGGGGATTTATAGAACGTCCATATAAATGTATGGGAGAGCACCAGGTAACGACAGGTTAGATGTGGCGCTCTGCAAGGATGAACGCCGGCGCTGTACTCTGAGGCTGGGACAATGATGGATCAGACGCTACATGACGTTGTTCTAGTCGCTCACCAGATTCGGCTTCATAAATGTGTAATTGCGTGCCGTCTCCGGCGTTCACCTGCCGCTACCTGCCGCTGTACAGGCACTACCTGGCGCTATCTCTTCATGAATAAGGCCCTTAAAGTGGACAAACACCGAGGGGGGATCAGATCCCTCACCGCGGGGCATCTGAAAGCTGTGTGAAACCCCGCAGGATGCCCAGAAACCTTACGTTATCCCCGTTCCAGCGGCGCATGCGCGAGCCACGGCCGCGTCTCACGCTTCTCTCTAGCGGCGCGCGCACCCGCGCCGGCCGTTTGTGAATGCGGCCTCCAGCGTGCTCAGAGCCGCTGTGGTTGTCCGTCGCTTGTCCGTGCATACCACAGCGGCTCTGAGCGCTCTGATTGGACGAGCGCTCGCGTAGGAGCAGGGTGAGGTGAGTTTTTTAGGGCGTTCTGGGGGGTGTCACGCAGCGGGGCACCCCCGATTAATTGGGGTGCTCCGCGGAAGTGGACCAAAGCCCAGGATAGTGAAAATCCTGGGTGTTGGTCCACTTTAACCTACAACTGATATGTGAGCGGACGGTTTTCTTCCGAACGCCTAAGAGTTGTTGGCTAATTGTTCCTTAGAGCGATCATTTGTGGAATTGTTTGTGCTGTGCACTCCAGGTCTGATTTGTGGTCGATTTCTTTTTCCACATGTCGGTCATGACAACGAACGAGATTGATGTCAGCCAAATTGATACAACGCTCGGCCATTGCCATGGATCCATTCTAATTGTGGGTGATTTAGAGGCTAATTTACAACTAGCGCCACGTATTGCCATTAGAGCGTCTATGTAGCGGCACTTAGAGAGTCCGCTAGTAGATGCTGCAAGCGGGTGTCTGACGCTATAACTTAGCTTAGCAGCTGGACAAGTGACGCTGTCCAGCATTGATAAATGTGATGTCTGGAGAAGTGTTTTCTCTCTCAATCACTGCATATGTAGCGCCCTGAGGAAAAGCCGCCCAGAGCAATGCCACATAAAACAACAGGACAACTCTGCAGCGAACAAAATGTAGCGTGAGTTAAGGGCATTAAGGACACTCGGCGCTGAAGCCCATATTTAAGAAAGTCAAACACAAACCAGCGTTGGCGCCCTAAAATTGGGCGCTCTAGCATTGAGCGCCAGACGCTGTATGAAAAAAGTCTGTTTCTCAACACATATCCACCAGAACCAGAGCGAAAACATATGGTATGACATTGTAACACTGTGACAATGACACTGCAATGGCCGACCTGCACATACAATTCTGCATAAAAAAAAAAAAAAAAATATATATATATATATATATATATATTTATATATATATATAACAATATAAGTGTTTGGTTTCTGGACAGGGGAGGTCACACAATCATTTGATTAGTTAAAACAATTAATAATTAATTAAGATGCTATTTATACACAAGCATAAAAAACACCATTGAAATGTATGGGATAACGCTAGGGATGAGCGAATCGATCCGGACGAACCCGGATTCGATCCGAATTTCAGGAAAAATTCGATTCGGATCGAATCCGAATTTCCCCGCGATTCGATCACTCGAAGTTTTCCTTTAACATCCATTCATTTACATTACAGGCATTCTAAGATGGCGGGCGGGACATGTCTGGACATGTATCCCGCGCCAGTGCAAGCTGGGGCAGTCACATGCAGCCTATCAGCAGCCAGCAAGCCCGGTGACGTCACACAGCGGTATTTAACGGCGGCCATCTTGCTTTTCCTCATTTCTCTATTGCATTCGTGACAGACAGACAGAACGCTGTGTAGCTGAGGCAGTTAGACAGGCTGGAGACAGGCTGGAGACAGGGACAGACAGGGACAGACAGGGACAGGCTGGAGACAGGCAGGAGACAGGCAGGAGACAGACAGGAGACAGACAGAAAGCCAGGGAAAGGTAGGAAAAACGGAGCTGGCTGACAGGGAGATTTTTTTTTTTCATCCAGCCTTTGTTAGCGTTTTCAGGCTGCTTATAGTAACTAACTGTGCATATATACTGAACTGATCTTAAGTCTGCTGTGAGGCATCCCATTCTGTGACTAAAGCAGCCTCTATTTAATAGCATAATAAACATTTGCACTTATTCTCATAGAAATCAGGCCTGATAAAGACACTTTTGCTGTGCATGCTCTCTGGTTTTTGTGGCACTGGCATCCCATTCTGTGACTAAAGCAGCCTCTATTTAATAGCATAATAAACATTTGCACTTATTCTCATAGAAATCAGGCCTGATAAAGACACTTTTGCTGTGCATGCTCTCTGGTTTTTGTGGCACTGGCATCCCATTCTGTGACTAAAGCAGCCTCTATTTAATAGCATAATAAACATTTGCACTTATTCTCATAGAAATCAGGCCTGATAAAGACACTTTTGCTGTGCATGCTCTCTGGTTTTTGTGGCACTGGCATCCCATTCTGTGACTAAAGCAGCCTCTATTTAATAGCATAATAAACATTTGCACTTATTCTCATAGAAATCAGGCCTGATAAAGACACTTTTGCTGTGCATGCTCTCTGGTTTTTGTGGCACTGGCATCCCATTCTGTGACTAAAGCAGCCTCTATTTAATAGCATAATAAACATTTGCACTTATTCTCATAGAAATCAGGCCTGATAAAGACACTTTTGCTGTGCATGCTCTCTGGTTTTTGTGGCACTGGCATCCCATTCTGTGACTAAAGCAGCCTCTATTTAATAGCATAATAAACATTTGCACTTATTCTCATAGAAATCAGGCCTGATAAAGACACTTTTGCTGTGCATGCTCTCTGGTTTTTGTGGCACTGGCATCCCATTCTGTGACTAAAGCAGCCTCTATTTAATAGCATAATAAACATTTGCACTTATTCTCATAGAAATCAGGCCTGATAAAGACACTTTTGCTGTGCATGCTCTCTGGTTTTTGTGGCACTGGCATCCCATTCTGTGACTAAAGCAGCCTCTATTTAATAGCATAATAAACATTTGCACTTATTCTCATAGAAATCAGGCCTGATAAAGACACTTTTGCTGTGCATGCTCTCTGGTTTTTGTGGCACTGGCATCCCATTCTGTGACTAAAGCAGCCTCTATTTAATAGCATAATAAACATTTGCACTTATTCTCATAGAAATCAGGCCTGATAAAGACACTTTTGCTGTGCATGCTCTCTGGTTTTTGTGGCACTGGCATCCCATTCTGTGACTAAAGCAGCCTCTATTTAATAGCATAATAAACATTTGCACTTATTCTCATAGAAATCAGGCCTGATAAAGACACTTTTGCTGTGCATGCTCTCTGGTTTTTGTGGCACTGGCATCCCATTCTGTGACTAAAGCAGCCTCTATTTAATAGCATAATAAACATTTGCACTTATTCTCATAGAAATCAGGCCTGATAAAGACACTTTTGCTGTGCATGCTCTCTGGTTTTTGTGGCACTGGCATCCCATTCTGTGACTAAAGCAGCCTCTATTTAATAGCATAATAAACATTTGCACTTATTCTCATAGAAATCAGGCCTGATAAAGACACTTTTGCTGTGCATGCTCTCTGGTTTTTGTGGCACTGGCATCCCATTCTGTGACTAAAGCAGCCTCTATTTAATAGCATAATAACCATTTGCACTTATTCTCATAGAAATCAGGCCTGATAAAGACACTTTTGCTGTGCATGCTCTCTGGTTTTTGTGGCACTGGCATCCCATTCTGTGACTAAAGCAGCCTCTATTTAATAGCATAATAACCATTTGCACTTATTCTCATAGAAATCAGGCCTGATAAAGACACTTTTGCTGTGCATGCTCTCTGGTTTTTGTGGCACTGGCATCCCATTCTGTGACTAAAGCAGCCTCTATTTAATAGCATAATAAACATTTGCACTTATTCTCATAGAAATCAGGCCTGATAAAGACACTTTTGCTGTGCATGCTCTCTGGTTTTTGTGGCACTGGCATCCCATTCTGTGACTAAAGCAGCCTCTATTTAATAGCATAATAAACATTTGCACTTATTCTCATAGAAATCAGGCCTGATAAAGACACTTTTGCTGTGCATGCTCTCTGGTTTTTGTGGCACTGGCATCCCATTCTGTGACTAAAGCAGCCTCTATTTAATAGCATAATAAACATTTGCACTTATTCTCATAGAAATCAGGCCTGATAAAGACACTTTTGCTGTGCATGCTCTCTGGTTTTTGTGGCACTGGCATCCCATTCTGTGACTAAAGCAGCCTCTATTTAATAGCATAATAAACATTTGCACTTATTCTCATAGAAATCAGGCCTGATAAAGACACTTTTGCTGTGCATGCTCTCTGGTTTTTGTGGCACTGGCATCCCATTCTGTGACTAAAGCAGCCTCTATTTAATAGCATAATAAACATTTGCACTTATTCTCATAGAAATCAGGCCTGATAAAGACACTTTTGCTGTGCATGCTCTCTGGTTTTTGTGGCACTGGCATCCCATTCTGTGACTAAAGCAGCCTCTATTTAATAGCATAATAAACATTTGCACTTATTCTCATAGAAATCAGGCCTGATAAAGACACTTTTGCTGTGCATGCTCTCTGGTTTTTGTGGCACTGGCATCCCATTCTGTGACTAAAGCAGCCTCTATTTAATAGCATAATAAACATTTGCACTTATTCTCATAGAAATCAGGCCTGATAAAGACACTTTTGCTGTGCATGCTCTCTGGTTTTTGTGGCACTGGCATCCCATTCTGTGACTAAAGCAGCCTCTATTTAATAGCATAATAAACATTTGCACTTATTCTCATAGAAATCAGGCCTGATAAAGACACTTTTGCTGTGCATGCTCTCTGGTTTTTGTGGCACTGGCATCCCATTCTGTGACTAAAGCAGCCTCTATTTAATAGCATAATAAACATTTGCACTTATTCTCATAGAAATCAGGCCTGATAAAGACACTTTTGCTGTGCATGCTCTCTGGTTTTTGTGGCACTGGCATCCCATTCTGTGACTAAAGCAGCCTCTATTTAATAGCATAATAAACATTTGCACTTATTCTCATAGAAATCAGGCCTGATAAAGACACTTTTGCTGTGCATGCTCTCTGGTTTTTGTGGCACTGGCATCCCATTCTGTGACTAAAGCAGCCTCTATTTAATAGCATAATAACCATTTGCACTTATTCTCATAGAAATCAGGCCTGATAAAGACACTTTTGCTGTGCATGCTCTCTGGTTTTTGTGGCACTGGCATCCCATTCTGTGACTAAAGCAGCCTCTATTTAATAGCATAATAACCATTTGCACTTATTCTCATAGAAATCAGGCCTGATAAAGACACTTTTGCTGTGCATGCTCTCTGGTTTTTGTGGCACTGGCATCCCATTCTGTGACTAAAGCAGCCTCTATTTAATAGCATAATAAACATTTGCACTTATTCTCATAGAAATCAGGCCTGATAAAGACACTTTTGCTGTGCATGCTCTCTGGTTTTTGTGGCACTGGCATCCCATTCTGTGACTAAAGCAGCCTCTATTTAATAGCATAATAAACATTTGCACTTATTCTCATAGAAATCAGGCCTGATAAAGACACTTTTGCTGTGCATGCTCTCTGGTTTTTGTGGCACTGGCATCCCATTCTGTGACTAAAGCAGCCTCTATTTAATAGCATAATAAACATTTGCACTTATTCTCATAGAAATCAGGCCTGATAAAGACACTTTTGCTGTGCATGCTCTCTGGTTTTTGTGGCACTGGCATCCCATTCTGTGACTAAAGCAGCCTCTATTTAATAGCATAATAAACATTTGCACTTATTCTCATAGAAATCAGGCCTGATAAAGACACTTTTGCTGTGCATGCTCTCTGGTTTTTGTGGCACTGGCATCCCATTCTGTGACTAAAGCAGCCTCTATTTAATAGCATAATAAACATTTGCACTTATTCTCATAGAAATCAGGCCTGATAAAGACACTTTTGCTGTGCATGCTCTCTGGTTTTTGTGGCACTGGCATCCCATTCTGTGACTAAAGCAGCCTCTATTTAATAGCATAATAAACATTTGCACTTATTCTCATAGAAATCAGGCCTGATAAAGACACTTTTGCTGTGCATGCTCTCTGGTTTTTGTGGCACTGGCATCCCATTCTGTGACTAAAGCAGCCTCTATTTAATAGCATAATAAACATTTGCACTTATTCTCATAGAAATCAGGCCTGATAAAGACACTTTTGCTGTGCATGCTCTCTGGTTTTTGTGGCACTGGCATCCCATTCTGTGACTAAAGCAGCCTCTATTTAATAGCATAATAAACATTTGCACTTATTCTCATAGAAATCAGGCCTGATAAAGACACTTTTGCTGTGCATGCTCTCTGGTTTTTGTGGCACTGGCATCCCATTCTGTGACTAAAGCAGCCTCTATTTAATAGCATAATAAACATTTGCACTTATTCTCATAGAAATCAGGCCTGATAAAGACACTTTTGCTGTGCATGCTCTCTGGTTTTTGTGGCACTGGCATCCCATTCTGTGACTAAAGCAGCCTCTATTTAATAGCATAATAAACATTTGCACTTATTCTCATAGAAATCAGGCCTGATAAAGACACTTTTGCTGTGCATGCTCTCTGGTTTTTGTGGCACTGGCATCCCATTCTGTGACTAAAGCAGCCTCTATTTAATAGCATAATAAACATTTGCACTTATTCTCATAGAAATCAGGCCTGATAAAGACACTTTTGCTGTGCATGCTCTCTGGTTTTTGTGGCACTGGCATCCCATTCTGTGACTAAAGCAGCCTCTATTTAATAGCATAATAAACATTTGCACTTATTCTCATAGAAATCAGGCCTGATAAAGACACTTTTGCTGTGCATGCTCTCTGGTTTTTGTGGCACTGGCATCCCATTCTGTGACTAAAGCAGCCTCTATTTAATAGCATAATAAACATTTGCACTTATTCTCATAGAAATCAGGCCTGATAAAGACACTTTTGCTGTGCATGCTCTCTGGTTTTTGTGGCACTGGCATCCCATTCTGTGACTAAAGCAGCCTCTATTTAATAGCATAATAAACATTTGCACTTATTCTCATAGAAATCAGGCCTGATAAAGACACTTTTGCTGTGCATGCTCTCTGGTTTTTGTGGCACTGGCATCCCATTCTGTGACTAAAGCAGCCTCTATTTAATAGCATAATAAACATTTGCACTTATTCTCATAGAAATCAGGCCTGATAAAGACACTTTTGCTGTGCATGCTCTCTGGTTTTTGTGGCACTGGCATCCCATTCTGTGACTAAAGCAGCCTCTATTTAATAGCATAATAAACATTTGCACTTATTCTCATAGAAATCAGGCCTGATAAAGACACTTTTGCTGTGCATGCTCTCTGGTTTTTGTGGCACTGGCATCCCATTCTGTGACTAAAGCAGCCTCTATTTAATAGCATAATAACCATTTGCACTTATTCTCATAGAAATCAGGCCTGATAAAGACACTTTTGCTGTGCATGCTCTCTGGTTTTTGTGGCACTGGCATCCCATTCTGTGACTAAAGCAGCCTCTATTTAATAGCATAATAAACATTTGCACTTATTCTCATAGAAATCAGGCCTGATAAAGACACTTTTGCTGTGCATGCTCTCTGGTTTTTGTGGCACTGGCATCCCATTCTGTGACTAAAGCAGCCTCTATTTAATAGCATAATAAACATTTGCACTTATTCTCATAGAAATCAGGCCTGATAAAGACACTTTTGCTGTGCATGCTCTCTGGTTTTTGTGGCACTGGCATCCCATTCTGTGACTAAAGCAGCCTCTATTTAATAGCATAATAAACATTTGCACTTATTCTCATAGAAATCAGGCCTGATAAAGACACTTTTGCTGGCCAAAGCCCTACTGGACCCTGCCAGGTCCATTCCTGCCCAGGGCATCCCATTCTGTGACTAAAGCAGCCTCTGTTTAAGACCATATAAGCATTTGCTCTTATTATATTTATATTATAAGACACTTTTGCTGGGCATAGGCTTACTGCTGCCTGCCAGGTGCACTTCTGTTGAGGCATCCCATTCTGTAACATAGCATACCCCTCTTTATTTACACTAAGCAGCTCTCTTATTTACACTAAGCAGGCCTGTTGGAGGCTGAGTGTTACTGCTCACTTTTGGTGTGCATTATATTCTGTTTTATATAGACCCACTGCTGCCTGGGGGTTCTTAAAATATCACCTACTACCACGCCAGTTAGACTATGTCGGGCAGACAAGTGCCTGGAAGTGAAAAGAGGAGTGGCAGAGGCCAAGATTCCGCAGGCAGAGCTCGCATCAGACTGGGGGCCAGTAGCAGCAGGAGTCACGCTGAGAGACCTAATCTGCCAGTATCTGCTAGCGGTCGGGTCTCCACCAGTAACGCATCTGCCGTGGTAGATTGGCTGACGCGCTCATCAACAACATCATCACAACTTACATCTGAGACCCCCAGTCTAGGGTCGGTAGGTTCCTCTGACACAACCCTGAGTTGGCATGCCCCGAGAGCAGTCCCTGTCCTCCCATTGCCTCTGTCCTACGCCGTTCCCTCCCCCAGCGACGTATCCTATGCTTTGGGTTCAGCTCCACTCTTTAGTGAGGAGGACGATCAGATACAGGAGGACAGTCAGCAGCTACTGCCCAGCCAAGAAATGGAGGTGGCTTCTTTAGCTAGGCAGACAAATAGTGATGTGGACAGTGTCGTGGGTGCTGCGAGCGTTCCAGCTCCTGCGCCAGACACTGTTGACGAATCCACGAACATCAGTGACGTACAGCCACAACCCGGTGATGATGATGATGATGACGATGAAGCCGATCGCACTTGGGAGCCGGGTGATGAAGGGGCTTCATCGTCATCATCAGGAGAAGAGGGGCGCAGGTTGCCCCGGAGTCAGCAGCTGAGGCAGCAAGGTGGTAGCAGTCAGCATGGGGGCACAATTCCAAAGGCTGGAGCCGGCCGGGGCCGGGGCCGGGGTAGAGCACCTGCTGTGCGGCAGTCTACCTTATCGGGAGGTAGTGGAGCAGGGGTTCCTGGAGTTGGCAACAGCAGCAGTGAATCAGTGAGGCCAGGGGGTGGGAAAAGTAGCTACTCGGCAGTGTGGCAGTTTTTCCTGAGGCATCCGCAGGAGGGTAACATGGCCACATGCAAGATATGTAGGCAAAAGGTGAAGCGTGGCCAGGGTCCAAATGTTGGCACCACGGCCCTGCGTCAACATATGATGCGTCACCATAAAACGACCTGGGAGAACCGAGGCTCCCAAGGGGTGGTCCAGTCTGCTTCCTCACCAAGTGAGCTCCCAATTTCTGCCAGCCAAGGCTCCAGCACCTCAGCCGAAGGCAGCTGTGCGTCACACCCATCCTCTGTCGCTCCTGCTCCTCCTCCTCCTCCTCCAAGTCATGCATCCCGCCAGCAATCCATCAGCGAAGCCATGTCCAAGAGACAGCAGTATGCGCCCACTCATCCTACGGCGCAGAAGCTGAATGTGCTCCTGTCCAAGTTGCTGGTGCTGCAGTCGCTCCCTTTTCAGGTGGTGGAATCTGCACCTTTCAGAGAACTGATGGCTTGTGCCGAGCCGAGGTGGAGAGTCCCAAGCCGTCATTTCTTTGCCAAGAAGGCAGTACCAGCGCTGCACACTTTTGTTGAACAGAAGGTGGGCCAGTCCTTGAGCCTGTCGGTGTGTAGCAAAATACATGGCAGCGCCGACATCTGGAGCTGTAACTACGGTCAGGGGCAGTACATGTCGTTTACGGCCCACTGGGTGAATGTGGTCCCTTTGCAGCAGCAACTTGGACAGGTCACGCCGCTTCGGCCTCCGCGCTCTCTGCCCATTGGGCCTGTGACACCATGCGACTCGGCCTCCTCATCCTCCGCCATCTCCTCACCCTCCACTGTAGGCTCAAGTCTCAGTGCCCCTCCAGTCTACCATGTGTGCAGGGCACGGAGGTGTCACGCAGTGCTTCACATGGTTTGTCTTGGCGAACGGAGTCACACAGGGGAGGAACTGCTTAAATGTATTCATCAGGAAATCCAAACATGGCTTACTCCGAGAAAACTTAAAATGGGAATCATGGTTACCGACAATGGGAAGAACATTTTGTCTGCGCTGCGCCAAGGAAGCCTGACCCATGCCCCCTGCATGGCTCACGTCTTCAATCTGGTTGTCAAGCGGTTTCTGAAGTGTTCCCCCCATCTGCAGGACATCCTAACAACTTCACGGAAACTTTGCATGCACTTCAGCCACTCCTACACCGCCAAACACACCCTTCTTGAGCTACAGCGTCAGAATGGTATCCCCCAACATAGTCTGATTTGCGATGTTTCCACCCGTTGGAATTCCACCCTTCACATGTTGGACCGATTATATGAACAGAGAAAAGCCATCACGGATTTCCTGATGATCCAAGCAGATAGGGGGACTCCCCTGTGTAACTTCAATGTCAACCAGTGGCAGCTCATACGTGACACCTGCCGTTTGCTCAGGCCCTTTGAGGAAGCCACTTTATTTGTCAGTCGGCAGGATTACGGGATGAACGACGTGATTCCACTGCTTCATGTACTACAGCACATGTTGGAAACCATGGCTGGTCAGGGCACTGGAGACATGGCGTTTACATCTTACGGCCACATGAACCCCGTTGGAGCTGAACTGGAGGAGGAGGAGGAGGAAGAGGAGGAGGAGGAGTTGCCCAGCGAAACACAGTTTAGGCTTGGCGAAATGGCTGGTTTATCTAGTCAGCGGACAGGAGAGGAGGAGCAGGAGCAGCCAGAGGAGCTAGAGGTTTTTGAGGAAGGAGAGACAGAGGACCCGGGCACACCGTGGCAGTATGCAGTGGAGATGGAGACAGGTAGTCCATCCGAGTCACTTGCGCAAATGGCACGAAGCATGCTCACATGCTTGCGTAGTGACCCCAGAATTGTTTCCATCTGTCGGCGGGATGACTTCTGGCTGTCCACCTTATTGGACCCTCGCTTCCGGCACAAAATGGGGGCATTTTTTAAACCCACCGAGAGGGAGGACAAACTCAACTACTACAAAGACATTCTACGTAGGCAGTTGGCCGATGCCTATCTGCGCCATGGTCCATACTCTCGCAGGTCTGACTCGAGGGGACCTCTGCGCTCACCTTCCACTGCCATGGCCGCTGGGGGGGTTGGCAGCAGCAGCAGCAGAAGCTCCATCAGCAGCAGCAGCCTCAGTCTTCAGTCGCTAATGAGTAGCTTTCTACACCCGCATAGTGAGGCTACTCATGAGCAGCAGGAAGACCTGGAGCAGGACCTGAACCAGCAGGTCATGTCATACTTTGACATGACCATGCCAACACACCTTGAGGATCCGCTGGACTTCTGGGCAGCCAAACTTGATTTGTGGCCGCAACTAGCAGAGTTTGCCCTGGAAAAGCTGTCCTGCCCGGCAAGTAGCGTGCCATCTGAGCGGGTGTTTAGTGCGGCGGGGGCCATAGTTACGGCGAGGAGAACTCGTCTGTCAACTAAAAATGTGGAGAGACTCACCTTTGTCAAAATGAATCAGGGATGGATCAGCCAGGATTTCCACCCACCAATGCCTGATGCATGCGACTAGATTCAGCATGGTGCCACGTTTTACACTTTACAAATGGTGCAAAACATATTTATGTCTTTAGGCCATTTTTTGGGCTCCTGCTGCTGCTACTGCCAACTTCTGCCAACTCCAGGGTGTGATTCATCCAATTTTTGGGCTCCTGAGGCCAACTCCAGTGTATATTTGGGCTCCTGCTGCTGCTACTGTCAACTCCTGCCAACTCCAGGGTGTGATTCATCCAATTTTTGGGCTCCTGAAGCCAACTCCAGTGTATATTTGGGCTCCTGCTGCTGCTGCTGCTGCCAACTTCTGCCAACTCCAGGGTGTGATTCATCCAATTTTTGGGCTCCTGAAGCCAACTCCAGTGTATATTTGGGCTCCTGCTGCTGCTGCTGCTGCCAACTTCTGCCAACTCCAGGGTGTGATTCATCCAATTTTTGGGCTCCTGAAGCCAACTCCAGTGTATATTTGGGCTCCTGCTGCTACTACTGCCAACTTCTGCCAACTCCAGGGTGTGATTCATCCAATTTTTGGGCTCCTGAGGCCAACTCCAGTGTATATTTGGGCTCCTGCTGCTGCTGCTGCCAACTTCTGCCAACTCCAGGGTGTGATTCATCCAATTTTTGGGCTCCTGAAGCCAACTCCAGTGTATATTTGGGCTCCTGCTGCTACTACTGTCAACTCCTGCCAACTCCAGGGTGTGATTCATCCAATTTTTGGGCTCCTGAGGCCAACTCCAGTGTATATTTGGGCTCCTGCTGCTACTACTGCCAACTTCTGCCAACTCCAGGGTGTGATTCATCCAATTTTTGGGCTCCTGAGGCCAACTCCAGTGTATATTTGGGCTCCTGCTGCTGCTGCTGCCAACTTCTGCCAACTCCAGGGTGTGATTCATCCAATTTTTGGGCTCCTGAAGCCAACTCCAGTGTATATTTGGGCTCCTGCTGCTACTACTGTCAACTCCTGCCAACTCCAGGGTGTGATTCATCCAATTTTTGGGCTCCTGAGGCCAACTCCAGTGTATATTTGGGCTCCTGCTGCTGCTACTGTCAACTCCTGCCAACTCCAGGGTGTGATTCATCCAATTTTTGGGCTCCTGAAGCCAACTCCAGTGTATATTTGGGCTCCTGCTGCTGCTGCTGCTGCCAACTTCTGCCAACTCCAGGGTGTGATTCATCCAATTTTTGGGCTCCTGAAGCCAACTCCAGTGTATATTTGGGCTCCTGCTGCTGCTGCTGCTGCCAACTTCTGCCAACTCCAGGGTGTGATTCATCCAATTTTTGGGCTCCTGAAGCCAACTCCAGTGTATATTTGGGCTCCTGCTGCTACTACTGCCAACTTCTGCCAACTCCAGGGTGTGATTCATCCAATTTTTGGGCTCCTGAGGCCAACTCCAGTGTATATTTGGGCTCCTGCTGCTGCTGCTGCCAACTTCTGCCAACTCCAGGGTGTGATTCATCCAATTTTTGGGCTCCTGAAGCCAACTCCAGTGTATATTTGGGCTCCTGCTGCTACTACTGTCAACTCCTGCCAACTCCAGGGTGTGATTCATCCAATTTTTGGGCTCCTGAGGCCAACTCCAGTGTATATTTGGGCTCCTGCTGCTGCTGCTGCCAACTTCTGCCAACTCCAGGGTGTGATTCATCCAATTTTTGGGCTCCTGAGGCCAACTCCAGTGTATATTTGGGCTCCTGCTGCTGCTGCTGCCAACTTCTGCCAACTCCAGGGTGTGATTCATCCAATTTTTGGGCTCCTGAAGCCAACTCCAGTGTATATTTGGGCTCCTGCTGCTGCTACTGCCAACTTCTGCCAACTCCAGGGTGTGATTCATCCAATTTTTGGGCTCCTGAAGCCAACTCCAGTGTATATTTGGGCTCCTGCTGCTACTACTGCCAACTTCTGCCAACTCCAGGGTGTGATTCATCCAATTTTTGGGCTCCTGAAGCCAACTCCAGTGTATATTTGGGCTCCTGCTGCTGCTACTGTCAACTCCTGCCAACTCCAGGGTGTGATTCATCCAATTTTTGGGCTCCTGAAGCCAACTCCAGTGTATATTTGGGCTCCTGCTGCTGCTACTGCCAACTTCTGCCAACTCCAGGGTGTGATTCATCCAATTTTTGGGCTCCTGAAGCCAACTCCAGTGTATATTTGGGCTCCTGCTGCTGCTACTGTCAACTCCTGCCAACTCCAGGGTGTGATTCATCCAATTTTTGGGCTCCTGAGGCCAACTCCAGTGTATATTTGGGCTCCTGCTGCTGCTACTGTCAACTCCTGCCAACTCCAGGGTGTGATTCATCCAATTTTTGGGCTCCTGAAGCCAACTCCAGTGTATATTTGGGCTCCTGCTGCTGCTGCTGCTGCCAACTTCTGCCAACTCCAGGGTGTGATTCATCCAATTTTTGGGCTCCTGAAGCCAACTCCAGTGTATATTTGGGCTCCTGCTGCTGCTGCTGCCAACTTCTGCCAACTCCAGGGTGTGATTCATCCAATTTTTGGGCTCCTGAAGCCAACTCCAGTGTATATTTGGGCTCCTGCTGCTGCTACTGCCAACTTCTGCCAACTCCAGGGTGTGATTCATCCAATTTTTGGGCTCCTGAAGCCAACTCCAGTGTATATTTGGGCTCCTGCTGCTGCTACTGTCAACTCCTGCCAACTCCAGGGTGTGATTCATCCAATTTTTGGGCTCCTGAGGCCAACTCCAGTGTATATTTGGGCTCCTGCTGCTGCTACTGTCAACTCCTGCCAACTCCAGGGTGTGATTCATCCAATTTTTGGGCTCCTGAAGCCAACTCCAGTGTATATTTGGGCTCCTGCTGCTGCTGCTGCTGCCAACTTCTGCCAACTCCAGGGTGTGATTCATCCAATTTTTGGGCTCCTGAAGCCAACTCCAGTGTATATTTGGGCTCCTGCTGCTGCTACTGTCAACTCCTGCCAACTCCAGGGTGTGATTCATCCAATTTTTGGGCTCCTGAGGCCAACTCCAGTGTATATTTGGGCTCCTGCTGCTGCTACTGTCAACTCCTGCCAACTCCAGGGTGTGATTCATCCAATTTTTGGGCTCCTGAAGCCAACTCCAGTGTATATTTGGGCTCCTGCTGCTGCTACTGCCAACTTCTGCCAACTCCAGGGTGTGATTCATCCAATTTTTGGGCTCCTGAAGCCAACTCCAGTGTATATTTGGGCTCCTGCTGCTACTACTGCCAACTTCTGCCAACTCCAGGGTGTGATTCATCCAATTTTTGGGCTCCTGAGGCCAACTCCAGTGTATATTTGGGCTCCTGCTGCTGCTGCTGCCAACTTCTGCCAACTCCAGGGTGTGATTCATCCAATTTTTGGGCTCCTGAAGCCAACTCCAGTGTATATTTGGGCTCCTGCTGCTACTACTGTCAACTCCTGCCAACTCCAGGGTGTGATTCATCCAATTTTTGGGCTCCTGAGGCCAACTCCAGTGTATATTTGGGCTCCTGCTGCTGCTGCTGCCAACTTCTGCCAACTCCAGGGTGTGATTCATCCAATTTTTGGGCTCCTGAGGCCAACTCCAGTGTATATTTGGGCTCCTGCTCCTGCTGCTGCCAACTTCTGCCAACTCCAGGGTGTGATTCATCCAATTTTTGGGCTCCTGAAGCCAACTCCAGTGTATATTTGGGCTCCTGCTGCTGCTGCTGCTGCCAACTTCTGCCAACTCCAGGGTGTGATTCATCCAATTTTTGGGCTCCTGAAGCCAACTCCAGTGTATATTTGGGCTCCTGCTGCTACTACTGCCAACTTCTGCCAACTCCAGGGTGTGATTCATCCAATTTTTGGGCTCCTGAGGCCAACTCCAGTGTATATTTGGGCTCCTGCTGCTGCTGCTGCCAACTTCTGCCAACTCCAGGGTGTGATTCATCCAATTTTTGGGCTCCTGAAGCCAACTCCAGTGTATATTTGGGCTCCTGCTGCTACTACTGTCAACTCCTGCCAACTCCAGGGTGTGATTCATCCAATTTTTGGGCTCCTGAGGCCAACTCCAGTGTATATTTGGGCTCCTGCTGCTGCTGCTGCCAACTTCTGCCAACTCCAGGGTGTGATTCATCCAATTTTTGGGCTCCTGAGGCCAACTCCAGTGTATATTTGGGCTCCTGCTCCTGCTGCTGCCAACTTCTGCCAACTCCAGGGTGTGATTCATCCAATTTTTGGGCTCCTGAAGCCAACTCCAGTGTATATTTGGGCTCCTGCTGCTGCTGCCACCTTCTGCCAACTCCAGGGTGTGATTCATCCAATTTTTGGGCTCCTGAGGCCAACTCCAGTGTATATTTGGGCTCCTTCTGCCCCTCATAGTGATGCCACTTCAACTCTCTGCAATTGTGCCGCTCTGCGATTCTATTAGCGATGCCTCTGATCTGCATGTGATATTTCTTCAAAGTATTATTTAACAAACCCAGCACGCATCCTGTGCGTGTTACAGCAAGGCTGAATGGTTTACAACCCTATTGAGGCTGTAGGAGGCTCAGAAATAGCCGTTTTTAATAGCGATTCGTCGTGAATTTATTCGGGTCGAAACGATTTTTGTCGGAAAATTCGGCGAATCAGTCGAATCGAATTTTTCAAAAGTTCGCTCATCTCTAGATAACGCTGCTGAGCGACAGGTAATACATGGTGCTGCTGAACATACAGCGCCGGTGATTTACACTGAGCCACCGCTAGTGATACATGTGACGCTACATGACGCTATTAGAGGTGCTCACCAGATTGACTTTCATATATATGATTTTCACATACTGCGCACGGCATTCACCTGACGCTACGTGATTTTACATGGCGTTAGCGTTTCTTAAGTAACATAGGAACATTGAAAGTTGACAGCAGAAGGAGACCACACGGTCCATCTAGTCTGCCCTTATGTGTATACTATATGTTCTCTTTATCTTATGTGTATACTGTATGTTCTCTTTATCTTATGTGTATACTGTATGTTCTCTTTATCTTATGTGTATACTGTATGTTCTCTTTATCTTATGTGTATACTGTATGTTCTCTTTATCTTATGTGTATACTGTATGTTCTCTGTATCTTATGTGTATACTGTATGTGCTCTGTATCTTATGTGTATACTGTATGTGCTCTGTATCTTATGTGTATACTGTATGTTCTCTGTATCTTATGTGTATACTGTATGTTCTCTGTATCTTATGTGTATACTGTATGTGCTCTGTATCTTATGTGTATACTGTATGTTCTCTGTATCTTATGTATATACTGTATGTTCTCTTTATCTTATGTGAATACTGTATGTTCTCTTTATCTTATGTGTATACTGTATGTGCTCTGTATCTTATGTGTATACTGTATGTTCTCTGTATCTTATGTATATACTGTATGTTCTCTTTATCTTATGTGAATACTGTATGTTCTCTTTATCTTATGTGTATACTGTATGTTCTCTTTATCTTATGTGTATACTGTATGTTCTCTGTATCTTATGTGTATACTGTATGTTCACTGTATCTTATGTGTATACTGTATGTTCTCTGTATCTTATGTGTATACTGTATGTTCTCTGTATCTTATGTGTATACTGTATGTTCTCTTTATCTTATGTGTATACTGTATGTTCTCTTTATCTTATGTGTATACTGTATGTTCTCTGTATCTTATGTGTATACTGTATGTTCTCTTTATCTTATGTGTATACTGTATGTTCTCTGTATCTTATGTGTATACTGTATGTTCTCTTTATCTTATGTGTATACTGTATGTTCTCTGTATCTTATGTGTATACTGTATGTTCTCTGTATCTTATGTGTATACTGTATGTTCACTGTATCTTATGTGTATACTGTATGTTCTCTGTATCTTATGTGTATACTGTATGTTCTCTGTATCTTATGTGTATACTGTATGTACTCTGTATCTTATGTGTATACTGTATGTTCTCTGTATCTTATGTGTATACTGTATGATCTCTGTATCTTATGTGTATACTGTATGTTCTCTTTATCTTATGTGTATACTGTATGTTCTCTTTATCTTATGTGAATACTGTATGTTCTCTTTATCTTATGTATATACTGTATGTTCTCTTTATCTTATGTGAATACTGTATGTTCTCTTTATATTAGGATAGATGTGTGCTTATCCCAGACATGTTTACATTCACTGACTGTTGATTTTTCAACTACCTCTGCTGGAAGTTTGTTCCAAGCATCTACTACTCTTTCTGTAAAATAATATTTTCTAACATTGCTCCTGATCTTCCCCCCGACTAGCTTCAGGTTGGGTCCCTTGTTCTATCATTGTTTCTTTAAAAAAAACACTTCCTCCTGAACCTTATTGAATCCTTTCACATATTTAAAGGTCTCAATCATGTCCCCTCTCTCCTGATAAGTTTTAAGTTTAAGTCCTTCCACCATTTTCGTTGCCCGCCTTTGGACACGTTCTATTTGAATAATGTCTTTTTGCAGGTGAGGTCTCCAGAACTGCACACAGTATTCTAGCTGTGGCCTCACCAGGGCTCTATACAGCGGCATCACGACCTCCCTCTTCCTACTGGTGATGCCTCGAGCTATGCAGCCGAGCATCCTGCTTGCTTTTCCCACTGCCTGGCTACACTGTCCACTCATCTTGCAGCTATCAGTAATCAGTGTCCCTAAATCTCTCTCCTCCGAGGTCCTGGATAACACAGTGCTGCCCATACGGTACTCAGAGCAGGGATTCCTTCTACCCAAGTGCATGATTTTACATTTAGAGACATTAAACTCTAGTTTCCACAGTTTTGACCATCTATCCAGTAAAGCTAAATCATTTTCCATGTTGCAGACACCTCTAGGAATATCCACCCTATTACTAACTGTATCAATGTGTTACACAGTATGGCTGACTTTTACAATTTAAGAGTATGGCTCCTCTGTTCTTTATACATTTCAGGCAGGAGGGAGAGATGCTGCAGTGCAAGGTATAAACCTCTCAGTGCAAGTAAAAAAGGCTGCCTCTGTAGGTACATACTTGTCCTTATTGTGACTGATCACAGCTAATCTTTCTATGTCACTATGAGCTGAACACATTTCTGAGCCCTCCATAAGCGATAAGCTGGAGCTTTAACTAGAGTCAAGCCGATGGTGTTCACCCAACCCTGCAGTGGCTGCAAATGAATTGTTAATGGGCTCTGAGAATCTGATGCAATCCATTTCATTCCAATACTGCTGAGCAGCCAGAAAGGAAAAGGCTTCTCCGCAGCCCCGGGGTAATCGCGTGTGTGCTCGATGGCCGGCGCTTAATTACATAAGAGACGAGAGGTTCACCTTTAACACCCATATTCTGCCTTTCAGCTTCACTTGGAATGAACTGGAAGGCATAAGGTGAGGAATACAGTGATGGATAGAGGTTAGACTTATAATAAATTGTGAGAAAAGAAACAACATAAGAATGTGGAAGGGCAAAATGAATGAAGCGTTCCCACTTCATTATCTATGAGGCCGATTCATTAATAGCGGCAGGTAGCGACAGTTGAGCGACTGTAGCGGCATTTTCAGAGCGCCCGCTAGTAGTCGCTGTGCTTGGCCGTTGTTCGGTAGTTGATAGCGACTCAGTCGGTTTGCCGTACTGTTGAATATTGGGTGAGGAGTCGCTATTTGACAGGTTCCGCGCTGTATGGGAGCGCATGACAGCGAATGGCCATAGCGACCGGCTCCCACCATATTCATTAACAAATCACGCTCAAAAAATTCTCGCGCTGTAAAATGCATGTTTAAACCCCAGAGCGCTGGCGGCGATGGGTTAAAAGTAGTTTTTTAACCCCCAAACAACCATATTTTTGGAAACCCAAAAAAACAAGTTTGTAAAATAATTTAGTAATATGAATACATTAATATCAGACCTGTAATATCAATTCTGTACTATTTTTTTTTTTTTACCTTAAAAAAAATTTCTAAAATGGCAGAAGTGGTCACAGAATTTTTCACATTTAAAAAAAAAAAAAAAAAATTAATAACAATTATGAATATTTAAAGATTGTTCCATTGAAATGCATTGGAGAGCGCCAGGTAGCGAGAGGTCATACCTGTCGCTGTTCAAGGTCGGACGCTGGCGCTGTGGGCTGAGGCTGGAATAATGATGAATGAGTCGCTATATGGCGCTATCTCAGTCGCTAAGCAGGATTGGCTTGATAAATGTGTGATTGTGGTGGGGAGCCGGCGTTCTCGTGGCGGGGCCCGTCATTACCGGCCGCTCACCAGTCGCTACCTGTCGCTACCTGTCGCTATTCCTTGTTAAATAAGAGCCTATGTGTTTTCTTTCTTTCCAGGAGGAGAGAAAAGATGGAGAGATAAAAAGCTTAGAGGAAAGGATAGGCAGAACATTAGGAAGAGAAGGTAGTGGTAAATGGAGGGAAGGAAAAAATAGGTAGGTGGATGGGAGAAATGAATGGGGAAGAGGGAGAAAGCAGGAAAGGAAGTTTTGAAGTAGAGAAAAGGATTAACAGATGTAAGAAAGGAACTGAGAAAGAAAAAAATCAAAAGGAAGAGAACGAAGAATGGAAGGGCAATATAAAGGAAAAACAGGATGAGTGGATAGATGGGAAAAAAAGGAAGGAGGAGGTAAGTAGAAGTAAACTGAAATGAAACAATCTGTCAAGGGGGTTATTAAAGAAGGGATAGTGCCAAATAGTTCCCCGTAGCGGCAGGCAGCGCCGGGTGCTGTAAGCAAAACCACATTTATGAAAGTGAATCTGGTGAGTTACTCTAACAGCGCCATGTAGCGTCCGATGTATTACAGGCAGCTCAGCGTATAGCGGCGGGGCTCTAGCTTCCAGAGCGCCAGGTATTACCTTTCGCTCAGTGTCGCTCTCCCATACATTTCAATGGACGTTTATTTGCTTGTGTTTAAACAGTATGTTCGACGTTTTTTTTTTTTCTCAAATCATTGTGTGACCTCTCCTGGCTGCAAACAAACACTTGTATAAACTTTTTAGACATTTTTATGCAGAATTGTCATTACAGGTCTGGCACTAAAGTGTCATTGTCACAATGTTAAAACAATGTCATTCCATGTGTTTTTGCTTTGTTACTGGTGTATATGTGTTTCACACAGCGCCTGGCACTCTATGCTACAGCGCCCTGGAGCATGTGGAGCGCCAAGAGTCGGTTGTACTGAACTGCCGCTACCTCTTGCTCCCTGCAGCGCTGTAATAGTGTTAGAGTGCCCAGCATACATCACATTCATCAATGCCGGTCAGGTTACTACAGCAACTGAGGCTCTCTGTTACAGCACCTATATAGCGCCACTATACAAATACTCATCTGCCGATACCTGGCGTTAGTAATGAATCAGCCTCCATGTGAAGAAAGGAAAGAGAGGTACAAATAAGTAATGGAAAAAAGACATCAAAGTGCACCAACATGACCTCGAAGACCAATCACTCCAATGGATTTCTCCAGGGGGAAAGCGAGAAAGGTACTGTAAGATGCCTTCCGTTTGTCGTTGTTAAGGCGCAGGGGGCATCTCCAATCAAGACTCTTCTCTAGAACACCTATTTTTTTTAAATTTGAAGAGGACCAAAACTATAGACTCCAGGGCAGGCTGATTCTGTTAAAGCGGACCAACACCCAGGGGGGATCGGCCCGGGAATATATAAGATTCCCGGGCCGATCAGATCCCTCCCCGCGGGGAATCCGAAATCGGGATGTCCCGCGGGGTGAAACCCCCCAGGAAGCCCACAAATCCTACATTTTCCACGTTCCAGCGGCGCATGCGCGTCCGCCTCCCGCGCGTCCCTCTAGCAGGGCGCGCTCCCGTGCTGGCCGTTTGTGAATAGCCGGTGCGGGTGCGCTCCCTGTAAAAGGGACGCGCGGGAGGCAGCGGCGGACGCGCTCTGCTTGTCCGTCGCTGCCTCTCGCCTGTCCGTCGGCGGGGATTGGCTGCAGCGGTCACGTGGGAGCGGGGTGAGGTGAGTTTTCGGGGCTTTCTGGGGGGTTTCACACAGCGGGGCACCCCCGATCAGGGTGCCCCACCGAAGTGGACCAAAACCCAGGATAGTCAAAATCCTGGGTGTTGGTCCACTTTAAAAAGGAACATACTTGCCTAATGGACTATCGGCTGCTTCACAGCCGATCCTCACCCCACCACCCGCTTAGCTGCCGCTAACTGACAAGCACAGCCTTAGCAGTGCTCTTCAATGTCCCACGGCGATCTCGCAGCTCAGTGAGGTCTCGCGGGATTTTGGGCGGATCCCATTTATGGGCACTGCTCAGGCGTGAGATCGGGAGCTGCATTCAGTGTCTGATGGGATGCAAGATGGCGCCCGGGAATCTGAGGGACCCAGAAGATGGATCCCCCAGTGAGGTGAGTCAATAGTGAATGTGAATATGAAACCGGAGGTGGGGGGACATTTCGGTGAGGTTTAAAGCGGGTGGTGGCTGCTTAAAACCCCACTCTGAAAAAATGGTTTACATTTCATTGGGAAATACAATACTGCCTAGTTCCTATGCTGAAAAGTTCTAATAAGTTTAGACTGTAAGTTCGAAAGGCCCAGGCTCTCTCTCGTATTGTATCTTCAGAATATTCATTGTCAACTCTGTAACACTGCATTTGTAATAGTCCATGTACTGTATGTTTCTACCCTGTCTGTTATTACTACTCTGTACAGCGCTACAGAAGATGATGGCGCTATATAAATAAATAATAACAAGTACGAATACCTGTGTTCTATGCCTGCCAGACACCAGCCTGATTAAAGTGGACCAACACCCTCCACTGATCGGCCCGGGAATCTATAAGATTCCCAGACCGATCAGTCCCCTGACTGTGGGGCGCCCCGATCGGTGAAACCCCTAAATCCCTACCTGCTCCTCGATCCAGCGGCGCCCGCCGCCGCCTCCCGCGTGTCCCTCTAGCAGGACGCGCACCCGCGCCGGCCGTTTGTGAATGGCCGGCGCAGGCGTGCGCCCTGTAAGAGTGACACGCGGGAGGCGGCGGCGGGCGCACTCTCTTGTCTGTCGCTGCCTCCCGCTTGTACGCCGGTGGGGATTGGCAGCAGCGGTCACGTGGGAGCGGGGAGAGGTGAGTTTTTGGGGCTTTCTGGGGGGTTTCACACAGCGGGGCACCCCCGATCGGGGTGCCCCACCGAAGTGGACCAAAAGCCAGGATAGTCAAAATCCTGGGTGTTGGTCCACTTTAACCCTTTCACTGAAATGTTCTGACATGTTCTGAGTACCTGTGTTCTATGCTTGATGGACACAAGCTTGTTTATCCGTTTCACTGAAATCTCCTTATAAAAGAACTGTACCTGTGTTTGCTTTTCTAGAAGCGATGCAAGTTTATTTGGCCTGTAAACTGTGAGCTGTGAATTTGACCGTGACATGGATTCAAGTATTAAGCCTTTCTTTTCACGACCCTGCCACAGTAAAACAAGCTGAAGCTTTCACCTATGCTGTTTGCCGTTCAGAGTCTGTCTGCTGTTATACCATCTTGTCAGCTCCCCGTGCTGCGTTCCCATTAACCCTGACCCTCGGCTACCATACCTGTGTGTTGTGACATTGAGATAAGTTGACACTGTGACACATGTGCGATTACAATTGCGTTAACCGTGACTGATGCTGATGTTTGGCAGTCTTTACTTCCTATTCTAGACCTGCCAGATGGCAGTAATGTGAATCCTGTAGACAGCTCCATGTTCCCTGTGTGTGTCTGTGATGGATGTTTTCTTTACTCCATAAGGATTGGCAGATAGCTTACTCCACTGCTCGTGGATCACATGGAATACGTTTCAAAAGCTTTATTTTAGTACAGAATCTTGCAGCAAAACTTCTTACAGTAAAAATCTTGAAATGTACATTCAATACAACAGGAAACTTGTGATGTAACCCATACAATAGCAGTAGGTAGAAAGACTGTAGCTGCAAACGGGAGCAGCAGGTGTGCACTGCTTAGATGTCAAACTAGAAATGGCTGAGGGAGAGGGGGAGAAGGGAGGATCTTCTTGCATCAGAGCAAGACTAAAGGAGCCAGGAAGGGACAAAGGAAATTAAAGGCACACTGCAATTAAACATTATGTTAAACAGTTACCCCGGGTACAATAAAACACACGTTGTGGGACATGATACTACCATTACAATTAAAGCTGACCCCGATAACTCCCATTACAACACTTGGCATTGTGCTTTACACTCCATCCTGTGACACTTGGCTTCCCAAAAGTCAAATAAAATATTGTTTACCCCCTTTTTTATTTTAAATTTCTCATTTTTTAAAGTGGACCAAAATCAACGCCGATCAGCCCGGGAATCTATAAGATTCCCAGGCCAGTTGATCCCTCCCCCCCCGGGGCATCCTAAATCAGGATGCCCCGCTGTGTGAAACCCCTCAGGTCGCCCCATACACTTACTTTGTTTCCCGATCCAATGGTGCATGCGTGAGCCGTGGACGCATTCCCTCTATACCACTAGCACATGCCCGCGCCGGGCATTTGTGATTGGCTGTCAGAGGGAAGCGGGTGATGCTAAGGACTAAGGACCCTGGTGTCTGAAACGCATAGACAGAAGGTCTCACTCTTCACTTTCATGAGAATGCCTGTATCTACATTGGCTGGCTGGCTTCATGTGGATTGTATGCCAGCGCGCTCGGAGCCACTGGCCTTAGACGACGTGACGTAAGCGGCTCTAAGCGTGCTGATTGGATGAGCGTCCGCGCATGCGCCGTGGGACCGGGAAGAGGTGAGTTGGCACTGGCGATCTGGGGGGTTTTACACAGCGGGGCACCCCCCAATCGGGATGCCCCAGGGGAAAGAATAGTCAAAATCCTGGGTTTTGGTCCACTTTAAGACTCTGAGTATATAGTAGGCCACTGAAAAACCGTTGCCTTGAAGCTAGCTAGGATTGATTCCTGATGGAGGATAGATGAGGGGATAGACAGCAAAACATCCAAAATGTTCCAGCTTTCCAGTGTATCGTGCTGCTGGCCATGATTTTTTTTAGCCATAATTAATGCCTGACAACAAACTGAAGTGGTAAAGACAGTGAAACGTGTAGGTCTGCTTTTACCTCGCTCACAAATCAAGCAGCAAATGAAGAGGTACGGCAAGTAAAATCGTCTGGTTTAACCTTTTCATAAATAAATGATGCAGCATCAGGCTCCAGTAATGGTGTGTGGGGGGATATTTTCTTGCTCCTGGGCTCAGGCTGACGTCGCATGCTTTATTGTTTTAGTTTATTCTGCTTTTATACGGCACTTCCATTCCCAAGACACATGCGGCCATGTACTGGTCACTGCAGCCAGCGTGTAACTTGTGATGGCTGACAAGCGGTGACTCATGAGCTAAATAAAGGAGCCTGTGCCTCTGCTTATCAGCCTGGAATATTAATACACACAGACATCCAGGCAGGATCTTACAGCTCAGCCGCTACTCTTATCTCAAGCAACATTTTGTTTCGGCGGCTGATTTAAAGAGGAACAAAACCGAAATTTTCACTACCTCGGATTGTGTTACATATGCCAGGGCAGGGCCGACGTCAGCACCCGGCGAGCCTGGTCACTTGCCGAGGGCCCCACTCCCCAGGGGGGCCCACTGACAGCTGGCACAATGTGGTTATAGAACTGCACACACTTCCTTTCTCTGTCTCTGCTCCATCCATCCCTGTCTCCTCAGCTCTGCCCCATTGGTTGTATGTCACCTCTGCCTCATCCATCCCTATCCCCTGAGACCTGACCCATCCATCCCTATCCCCTGAGACCTGACCCATCCATCCCTATGCCCTGAGACCTGACCCATCCATCCCTATGCCCTGAGACCTGACCCATCCATCCCTATCCCCTGAGCCCTGACCCATCCATCCCTATCCCCTGAGACCTGACCCATCCATATCCCCTGAGATCTGACCCATCCATCCCTATCCCCTGAGACCTGACCCATCCATATCCCCTGAGATCTGACCCATCCATCCCTATCCCCTGAGACCTGACCCATCCATCCCAATCACTTGATCCCTGACCCATCTTTCCCTCAACTCAGCACTGGCTCACCCATCCCTATCCCTTGAGCCCTGAACCCACCAATCCCTATCCATTGAGCCCTGACTCACCCATCCCTATCCCTTGAGCACTGGCCCACCCATCCCTGACCCACCCACCCCTAAACCTTGAGCCCTGACCCACCCATCCCTATACCTTGAGCCCTGACCCACCCATCCCTATACCTTGAGCCCTGACCCACCCATCCCTATACCTTGAGCCCTGACCCACCCATCCCTATACCTTGAGCCCTGACCCACCCATCCCTATACCTTGAGCCCTGACCCACCCATCCCTATACCTTGAACCCTGACCCACCCATCCCTATACCTTGAGCCCTGACCCACCCATCCCTATACCTTGAGCCCTGACCCACCCATCCCTATACCTTGAACCCTGACCCACCCATCCCTATACCTTGAACCCTGACCCACCCATCCCTATACCTTGAACCCTGACCCACCCATCCCTATACCTTGAGCTCTGACCCACCCATCCCTATCCCTTGAGCCCTGACCCACCCATCCCTATCCCTTGAGCCCTGACCCACCCATCCCTATCCCTTGAGCCCTGACCCATCTATCATTGTTCTATTAGCTCTGCCCCATCAATTCCTGTCCCCTCAGCTCTGCCCCATCCATCCATCCCCCCCCCCCCTGTTCTTCACCATTCATCCCTGTCCCCTCAGCTCTGCCCCATCCATCCATGTCCCACCAGCTCAGCCCTATTCACCCCTGTCCCCTCCGCTCTGCCCCACAATCCTGTCCCCTAATTTCTGTCCCATCCCCTCAGCTCTACTCCTCTCCATCTCTGTCCTCCCAGTTTTCGCCATCTGCCCCTCTTCCTTCCAGCTCTGCCAGTCTATCCATCTTTCTTCCAGATCTGCCCATCTAACCCCCCCTCCCCTCCCCACCAGCTCTACCCTGTCCTTTTTATTTTGCCCATCCATCCCTCTTCCTCCCCCAATGTTCCCCTTTAAACCGGACCTTCAGCATCATTTAATGAAAAGCCCACCAAACCCCTCCAAAACTATTCCTCGGCATCTAAAATTAATATATTTTATGTTTTTAGTCGCTTACCATTCTTTCCCTCGCTGGGCTGCAACTATGTTCAGGACTCTAGGATATGGGCGCCTCCATCTTGCCTCAAAAGCATCACATACTGAGGAGAGGGGTAAAAGTACAGGGGGGGTATATATGCTTTGGGGTCAGTAAAAGGACAGCAATCCCAGAATGCAGAGCGGCACAGTCAGAAGACACTTCCTGTTTTCAGGCAGCCTCAGACTCCATAGGCCACCATCTTGGATGTTTAAAGGCTCAGAATACGCACTATGTAGGTAGGATGATTTTTAATGAGGCCAATCTGTATGTACAGGGTGGGGGAAACATATAAGATAGGCTCTTATTCAGGAAGACGGTCCGGATTAATGTGGGCAATTTGTATGTATGGCGGGGAAACATATAAGATAGGCTCTTATTCAGGGTGAAGGTCCAGATTAATGTGGGCAATCTGTATGTACAGGGGGGAAACATATAAGATAGGCTCTTATTCAGGGTGAAGGTCCAGATTAATGTGGGCAATCTGTATGGACAGGGGGGAAACATATAAGATAGGCTCTTATTCAGGGTGAAGGTCCAGATTAATGTGGGCAATCTGTATGTACAGGGTGTGGGAAACATATAAGATAGGCTCTTATTCAGGGTGAAGGTCCAGATTAATGTGGGCAATCTGTATGTACAGGGTGTGGGAAACATAAAAGATAGGCTCTTATTCAGGGTGAAGGTCCGGTTTAAATAGGGCTCTTTATCTGTTCTGTTCTGCTTGTATGTGGTTGGTCCTGAGGAAGGGGGCCTTAGTGCACCCCGAAACGATGACCAATAACCATTGCCTTGTTTTGCACTTTGACCTTGGGTTGCAATAATGGGGAGGCCGATTAATAGCGCCAGGTAGCGACAGATGAGCGACTGTAGCGTGATTTTTTCAGCGCCAGCCAGTATTCGCTGTGCTTGGCCGGCATCAGCTTGATGACAGCGACTCAGTCGGTGTGCGGTAATGTTGAATACGGGCTGGGGGGTCGCTGTTTCACAGGTCCAGCGTTGTATATGAGCGCCTGACAACGAATGGCCAGAGCGAACGGCTAGCTTCATATTCATAAACAAATCACGCTCCGAATGTGCTGTCGCTGTCCATTCCTTGTTTAAACCCCAGAGCGCTGGCGGCGATGGGTATTAACTGGTTTTTAACCCCTAAACAACCATATTTTTTGAATGTAACATTATACATGTTTTTAGATTCATTTTGTAATATGAATACATTAATATCAGACCTGTTAGATCAATTCTGCACAAATTTTTTTTAACAATTTTGTTTACTTAAAAATAAATCTAAACATTGCAGAAGTGGTCTCCGAATTTTTGACATAAAAAAAAAAAAAAAAAAAATAATACCAATTAATTATGATTATTTATAGATTGCTCCATTGAAATGCATTGGACATCGCCAGGGAGCGACAGCTCATACCTGGCGCTGTGAGGGAATTTGCAGCGGCGCTGTTCGGTCCAGGCGGCTTCATGATGAATGCCGCGCTAGCCGTCGCTCTCGCCGGCGCTAGCCTCATTTTGCTTGATAAATGCGTCATTGTGACCGCCGCTGGGCGTACTTGAGTCGGTAGTCGCCGTTAGCTGCCGCTACCTGGCGCTCGTCAGACACTACCTGGCGCTATCGCTTGATGAATAAGGGCAACAATCTGTTTTTCTATGGACATTTGGAGTGCTGGTTCTGTACAAACCTTTAGACCCCGCGAAACGTGCAACCATACATCAGGAGTAGCATTTGGGTAAGAAAACTGTTGGTCAAGAAATAAGGTGACATCTTTAGTCATCTAGCTGAGTATATTTGAATGTAAGCTTTTGAGACAATCTAGTATTATCATGACAATTACAGAAAAACTGAAGGTCCCACACCTCCCAACACCCCACTAAAGAATATGGCACCACTGCAGCAATATAATAAAATATAATAATTTATTAATCACAATGAAAACATAATTATATACACTAAAGACTCATTAAAAACCACACTGACAAAGACATTTGTACCAGGGAAGGGCAGAATCTTATACAGGAGGGCTGGGGGTTAATGGCAAAAATTACATTTAATTTTGTAAAACTTCATGTCCTGAGGAAGTGACGCTTGTGACGTCACGCGACGCGTAGACGCTGGGGCAGTGGGCTGGCGGTCGTGCTTATTGTAAGTCACATTTTCTGTTATATGTGGGTGGTTATTTCTTGGTTTTCTCCGGCTTGTCCTCTTGTTATAATAGACTAATAGACTATAGGTGGGTAGGTATAGGTTTATGGTGTGCTTAGGTTAGTCTTAATGTTTAGTGGTATTTAAAATACAGATATGATCATTTTTATGTATTTACTTTTGAATTAAATTTGCACTGTAGCACTTTATTATGTAGGAGCCGGTTTGCACATAAAGTTTTACAAAATTAAATGTAATTTTTGCCATTAACCCCCAGCCCTCCGCCCCTCTTGTATAAGATTCTGCCCTTCCCTGGTACAAATGTCTTTGTCAGTGTGGTTTTTAATGAGTCTTTAGTGTATATAATTATGTTTTCATTGTGATTAATACATTATTATATTTTATTATATTGCTGCAGTGGTGCCATATTCTTTAGTGGGGTGTTGGAAGGTGTGGGACCTTCAGTTTTTCTGTAATTAGATTGTATTCTGTACAATCCTGTAGTCCGGTGCAGTCTCATCTTCTCTTTTTCATGACACATGACACTATAACATTGAATTTATCATATAAAACACTGTAAACACTATACTCCTCCATGCTGCAGGCCCATGTTTCATGTCTGCAGAGAAATTCTGCGTCTTCACATAGATTCCCAGCAAGTGAATGAATTATTGATAAGCTTGATCCCCTGGGGTCAGCTAATGGACTGCGGGGGGGGGGGGGGGGATGCTGCATGGTGGGTCTGATATGCGGCCCATGTTCTTATGGTGTTGCTGTGTATCTCGGCAGCCTGAACAATGCCTACAAAAGGTATATACCCCTGGAAGTTTTGTTTTCAATAAATATTGAATATTAATTTGGTTTTACACTAATCAATAGATAACAAAGCAAGTAAAACTAATTATGTGACAGACGCTCTGTCTTTTGGATGTCATCACTATTCAGTTGCCCACCGGGTCATTCACTGGCCTTTTCTTAATTAGGTAATTATATTTTGATACTGTTACAGGCAATGTCATTGTATTTTGACTGCCATTGTGTATTGTTGATTACGTCACAGTCAATGGCATTGTCCTGATTGATTATAATTATATTACAGCCTGCTATTGTTCTACTGATTGCGTCACCGGCAGAGTTGAGGGATTGTATGCCCTGCTGCTATTGGTCAGTGTGGTTGTCATTGCATGGAGACTTGTGTATATAAGGCCTAGAGTGGCACTAATAAAGTACACTTCACCTTCACCCTCAATACTGAGTTCTGTCTCTTATTGGGGGAAACGCTATATTACAATTCACTAGCCCTTGTAAGGGCTGTTCCTGTTTCCTCACGGACGACTCTGGGATTCCTGGAGCACCTCTTACGATTGGGAAAAGGACGTCTCGGGCGGTGAAGCCCTCCGGCGATAAGGGTTATCGCTACAAATTATAAAGAAAGAGAAGAAATGTTCATACTCACCAATCAAATTACCAGACATATGGACTATTCTGTGACTATCCTGGGTTTTGGTCCTTGCCTCCGGGGCTCCGCTGTGTGAAACCCCCAGGTCACCAAAACCAACTCATCTCTTCCACGATCCTATGGCGCATGTGCAGCCGCTCATCCAGTCAGCGCTCGGAGCCACTGACGTCACGTCGTCTAAGGTGAGCACGCTGATGGCCGCATCCCCCACTACCCTCTAACAGGAAGCGTGCCCGAGTGTGCCCGCGCCCTGCTAGAGGGATAGAGGGGATGCAGTTTGTCCATGCGCTGTTGGACAGGGAAAGGTAAGAGTATGGGTGACCTTGAGGGTTTCACACACGGGGCATCCCAATATTGGATGCTCCGGGGGGAGGGAATCAATCGACCCGGGAATCTTATAGATTGCCGTGCCGGTTGCTGTGGGTTTTGGCCCACTTTAATGTTACACTAGCAATTGTCTGCCCTGCCACACACAAGGAAGAAAGTGAATTAAGACTTTATTAAAGTGGACCAAAACCAGAACTAGTGTCAAAAAGACTTTATTCTGGGTTAAATCCTTCCTTTTGTGACAACCCGGTTTGGGATGCCCTGAAGAGTGTATACTATCCTCGACTCCACAGCACATACATGGGTCTCTGGCGGTAACCTAGCTCTGTACACTTGCAGCGCCCAACACACCTGAAAGCCTGCCAGCGGAGACATATTGGTGGGAGGGAGTGGGGATGCTGTGGGGTGCTGCAGAATGCGGCTAAGCTTAGCAGCAGCCATGTGATCAATGATCGAGTTTAAAGTGGTCCCGCACCCATTTTTTACATAATGGGTGTGGGGCCGCATTGTGATAGTATCGGGGGCATACTGGGCCCCCTCATATACCTCCATAATCCTTACCTGAACCTCATTGAGATGCAGCCCAGCAATTAGCGGCCGGCAATCACGTGGGCCTGGCTTGACTGACAGAAAGAGAAAGCGATCCTGGTCCATGTAATTGGCGGCGGCCAATAGCAGGGCTGCATTTCGATGCTGGAACGGGGTTCGGGTAGGGATTGTGGGGGTTGCAGTGGTCTATGCGTGCGGGGACTCCAGTAATTAGGATGCCCTTCCTGAGACTATCACAATGCGGCCGTACATACAAGTGGGTGTGGGACCACTTTAAAGTGGACCAAAACCCAGGGTTTTGACTATCCCGGGTTTTGGCCCTTTCCCCCGGGGCACCCCGATCGGTGTGAAACCCCGCAGATCGCCGAGCCCAACTCCCATATTCCTGGTCCTATGGCCCATTCGCAGCCGCTTGTCCAATCGACGCACTCGGATCCGCTGACGCCACTTCGTCTAAGGCTTCGTCTAAGGCCAGCAGCTCTAAGCGCACTGACAGACGCATCCCCTGCTTCCCTCTTACAAGGAGCGTGCCCGCGCCGGCCATTCACAAATGCCTCGCGCAGGCATGTGCCCTGCTAGAGGGATAGCGGGATGCGGCCACGGCTCGCGCATGCGCCAATGGACCAGGAAACAAGATAAGTGTATGGGGCGACCTGGGGGTTTTCACACAGTGGGGCACTCCGATTTTAGATGCCCGGGGGGGGGGAGGAAAAAGCCATGGGTTTTGGTCAACTTTAAAGGAAAAGCAGGGAGTTTCACACAGTGGGGCATACCAAATCGCATTGTCCCTTGGGAAATCTCTTTATGAAAGCCAACTCATTTTTATGAGTTTTGAGCCCCTTAAAAGTATTTTTTTTCTACAGTGTGGTGTTTTTTTTTTATTATGTCAACCCTTTCCCATGGACCCCGATACAAGTTCAAAGGGTGGGGAGAGAGAAGAAATGGGCATCTATGTTTGCTGATACTTTCCTGTCTGCTTACGTATACTTCCTGGGAATCAGGGGTGCGGAAGAGCATGTTGGCATTGCCCACCCTAGAAAAGCAAAGGTCATAGCCGGGGGGGGAGGGGGGTTATTTTTTTGTTTTTTTTAAAGTGGACCCAGTGCGATCCCTCTAGCAGGGCGCGCATTTGTGAATGGCCAGTGCGAACATGCTCCCTGTTCGAAGGAAGCGGAGGATGTGGCCACCTGAGCACTTGGAGCCGCTGGCCTTAGACGCCGGCTTAGATGGCATGACGTCTCCGAGCGTGCTGATTGGACGAGCAGCCACGCATGCCCCGTAGGACCGGGAAGAGGTGACTTGTGACTCGGCGATCTGGGGGGTTTCACACAGCGGGACACCCCCCAATCGGGGTGCCCCAGGAGTTGGATGACAATTACTTTTTTCACCTGATACAGACTGATGTAGGTTTTTTAAAAAATGTGCTGAATCTGAGGTATATTTTACACTCATTAATTTCAGTTTTTTTTGTTTCACTTATATGATATAAGTTCGAATAATGTATAAAAAACAAACAGGCTGATTCATTACTAATGCCAGGTAGCGACAGATGAGCGTCTTTAGCGACTATTTCACAGCGACCGCTAGTAGTCGCTGTGCTCGCCCATGGTTCGTTGTTTCAGAGCGCCTGGCCGGCATTGTTGAATATGTTATGTGAGTCGCAGTACTACGCTCTGGGTGCGAATGGTAGCGCCAGCTCAGTGCGACTGACTCACACCACATTAATCAAAAAAACAGCCTCAAACAGTTTTGGCGCTCAAAATCGGGGCGATATAGCCCACAGCGCCAGAAGCTGTGTGAATAAAGTCTGTTTTTGAACATGTATCCACTAGTAACAAAGCAAAAACATATGGAATGACATTGTTATTACATTGTAACATGAACACTTTAATACCAGACATGTAAGGACAATTCTGCATTAAAAAAAATTACTATTCAAAAAAGTTTTTAAAAATGTAATTTTCTAGGCCAGGATACATGTCTAAAAGATTTGAATTTAAAATAAAAAAAAGAAAATTGAATCATGTATGGGAGAGCGCCAGGTAGCGACAGGTTAGACGTGGCGCTCTGCAAGGCTGAACGCCGGCGCTGTACGCTGAGCCTGGGATAATGATGAATCGGACGCTACATGGCGTTGTTCCAGTCGCTCACCAGAATCGCCTTTATAAATGTGTAATTGCGTGCTGTCTCTGGCGTTCACATGCCGCTTACAAGACACTACCTGCCGCTATCCCTTCATGAATAAGGCTCAAAGTATATTTTTGCTAAATCTGTAAAATAAATATATCTGATTTTTTGGTTAAAAAATAAACAGACAATTTGACCATATGTCACCACAGTCATGGGATCGCTGGATGGGTTAGTTTTACAATGTGCCTGGGGGTTGCCCCACAAAGAGGGAGACCGCCAGCCCTGGAGTCCTATAGATTCTAGGCCGATGATTGCTCCTGAATAAGATGTATGATCTGTAAAAGGAGCTGTGCTGCTTTATGAATGATATTATAAGGTCACGGAGGAGAGCTCCGCATTGTTCTACATCCACTCGCTACACGGAGAGGGCTTCACAAATGGGGTGTCACAGCTTTCTCTGCTGGGCATGAGCGGGCCGATCAATAGAGATGCATAATACATAAGCTGTCAGAACTGGCACATTATCAGAGACAGAAATGTACATCCCGGCTTCATCAACACCTAAGAATACATTGTCAGAACTGGCACATTATCAGAGACAGAAATGTACATCCCGGCTTCATCAACACCTAAGAATACATTCAGACGTAAGCATTTGTCACATTATGGCCCAAATATAGATTTCCTGCTAAACAAATAAACATTATTTGAATTGCATACCTCCCAAGTGTCCCTGATGCGGAGGGACTGTCCCGTCTTTTGAGTCCGTGTCTCTATGTCCCTTGTTGTTCTCCTTTTCCCCATTTGAGGTGTAACATGCAGATCTACATCAATAAATGATTTGTTTGCCTATTTAAAGTGGACCAACACCCAGGATTTTGACTATCCTGTGTTTTGGTCCACTTCGGCGGGGCACCCCGATCAAGGGTGCCCCGCTGTGTGAAACCCCCCAGAAAGCCCTGAAAAACTTACCTCTCCTCGCTCCCACGTGACCGCCGCTGCCAATCCCCGCCAACGGACAAGCGGGAGGCAGCGACGGACAAGAGATGCAGGTGCGCATCCTGATAGAGGGACGCGCAGGAGGCGGCTGCGGGCGCCGCTGGATTGTGGATAAGGTAGGGATTTAGGGGTTTCTGGGGGGTTTCACACAGCGGGGCACCCCCGTTCAGGGTGTCCCGCAGTAGTCAGATGTCTGATCTTATAGATTCAGGGGCCGATCATGGGAGGGTGTTGGTCCACTTTAAAGTGTTTTATATCGGTTTAACTGCTATCTCCTATCCATCCCTTAACGAGGGGGCGTGGCCTAATTTAGCAAATGTCGCTCTCCCCCCCCCCCTGCAAAGTTGGTAGGTATGGAATTGTCTTGGTTTAAAAATAATGTATATAAGGTCACAGTGTACCAAACAGCCACCCATCCTCACCTTGAAATGAGAACAGCAAATACTGATGATTACTGATGAAGTTTCATTAGCCTACTAATTGTAGTCAAACTGAACTATAAAAGTGATTAGATAACTTGTGAAACTTTTAAAACGGTAAGTCCAGTTTCTTTTAATACAAAGGAGTAGTTACCCATCATCCCACACTACTACGGGATTAGCTTTGCTATAGGTATCCATAGCTACCAACTTTTCAGGGTGGGAAAAAGGGACATTTGGTAAATTAGGTCACGTCCCCTCATTGACTGATGGATAGGAGAAAGGATATAACAGTTACAACAATAGAAACACCTCAAAAGAGGGACAGAGGTATGGTTATCGGCTTTGGTTGACAGTCGTTGACGTGTTGAGGAAGATCTGCTGATTGAAGGGGCTGGATTAACGGCTGCCTCCAAAATGGCACCAACTGTATTGTCAGGTTGCTGTTCTGGTTCATATTCTTACCAGTGCTGTGGAGTCGGAGTCGGAGTTGACTCCTACTAAATTTTGATTTAGCAAGTTTAAATGTCCCAATTCACAAAAAGTTATAATTAATGACTTCTCTATTGTAAGAATAAAGACCAATGCATGCAGTGCCTCACGTAACCGCAAAACACGTTAAGTGACCGTGAAGAAGCGTGCTTTTCATGTGCTTCACTATATGGCACGCAACGCACAATTAGAAGCGGCGATACTTATACTTTGCATAGTGTTGTGTTCTGCAGTTACAGGGAACCCATGGGTAACCTAGCCTCTCACTGATAAGGGATTAAGTAAATATGTTTTTTGCAGGACTAGAGACACTTGTATAAGTGAAGGGAATGGAGGATCAATAGTTCAAGACTGAAGCTGTACCATTGGAAAAACTGCTGTCATTCAGCAAAAGGCTATAAAAACGTGTAAACTTTGATTGTTAGCTTAAACTTTAAACATGACTATGGGATTCTACTAGGGAAATCATGTTTTATAATAAAGGCCCCTTTCTGGATCCTCCCACTGCCCTATCTTCAGCAGAAGATCAGCACACAGAAAGGAGAAGGCAGCTTCTGCCCAACTACCTCTCTCTGCTAGAAGTAATGACATGTATGTTGCCTTTCTTTCCTTCAAGGAATGTATAAAATACATTCACATATTAATACAGAGGAGTCGGAGTCGGGGAGTCGGAGTTGGAAGTACAAAAAACTGAGGAGTCGGAGTCGGAACATTTATCTACCGACTCCACAGCCCTGATTCTTACTGCTGATCCTTGTTGCCCGCCTCTTTCACATCTTGACCTCACCTGATGATGCTTGTTGCTGACCTCCACCACTTCCTAAAGTGGACCAAAACCCACCGCGATTGGCCCAGAAATCTATAAGATTCCCTGGCCAATCGATTCCCTCCCCCCGGGGGCATCCAAGATCAGGATGCCCCACTGTGTGAAACCCCCCAGGTCACCCCATACACTTACCTTGTTTCCAACGCACATGCGTGAGCCGCGCACTCCATGTTAGAGGGTAGCGGGGGACGTGGCCGTCAGCGCGCTCGGACGAAGAGCTTAGACCTTAGACGAAGGCTTAGATGACGTGAAGTCAGCGACGTTATCGAACAAGAAACCACAATTAAATGATAATCGCTCCTTGAAAACGTTCGCTGCGAACAAACGATGAACGAAAATAGGTTCATCGGTCGCTTGTCGGACCATTTTGGCTGACTAAAAATGTCTTGTTCACCGCTCCATTCTTGGAATGTGGAAATTGTAGTCGCCCACAAAAAATGTGTCTTAGGTATGAGCACGAGCGACATAAGCCGACTAAGCACAGAGCGAACGGTCAATTTATCTGCTTGTGTAAACCCAGCATAAGATGTAGAAACCAAGTTGAGCTCAAAGTAAAGGAAGTTCATAAACATAAGCCAATGATATGGTAGAGGCAGACTTAAAGCGGACCAAAAGTAAAAAACCCTTTTCTACCTCTTGCTGTGGTAAATTTTATACACAAGTTTGCGGCTCATGCATTTGCAGGCCGCCTGCAAACAGGAAGTGCTGCTGGGCTTCCTGTTACTGTGCATTGTCAGTTATGTCAGTTGAATCCAGGCAGCAGCATGGCTGAGATGCTGGGAGAGGAAGCTCCAAAACGGTAACTACCTTTCTTTTCCAACTGTGACAGGCTGTTGGTCTGGTTTCAATTCTCTACATCAGGTTTCTAACTTAGGGTGGGAGAGGCCTCCCTGTCACCATAGCAACCCAGGTGTCCAACTATATGTTTCATTTCTGTGGCTGTGTATAGCCAAGCTGGTCAGAGTTAAAAACCCTTAAAGACTCAAAGGTGTTGGGTTTTCCTCTTTAAAACCAGGGGTAGTGTTCAGCAAACCCGAACCAGGACTTCAGCTAGCTTTTCTCAAAATGGCCATGGCCAGGGCTTCAAAAAGATGGCTGACACCATGAGTGAAGACACTAGCAGCACTTCTAGTGCCAGCTGCTAGTGGTCACAATTGCGATTGCCATTTCCTATTAAGCAATTGCAAGCGTGATTCTGGCAAAAATGCTGTTTGCAGCGTTTTTACAGGGCGATCCCAATCGTCCTGCAATCACCAAACGCGGACATAAGCAGCCCTATAGGTTGCTATGGGAAGTTTTCTGAGGGCCGCAGCCAAGTGCTCAGATGTGAAGCCGACCTCAATGAGTAAGTGTGTGTAACATGACAGACATCCTGATCACTTTTTTGAGTTAAAGCTCTCTCAGTTTGTGTAGGCTGCTTATAGCAAAATCCCAAACTCCAGACAGCCTGCATTGTGTGGAGAAACAATATCACACAGGCACACTGCAGCTATCCTGACCTTTACATCAGTGCAGTCAGCTAGAGAATGATTTTTTCTCCTTCTAACATTCTGTGTGGAAACAGATAAAATCTCTCGGGCTGGTTGGTCTGATTATAATGAAGCTCCCAGCTTACCTGTAGTGTGTCTGTGCGCTAACAAAGATTCTCCCCAATGCCCCCACTCATGCTCATGTATAAGCAGGGCTCTCATGTGTGATCCAAGATGTAATTCTATCAGTGCAGCCATTCCACAACATCTGCATGGAGTTAGGGTGGACCAAAACCCGTGATTTTGACTAACCCAGGTTTTGTTCCTACCCAGATTCAGGATGCCCTGGGTGCAAGAACCAAAACCCAGGAAGACAGTCACCCAAGAAGGTCCCCCCAGGGGGGGGGGGGTTCACACACCGGGGCATCCTTAATCTGCATGCCCTGGAGAGAGGGAACCAGGTGGCCCTGGAGTCTTATAGTCTTATAGACTCCAGGGATGCTTTTGGTCCACTTTAAGCTCTCAGGGGGTATCTATTTTGACCCCATTCTCTAACATCGTAACGTGCGATGGGGAGTCTGACACAGCCAGTTAGCACTTACCTCCTGCTCAGTGAAATAAGAAGTCGGTGTAGAGAGTAACAGTGGCAAATCAAAACACTGCATGTGGTGTGATTTAGAAAACAGTTTTCTTTATCCGTGAGCCTGTATGGATGGGCTGTGTCTAGGGGAGGGAGAGCAGGGTGATTGCCTTTATCCCAGCCATCCTGTTTTCTGTAGATGGGTCAGGGCCAATAGACCATAAGACAGGCCCCTCGTCTCCCCATATTGGTATCAGTCATGGGGAGGGGCCCCACCTGCTGTACAAGCACAGTCAGGGTTGTTTCAGGGGTACGAGCAGGGCCATTGAGGGTGCCTTTATCCCAGGCAAGGCGGGCAGCTGCCGGGGGCCTCCACCCTCTGGGGGGCCCACTGACAGGGCCGGACTATGGAGTGTGCGACAGCGCTTGACCGACGGCGGACTGGGAGGGCACCGCCACATCTCCTCGAATGGCGGGGTTCCACATAACGAGGCATTTTGATTTAGATTCCAGGGGAGAAAATGCTGGGTTTTGTTCTGCTTTTTGGTTGCCCACCACAGCTAATTTCCTAGGTTTTTTCTACACTGAGCACTTATTTTTGCCTCGATCTTGCCCTGCGGTAGGTAATAATAGTTTGAGGAATAAAAGGAAAGATGAGGCCAGTGCCCAGGAGCGGGCTGTTTTTGTGTGTACCATTATTTATGCTTTTTTATTTAGTCGCTGTCTGCCTCTTGCAAGCTATTGTGTTCTTGAGACGTGCAATTATGCTCATTTTTGAATGGAAGCGTGTAAACACAGCTGTTGTTTATCTCGCTGCACGCTTTTCTTTTCAAGTACGGAAAAATGAAATCAGGGGAGGGAGAGCAGGGTGATTGCCTTTATCCCAGCCATCCTGTTTTCTGTAGATGGGTCAGGGCCATTAGACCATAAGACAGGCCCCTCGTCTCCCCATATTGGTATCAGTCATGGGGAGGGGCCCCACCTGCTGTACAAGCACAGTCAGGGTTGTTTCAGGGGGTACGAGCAGGGCCATTGAGGGTGCCTTTATCCCAGGCAAGGCGGGCATCTGCCGGGGGCCTCCACCCTCTGGGGGACCCACTGACAGGGCTGGACTATGGAGTGTGTGACAGCGCTTGACCGGCGGCGGACTGGGAGGGCACCGCCACATCTCCTCGAATGGCGAGGTTCCACATAACGAGGCATTTTGATTTAGATTCCAGGGGAGGAAGTGCTGGGTTTTGTTCTGCTTTTTAGTTGCCCACCACAGCTAATTTCCTATCCCTGGAGCATCCCAATCTGTGACACCCTACTGTGTGAAACCTCCTGGGATCGCTGTCATACCCACTATGCAAGAAATTCCACCCCTGAGTTTTGGTCCACTTTATAGGATCCTCTCAATTTGGGATGCCCCTGTGTGAAAGAACCCCCCCTGGTTTGGCCATTAACTCAAACTGAGGTTCCCAAAGTGCATTCACCAGTACATGGAAAGTAATGAACAAAGGGGGGGGGTGTCACACACAGGGGCATCCAAAATCAGGAGAACCTAGATTCATTTAGACTCTGAGGTCAGGTCCAAAGGGGTTTGGTGCGCTTCAAAGTAGATCAAAACTAGAGTTTTGGTCCAAATAGCATAAACCTTTGGGGGCATCCAGATTTGGGACATCCCTCAGTGATGTGACGTGACTCTTCACCACAAAGTGGCCCACTGAGACCATGCCGCCCAAGGGCCCACATAAACCTGGAGCCAGCCATGATCCCAGCCACCTGGTTTTCTGTAGATGAGTTGCGGCCACTATTATTGGTGCAGGCCCTTCATCCCCCCATATTGGGCTCAGTCATGGGCAGGGGCCTCGCCTGCTGTAAAAGCACAGTCAGGGTTGTTTCCAGGGGGGGGGGCGAGCAGGGCCATTGGGGGTGCCTTTATTAGTCAAGGCCACTGTTATTGGTGCAGGCCATAAGACAGGCCCCTCATCCCCCAATATTGGGCTCAGTTATGGGGAGGGGGCACTGACATAGGATGGCACATACTTGTATGGGACAGCAGCAGCACCATAGGATGGGTGAGGAGGGGGCACTGCCTGCTGCTATGGTACAGGCATAGCATGGTATATACTGTATGGGCTGAGGAGGGGGCAGAATGTTTTTTCTACACTTAGCACTTATTTTTGCCTCGATCTTGCCCTGCGGTAGGTAATAATAGTTTGAGGAATAAAAGGAAAGACGAGGCCAGAGCCCAGGAGCGGGCTGTTTTTGTGTGTACCATTATTTATGCTTTTTATTTAGTCGCTGTCTGCCTCTTGCAAGCTATTGTGTTCTTCAGACGTGCAATTAGGCTCAGTTTTGAATGGAAGCGTGTAAACACAGCTGTTGTTTATCTCGCTGCACGCTTTTCTTTGCAAGTACGGAAAAATGAAATCAGATTTAATTTTTTTTCTTTTTATTTCTTATTCAATTTGCGACAAATTAAGATTTCACCGTACGTGATGGCACTAAAAATGCAATAAAGACGCGAAACTTAGGCTCCTTCCATTAAAAGCATCATGAAAGGGAAGATCTCATTCACTAGAATGTGGCGAGCGCATACCTCCCTAGTGTCCCTGATTTGGAGGACTGTCCCTCTTTAGAGTCCATGTCCCCCCTGTCCCTAGTTGTTCTCATTTGTCCCTCTTTGTGGTGCAACATGCAGATCTGCATCAATAAATGATTAATTTGCCTATTCAAAGTGTTTATATTGTTGTAACTGTTACATCCTATCTCCTATACATCAATCAATGACGGGGCGTGGCCTAATTTAATAAATGAAATGTCCCTCTTTCCCACCCTGAAAAGTTGGTAAGTATGCGAGCGCCCCATTGCATGGAGAAGAGGTCATTCTCGTGTCAGCGGAGGTCTCCACTTGCTTGTTAGAAGGCTTTATTTAGATCCGCTTGTATATTTTTGTAATGCAGGTGATATGTGGGACCAGTGTTCAAATTATTTATGTCCTGTGCAGAGGTCGCATTAACGCCTAATTTAGCATAATATACGCGTACATATACGCGTACATCCTGAAGCCTTGAGCCTATAAATGCTACTATAAATGACAGTAGTAGCAATTTCTCCTGGCCATGTACAGCCGTCATTTAATACAAATGTGTTATAAGTGCTGCTGAGCTAATGTAAACAAACTCACACATCGTATATTTTGGGCACCGCTACCAATTGTTACATGGTCAGTCGGGGCAAAGAAGATGATATATGTCATTTAAAGTGGACCAAAACCCAGGATTTTGACTATCCTGGGTTTTGGTCCTTTCCCCTGGGGCACCTCGATCGGGGGTGCCCTGCTGTGTGAAACCCCCCAGATCGCCGATGTCAACTGACCTCTTCCTGTTCCTACGGCGCATGCACCGCCGCTCGTCCAATCAGCGTGCTCAGAGCTGCTGACATCACGTCATCTAAGCCTTCATCTAGGGCCACTCACATGCCCCGCTTCCCTCCAACAGAGAGCGTTCCCACGCCGGCCATTCACAAATGGGAGGGATAGCAGGATGCAGCTCACGCGCCGAGTGACATCCCGATTTAGGATGGCTTGGGGGCAGGGAATCAATCGGCGTGTGTTTTGGTCCATTTTAACTATCTAACTGCCTAGGTACCTAGCTCTCACTGTCTCTGGGTGGTAAGTTGTCTTTTATACAAGACCTGTAAGTTCACCCAGCACACTCACTTACCTATCTAACTGCCTATCTACCTACCTCTTACGGCATTTGATGTGGCAAGTTGTTGTTCATACAAGACCAAAAAAAATTAAATAGAACCCTCTGTGTACCCTCATTTTCTTAAAAGGTACTCACAATGCCAAACTGTAAGGGGTCTACTGGGAGTGGCAGCCGCAGAACTACCAGCCCAAGGGGAAGAAGCAGTGCCAGAAGGGCTGGTGGTGTTGTCAGCAGAAGTCATGGCAACAGGGTGGAGCTCCCTTTATCATCCAGTGGTCATGTGTTGACCAACCAGCCAGCAGTCTTGGACTGGTTGACACAAGCCTCTGACTCCATAGTCTCCAGAAGTCAATCACACAGCCAGGCATCGGGTGGTTCCTGAGACACCACCATTCTGTGGCAAGGGCAGCCACATGTCTCTGGGCCTTCTCCAGTCCTGAAAATCCCTCTCTACTATGCTGCACCATCTGCCCGAAAGCTAAGTTTAGGGGCAGATGCTGACTCTGAACCGCTGTTCAGCCATGATGAAGAGAGCAGCATTGATCCTGAGGAGGCTGCTAGACCTCCTCCTGAGAGTCACGGAGGGACAAATTCTGGTGGGGCCAGGGGAACAGTGCGCAGTTGAGGGAGTCATTAGTGGCAGTGAAATAAATATCACATAGATGATGATGTCGCCGACTGCGCGTGGCAATCGTGTCATGAGGCGGCGTCATCATCATCAGGGGATGAGTATGGCAGCGTGCTACCAACCCAGCATGGTGCGAGCGTGCCAACAACCCAGCGCCGTGGCAGTCATCAGAGAACTCGGGCAAAACATGGAAGGGGTACACCATCTGCTACACAGCACACTAGCATGCAGGGATGCACTGGCAGTCAACAAACACCCCGCAGCAGCAGCAGTAGAAACCAACCAGTAGTACAAGGAGCTTGCGAAAAAAATTGGTGTTCTGACGTGTGGCAGTTTTTCTACAAGCCATCTCCCGGTTCTGATATGATGTGTGCACTCTGTAAGGAACATGCAAAGTAGGGGGAAGGGCCCTAAAGTGGGCACCACTTCCATGCATGAGCACATGAAATGCCACCACAGTGCTTCTTGGGAGAATCATGGACAACATGTTGTTTTGCTGCAGGATCCACAAACCACAGCATTTGCCAGGGCTCTTCAACATAGGAAGCAAGTAGCAGTCTTTCTGTCCCATCCATCCTGTCTCCTCCATTGCTCCCACTCCTCCTCTATTAGGACAGCAATCGCTCCCTGAAGTGATTGCAAGGAAACAGCAGTCACCTAGTGAGTTGCTAGTGCTGCAGTCACTCCACCTTTCAGAGACTTCATGGCTTGTGCCCAACCAAAGTGGAAAGTCCCAAGCTGGCACTATTTCTCAAAAAAGCAGTGCCATCCCTACACATCTGCATGCAGAAGAAGGTGGGCCAGTCATTGGGTCTCTTATTCTCAAATTCCATTCCACAGGCCACCTTAAGCAGATACTGCTTCACAATAGAAGAAAAGTAGCTACAAGATAGGAACACCCTGGTCTTGTAGTCATGCTGCCACTGCTAAACCCTGGTGCCATGTTGGAGTGGGGTGAGGGGCAGTGACCAAGGAGAGTTGAAAGGTAAAGTGAAGCAAAGACAATAAGGTTGGAAATCTTCCCTCTGCCAACCTGTGGGGGGGGGGGGGGTCCTAAACCAGGAGCAACCTGATCATGCCGTCATTCAGGGGAATCCTGGACTAGGATGAAAGAAGGATGAGTGGTCCGAAGGGTGCAAGTGAGAGAGGAGCAGCAGGGAGCCAAATCCTCACTGATAACCAGGACTATGTCTTGGGGGGGGGGGGGGGGGTAAGAGGGCTTATATGAAGTTATATATGCCACTGCTAAACCATGGTGCCAAGGGGGGGCAGGTGATCAAGGACTACTCTAGGTGAAAGTTTTCTTTTGAAGTACTGACTGGGGGTATCTCAGTGTGGATGGGTTCATAATACGTTTCCCCAATGGTCTACATTTAGGTGCTATAGCTCATTTGTTGGCACTAGGGATATTATATTTCCCCCAAAAAAGCAAATGGGAGATGGATGGCAAAAATATTAAGAAAACAATTTATGAGATGGAAATGGGAGATGGATGGCAAAAATATTAAGAAAACAATTTATGAATCCTGCAATGGAAAAAAGAGCATCTGCCTGAAACAACCAATCATTTAAACACAGATCTGATTGGTAGGCCTGTCCAACTGCTCATTATAACCCCAGTATTCCTTCCACTGGTCTTTGTCCACTGTCCCAGTTGCTTCCTATATCTCTTGGGGACTTGGACAGTGAGATTGTCGCTCTGCCTGACATTAAATATTCTAGTGACGTCTCCCACCTGTTGAAGATGTGGCAGCGAGGTGGGCACTCTTCTTCTTGTCTTCTGGTCCTGTCAGAGCTTATTTGCTTTATGGAGTTGCTTAGCTTTAGACTTAGATTTAGTCAATGTGCCAGAGCTTGCATTTCTGCAGCCTGGCGAAGCACGAACCCCCAATGATAGCCATGTAGTTCAAAAGAATAAACAACATATGGAGAATGAAGGTGCTCACTGCATCTCTGAAGGGTTGTTCGGAAGTGGTGAGACAGACCTGCCTTTCGTGGTTGGAATTCTCCCTGTCCGCAGACTACATCTCTCTCTCTGACAGCAAAGTCCCTCCTTCTTTCTCTATCTTCAGAGCTGACTCTTCTTCACTATTATTCTCTTCTTGGTTCTCAGTCAATTATTGTCCAAATGCTCACGACTGCTTTAGTTGGCTAGCTCGTTCTATTTATATATTTGTCTTTGATTCACATGATAACTTTTTGTTTCTTTTTATCACTCGACCCTGAGACATTCTCTTACGCAATGCTCAAGGTCATTGATGTATTTTATTGTCTATCAGTGTTTTTTCTGTATTCTAGTATTTTATTGTTATTTCTGTAAAATCCCTTTAAATAAAGAAGAGGAGGGTTGAGGACCCCCTGCTACATACCACATTTAATTTCGAGGTATCTAAGATAATGATATTGACATTTTCGAGAAACTAGCTTTGGATTCAACTCCTCGGGCTTCATTCATAAAAGAAATAGTTTCAGAGAGACTAACTTTTTAATTACAATATTAGTGACTCAAATTTAATGAGAGTTTTAATGAAAACTTTGACTTATACCACGAAAACATTAAGAATAGAATAAAAAAAATTAATGAATTTTATTAAGAATTTCTTCCACATAATTGCCCCCTCGCACACATGCACAGTTCAGTGTCAGGATGGATTTGTCATGTGTATTCATTATTCATAATATGAACGGCTTTTAACACCTTCACTGCCAGAAGGAGCTGGATCACACTGCAGAGCAATGTGTTGCAGAGCCCTGTCCAGCAGCAGAAGGGTTAAGGTGGTCATCTTTGATGGATTTGGATCATCTTCAGCTCAGTCCCTCCACGGATATACAGTCACACAAAGTCCTCCGCTCCACCTTGAGGAGAAGTGTCTCTGTCTATTGAGCAGGGGAAGAGGAAGAAAAGATAAGAGGTTATTAATGCAAAATTAACTGGAGTATAAGCCTATTAGTACTCAATCACACATTTGACATCAGAGCACCACAATTCCAGGCAATGGTGGGCATTTGGAATCAACCTGGTCTTTATCAATTTGAGGGACTCGACAATTCATAAAATGCCCCCTTATCCATCCTTAACCAATGGACCTGTGGCCCTACCAGCAGCCAGGACCCAATAAAATGTGGAGGAGACCACTGGTTACTAAGTCTAGTGGATGCTCCCAATAAGTGACTGTAGCCCAACTGTTTCCCTTGTTAGAAAGTAGTGGAGGCCCTACAAGTGGGAGCAGGGATGGACTGTAGGGAGGACAGGGAGAATTCCCTGTGGGCTGCACTGTTTCAGGGCTGATTGGGCTGGACATTGCCCACCGCATCTGAAGCCTGTGTCTGAATTAATTTACTCACATTCAATGCCCATCCATGTCTCCTTCCCCCCATACCTGGTCCTATTGTACCCCTTAGCCCATGTTTTGGCCCCAATGCTAGAGCCTCAGTCCATTAAGGGGGAGGGACTTACCCACCCCTGCCACAATATCTGCCCCTACAATAATAACGTTTCAGTGCTAGCATGGGCCTCCTCCGGATTTTGTGCCCAGGGGCCTCTTTCACAGTTAAAGGAGCACAATCGCGAAAAAATGGCCCAATGATAAAAATCCATATAAATTTGCTGTATGGCGAGAGGAGAGGTCACTTATTCACCCGACATCAAGAAATATCCAGCCAAGCTTGCTTATCTTTCTTTTAATACAAGTAAAAGGATATCGGGGTCACAGGCTCTGTCACCCCTGATAGACTGAACCGGTCACCCCTGGATTTTATTCCTACTATGACAGAATAAATCACAAGTTTGGCAGGAGTGTTATTAAATTTGGGTGTATCAGTGACCCCTCCTCGTACTAGCCAGTGTGTTTATATGAATTTTTAATACTACACAATTTTGCGATAGGGCTCCTTTAATCTGGCCTTAGCTGGGGGCCACATTGTAGGCAGGGCTCACCAGCTCATGGGCTTAGTCTACTCTTGGGTGAGAGTTCCTAAGTAGGTTACCCGACATCAGCTAACATTTTCTGGAGCCTGCAACCATTTAATTACCCCTTCATGTGAAATCACTAATGGTAAATTCATAGACCTTCAATCAATCTATACAAAACGATGTTGGACTAAGGTTGGATAGCAGGAGACCACAATCTCCTAGGGAATAGAGTATTTTCATTGTTGTGGTCAGGCGATTGCTCCCTCCAAACCAAAAAAGAAAGAATGAGGAGGAATCTAGATCATCAACAGCAGTAAAGGAACTGCTCCTACGCTTTTTATGGCAAAATTAGTAACCACAAATAATATATCACAGGTTTAGAGAATAGAGAAACAAGGAGTCCCACAACTCCCCAATCTATCCCCATACAAAGCAATGGTACCACTCAATTACAAAAAATACAATTACAACTTCTTTATTGATCCAAAATCTATGTACATATATACAGACACCTTAAAACCAATTTAAAATATATATACACAACCTGCAAGAAGAGGGGGGGAGGGAAAAAAAAAACAAAGATGACAAGCTGCTTTTGGCCCAATAATTAATTATAGTGAATACATTTCATTTATACTGTTCTTTAACCCCACTGAGTACTATCTATCCTGTGCTAAGTAAATTACCTATATAAAAAATATAATAAATCATATGCTGAATATAAACTGTGTTATAATGTGTATCAATTAAAGTATTATTTGCTAAAGTGCCAACAATCTCTATACAAGGACAGCCAGGGAAAGAAAAACTGAAACAAATAACAAAGTAAAGCAAAGCAACGTAAAGTAAAAAATAACCCTTAATACGCTCCTTATTCTATAAGATGCACGGTCAACCCAAATACCTCCTTGATCCAAAATATATCCTGGAGCCCAAATAAATGATCCTCAATCCATTACAGACCCCCAAAATCCAAAGAGAAAGATCAGTGACCTGCTGTGGGTACAGCAGCCATACAACCCCAGCTATTAGCAGAGGATGCTGTTGTTCCACAGAGGGTGATAAGAAAGTGTAACATCTAAATTAAAATCTGCTTTACTCTGAGGAAAGCTACATGTCCCAAGTAAATAAAATACAGAAACAGACAAAAAAGCATTTACTACCCAGCTGGACAGATTTATCTCCCTATAACCAGAGCAATAACAGCTGTTGCCCAGAGTAGCAATCAGATTCTTGGTTTAGTTTCAAACATGAAACGTAATTGGTTTCTCTGGGCAATAGCTCCACATTTTCTCCAACTTTCCTGGCATTAGTCCTGATAAATCTGTATCACTATATACCAGTACTTCAATTTGAGGAAACTTACTAAGGGGTTAAATACAGAATGAAACAGCTACATGGTTCCAGGATTTTAAAACAGCATAAATAATATTGGCTGCCGCGGAAATGCCATTGGGAATCTCTAGATCCCATATTATCTTCCAGCTGGACCTCCCTTAGACTGGCATCTGTTTCCGGACCTGGCAGTTCTCCATTACTTTACTTCTATCGGTCTATCATATAAACTCCTCCCCCCATGTGCATTTTACCTTGTGACCCAGCTATACCACCTTTTTACTCACCCAGGAGCTCCTGTACTGTCAAATGACCCTTTTATAGTCCTCATATACAATTCCATCCCACCCATATCAATCATTTTTTCTTAGCCATAGCCCCCTGTAGGCCACACATAATGTCCATTAATCCCAGCATACTACAGTTTGGGCCCTCTTACAGTTTGAGCACCTTCTTACTGTCCATATACCACATTGTGTTTTACTCATGCATCACAAGTTTCCCATAAACAACTCTTTCTTACCCATGCAATGCATTTTACCAACCCAAAGCACTCGTACTGTGCACCAACCCCAGCATACTACATTTTGGGTCTTTGACACCTTCTAATGGCCTCTCAGAAGATGATGACGTTTTATGTATTAAAGAGGAACATCGGGGGAGGTTAAAACCTCCCCCAAACCTCACCAAACTGCTGCCCCCCCTCCAGTTTTACCTTTGGGCACTATTTACTCACCTCGCCAGGGAAACCATCTTCCGTGTCCCTCGGTTTACGGATGACACCATCTTGCATCCCATCAGGCACTGCGCGCGGCCCACAATCTCGCGCATGCGTAGAGCCAATGAATGGGATGCAATGGAGCCGTCTGAAATCCCGCGAGACTTCACTTAGTGGCACAGGACATTGAAGAGCATGGCTAAAGCCATGATGTCCGTTACAGACAGATAAGCCAACAGGGGGGCAGAGGGTCCAGGTCTGAAGCAGCCGGATGTCGCCACAGCAGGAACATCCAAAAGGTAAGTAGGGGCCGATGGGAGAGGGGAATCGGCTCCTTTTTTATTTTAGGTTTGATGTTCCTCTTTAAAAATAATAACAATATCAATTCATATAATTGTAACCCCCCCCCCCCCCATAATACCTCAACATTTGTAAAAAAAAAAAAAAAGCCCCAGGCACACATTCAAGAAATACCTGTAAGTAATAAACAGACAAGCAAATAATGATAAAGTTCAAGCTGTCTGTTGAGTCCAGAGTAAGCACTACAGTTATAGACATACAAGCACACAGTTTTGAGAACGTCACACTCCCTACCAGCTAATAGTTGAGACAGAACACAAAGAGAAGTGAAAAACCTATAGGTGACACTGAACACTGATGGCCCGGCCTGCAGCAGCGGCAAGCAGGGCCCAGAACTTTATTGCCATCGGTACCATGATGGCTATAAAGTACTGTGCCATGCTTGCCGCTTCCCCTGATGGTGGTCCTGCCTGGCCCTATTTAAATCAGTAATTTGGCTGGGCCGCATATTGAAGTTGTATCGACACCTAGTTGAAACCATAAGCTGAGGATAATATTGAACTTTAATGTAATAAACATATCCATATACTTTAATACTTTAAATTAAGAAATAAATCCCCGGCAGTGAGAGTCTGTGCATGCGCAGTAGGAACGAGGGTGAGGGGAGACGTGGTGGACTTTCTTGGGGGGGTTACACACAAAGGAACGAAACTCGTAAGGGTCAAATTCCCGGGTTTTGCTTTGCTGTAAAGCGTCCAAAAGCCACTTAACTCGTGAAATACATTTGGCCAACGCCCCTGTCGATACTCCCTTATTAGGGTGTCGCACAGTAAATTATATTTTTGCTTATCGAATCATCCTGGAAATTTTTGCTGTTCCTTTCAGTATGATGGCAGGTGATCAGTCATTGCCACACACAACAGTGGCAATGAATGGAGGGGGCGAAGCTTTACAGCTAAAACAGGCGCCATTATCTGGGATTAGAGTGAAGCAGGAGCAGTAAAAATTAGTAAAAGGTTCTCTTCATGGGGGGAGCAATTCAGGGGACGCTAGTTAAAATGTGGGTTTTGGTCCACTATAAATCCAACGCATCTTACAGGCATTTCAAGCTGAAAAGCCCTTTGAAATTAGAGCCATTTTCAACTGAATACTAAATTATCCATTGTGGAATTTCTCCAATGCAGCGAGTCTCCGAAATTAGGTGGAAAAGTTCCACACACTTAAATGATTTATTCACCACCCACTAGGATAAAAAAGGTGATCGAGCTTCTGGTCTGGAGTAAAATGAAGAATAAAGTTAGGCGCAGAGTTTACAATCTATTTGTGACATCCAATGTCCAAATTTATGTCATGCTTCCCCCTCTGCTTCATCCCCAGCATTTCTACACATATCCTATAACAAAATACACAGAGTTCTTCAAAGATTCCTGGACACAGGGGCAATAAATCCTTATCTAGAAACAGAAAACCCCACTGATAAGGAAAGGTAGGGGGAGCAACTTGGAGTAAAAAGTAACTACAAGGGTGACTACGAATAATTTGCTCCCAAGCTAATAAAATATCAGCCTGGCCCCCAGCACCCACCCAGGGGGTGGCATCTGTCTCCCAGCCCCTTGGAATTTAGGATAAATCCAGGGGGAGAAATGGTTTACTTGGTCACATACAGAGGGTCCGATCCTTGATCGTGGTGTGTCTGACCCACTGCTCCTCTAGCCCTCGGAAACTGAAGACTTTGTATCCATTTATGAGGTATAGGATTTTCAGTGTTTTCTCCCCTTTTATTTTCTAACAGTTTTTCTGCACATTTGTATATTGTCTTTTTTGTTCATTATTTGCATTTTTGTCTTTCTATTTTTTTTATTAAAATTTTGAAATTTCCATTTTGCACGGGCCTACCTTTTTGGCAATTAGAAATCCTCTACCCTGGTTTCCTTGGAGCTCTAAAAACTACCCTGGTTTCTGAAGATTGTATGACCGCTCGTAAATGTGTATTAACCCATAGACTGTAAGATTGATTGTAACTAATCCATTGTATCATTGGGAAAGCGTAACTAATCATATAGTGTAACAAGGGTGAATGACTGATTAATTTGGAGTGCTTCCTGGCTAAAAGTTGACAGTCACACCCATAGGGGTGCAGGGGGTAGCTGGCAGGGGGTAATAGAAGCATGAAGGATAGGTAGAATGTTTCACTCCTCTAAGTCAATTAAAGTGGACCAAAACCCAGGATTTTGACTATCCTGGGTTTTGGTCCTTGACCCCCGGGCACCCCGATTGGGGATGTGTGAAACCCCCAAGGTCGCCCGATCTTACTCATCCTTCCTTGGTCCTTCGGGGCATGCGCAGCCTCTCATCCAGTCAGCGAGCTCGGATGCGCTAGAGCCCCTTCGTCCAAGTGCTTGTCTAGCAAGCAAGCAGATCCGAGCAGGGTGAGGCATCTCCCATGCCCGCGCCGGCCATTCACAAATGCCTAGCGCCCTGCTAAAGGGATAGCAGGAATGTGGCCGCTGCTCGTGCATACACCGTTGGACTGGGAAAGAAGGTTTCGGGCTAATTAGGGGGGTTCACACAGCGGGGCATCCTGAATCTGGATGTCCCTGGGGAGAGCGAGTATGCTTGCCCTGGAGTCTCATAGACTCCAGGTTGGGTTTTGGTCCACTTTCTTCTCAGTGCTGTGTGCATCTGTATAGATGCAGAATTATTAATACCTCAGCCCCAGATGTTTTATAAGGAGCCCCGATGGGAACTAGTTTTTAGCGTTAGCAGAGATTGATACAGAAATGGGGAGCCGGGCGCTATCTACATACTGATGGTATTTTTATCCTGAGACATATGTAACAATGGAAAGTCCCCTCCCCAACTCACTGCCGTCGCAGCTTCTTGCTACATCGGCATCATCAATAAAGGGTCAGACAAGTGACACAGAAAAAGATTCTAACAGGGAAATTGTGTTGCATTTCAGAGCTGTAAGGTGTATAATACTCACCCGCGAGTCGAGGTTGTATGCTGTCTTTTTGAGGTCTTGCAGCGCTCTCTGCATGAATTCAAAGGCATGGCAATCAACACAGGGGCGACCTGAAAGGAGACAATTTATTTAATTTATTTATTTAATAATTTATTCAGGTTTCAGGGAAATAAAAACGGGACCTCCACCACAGCCCAGTGGAGGTCTAAGGTGTTGGTCAGCTTTCAAATTGAGTAGTAAATTACAAATGTTGCAAGCAGGGCCGGATTATGAGGGGGTGCAAGGGGCGTGCGTCCTGGGGCCTCCACCAACCTTTGGGTTATGGTCTGATCCAGGGGGATTTCAGTCTTTGGTCTGATGGGCCGCGGGCAGTGGGGGCCCACTCTTGGGCAGCCGGAGCCACCACAGGGCAGAAGGGAGAGTCTAGAGCAGCAAAGCCGCCGTCAGCAACGCTACAAGATGGGTGCGTGCAGAGATGTCACTGCACATAAGCCACCAAGCACAGCCGCTGGCAGCTCAATGCGGGGAACTGTTTTCTGATGGACTAGCTGGGCAACTAAATCCCCCCCCCCCACTACCCCGAATGGCAAAGCAGGAGTTCCCGAGCAGCACGCACCCGCACAAGGGGGGAACAAGAGACTCGATCTGAAGTTCCAGTAAGTAGGCGGGTGCCAGACAACCACCAATCAGTTACTTGGCTGGACTATTATTTTAAAGGAAAATAAAAATGCTGTATCTGGGGCCTCCAGCAGATTATGTACCCAGGGGCCTCGACCATACTTAATCTGGCCCTGATTGCAATAAACAGAAAAGGCACGCGCAGAGTGTTACTGTCACTCGGAGGGATCTCTGCCCCCTTCCTGCACAGCTTCTTTATTCATACAAAAGGGTTAAACATCATACATCACTATACATCATGCACTAATTTTACACTATTTATTGGCACTATTTCTGTACTTTAGTGACCATGGAGAGGCATATTTATTGTATAAGCTTTTGTATATATTTATTTTGGTTGTCCGCCTATGTATGATTATTAAATATTGGATGTACCAGCATGATCCAGTTTAGATGTTGTTTTTAATCATGTCTAGTTGTGATTTATGGTTGTCTTTTAATCTGCTTTGCGGAAAATAAAAATTGTTAATTACCTGTATGGCATTTCTATTTCTAGACTCTATTTAGTTTTTTTTTTTTTTCAATTACTGTGCATCCTGAGTCTAGAGGAAGCACCACCATTTTTTAATTGTTGAGATATTGTTCTAGTGGTGCCCACTGGTTGTATTTCCACTGCTCCTCTGCACAAGCTTGCGCGAGAACAGCTGTCTTATGGCCTCCGAGGTTCGTTTGAATGGGCCAATGAGCCCAAATGTTGTTACGGGGCGGCTGCCCAATTAACCAATGGGGCGAATCAGCCCTTTAGATGTTCAGGAGCCCGTGAGCTCCGAGTTTTCCACCAAATCACCTGCTTTATAGTCCTATATAAGGATTCCCTGCCATAATGTCAGTGCCTATGATAGCATTTAGCTGGGTGCTATATTCCTGAGATTCCTGTTTGTTATTACCATTGCCGACCTTGCTCGTCTGACTATTCCGGCCTCTGCCTGAACCGACCTCTGTCTGGATTACAACTGGTGCTGCTGAGGTCTGTGATTTCCTGGTTTGACCCTTGGCATGACCTTTGACCTGCCCGTGTTCTCCCTTGGAGCTGCTACTATAAGAACTATTTATCTGTGTATGTAGTGTGTTAATCATTTCCGATTTAGGTGTGACCCTAGATAGAAAACGAATAGTGTAGGTGCGCTGTGGATAAAATGAGTGGTTAGTGATGATAGGCTAATTAATGGAGAAAAGAGGGGGAGTTAAGTGTGGTTATTATTTACCGCAATTCTGTTGGTAAAAAAGGGGTTAGCATGTATACCAGTCACAATGATATTAGCGACAATATTATATACAATGAATGTTACATACAATAAAGATATAATAAAAATATAATAAAGGTTTAATAAAGGTTTGTTTGAGGGGGTGTTTCCACCTGTTAATTAAAATCAGGAACAACTAGGGCCCTTATTTATGAAGGAATAGCGACAGGTAGCGACTGGTGAGCGGCCGGTAATGACGGGCACCGCCACGAGAACGCCGGCTCCCCACCACAATCACACATTTATCAAGCCGATCCTGATTAGCGACTGAGATAGCGCCATATAGCCACTCATTCATCATTATTCCAGCCTCAGCCCACAGCGCCAGCGTCCGACCTTGAACAGCGACAGGTATGACCTCTCGCTACCTGGCGCTCTCCAATGCATTTCAATGGAACAATCTTTAAATATTCATAATTAATTGTTATTAATTTTTTTTTTTTAATGTGACATATTCTGTGACCACTTCTGCCATGTTAGATAATTTTTTTAAGGGAAAAAAAAAAATAAATAGTGCAGAATTGATATTACAGGTCTGATATTATTGTATTCATATTACTAAATTATTTAAAAATGTTTTTTTTTTTGGTTCCCAAAAATATGGTGGTTTGGGGGTTAAAAAACTACTTTTAACACATTGCTGCCAGCGCTCTGGGGTTTAAACATGCATTTCACAGCGCTTGAATTTTTACAGCGTGATTTTTTGATGAATATGGTGGGAGCCGGTCGCTCTGACCAGTCGCTATCATGCGCACCCATACATCGCGGAACCTGTCAAATAGCGACTTGTCACCTTGTATTCAACATTACTGCACACCGACTGAGTCGCTGTCAACAACCGAACAACGGGCAAGCACAGTGACTACTAGCGGGCGCTGTGAAAATACTGCTACAGTCGCTCAACTGTCGCTACCTGCCGCTATTAATGAATCGGCCTCTAGGTCTCATTGCCTTTGACTAATTACACCTCAAAAATGTTGGAATTTTTTTATCTTGCTGTCTGAGGGATATTCTCCTGTCAAACAGCTTTATACAAATTGGTCAGTGTTGTGCACACTATTAACCCTGTGTTTGAGTCTATATTCTGGTTGTTGGTTGTTTGGGTATTGTTGCAGGCTGTGCTGTATAATTGTTCTGGATGTTTGGAGAGTTTTGGAGTGAGGGACAAGGTTTTTATTGGTTGGGTGAATTTGTTTGTTGAGGTCTGTTTAGTTTGTACGGTTGTTGATGTGTTGTGGGGGTCAAAACCGTTGTTTAGGAATTGTAAAAATCCTTCTAATTCGCAGCAAAACGAAATAAAGGAAACCGTATGTCTTTCAGTTTAGGTCAGCTTTTCACGGTTGGTGGGATAATTAATGCAGTTGATGCTTGGTGTGTATTAACAACGACTGAAAAGGCACAGAGCAAGGTAACAAGGACATTCAGTTAGTATAATAAGCTTCTAGATGGAGTCCCACTGTGCATGCACATTACTTTCTGTGCCCACCACCGCTCATAGGTACTCTTACCAACTCCAGGATGGAAAAACACTTATAATGTGGATCACACAGGGATATTTCTAAAGCCAACAGATTACCAGACGGTTATAGGCGACCAAAAATTTAGTGAGCTTAAGCTGCTCCTTAGTTGCTTCCCATTATCCAAACCAAAACCACGTAGGAAGCAAAAACAAAGCAACACATCTAGTGCAACTCTGACAATACAGTAGAATCACTTTTAATACTTCATAAAATGCACTTACAGAACACTCTTTGATAAAAATCGCATTCAATAAAATCGAAGGTGTCTCCAATCCCTCACACTGTGGCCGCTTGTGATTCAAGAAATTGGGTCCTCCTTGTCTCCAAACTGTTCCCCACACCTGGAGTTGGTAAGAGTACATTTGAGCGGTGGTGGGCACAGAAAGTAATGCACAGTGGGACTCCATCTAGAAGCTTATTATACTAACTCAATGGACTAAAAAACCTTGCTCTGTGCCTTTTCAGTCGTTGTTTATTCTCAGGACTTTTTTGCGGAATAGGAAAGTCTGGCACATTGTAGCATTCAATCTGTTCTCTTTTAAGATTTAAGCGCGGTGTTTTTCCATTATTGTCTATATACTTGGTGTGTATTACTTGTGGGTGTCAAAACTGTTGTTTAGGAATTGTAAAAATCCTTTTAATTCACAGTAAAATGAAATAAAGGAAACCGTATGTCTTTCAGTTTAGGTCCGCTTTTAATGGTTGGTGGGCTGTGGTGTTCCTTGTGGTGCAGAGGGTGCAGGAGAAAAAATGGGTTGCCGGTCTCTGCAGAGGGCGCAGGCGGAGAGCCGTGCTGGGGTTTCTCCTGTGTTGGATTAATTGTGTAGGCGCCTTTGGTCGTCAGATCTTGGCTGAGTCGGCGGGCAGGACGGGAAGCCGCTTTGCGGCTTGTTATAAGGTACAGCCACAAGGGGCTAAAAAGTTGTAGTTTTCTCTTCTCGGTTTTTAGTTTCCGTAAGATTTGATACAAAAACGATTTGGAATTGGTTCACCTATTTATTTGTGTATACCTCGGCCTACCCGATAACGCGCAGTCTTACCTCCGGTTCATCCGTCTTCACCTCTGTGAGTTTACATCCTTTGAGCTACCAGGTCCTGGGGGCAACAGTGTCCGGTGAGGTGTTTAGAGCATCCCTGCAAACAGGACTATAGGTGAAGATAGCTGCGGACATTGGTGGCTGAGAACTCACTAAGGCCCTTATTTAACAAGGGATAGCGACAGGTAGCGACTGGTGAGCGGCCGGTAATGACGGGCCCCAGCCACGAGAACGCCGGCTCCCCACCACAATCACACATTTATCAATCCAATCCTACTTAGCGACTGAGATAGCGCCATATAGCCACTCATTCATCATTATTCCGGCCTCAGCCCACAGCGCCAGTGTCCGACCTTGAACAGCGACAGGTATGACCTCTCGCTACCTGGCGCTCTCCAATGCATTTCAATGGAACAATCTTTAAATATTCATAATTAATTGTGATTAATTTTTTTTTTTTAATGTGAAAAATTCTGTGACCACTTCTGCCATTTTAGATAATTTTTTTAAGGTAAAAAAAAATTGTACAGAATTGATATTACAGGTCTGATATTAATATATTCATATTACCAAATTCTTTAAAAAACTAGTTTTTTTTGGTTTCCAAAAATATGGTTGTTTGGGGGTTAAAAAAAAACTACTTTTAACCCATCGCCGCCAGCGCTCTGGGGTTTAAACATGCATTTTACAGCGCGAGAATTTTTTGAGCGTGATTTTTTAATGAATATGGTGGGAGCCGGTCGCTAGGGCCAGTCGCTATCATGCGCTCCCATACAGCGCGGAACATGTCAAATAGCGACTCCTCACCCAATATTCAACATTACGGCAAACCGACGCTATCAACTACCGAACAACGGCCAAGCACAGCGACTACTAGCGGGCGCTCTGAAAATGTCGCTACAGTCGCTCAACTGTCGCTACCTGCCGCTATTAATGAATCGGCCTCTAAGAAGACGGGTGTCCCCGGGGTTTGATACTAATTGGTTCTGCCTTAGAGAACAAGCATCTCCTGTCAAGCGCGTCAGAGATAAGCAAGGAAATGTGTGGGGCGCTGGCTGCAGTCTCAGCGCCATCTTTATTCACAGCATGTTTTGCCTGTATCTAAAATATAAACTTTGTATAAACTTTATTTACATTGTAAATTGTCACTTGGACGTACAAAGTTAGTTCTGGCTCTAAAAATGAATTAATATATTTACAACTAAGGTTGTTATTAAGGCACAGAAAATGACTAGGAGGAAGGGAGGGAATTTCATATGATAATTGATAATGAGGAACCTAAATGAATCAGAATAGCTGACTTCTTTACTTCACACAAGCATCCACTCTAAAGCTTAGCTAATATTTATTAAAGCGGACCTTCAGCGTCATTTAATGAAAAGACTAAACCCTTAAAAAATTATTCCCCAGCATCTAAAATTAACATTTTTAATCACTTACTTTTTATTCCTTTCCCCACTGGCCTGTAACTCTGGTCAGGGCTCTATGATATGGGTGCTGCCATCTTGGCTCAGTAGCATCACATACTGAAGAGAGGGGTCAAAAGTGCAGGGGGCGGGGTTATAGCTGTACTTTGCACAGACAGAGCAGAGCTGGGGTCAGTAAAAGGTTAGCAATCCCAGAATGCAGAGCAACACAGTCAGAAGATACTTCCTATTCGCAGGCAGCCTGAAACTCCATGGGCTGCCATCTTGGATGTTTAAAAGCTCTGAATGCAGTAGGTGCAGGTAGGATGATTTTAATTGTGAGCAATCTGTATGTACAGTGTAGGGGAAACCTATAAGATATATTCTTATTCAGGGTGAAGGTCCGTAGGGTGTGGGCTCCAGGCACACAGGGCAGGGTGTGGGGTCCAGGCACACAGGGCAGGGTGTGGGGTCCAGGCACACAGGGCAGGGTGTGGGGTCCAGGCACACAGGGCAGGGTGTGGGGTCCAGGCACACAGGGCAGGGTGTGGGGTCCAGGCACACAGGGCAGGGTGTGGGGTCCAGACACACAGGGCAGGGTGTGGGGTTCAGGCACACAGGGCAGGGTGTGGGGCCCAGGCACACAGGGCAGGGTGTGGGGTCCAGGCACACAGGGCAGGGTGTGGGGTCCAGGCACACAGGGCAGGGTGTGGGCTCCAGGCACACAGGGCAGGGTGTGGGCTCCAGGCACACAGGGCAGGGTGTGGGCTCCAGGCACACAGGGCAGGGTGTGGGGTCCTGGCACACAGGGCAGGGTGTGGGGTCCTGGCACACAGGGCAGGGTGTGGGGTCCAGGCACACAGGGCAGGGTGTGGGGTCCAGGCACACAGGGCAGGGTGTGGGGTCCAGGCACACAGGGCAGGGTGCGGGGTCCAGGCACACAGGGCAGGGTGTGGGGTCCTGGCACACAGGTCAGGATGTGGGGTCCAGGCACACAGGGCAGGGTGTGGGGTCCAGGCACACAGGGCAGGGTGTGGGGTCCAGGCACACAGGGCAGGGTGTGGGGTCCAGACACACAGGGCAGGGTGTGGGGTCCAGGCACACAGGGCAGGGTGTGGGGTCCAGGCACACAGGGCAGGGTGTGGGGTCCAGGCACACAGGTCAGGGTGTGGGGTCCAGACACACAGGGCAGGATGTGGGGTCCAGGCACACAGGGCAGGGTGTGGGCTCCAGGCACACAGGGCAGGGTGTGGGGTCCAGGCACACAGGTCAGGGTGTGGGGTCCAGGCACACAGGGCAGGGTGTGGGGTCCAGGCACACAGGGCAGGGTGCGGGGTCCAGGCACACAGCGCAGGGTGCGGGGTCCAGGCACACAGGGCAGGGTGCGGGGTCCAGGCACACAGGGCAGGGTGCGGGGTCCAGGCACACAGGGCAGGATGTGGGGTCCAGGCACACAGGGCAGGGTGCGGGGTCCAGGCACACAGGGCAGGGTGCGGGGTCCAGGCACACAGGGCAGGGTGCGGGGTCCAGGCACACAGGGCAGGGTGCGGGGTCCAGGCACACAGGGCAGGGTGTGGGCTCCAGGCACACAGGGCAGGGTGTGGGGTCCAGGCACACAGGGCAGGGTGTGGGGTCCAGGCACACAGGGCAGGGTGTGGGGTCCAGGAACACAGGGCAGGGTGTGGGCTCCAGGCACACAGGGCAGGGTGTGGGGTCCAGGCACACAGGGCAGGGTGTGGGGTCCAGGCACACGGGGCAGGGTGTGGGGTCCAGGCACACAGGGCAGGGTGTGGGGTCCAGGCACACAGGGTGAGGGGACAGGAAGGGTCAGCAGTCTACTCAGGCAAAACTGTAAGCTCCTTTTCTCCAAGCCTCAACACATCTCAGGCAGAACTGTTAGGGGGTTAACTAATACAATGTTACCAAGTAAATAGGAAAAATAAAAAAAAACAACAACCTGCTTTTCTATGGACCGAAAGACAACATTACAAACAGAAAACAGCTGAGTTTATATAACCAAAATGTGTAAAGAAACTCTGATTGGTCTTAGAATTTCAAACTCAAATGGCAAGATATCAGTGCTAGAAATCAATGGCAAGAGCACAATGAGTGCAAACATCAGAAAGATTTCAGCAGCGCGGAGAAGACGAACGACCCACATTTTAGGGCAATAAAAATTATTTACTTGGGTTGAGAAAGGAAGAGCTGACAACAAGAACGAGGATAACTGATTTGCCAAAAACGATGAATCTGTTGGTAGGTGTTTGCACCTACAGTAGGTTGTGTGAGGGTAACTGGGTCCTACCGGGGACGGGGTCATAAACAAGCAGCTACACCCTGAGAAAGCAGGGAGGCTGTTGGAGATGTAATACTTTTGCAACAGATTACAGCTTGTCTTTGAATGTGATTAGTGACTAGATTTACTACAGTTTTGACAAGTTATGACACTAGATGGCGCTGTGACCATTAAAGTAAATCAAAGCCTTTGAGTCTATGAGACTGCAGGCATACTGCCCCCCCCCAACCCCGGGGCATCCAGAATAGGGTGCCCTGTTGTGTAACTCCCCCCCAAGTTGCACCTTCTTTTCCAGTCCCATGGCATTTGTGAATGGCCGGTATGGGCACGCTCCCTGTTAAATGGTAGCGGGGGATGCGCGCGCCAGTACGCTTGGATCGACTCGCCTTAGACGAAGGGGTGGGAGCGGATCCGAGCACGCAGAATGGACGAGAGGCTGCGCATGCACCATAGGACTGGGGTGAGCGAGATCAGTCGATTTGGGGGGTTTCACACAGCGGGGCATCCCTGATTGAGGTGCCCTGGGGGCAAGGTCCAAAACCCAGGATAGTCAAAATCCTGGGTTTTGGTCCACTTTAAACTGTAGATTCTGTACATATTACTGCTTTGTTGTATTTCATGTACATCAAGCTGTGAGCTCTATGACTGGTACTTCCTCTTTCTTCTCTGTGTTTTAGCCACCATGTAATGTGACCTTCTCTTACTGCATTCATGTTCCAGTAAAGCCAGTTCCTGTTATACCACTAATGTCTATCTGGATTATGACTCCAGCTGCACCCAGCACTCACACTGCAACAGAGGCAAGTTGAATATGCCTTGGTTTTACAGTTAGCCTTGAGAGGTTCCTTAAAGTTAAAAGACAATCAGCGTGCTCATTCACAGAACAAGCACGCTGATTGGCTGAGCTGCCTGTTCAACCAATCAGCGCGCTGACGGCAAAGAAGCTGAATCTGCCTGTCTGTCTATCTATCTGTCTATCTTGTTTTCTTTCCCTCAGCCTATCTAGTTATATATTTATCCATCTATCCTTTTGCCTATCTATCTATCTATCTATCTATCTATCTATCTATCTATCTATCTATCTATCTATCTATCAATCTATCCATCCGCCTATCTGTCTGTCTGTCTGTCTATCTATCTGTCTATCTATGTTTTCTTTCCCTCAGCCTATCCAGTTATCTATCTATCTATCTATCTATCCATCTGCATATATATCCGTCTATCTATCCGTCCATCCATCCATCTATCTATCTATCTATCTATCTATCTATCTATCTATCTATCTATCTATCTATCTATCTGCCTGCCTATCTAGCTTTCTTTCCCTCAGCCTATCTAGCTATCTATTTATCTATCTAGCTATCTATCCATCTACCTATCCCTGTGCCCATCTATCTAAGCCCTAGTTACAGAAGGACGGTGGCTCTGCTGCTCCCCCCTCATCTGTGCCAGCTGCTACGGAGGGATTGGGGCAGCTATCTATCCCTTTATCTATCTATTTAGCCCTCTTCCCATCTATCTATCTATCTATCTATCTATCTATCTATCTATCTATCTATCTATCCCTCTATTCTTAGTATACAGTACGTCCTGCTCCAGATAGATTACTTACACTTGGGTTATCCTCCGCCAGATGGCGCTGCACTGCAGAGACATGTAAAACAGGCTCCTCCCGGCCCCTCAAATACCCGGGACCTCCCACAAATCCCCAGATTTCTCTGCAGTGCTGACTCCGAAGACATGAAATTATCACTCTGTCGCAGGTGAGCGGGGCTATTAGCCTGCGGCCCTGGTGGACTATTCCCACCCGTCCTTCGTGTGATGTGCCTCCCAGCCTGGGCTTCGCTGGTCGGGTGAAGGTAGGTGGCACCATGCGTGCTTATGGAGCGCTGCTCCACCGCAGTCCCCCACCAAAGGGTAGGCGGTATAGGCTGATAGTGAGCCTTTATGGGATGCCCCTCCCGCATTATTGTCCCATGCCCCGTGTAGCGGTGGGTCCTGTACAGAGGGCTGCCATCCTCCCTCATTCTCCCTGTAGCCTTCGGGAGGGAAAGAAGGGGGGGGTGTGGGTTAGCGCGTATCGTGATTCGCGCATACAGCGTTTTCTCTTGTCTTTTGACTAGTATATGTGGTGTCAGCCGCCACACTGACTTGTCTTTCTTTTTACTATTGCAAATGCCGCCGCCGCCGCGCCCGTCTTTTCCTTCATTTGGATGTTCCGCGCCGGGCGGGGGCGTTACCTCAGCCGCTTCTGCGTTCTCAGAGGCTGCTTGTCGGTGGACTTCATGCTCTTTGGGGGGGGCGGGGCCTGGCCTGGCGCGCCCGGCGTCACGGCTCGCTCTGGCCCGCCTTTCGAGGTACTCTCGGCGCCATGTTGTCAGGTCGCGCGCGTGTGAGACGTTACTTACCGAGGTCCGTAAGTGCCCTCGTGGGCAGCTTTATACTCATTGTAGTGTGTTTGGTTCTGACACCCCTTCTTCTCACTGTGTCTTTCAGAGGGTGAATCCATTGGCTTCTCCTGGCCCGGTGTAATTGATAGTTGGGCCTTGTATAATTACTCCCACTTCCCTAGCGGGTCATTGGGGCATCCAGGGTTGCTTCATAGCGTCAATCCCTACTGGCATATTGTGCCTAATAATCACCATATGGAGGCATCCCAGGATAATATTACCAGGGTCCTTTGGGACAAGACCGGCTGTGTGTAGCGTGTGGGCAGCCTCATGCTGACGCTCACAAGGCATGGGTCTGCGTACCCTGTGCTGAGCAGGTACTTGCATTGCAATCTGGCCTGCCAGTGGCTGCACCTCGTTTCACTTCACCTACTCCCCCCAGCTTAAATCTCACTCCTGTTGAGTTGCATACTTGTGGGGATTCTCAGCCTGATGTGTCTTCTAGACTGACTACTGCACAGATTATTGCGAGGTCTTTAGCGCGTAAGGGCCCTGGTAAGAAGCGGCACTTGACACCTAATGTTACTGTTTTCCCTATGGGATCTCAGGAGTTTATGAATCTGTGTGGCTATACCCCATCTGATGAAGGAGAGCTCTTTTCTGATTCAGGCTCATCTGATGAGAGACCAAGGAGTCATGACGATTCTGGCTCTGACCCCTGGGCCCCGGATGACACTGACAGATTATTGACCCAGATCTTTGAGGTTCTGTCTATCTCTCTCCCTGGTGAGGCTCCCAGGCAAAAAGGGAAGCTTTTCCATACAGCAAAATCACGTTTGGAATTTCTAGAGCAGGCACATTTCCATACCCTTGTGCTCAAGGAATGGAAGTGCCCCAGTAAACTTCCCGGGGTTCCAAGGAGTTGGGATAGGAAGTATCCCTTTCCCCCTGAGGTGGTTAAATGTTGGTCACCCCCCCCCCCCCGAGGTGGATGTCCCAATCCCAGGGCTATCTAACACCCCTGTCATGCATTCCCCTGATTCTACTACCCTGCGGGATGCTGAGGACCGGAGTATTGACCAGCTGGCCTCCCACGCCTTTGCATGTGCGGGGGCGGCGCTGCGCCCGGTCTGGGCCTCTGCTATTCCTGCTGTGGCCACTAGAACCCTTATCAGAAAAATGCTTGATAGTGGCCCTGATGATCTCCCTTGTGAGGTGTTTAATGCACTCTCGAGTTGTGATGTTTTTGTAAATTTTGTCCTATTAGCATTGGATGACACCATCAGAATGTGTGCCAGAACTTCTGCCCTCGTGGTGGCCATACGCCGCTTGGTTTGGCTGCGACAGTGAGGTGCTGACAATGCTGCAAAGAAGGCCCTCACTGGGCTTCCTTTTAAGGGGCTACTCCTGTTTGGGGCCCGTCTAGACCTTTTTGCTAAGAGAGGTAAGTTACCCCAGCGCAGACGGCAGTCTCGGCCCCTTCGGGGCCAGGGCTCCCCTTCACCCCCCTACCATGGTGCTAAACAAGGAAAAGGGGTGTCCTTCGCGGGGGCTCGTGCAGATCCCTGGCACAGGAGCAGAAGACAACGTCCTGGCTCCTCCTGGGGGGCTAAGCCCAAATCCTCTCCCAAGCCCCCTCAGGCATGATGGGGCGCCCTCGCCCGTCATGGTGGGGGGACGGCTGCGGCACTTTGCTCAAGTCTGGAGGCATCACGCCTCAGACCGGTGGATTCAGGAGGTAGTGCCCTCCGGCTACAAGATAGAGTTTGCTGTGCAGCCTCCCCCAAGATTCATCAGGTCCCGGATCCTCCAGGACCCTGTCTCAGCTCAGGTGTTGGCGCAGGCCGTGCAAGGCCTGCTGGGTCTGGGGGTCATTTGCAGATTTCCCTTAAGAGACAGAGGCAAGGGGCTCTACTCCAACCTCTTCACAGTTCCCAAAAAAGATGGGTCAGTCAGGCCCATTCTGGATTTAAAGATCTTCAACAGATTTGTCAAGAACAGGCGTTTTCGCATGGAAACTCTGCGCTTGGCCATCAGCTCCTTGCGCCCCGGGGGTTTCATGACGTCTGTGGACATCAAAGACGCTTACCTTCACATCCCTGTGTTTTCAGGACACCAAGGTTCCTCAGATTTGCGTTGGAAGATCAACATTGCCAATTTGTGGCCTTGCCATTTGGCCTCTCTTCAGCTCCCAGAGTGCCCACCAAGGTCACCAAGGAGTCCTTCGGCTGGGTGATCAATCACCCCAAGTCTTCTCTGTCCCCTTCCTCAGTGACTCCGTTCCTGGGAATGATTCTGGATACGGTTCAGTCAAGGATATTCCTTCCTCAACAGAAGGTGGAAGCTCTAACTGCGCAGGTGAGGTTCCTGCTGTCGTGTCTCCATCCCTCCCTCAGGCAGGGAATGCAGTTAGTGGGCCTGATGGTGGCGAGCTTCGAGGCGGTGCCTTTTGCTCAGTTCCATTTGAGGCCTCTACATCATCACCTTCTGTCAGTTTGGGACAAGGACCCAATGTCCTTGGACGAGGTCTGTGTGCTCCCTCTCCCTTGGTCAGGCGGTCTCTTTCGTGGTGACTGGACTCCAGGAACTTGCTGGGGGGCAGGTCCTTCTGGCCCCCTCCTGGGAGACGGTCACCACGGATGCCAGTCTGTCAGGGGGGGGGGGGGGGATTCTGGTAGTCCATGCGGTGCCAGAGGAGGTGGGGGCCTCAGGAGGCCCACTTATCTATCAACATTTTGGAACTACGGGCAATCAGATTGCTTCTGGGTCAGTTGACCGACAACCTGCGGGTCTGTCTGTGCAGGTGCGCTCAGACAACAGGACGGCGGTTGCATACATCAGCCATCAGGGAGGGACCCGGATCAGGGGGGCCCTCCAGGAGGTGTCACGGATTCTGACATGGGCGGAGGCCAATGTTCAATGCATTTCGCCTGTGTACATCCCCGGGGGCAGAGAGTCTACTGGCAGACTCTCTGAGCAGGGGGACCTCTCGTCAGGGAGAGTGGTCCTTCTGCAACAGGGTATTCCAGTCCCTGTGTCACCGTTGGGGGTCTACCAGATGTGGATCTGTTTGCGTCCCGTCACAATCACAAGCTCCCGGCCCTTGTCTCCCTGTCTCAGGATCCTCTGGCCTGGACCACGGATGCTCTGTCCATGGCAGGAATTTCGGCTCCTGTATGTCTTTCCTCCATTCCCCCCGCTGGGCAGGGTTCTGCGCAAGATTGCTCTGGAAGGGGTACCAGTGATTCTGGTGGCCCCCAGGTGGCTAAGAAGAGTGTGGCTCACAGACGTGGTGCTGATAGTAGACCAGTACGTTCTGCCAGGGGTGCCAGATCTGCTCACTCAGGGCCCCTTACGCCATCCCAATTTACAAACTCTGGCTTTGCGGCCTAGCTGCTGAAACCTCCATCTTGATGGAGAAAGGCTTGTCTGCCTCGGTGGTTGATACCATGGTGAAGGCTAGGAAGAAAGCCTCTTCTTTCATCTATCACAGGGTATGACGTACCTACTTTGACTTGTGTGAGTCTAGGTCTCCTCCCTGTCGGGTGTTGTCAGTTCCCAGGGTTCTGGAGTTCTTACAGCATGGGTTGGCGTCGGGACTCCAACTCAGTGCTCTGTAGGGTCAGGTGTCTGCCCTGTCTGTTTTTTCTTTCAGAAGTCTTTTGCTCAGCATTTTTTGGTTAAGACCTTTTTTCCAGGGGGTTACTCATGTGCGTCCCCCGCGTAAACCTATGGCCCCTGTTTGGGATTTGAACTTGGTTTTGTCTGCCTTGCAGGGTGCTCACTTTGAACCTATGCAGGATGCTGCTCTGGCTGTACTTACCCTCAAGGTTGTCTTCTGGTGGCCATTACTTCAGTCAGGCCTGTGTCTGAGTTGGCGGCTCTGTCTATTCAGCCCCCCATACTATGAGAGACACCAGGACAAGGTGGTGTTCCGCTTTAAGCCAGACTTTCTGCCTAAGGTTGTGTCTGCTTTTCATTTAAATCAAGATATTGTCCTTCCTTCAGTGTGCCCAAATCCTAGCAACGCTTAGGAAAGGGTTCTTCATTCCTTGGATGTGGTCAGGTGTCTGAAGTATTACCTGGTGGTCACTGCGTCCTTCAGGAAAACTGATGCTCTTTTAGTGGTCCATTTTGGCCCAGGAGTGGTTTGGCTCCTGCCAAGTCTACTATTAGCGAATGGATTCGCCAGGCTGTGAGTCAGGCCTATTCTGCTAAGGGGAAGAGTCCTCCCTTCCGCCTTACTGCTCATTCTACTCGTGCTATTGGTGCCTCTTGGGCCTTCCAGCACCAGGCTTCTGTTGAACAAGTTTGCATGGCCGCTACTTGGTCTTCTGTTCATACCTTTTCTAAGTTTTACAAGGTTGATGTTAGGGCCTCAGCAGATGCTGTTTTTGGCTGCAAGGTTTTGCAGGCGGCAGTGGTTTAAACTGTCTGCTGTTACCCATTTTGTTGGGGATCCCACCGTGCTTTATGGACACTGCTATTGGATGTCCCAAGTGTAAGTAATCTATCTGGAGCAGGACGTACTGTATTCTAAGAATAATACAATTCTGTGAAATACTCACCTGTAGAATTGGTATTATAAGTATACAGTACGTCCTGCTCCACCCCACCCTGGTTTTTGCATTAATCTGGATCCCCTGTATGGTGATTGTTATCATTGTTATAGTTACCAGTTTGGGTGGTTAAATTCTCCCGGCTTCTTGTTCACTGCTTTTCAATGCTGGGGATTTGTGGGAGGTCCCGGGTATTTGAGGGGCCGGGAGGGAGCCTGTTTTACATGTCTCTGCAGTGCAGCGCCATCTGGAGGAGGATAACCCAAGTGTAAGTAATCTATCTGGGGCAGGACGTACTGTATACTTATAATACCAATTCTACAGGTGAGTATTTCACAGAATTGTATTATCTATCTCTAGCTATCCATCCATCCATCCATCCATCTATCCCTCTGCCCATCTATCTATCTGTTGTTTATGAAAAAAATAAGACATTCAGTAAAAATAAGCCCTACCGCCTTTTTCAAAGCAAAACATTAATATAAGAGCTGTCTTATTTCAGGGAAACAAGGTATTTCTCACACGGCTGCCACCTACAAAATGACCTAGAAGCAATTTCTCTGCGTGCAGAAGCCTTATTCATATACAATTTCCTGACAGCACCGCGTGCTTGTTCGTAATATACCAGTAATATAGCGGGTGACATACTTTCTGGCGGAATTGTCGTTCCAGGCAGTTCCTCCGCTAGGACGAGCTTCATAAACGGCAGCCCCACCGTTATCATCAGGAGCAACAGGGAGTAGATGCGAGTTATCGTGCTTCTATAATGCATCGTATAATGTCCAGGTTCCTCGCGCCACTACAAAGAAGAACAACAATTTATCTTGTTAAACACCACGGGGAAGAGAACAAAGCGCAGCTGGGTGCCCCCTGTATCACTGTGATTAATAACACAATGGACCCCTGACTCCCATTCATGAGGCTCATTACTGCTGTTTGTAAGGTCATTGGTCAGAGCTAGCAGTTATTACAGCACCAGTGATAGCAGCTGCTAGGCCTGACCAGGGGGCCACATACTATTATTTCACTGTTCCCTGACAGCGATGTAAGACTTATTGTCACCCTCTGTTTAGTAACCTATAAACACCATTTCCAGTAAACTAGGCTTTGCTCAAATCCATGCCTTCCAACTTTTCAGGGTGGGAAAGAGGGACAATTGTTAAATTAGGCCACACCCCCTCATTAAGCATACCTCCCAACTGTCCAATAAGGTAAAGCCAATAAGGTAAAGCCAGCCAGCATTTTAGGCAATAAAAGTTCCAATTTTATTCCAACGAATAGGTCCTTACCGTCCTTACAACGGTAGGTACTTACTCATGTCATGAGTAAGGACCTACCATCCGAAACGCGTTGACACCAGGACTTGCTCTCATATTGCCTTTTAAAGCAGACCTTCACCCTGAATAAGAGCATATCTTATATGTTTCCCCCACACCCTGTACATACAGATTGCCCACACTAAAAATCATCCTACCTGCATCTACTACATGTTATAAGCCTTTAAACATCCAAAATGGCGGCTCATGGAGCATCAGGCAGCCTGCTAACAGGAAGTGTCTTCAATGTGTCGTTCTGCATTCTGGGATTGCTGTAATTCCCCTGAGCCCAGCCCTGCTCTGTCTGTGCAAAGCACAGCTATAACCCACCCCCTGTGCTTTATTATGCTCTCCTATCCTCAGTATGTGTGATGCTTCTCAGTCAAGATGGCAGCACCCATATCCTGAAAAGAGTTGCAGCCCAGTGGGGGAAAGAATAAGAAGTAAATGACTAAAAACTTAAAATATATTAATTTTAGATGCTGGGGAATAGTTTTTTTAACGGTTTGGGCTTTTCATTAAATTGTGCTGAAGGTCTGGTTTAAACCGCCCTGACATTGTTTGGATGGCTTTTAATTTGTTGCAATAAAATTGGAACTTTTATTGCCTAAAATTCTGGCTGGCTTTACCTTATTGTTGGCGAGCCGAGTTGAGCACTTGGAGCCGATGTCGACATTGCTTGTGGTTCCCACTGTGATTGGAATTCTCACAGGTAGAGCTGACTGTCCCTGATTTGGAGGGACTGTCCGTCTTTTGGGTCTTTTGGGTCCATGTCCCCCGTCCCTCTTTGTTCTCCTTTGTAACATGCAGATCTGCATCGTTAAATGTTTCATTTGCCTATTCAAAGTGTTTATATTGTTGTAACTGTTCATCCTATCTGCTATATCCTATTTCTACATATTATACCTCAAAGGAGGACAGAGAAAAATAACTAGGGACAGAGGGACATGGACTCAAAAGTGGGACAGTCCCTCCAAACAGTGGCGGACTGGGGCCAAAAATCAGCCCGGAACTCAGCCAGCCCATGACATGCCCGCTGAGCTCTCCCTCCACTAAATGTAAAGACAGGGGTGGAAATTCCCAAATCGATACAGAAGCTTTAATAGTGTAGGGACAGATGATGTGGCAAGGGTGGCTATGCCCCCTACAGCCTTAAAGTGGACTAAAACCCACCACAATCGGCTCAGGAATTTATAACATTGACTCCCTCACGCTGTGTAAAAACCCCCCAGGTTGCCCCATTCACTTACCTTCTTTCCCGCTCCAGCGGCGCATACACGAGCTGCAGCTGTATCTCCGCTATCGCTCTGGCAGGGGGCGTGCCCGCACCAGGCATTTGTTAATGGCCGGCGCGGGCATGCTCCCTGTTAGAGGGAAGCGGGGGATGCGTCTGTCAGCACACTCCGAGCCGCTGGCCTTAGACGAAGGCTTAGACGATGTGACGTCAGCGGCTCCGAGCTTGCTAATTGGACGAGCGACCGTGCATGCGCTGTAGGACCGGGGAGAGGTGAGTTGGCTTCGACGATCTGGGGGGTCTCACGAAGCGGGGAACCCCAATCGGCAAAGACCAAAACCAAGGATAGTCAAAATCCTGGGTTTTGGTGCACTTTAATAGTGTAAGGATAGATGATGTGGCAAGGGTGGCTATGCCTCCTACAGCTTTAATGCTGGGGCAGTAGCATTGGGGACAGAATATGGGTAGGGCTTCTTGGTTGTGTAGGTACAGTGGAGCCGTACTAAGGAGGCAGGGATTGAAAAGGGGTGTGAATAGGGGTGTGAGAAACAGCAGCCCAACTGGCCCCAAAGCAGGGCGGCCCGCCGGGAATTCTCCCAGGTCTCCCTATGGCCAGTTCGTCCCTGCCTCCAAATGAAGGACATTTGGGAGGTATGCAAATGTATATATTCACCTAAAACATTTTATCTGGGGTAACTCCATGATGAGCAGTTTACAAAAGCGTCCTGGTGAGTTTATGGCTGAACATTTATAAAACTTACTAATTGTTACAGATATCAACCCAGACCCAGCCTCTGCTCTGCCCATGATCTCTTCCTGTCCTCACCCTTGATCACCTCCTTCCACTCCGCTCCAAGACTTCACACGTGCCACACCACTCCTCTGGAATGCCCTCCCTCATACAACTTGCCACTCCCCATCACTTAAAACCTGCAAAAGTGTCCTTAAACCGGACCTTCGGCATCATTTATTGGAAAACCCTTGAAAAACTATTCCCCAGCATCTTAAATTAATATATTTTACGTTTTTTTGTCACTTTATTCTTTCCACCGCTGGGCTGCAACTCTGTTCAGGACTCTAGGATATGGGCGCCACCATCTTGCCTCAGAAGCATCACATACTGAGGAGCGGCACAGTCAGAAGACCCTTCCTGTCTGGAGGCAGCCTGAGACTTAATGGGCCGCCATCTTGGATGTTTAAAGGCTCAGAAAATGCAGTAGATCCAGGTAGGATGATTTTTAATGTGGGCAATCTGTATGTACAGGGTGGGGGAAACATATAAGATAAGACTCTTATTCAGTGTGAAGGTCCAAGTTTATTACTCACCTATTTAGAAAAACCTATCATCTGGCTTAGCTCAACAATCTTACAGTCTGGGGTGAACCCAGCCTCTATATAGGAAGTAACAGGGGCGTAGCTAGGGGGGAGCAGAGGGGGCACTTGCCCCAGGTGCAGCAGGTCAGGGGGTGCCAAACGGTGGCCAGGGAACAGGTGGGGGCGCCATTATGAATCTTTGCACTGGGCGCCATTATGAATCTTTGCACCGGGCGCCAGAAAGCCTAGCTACTCCTCTGAGAAGTAATGGTCATTTTGTTGTGCGCCGCTCAGTCTGGCTCCTTCCTATGATAAGAATGGCCCGATTTACTACAGGGTGTGGGGGGGGGGGCGCAACAAAATTAGCATTATTAATTGCAGTGGTTAGGTGATGGAAAAAATCACTCTAGATCGTGGGAGCATGGACAATGAGTGTTTTATATTTTCTTTTCTTTATCAATCTTTTTATTGTGTATATTCTGAACATCATTCTATTAGCATAATACTGTTCATACACAGAATTTAATGATTACAGACAACTTAAGTCACAGTCAGAAGCTTATTCACTGCAGACAAGAAAATAGATTCAAGAGTTACTAAAAAAGTTCAATTCCAATAAATTAAAAGAAATTATATTTTATTTTAAATACAAAAACCTCCTAGTATGGGGCAGGGATGGTAGGTGGCTTATTGTCTTTGTTGTGCTTTAAAGTGGACCAACACCCAGGATTTTCACTATCCTGGGTGTTGGTCCACTTCCGCGGGGCCCCCCGATCGGGGGTGAAACCCCCCAGAAAGCCCCAAAAACTCACCTGACCCCGCTCCCACGTGACTCGCTCCACCAATCACAGCCGACGGACAAGCGAGGTCCGTCGACGGACAAGGTGAGAACGCCCGCTGCCGCCTCTTGCGCATCCCTCTTACAGGGAGCGCGCCCGCGCTGGTCATTCTCAAACGGCCGACGTGCCCTGCTAGGGGGATGCGCGAGAGGCACCGGCGGCCCGCGCATGTGCCGTTGGAACGAGGAACAGGTAGGATTTGCGGGCATCCTGGGGGGTTTCACACTGCGATCGGGGTGCCCCGCAGGCAGGGAGCTGATCGGCCCAGGAATCTTATAGATTAGCGGTGGGTGTTGGTCCACTTTAACACCAGCCATCAAGACCCTCTATAGATCCATCAGACCTCACCCTCTATGGCTTCTATCATGCTTCTCTAAACAACGTGGACATGAAAGCACTTCCAACTGACAGGCTTTATCTCTCTGCTAACTCCCTACTAGATCCCCAAGAGATTTCATGTCCTAAACGCTCCACTAAACACCATCACAATAGTCACTTACTGTACAATGAAACCAGCTGCAAAATCCAAAGGTGACCGTCTTTGATCTTGCCTATGCCGTGATGAAAGTTCTCCTACGTCACATTCTCCTCTCTAGGTGTATAAAGTCTTGCTCTCTCTTGACTCTTCCTATCTCCCTTGATTATTATCATACCTACCAACATTTCATGGTGGGAAAGGGGGACTTTTGTTAAAGTGGACCAACACCCAGCCTGATCGGCCCAGGAGCCATGAGCAAAAGCCTTACCTGAATCCCGATCCAACGGCGCATGCGCGGCCGCAGCCGCATGTCGCTCTTCTCTCTAGCAGGGCACATTACCTTCATCCCCAAAGTAAAAGGGGGTGCAGAAGAGTCTGTGGGCTTTGCGGGCTAGTAGTTGATGGGCCCTGGTAGGCTTTGCGGGCTGGTAGCCCTGACAGAGCAGTGTAGGACAGACTGAGGGAGAGCAGGTGAGTCAGGATTTCAGGGAAAGTTCTTGAGCATGATGAATCAAAATCAAAAATCAAATCAAAAAAACGGTTCGCTTATGTAGCCGGCGGAAAGTGTTCAGCCATTATCTTTGTGGTTCTTCAGTGTGGTAGTTCATATCTGTCCTGCAGTTGCGCTACTGTTGGATAGCTTATGAATTGTGACACTGCAGGTCTACCAAATGTTTGGCTAAAACCTAACCACATAGAAGTACAGCTGAGCTGCCATTGGCTAAGGTGAGTAAAAGCTAGAGAAGGTTCTAGAAGCCAATTAAGGGAATCTATATAAGGAGAAGAACTCAGAAGAACTAGAGATTATATTGTAGTAACCGGAAGCGACAAAGGTACCAGCAGGGTCAACTGGTAGCAGTCAGAAGTGTGTAAGAGAGAGCAGAGGAGCCACATTCATACCTAACAAGTGACCACAGGAAAAGGTGAACCATTCCACCCGAGATGCTGATGGAGGAAGCTAAGGCCTCAGTATTCTGCTATGGGATCAGGAGACTGTATGACCTGCTGTGAAGCCTAAAGTGTACCTGAAGTCCTGCTAATAAAGTAAGTGCCCTTTTAAGTCAGTCTCATTTGGAGTTGTTGGAAGCAAGCCCACATCAGGAGGTCCCCCAAGCCTCTTAACAAAGAACCCACTCCCCATACGCCTGAGGAGCTAAACCCCTCAGGGACCCGTGTGCTACACTTATCTATAAACCTGGGTAAGGGTGGTTATGGCCAGGACGGGCCTTGGAAAGTATCATGTGCAAAACTGCAGGATGATGCCCTCCCTCCAATGAACCTCGCTTACCCTGCAAAAAGCAATATGGTTGAGCTAATGGCCTTCCATCCACCTACCAAAAGGCACCAGTTCCTTAAAAAACCTCACCAAATTCTGGTGCCCTATCGGCACCCCAAGGATGAGGCGCACCATGTGTCCGCTCCACCTGAACACACAGGAGCCATCTATGGTAAAAAGTCAAGTAACCACTTTCTCAGTCACTTGTATGGCAGTCAAGCATGTGACCTCCAGAAACCAGCCAGGTTTGATGTGAAAGCCCACTCGGCAAACCCAATTGGCCACCAGCAATCATGTGATTGGCATCCATACAATAAATGAAGAAGTGGCAAGCATTGGCTGACTTGACTTTAAAGCTATAATGCTCAAGCTTCAGTATTGTAGGGGCAGCTAATGGGGCAAGGGTGGGTGGGTATGCCCACCACCACCACAGACAGGATACTGAGCAAGGACGGCTCTAGGTTTGTGGGGGCCCTTGGGCAGGAGAGTCTTAATGGGCCCCAAAGTAGTGAGTCACATGATGTCACCCCTCCGCTCCGTTGCCACAAATGGGTCATCTTCTGCTGCTGATAGTCCTCCAGTCCTTATTGCCTCCTCTATAGCCATCAACTGACCCTTCAGCTCTCACTGCTTGCTCAGCTGCCACTAAAGACTTCATCCATCATTGCTCTCAGTTGTCACCTGGTTCTCGCCACCTGCTGAGCTTCCATCAATTGCCCTCCATTCCAGGCCACCTTTTCCAGTGTTGCTGATCATCCCCTGCTACTGAGGCCAGCCATGAGCAGGTCTGCACACAACACCCGGCATTCGGTGGTTCGGGTCCACTGTAAAATAATACCATGGCCAAGAGCCTGAGTGGGCCCCTGAAGATGCCAGGGCCAATGGCAATTGCCCAGGTTTGCCCTGTACTGGCGCCGGCCCAGATACTGAGCTTATGGTTTGGGAGAGAACATGGGCCTGGGGGGTTTTGGATGGGGGGGTGCAGTGGGGCAGGGCATGGTGGCGAGGGGCTGAGGGAGGGACTCAGAAGGGAGGATGTGGAGAGAGTAGGTGCAGCAAATGAAGGGTAAGACTGGATCACTGTTGCCCAGCGAAGTAAATTATTCTTGGGGCCCACCCTTTAGATAAAACACGATTGTTAAAATATTGTCTAATGTTTATTGGCCAAATAGCAAATGTAATTTAGTAAATAAAAAGTCAATGGCTGGGGACCCCCAGAACACCAGAGGATCCTCCAGTGTGGCCCCTGGCAGTTCGACCCTGGTCTCTAGGTGAGATGGATTGTGTACTGTGAGCTACCCGAAGCAGTGCAGCCAACCAGGAATTTCCCCGGCTCGCCCCTACCCTTCATGCTCTCTCATTTTTTTTAAATGTACAATAACATGAAAATGATTGAACAATATATGTATAGGAGTTCACACCTCAATTACAAATAGCTTCCTCCTGTGGCCATTGGTCACATTCATTCCCTCATTACTCACTACTCAATACTGCTTAAACACTAGCTCCCACCCTCAGCATCTCCTGACTACTACCACTTCCTCTGTGGCTTACCAATGATCAGGCCGGCAACTCTCCTCAACATTTTGGGGGTTATCTAAGAAGAGATAGCACCAGGGTAGTGCCTTGTAGCGGCAGGCAGCGTCTGGTGGACGCTGGGCACTTTACGCAAAACCACTTTTAAGAAAGTGAATCTGATGAGCAACTCTAACAGCGCCATGTAGCGTCCCATTCATCATTACAGGCGGCTCAGCGTATAACGCCGGCGCTCTAGGCTAAGGAGCGCCATGTAGTACCTGTGACTCTGTAGTGCTCTCCCATACATTTCAATGGGCCTATATTAATTGTGTATAAATAACGTGTTTGGCGATTTAATTATTTTTTTTTTTTTGCTCCAATCATTGTGTGACCTCTCCTGGCTGCAAACACTTTTATACATTTTTTGGACTTAATATTTTTATGCAGAATTGTCATTACAGGTCTGGCACTAAAGTGTTAATGTCACAGTGTTATAACAATGTTATTCCATGTGTTTTCGCTTTGTTACTGGTGGATATGTGTTCAAAAACAGACTATAATCACACAGCGTCTGGTGCTCTATGCTAAAGCGCCCAGCTTTAGAGCGATGACGCTGTGTGTGTCTAGTGTTTTGTTGAATATGGTGTGGAGCACCGAGTGCCGGACACACTGAGCTGGCGCTACTTCTCGCTCGCTTCAGCGCTATACTGTTGTTACAGCGCCCAACACACATCACATTCATCAATGCCAACCAGGTACCTAGAGCTACCCAGACGCTCTGTTACAGCACCCGATACCCGCTTACAGCGTCTACTAGCGGACGTTCTAAGGGCCGCTATACAGACGCTCATCTGGCAATACCTGGCGTTAGTAATGAATCAGCCTCTTTAAGTTTTCTTCAACAACTTCCCCTTTGGCTTAGCAGTGATCATACTGGCATCTCTCCAATCTGTTCTCAACTCTGCTGCTCAGTACAAAATCTTCATTCTTGTTTTCAGAATTGCTTCGGTGCCCTCCCACACTCTGAGTTCTGAGAGTTCTGAGCACAGATCGGAGGACTTGCCTCCCATCTGCAGTTTATTAGGATTTTTTTTAGACCTGAACTTATTTTATTAGTTGTTATATTATTTTACTTTTTTTTTTTCGTGAGCTATTTTTTTAGTAGAGATTATGAAGACAAATAATATTTTTTTTTCATAAAACAATTTTTTTTATATCTATATATTTTTACCATTATCTATTTTAATTACTTCTAACTCTGATAATATTCACACACTTATATATACATAGAAATCTCACTCCATTTATGTAAAGGGACTGTTCAGGCAAAATGTAAAAAAACCTGATTCAGCAGCTCACCTCGTCATACCTGCCCTCTCCTCTAAAGTGGACCAAAACCCAGCTGGATCCACTCCCTTCCTGCGGGGTATCCAAAATCAGGATGCCCCGATGTGTGAACCCCCCAGGTCGCCCGCTACACTTACCTTAATCCCGGTCCAACGGCACATGCGTGGGCCACGGCTGCTTCCCCGCTATCCCTCTAGCAGGGTGCGTGCCTGCGCCGGCCATTCACAAATGTTAGAGGGAAGCACGAGATTCGGCCACCAGCGCGCTCGGAGCTAAGACGTCGGGTTAGACGTGCATAGCTCAGCGACTCCGAGCGGCCACGCATGCGCCGTAGGACCGTGGTGATGTGAGTTTCCTCTGGAGATCTGGGGCGTTTCACATAGCGGGGCACCACGATCAGGCGGGGGAGTGGACCAAAACCCAGGATAGTCAAAATCCTAGGTTTTGGTCCACTTTAACCTGTAACTTCCAGCAACAACTAGAAGCAGGAACTTGGCACTGGCTTCTAGCACTCCCCCTAATTCCCGTAGCAGTAGACCACCAATCATAGGCCTCAACGGATGATCTTTAACTCTGTCCCCTTTGGTCACCTGTATATTGCAGCATTGTGATTAGATGTCAAAGTATGCTGATATAAACATGATGTCTGCTATTGCACTGGAGAATGGCCAAAATTGGAAATTTCAAAAATAATTAAAAATAAAATCAAAATAAGCCATGATTCTGAGGCTATAGCATTGCAGGAACAGATCATGGGCTGAGTTGTCTAGGCTGGTGGTACAGTGGAGGTAAGTATAAGTGGGTGCGAGAATTGTAGGAAGTGTAGGTGGGGTGTTAGAAGAGGAGTAGATTATGACAGGGCCAGCTCAAGATCTATGTGGGCTCTTGGGCGTCATGGTCTCAGTGGGCCCCTTTGTGGTGAAGAGTCATGTCACATCACCGAGGGATGTCCCAAATCTGGATGGAACCCCAGCATTCGAGGCGATGTGGGCACCAGTTGTGGCGAAGCCCTCCCAGTCCACCGCCGGTCAAGCATCGTCGCACACCCCAAAGGCAGGCCCTGTCAGTGGGCCCCCCAAGAGGGTGGGGCCCCCGGCAGCTGCCCGACCTTGTCGGGTGCCGATGTCAGGCCCTGGTGCCCCTCCTCCCAACCCAGTACAAAATTAGTGCCCCAGCTGTGCAGAGCCCCCCTGACCATGCCGCCCTGTGCGATGGCACACCCCATAGACTGGCCCTGCAGAGAAGTCAATAATTAGACAGAAGACTAGGTAAGCTGCATTATCGAAAGGTGCTGACCAGCACAAAATAAGGACTTCCTGTGCCAGTGACACTTCTCAGCCACATCCCCCCCTCCCATGACCCATAACTTTAGCAATCACTGTACCAGTGTCCACACATCTATAGAGCTATCTTTATATCTACTTGTAATAATTTAGTTGAGTTACATTCAAAACCCTTCCCACGCCATTCAAACCAATACATCCCAACAGCACACACTTCACAGCGTCACTAACCAGCGCAGCACAATCTTTACCCTGCGGATCAGAATAACCTGCATCTAGTAAATGGAGCAGAATGCTACAGCGTAGGTCGTCATTTAAAGAGCCCCATGTACACTTATCTGCAGTGGCAGTGCTTTTCAAAGCCAATCAGCCAATGCAGAAAATCACAGGTTAACCACTTCACTGCTGGCAAGGCCTCCAACGCACCCCTCCCCCATCCACCATTCAAAATAGAAGCAACTCATGCATAATGAACAAGCTGACACCGTAATGCAAAGCTTATTGGCATTATTACAGCATGCGGAGCCAGAGGGGTTATTTTGATGCAGAGCTCATAGAAGCCAATCAAAAAAAATGCAGACAGACAGCAGCCAATTGGTAATTGGCTGCTTTATGCTGTTTGCCTTGGATTTTTACACTTGTCTGCGTAATATCCTCATGTCCATATATTGCATTTATTGCCCCTGCACTGTGCTCACTGGCCATGTATAGTGCCCACTGCCCGCCCCACATATAGTGGCATTGCCCCATGTATTGTGCCTGTGAATTTTTGGCTATTGCTTACTGGCCATGTGTTGTTCTCACTACCTATTCTGTGCTCATTTTGCATATACCGTGCACCTTGTGTACATGTTGTGCTCAATTTGCATAAACTGTGCACCTTGTGTATGTTATGTTCATTTTGCATATACTATTCTCTTTGTGTATATATTGTGCTCATTTTGCATATACTATTCTCTGTGTGTATATATTGTGCTCATTTTGCATATACTATTCTCTTAGTGTATATATTGTGCTCATTTTGCATATACTGTGCTCTTTATGTATATAGTGTGTTCATTTTGCATATACTATTCTCTTTGTGTATATATTGTGCTCATTTTGCATATACTGTGCTCTCTGTGTATATATTGTGCTCATTTTGCATATACTGTGCTCATTATGTATATATTGTGCTCATTTTGCATATACTGTGCTCATTATGTATATATTGTGTTCATTTTGCATATACTAGTCTCTATGTGTATATATTGTGCTTATTTTGCATATGCTGTGCTCTTTATGTATATATTGTGCAAATGTTGCATATACTGTGACTCCTGTGTATATATTGAACTCATTGTATTAAGGCTGACACCTACTTCAGTCAGTTAGGCGATATAAAGCTATAGAGGTCACCCCCCCCCCCAATCATGTACAGTTTATAGATCAAAACAAAGACATTAACCCAAACAATAGACAGATCTATATGCATCTATAGCAGATCTATACTCCTCCCAGAGGATCAGAGGTTGTGGCAGCATGCAGAGTACCTGTGTCTCTGGATTTCTTTTGTCTTCTGGGTATCCGAAATGGCTGCTCCGATCTGCTAGCAGACCAGCATTTGTCAGCCAGGGCTCGCTATGTGCCTGTGCGAGAGAGAGTGTGTGTGCGCGTGTGTGAGAGTGTACAGTGAATTAGGTGATGCTTGTTGCCATGGCGATCAGTCATAGCAACTGAGCAGTCTCCGCAGTGGTACCCAGAAGACATCTGACATGTTGAAGGGTAAGGGCTGCTGCTGGTGGGTGTCACATTTACATGAAGGCATAAAATATGTTCCGCTGTGTGCTGGAGGGAGGAACTCCCCCGCTGCATTTGTTGTGGAGGATATAGCTAATTGTTTCAGCGTGCTACAATGCCCTTGTGTCTGAAACCTGCGACTACATAACACTGACTATCAATGTGGACATATGCTTGGAGGTAAGAAAAAACTGCAGAGCAGCAGAGATACATCATGTGTTGTTGGTCTGCATAGAGGTCAGACAGGGACACACCCTGAAGGCACCAGTCAAAAATGACTAGAGGTCCACTTTAAGCCCCAGCGCTCTAGGCATCCTCCAACAGAGCCCTGCGATGCCATTATAATGGCCAAAAACTCATCATCAGTGAACACATCACCAACTATCAGTAAGGATTTCTGGGCAGACCTGTATGGCACACTGGCCATCAAGCAAACCGTCATTGGCCACTGGCAGTCACATGGGCTGCTTAAAGAGGACCAAAACCCACGCCAGCAAGATAATGGCAGAAAACTCACCATCAGTGAACACATCACCAACTATCACTTAGGCTCTCTGGGCGGACTTGTATGGCACACTGGCCACCCAGCAAACCACCATTGGCCACTGGCAGTCACATGGGCTGCTTAAAGAGGACCAAAACCCATGCCAGCAATATAATGGCAGAAAACTCACCATCAGTGAACACATCACCAACTATCAGTTAGGATCTCTGGGAGGACTTGTATGGCACACTGGCCACCAAGCAAACCACCATTGGCCACTGGCAGTCACATGGGCTGCTTAAAGAGGACCAAAACCCATGCCAGCAATATAATGGCAGAAAACTCACCATCAGTGAACACATCACCAACTATCAGTAAGGTTCTCTGGGCAGATCTGTATGGCACACTGGCCCTCAAGCAAACCGCCATTGGCCACTGGCAGTCACATGGGCTGCTTAAAGAGGACCAAAACCCACGCCAGCAATATAATGGCAGAAAACTCACCATCAGTGAACACATCACCAACTATCAGTTAGGATCTCTGGGTGGATTTGTATGGCACACTGGCCACCCAGCAAACCACCATTGGCCACTGGCAGTCACATGGGCTGCTTAAAGAGGACCAAAACCCACGCCAGCAATATAATGGCAGAAAGCTGAGTAAAGGGGGTGGGAGCAGCTCCATCCCTCTTATTTATACGAGATTGTTACTTCATACAAGATTATTGTTATTATTTAACCCTCATCATACAAAAATATTTAACCCTCTCATCAAACAAAATTATTATTATTATATATACTCTTATCATACAACATTATTATTATTATTATTATGATTCAGGGCCTGGGAACTAATTTACCGCCCAGTTTAACCCTCTCATCATCAATCTCATCTGATTATTCAGCACCATATATCTGCAGATACATGTGGAAGCCACACCGAACTGTGTATGTATCTGCAGATATGTGCAACCAAATCTCTGTCTTTCCACATAGCTAGACATGTTTGGTGCTTGATACTTAGATGATGAGAGGGTTAAACTGGGCGGTAAATTGGATCCCAGGCTGAATAATCCCTGAATAATAATGATGATAATTTTGTGATGGAGTGATGGAGCTACTCCCACCCCCTTTTGCTCATAATGGCAGAAAACTCACCATCAGTGAACACATCACCAACTATCAGTAAGGTTCTCTGGGCAGATTGCTATTAGCCACTGGCAGTCACATGGGCTGCTTAAAGAGGACCAAAACCCACTCCCCATTAGCCCTAAATTGCCTCCCCCTGGGGCATCTTGAATCAGAATTCTCTGCTGTGTGAAACCCCCCAGGTTGCCCAGAAAATCACCTTCTTTCGGGTCCAACGGCACATGCGCGAGCTGCTGTCACATCCCCGCTATCCCTCTAGCAGGGCCTGCTAAAGGGATATGTGAATTGCCAGCGCAGACACGCTCCCTGTTAGAGGGTAGAGAAGGATGCGTTCGCCAGCGCGCTGTTTGGATGAGCGGCTATGTATGCACTATAGGAAAGGGAAGAAGTGAGTTTGCTCGGGCGACCTGGGGGTTTCACACTGCGGGGCACCCCGATCGGAGGGCAAGGACCAGAACCCAGGATAGTCAAAATCCTGGGTTTTGGTCCACTTTAAGCAGCACAGGACCAGGTGCACAGTAAGTTTTCTTCTGCCACTTTTGCACTTTACAGCAAACCTCCAGCTAGTGATTATTCCAATTTGATTCATGGGGAAGGACAGGAACTCTTCCTTTGCCCGGTGTGGTGCGGTTTAGCCTTTTCTGTTTTTTTTTTTTATTTCAAGTCATGCAAAAAAACGTAAAGGAAACATTTAACCATTATATCTAAGCAAAATAGCGCCCGGTTGGGGAAGGAAAATATTCTGCCCCCTCCTCACCCATCCCACTGGCCCATCCCAGTAACTGCCATGCTGTGCCTCTACTTTAGCAGCAGGCAGTGCCCCATGTGCATGACTGAGCCCAATATGGGGGTTGGTGGCCTAGTGTATAGCTGGCACCACTAACAGTGGCCCTGACCCATCTGCAGAAAACAGGGTGGCTGGACTAAAGGCACCCCTAATGGACTTGGCGCCCAGGGCGAACTCCCCCTTCGATAGACGCTGCCCTGATGGGGCATTTTTACAGGTTAGGTACATCATTTTTCCAATGAGGTGAGTTTGAAAATAACAGCACCCTATGGGCTATGCTAAAGAATTTTCCAAATATGCATAGCCCATAGGGTGCTGTTGTTTCCAAACCATAAAAAAAAAATCCGTACTTCACCTGTAAAAATGCCCCATGACAGGTACAAGTCATTTCTGGGGAAAAGAGGTAGAAAAAACATTTTGCAGAGTTTTGGATGTAAACGCTAAAAAAGTTGTTGTAATCCACACCGCAAGTCACACTGGCTTCACCAAATAATAAGCATGGCCTCCATTGACTAACTGCAGGTTCCAATGCAGACCTACCCCCTCCCTAGGAGATTTATAGAGACCGGGGCTCTAGATATGCCCCAAATTAACTCCACGAAAAAGCCGCACTCATGAATATATCAAAATATAAAAACAAAAGTCCATAAAAAAGTTTTTGGGGAAAAAATATACTTGATTGAATGGCAATTTAAGTGCAGAGCATAAGTGTTAATAATTAATCTACAGATGCAAAGGTACAATAAAATACACATGCAAAAATAATGAATGTATGGGTTATATAAAAAAATAAAACATTTTTATTTTTATTATATTAATAAAAAGTATATGTGCAAACTAAGGGCCTTATTTATGAAGGGATAGCGTCAGGTAGTGCCTGTAGAGAGGCAGGTAGCGTCAGGTGAACACCGGAGACGGCACGCAATTACACATTTATAAAGCCAAATCTGGTGAGTGACTAGAACAACGCCATGTAGCGTCCGATTCATCATTATCCCAGCCTCAGCGTACAGCGCTGGCGTTCAGCCTTGCAGAGTGCCACGTATTACCTCTCGCTACCTGGTGCTCTCCCATACATTTCTATGGACGATCCTTAAATCCCTTTCCCTAAAAAAAAAACACAATTCTTCTGACATGTATTCTGGGCAAGAAAATTACATTTTTGAAAACTTTTTTTTGAATAATATTTTTATGCAGATTTGTCCTTACATGTCTGGTATTAAAGTGTTCGTGTTACAATGTTATAACAATGTAATTCCATATGTTTTTGCTTTGTTACTAGTGGATACATGTTCAAAATCAGACTATAATCAAACAGCCTCTGGCGCTGTGGGCTACAGTGACCCGATTTTGAGCACCGGAACTGTTTGAGGCTGTTTTTTTGATGAATGTGGTGTAAGTCAGTCGCACTGAGCTGGCGCTACCATCCACTCCAATACAGCGTAGTACTGCGACTCACATAACGTATTCTAATTTTTTTTTTTTTTAATGCATAGACATTGTATGCGTGCGCACACATAGGAATTCGTCCTCCGCATTTAACCCATCCGTGCAGTGAGTGTACACATGCCCGGAGCGGTGGGCTGCCCTAATTACGGCGCCCGGGGAGCAGTTAGGTGCCTTGCTCAAGAGCACTTCAGTCATGTCCCAGGACCGGGATTTGAACCTATCACCCTCCAGTCACAAGTCTGCTCCCTTACCTCTAGGCTACAACTGCCCCACGAAAAAAAACAGGGGAAAGCGCGAACGCAGTCCCCCACTACCACAAATTATGCAGTCGAGTTTCCCGCATTTCGGGAAATCGCAGGAGTGCAATGGCTGAGCCTCACCCTGGGAGAACCACCTTCGGGATCATGGTATCTCCCCTGCCAGGTAAGTATCCATGCCGGCCAGTATTCATCAATGCCGGCCAGTGACTGAGTCGCTCTGAAGCAACGAACCATGGCCGAGCACAGCGACTACTAGTGGTCGCTCTGAAATCCGCTCTACAGGCGCTCAGCTGTCGCTACCTGGCGCTAGTAATGAATCAGCCGGTCCGTGAGAAAGTGTCAATGCTCAATCAATAAAGTATCAGATGTACAGACAGAGGCTGTGGGGAAAGTGCCACAAGTGCATAGCACAGACACACAAGAAGGGTGTGGGTCCACCTTATAAAAGGTTTTTCAGGAAGTGGCTACATGGCTAGACATGTTGCTTCTAAAGGGACCCACATTGACTGATGGCAGGAACACACTGCTGTCAAATTTTTATAGACAGCTCATGCCTCTTCATCTTCTGTGATAAATTGGAGAGCACTGAGATTCTATAGAATGGGATCCTCTAGCACATGTGAGTGATGGACCATTGCTCCGGCTTCTTGCCGAATGGAGAATGAGATAACAGTGGAAGTGGCTGCTGATGAATTGTGTTGTAATGTCAGATTAAAATCACATTGGTAGTGAGACGCTCACTGTGACCAGTTACCCAGCATTTGATCCATGGACATCAATCAGAGCTTTTTCCATGCAGCGTCCCAAACATCTGAAAGCACGTTGGTTATCTAACAATTCTCCAGCATGTTGTCAGCAGGGATAGAGACTATAAACTTCCACTACAGAATCCATTGGTTTGTGACCCGGGTGCTGTTAGGTGAAGTTTTTTTCTCCTTTGGAGGGACAGATTGATAAACAAGCCAGAAGCTGGAAAGAAAAAAACTGGGAATAATAACCCCGGTAAGAATATTGGGGATAATATGTCAGGTTTCAGTAGCCATTGTAGCCCTCACGCACGGGGGTGTCCGGCGAGTGACAGCAGGGAGCAGGTTCTTCTGGGCCCAGGGTGATCTGCGTGTGTGGTGTGAGTAGGTAAGGGTTAGGGTTGCGGGAAAGGTTAGTACTCACTGTTGCCGCTTGGAAAGATGTACAGCAGTCCAGGAGATGAAAGCAGAGTTCCTCTTTATTTAATCCACAAGCAAACAGCAAACACGGAACAAGTACATGTCCATCCAGTTACAGTTCTGGTTCTGTCCATAGTCAGGTACAATCACAAAGTATCGCTTCCCATAGAGAATAATGTCCTTTGCTGGATCTCTACCTCCTCTCTCTGTTAGAGTCTGTGCTCCTGCTCCTTTACAATTCAGCCCCCAGGGGGGGTGGGGCTTCCCTATATCCCTTCTCACTTCCTTCCAGAACCTTCTATCACATGTTCGGCCTCATGTCCGACATCTGATAGGTTGGTTTCTATACCCTGTAACCAATCACTACCTTTCTAGTTATAACTATGTTACTACTCTACTTCCCGTTATGACTAACAACCCTTCTGACTTCACCTTCTAGAACAATCCCCATTATAGCCTATGGCCTAATGTTAGTCTATGGCCTAAACCCACTACTGCCATCTTGAGTCTAGTTTAGGTTATGGCACTCCCAATGCACTTCCATGGGTAGAAACCACAAAAGAGCTTAATGTATGGTTAACTCTATTTAAAAGGATTCTTATTAGTTAATTAACGTGTTCCTAGTTATACCCAGGCCCCTACACCATTGCTTTGGCTTAGTTATTTGCACCTGTTTTGCTAAAGCCGCCGTCATTTTTAGATAATCTCCACTTAGATTTGTTTATTAGGATCCATTTTTTAAAAGAAATGTTAAAATGTTTCCCCCAGGGCACCCTGATCGGGGCTGCCCTGCTGTGTCAAACCCCCCAGATCGCCCAAACAAATGCACCTCTGTCCGCTTCTATGGCGCATGCGTGGTCGCTCGTCCAATCAGCGCGCTCAGAGCCGCTGGCCTTAGACGGCGTCTTAGATGGCGTGACGTCAGCGGCTTCCAGCTCGCTGGAGGCCGCATCCCCCGGCCTTCCTCTAACAGGGAGCGTGCCTGCGCTGGCCATTCACAAATGCCTGCCTCTGTCACGTGCCCTGCTAGAGGGATAGCGCGGATGTGGCCGCGACTCGTGCATGCGCCATTGGACCACAAAGCAAGGTAAATGAACAGGGCGACCTGGGGGGATTTCACAGAGCGGGGCACCTTGATTTTTGGATGCCCCGGGGGGGGATCGATCGCCCCGCGAATCTTACGGATTGCTGGGCTGAGAATGCTGGGTTTTAATTCACTTTAAGCATATTTACCAGGATCTAGGGCCAGGTGAGAAGCGCAACAGCCAAGGCCATTGTGTATGCTGGGGGGGGGGCACTTCCATCCCAGCCATTCTGGTTTCTGCAGATGGTTCAGGGTCAGCGTTAGTGCTGCACCAGGCCCCTCATCCCCTCATATTGTGCTCATTTATGGGGAGGGGCACTTCATGCTGCTGTCAGGGTGGGTTTTAGACTGTGGTCCTGGGCAAAATGTAAAAGTGGGCTCCGATTTTAAAAGTAGAATTTAGTCAGCTGCTCTGAGGTTGTCTTGGGTGGGGAGGTGCAGGTCAGCTGCTAGGGAGAGGGGCGAGGTGAGGAGTGTGGGCCACTGGCTAGGCCGAGGAACAGGGGCAGACTGGCAATGGGGAGACCCGGGACAATGCCGGTGGGCCGCACTGCTTTGGGGCCAGTTGGGCTGCTGCTTTTAACACCCACATTAAATACCTGCCCCCTTAATCACCCTCTCTGCCCCCTGTACCCAACCCCACAGTACCCACAAGCCAAGGAACCCCAGCTTCAAAGCTATAGCCCCAGCATCATGGTTGTGGGGCCTCAGCAGAGATGTCTCAGGCCGGCCAGGGGCTGGTAAAACCTAGGGCTGATTTTTGGCCCCAGTCCGCCACTGAGTTGGAAGCTAGAGAGGAGTTTTAGGTAAACGGACCAGTCCCACCTTGCTGACATTAAGTGCTGAATTTTTTAAAGTGCTAAGAAGAATTAAAGTGGACCAAAACCCAGGATTTTGACTATTCTGGGTTTTGGTCCTTTCCCCCCACCCCGATCGGAGGTGCCCCGCTGTGTGAAACTTTCCAGATCGGCGAAGTTAACTCACCTCTTTCTGGTCCTGTGACGCATGCGCGACCGCTCTTCCAATCTGCTCGGAGCCGCTGACGTCACGTCATCTAAGCCTTCATCTAAGGCCAGTGGCTCAGAGCGTGCTGGTGGCCGCATCCTCCCTTCCCTCTAGCAGGGAGCGAGCCCGCGACGGTCATTCACAAATGCCTGGCGCTAGCATGCGCCCTGCCAGAAGGATAGCGGGGATGCGGCCGCGGCGCGCACTTGCGCCATTGGGCCGGGAAGCAAGGTAAGTGTATGGGCAAACTGAGGGGTTTCACATCCTGATTTTGGATGTCCCGGGTGGAGGGAATCGATCAGGGTGGGTTTTGGTCCACTTTAAACCCAAAGTGAATTGAAGTGACCAGGCATAAGATTCTGCTCGACTTAAAGTGGACCAACACCCAGGATTTTCACTATCCTGGGTGTTGTTCCACTTCAGCGGGGCATCCGAGATCAGGATGCCCCGCTGTGTGAAACCCCCCCAAAAGCCCCAAAAAACGTACCTTTTCGGCGACGGACAAGCCGCCGCCTCCCGCGCGGCCCTCTTACAGGGCGTGCGCCCGCGCAGGCCATTCACAAACGGCCGGCGTGGGCGCGCGCACTGCTAGAGGGCTGCACAGGAGGCGGCGGAGGCTGATCCGTCGCTGATAAGGTAAGGTTTTTTGGGGCTTTTGGGGGGGGTTTCACCCCGCGGGACATCCCGATCTCGGATGCCCCGCGGTGAGGGAGGTGATCGGCCCGGGACCTGGGTGTTGGTCCACTTTAACCTTCGCCCACTGCTCACACTGTTAATCTTCTGGCTGACTATTGTGCTACTAATTATCCTCAGAACCACACAGGCAATGCACCCCCCTGCTATTGGTAATTCCCTCCTCATCTCCCCCTCCCCGCATATCTTCTCTCATGAATTTCTCTATCTCTCCCTGAAGGGTGTAACCAGGGATGGGGGGTGCATTGTGTCAGTTAAATTCAGGCAGCAGCATGGCTGGGAAGCTGAAAGAGGAAGTGCCGATACTAGGAGAGAATCTGCGAGGGCGGTGTTTCAGCTTGGAGTGGATGCAGGAGCAAATGTAAGTGCTGACAGTGATTTAGTATCATGCATGCAGATGGGGCAAGGGAGTTTTGTGGAGGTTTTTTCAAAATGTGCCAGACCGTTGGTCCAGTTTATGCTGGCCCACTTTAAGGCCCCCAAAAAAATGGTCAGTTAAACCGGACCTTCACCCGGAATAAGAGTCTATCTTATATGTTTCCCACACCCTGTACATACAAATTTCTCACATTAAAAATCACCCTACCTGTACCTACTGCATTTTCTGAGCCTTTAATGGCAGCTCATGGACCATCAGGCAGCCTGCAAACAGGAAGTGTCTTCTGACTGTGCTGCTCTGCATTCTGGGATTGCTGACCTTTTCCTGACCCCAGATCTGTTCTGTCTGTGCAAAGCACAGCTATAACCTGCCCCCCTTTACTTTATCCCGCTCTCCTCTACTCAGTATGTGATGCTCCTGAGGCAAGATGGTGGCGCCCGTATCCTAGAGTCCTGAACAGAGTTGCAGCCCAGTGGGGGAAAGATTTCTAATTAAGTGACTAAAAACGTAAAATATATTAATTTCTGATGCTGGGGAATAGTTTTTTAAGGGTTTGGGCTTTTCATTAAATCATGGTGAAGGTCCGGTTTAAAGTGGACCATCACCCTCGGGTGATCGGCCCGGGAATCTATAAGATTCCCGGGCCGATCACCTCCCTCCCCGCGGGACATCCGAGATCGGGATGTCCCGCGGGGTGAAACCCCCAAACCCCCTTACCTTAGCTTCGGCGGCCGGCCGTCGCCGCCTCCCTCGCGCCCCTCCAGGCGTACGCGCGCCTGCGCCGGCCGTCTGTGAATGGCCGGCGCTGGCGCGCGCGCGTCAAGAGGGACACGCGGGAGGCGGCGGCGGAGGAGCCGCTTGTCCGCGGCTGTCAAATCCCTTGTCCGTCGGCGCTGGGAGCGTGGAGAGGTCCGATCGGGGGTGCCCCACCGAAGTGGACCAAGACCCAGGATACATTTGACCAAAGTCCCTGCCGATATTCTCTTCTTGGGGTGTAGAACTAGAAATGGATATTTTCGCTTATCAAATCTCACTAGAACACTGTTTTTTTTTTTTTTTTTTTTGCTGTCCCTCTCTGTTAGATGACAGGCATCAGTCATTGGATACGTGTGACAATGACATCACTGCCACACACAGCAATGGAAATGAATAGAGGAGGCGGAGCTTTACAGCTAAAATAGGCGCCATTATCTGGGATTAGAGTGAAACAAAAGCGGTAAATTTAGGCAACAGTCTCTTATCATGGGGGGAGTAATTCAGTAGATGCTAGTTAAAAATGTGGGTTTTGGTCCCCTTTAACAGAACCCCCCCCCCCCCCCAAGGTAACTTGATTTACCTGAAACCTCCCCCGAACAGCTATACTTACCGATTAGGGATGAGCAAACCAGAACTATAAAGCTTCGGGATTTGTACCAAACAGCTGATGTTTCTGTCCGCAGAGTGCCCCCTCTCCAGGCTCCCCAACACGGACATGGACTTCTCCAGGTGTTTATGTTCAGGGTTAGGGTGCGGGACGGTGCAATTCCCACATGATTAAGAGCTGGTGCTCGAAACGCGTCGACGTGGGGCCTGCTCTCTTTGTGCTTTCTACAACTCCATATGCTGTGACGGCTTTTTAAGTGCTTCTATTAAAGGATGGATGATTTTAAGGCTTATACTTCATGGCTGGCACTTCTTTATTCCGGACTGTGATATCTTCAGAGGTGAGCGCTCTGTGCCTTGTGCCTTTAGTTGAAGCTGTCTTTCATGTCTAAGGAATCTGAGGCTGGCAATCTCTATATACATTGTGGCAATTCCCACACTCCCTGAAGCTCTGCTGACAACTGATAGTTAGCTGCGTTTCTACTGTCATCAGACCTCCAGGGAGTGGAAAGAATATAAGAGCTGTCGCTATGGGAAACACCAGTAGCGCTAGTGTTGCAGAGTGCTGGGTGCAGCTGAGTTGTAATCTAGATAGACAATAGTGGTATAACAGGAACTGGCTTTACTGGAGCATGAATGCAGTAAGAGAATGTCACCTTACATGGTGGCTTATTAACAATGGACAAAGACAGGAAGAGAAGATCTTGCAGTGACAGACTACAGCTCGATCTACAGGAAATAACAATACAGCAGAAAAATACAGTTGTGCATCGATAACAGCGCCATCTAGTGTCATAACCTGCAATAGCTACAAACTGCAATAAAACCTAGCAAAAGTCATTCCAGCATAGACTAACCTGGAAGTCTGTTGTACAGTTACTCCAACAGGTGGGGCAGCAGCAGTACGCAGGCCGGGGACTATCGACCCTGTTGTCTCAAATGGTCAGAAGTGGTCAGAACGACCACACGCTGCCAGTGGAGAAGGCAGCGAGGGACCCTTCTGCTGGAGGAACAAGTAAATATAGGTTAAAGTGGGCTGAAACCCAGGATTTTGCCTATCCTGGGTTTTGGTCCTTGCCCCCGGGGCATCCCGATTCCTTCTGAACCCTAGTGAATCTTGCCTAACCGCTGATTGGTGTGTAGCCAATCAGCAAACTCTGCTCTCTTCGTATCCCTTAGCCGACGAGAGGTCTCATCAACTAGGGACTGAATGGCCCTGAGCTAGCCAACGCTGCATCCCCACTAGCAGGGCCAGCTCCAGGTTTGTTGGGGACCATTGGGCAAGAGAATATTAATGGGCCCCACAGTAGTGAGTCACATGATGTCACCTTTCAGCTCAAATGGGTCATCTCCTGCTGCTGGTCGCCCTCCAGTCCTTGTCAGCTGTCACCTGGTTCTCGCCATCTTCTGAGCTTCCATCAATTGCCCTCCATTCCATGCCACCTTCATCATTGTAGAAACATAGAAGGGTGACGGCAGAAGGAGACCATACGGTCCATCTAGTCTGCCCTTATGTGTATACTGTATGTTCTCTTTATCTTAGGATAGATGGAGGCTTATCCCAGGCATGTTTAAATTTAGTGACTGACGATTTTTCAATTATCTCTGCTGAAAGTTTGTTCCAAGCATCTACTACTCTTTCTGTGAAATAATATTTTCTAACATTGCTCCTGATCTTCCCCCCGACTAGCTTCAGGTTGGGCCCCTTGTTCTGTCATTAGGTTTCTTCTTAAACACTTACCTCCTGAACCATCTTGAATCCTTTCACATATATAAAGGTCTCCATCATGTCCCCCCTCTCCCTTCTTTCCTCCAGACTGTACAAATTAAGTTCTTTAAATCTCTCCCGAGGTTTAAGCCCTTCCACCATTTTTGTTGCCGGCCTTTGGACCCGTTCTATTTGAATTATGTCTTTTTGATTATTGTTGCTGATCATTCCCTGTTGCTGATGCCAGCCATGAGTCTGTACACAGCACCCGGCATTTGGTGGTTTGGGTCCACTGTTAAATAATATCATGGCCAAGTGTGAGCCTGAGTGGGCCCCTGAAGATGCCAGGGGCCCTGGCAATTGCCCAGGTTTGCCCTGTGCTGGTGCCGGCCCTGCCCACTAGTGTTTAGCTGGGAACATGCCAGCGCCGGCCACTCACAAATGGCTGCTGCGGGCACGCGTCAAGCTAAAGATATAGAAAAACACACAATGCGGTCCCAGTTTAACCGCAACCGGAAAACACCCCAGAATCAGCAATACATGAAAAATATCACAAAAAGAATATTTTTATTGCTATATTAAAAACATAACATGCAACATACACTTAAAATCACAAAAGGGGCCACAGCAGGGGCACCCCAATTATTATCCCAATCTTATAATCCATCAAGTAATATAATAAACTGAATCCATGAGAAAAAACCTGTGCTATCATCAAAGTGAAATGGTGCCGAAATATAACAATCAATTGAAAGAAATGACAGTGAACATAGGTAACTACAAGGAATAAGTTCACCTAAGTGTTGAATCTGATGGTCCCGCGGCGCCCCACTGGTATCATCACCCACGCGTTTCGTGGAGAAGCGCCACTTTATCAAGGTGCACCTTGTGTGTTTTTGTATATCGGATTGAGTTGGTGACACCAGATTGGCACACCATGTCCCATTATTATGCAGGACCATTTTCTACTTTTTGGTAGTGAGGCTCAAGATATAGCAGAGCGCAGCCATGGCCCATGAATGAGCCGTTGGGCCGGCAAAAAATGATGCTTTAAAGTACAAAGCCAACATTTTTATGCAACGTTTAGACTTGAACACAGTTTTGATGCTAGATCTTCTTGAAGCAGGTAAAGCCGAGAAGCTCAGTTGGCTCTGTACGCTCATGTCAAACGGGTTTTATTTGTCAAACGTTTTCTCCAATATTAAAAACAGATTCACAACCTAACCGCATTCGATTAAATGAAGTCAGATTTAACTGCATGTGATGGTGCTCCATTCCACAAATAAGCAGCGATTAAACACACTCGACGCTCATTAAATATGGAGGAGCTGTCTTCTTAAAATGCCAGAGAGCACCATGGTGTTTAAGCAAAATGTCAAACATTTCCCATGAATGCGGCGGGTAGAGGAAACGTATAATGTGTTGTCAGGAGTTATTCCGCTTTGCTGTTATAACTTTTATTTGACGGTAGTTATTTTTTATCTGTTTTTATTGCCTTTGGATGCTCGCTTTGACATGTTTTCCTAATCATATTTTATAAAGAGATTTAGCGGCGCCTCCTCTGGTGGCTGCATTTGCTTTACGGCAGTATGCAGCAAGCTCAATCACAACCCCACCCAGCACACTCAAAGGACAAAGCTATACCAATAAATAAATATATCTATATTTTTTTCCTTTTAAAGCGGACCTTTACCCTGAATAAGAGCCTATCTTATATGTTTCCCCCACCCTGTACATACAGATTGCTCACATTAAAAATCATCCTACCTGCACCTAGTGCATTTTCTGAGCCTTTAAACATCCAAGATGGTGGCCCATGGAGTCTCAAGCTGCCTACAGACTGGAAGTGTCTTCTGCCGATCTGCATTGGGGGATTGCTGTCCTTGGACCTTTGTTGAATATGGATTTTGGTCCACTTTTAAAGATGAACGTCGGGGGAGGTTAAAACCTCACCGATCTACTGCCCCCCCCTCTGGTTTTACCTTTGAGCACAATTTACTCATCTAACTTCTGGTTCAATGGTATTCCGGATGACTTCCCGATGGGCGGCGCCATCTTCCACCCCCTCAGACACTGCACGTGGCCCCCTGATCTCGTGCCTGCGCAATGCCCATGAATGGGATGCAATGGAGCCGCCCGAAATCCTGCAAGACTTTGCTAAGCAGCTAAAGCTGTGCTGTCGCTTACAGATGGCTAAGCCGGTGGCGGGGGGGGGGGGGGGGGTGCAGAGGATCGGGCCTTAAGACGTCAGACATCCAAAAGGTAAGGATGGGGGAAACCCTTAGATTTTTGATTTATTTGATTTGATGTATTTTTTTCTGATGTTCCTCTTTAAGCAATCTACCCCCCCCCCCCCCCCCCCCAGGGCTAATTCTAAAATGTAAGCCTGAAAATGGGTTGTTATACATCTGCAGTTCACCATCTCTGCAGGTGACTGCCGCCACCTGCTGCTGGTTACAAGCAGCAGCTTTGCTAGTTACCAGAGGTGGGTAATTATGTTAGACCAGGCCTGGGCAGTTCTTCTGGTGGGGCCACCACCACAGTCGGACACTGGCTTACACCACTGGTCTTGATCGTAACTGGCTGCTGCACATGGCCTCAATGGAAAGCCAGAGACCAGGCAGCCCATACCTGCAATTTCTGCAAACTATTGTCAGATTGCTGTCCCACATGACCATCAGCAGCCTATTGGGTTTGCCGCACATGAGTGGGAGGCCCTTGTCTTCAGTGTTTAATCCGGTGATAGCCCACCCCTTCCCTCCAAGCTGACCTGAAGCTTTACTGATTTTAAGGCTTGCTTCCAGATTTGGGATGACCCTCTATTTAATGATCCCAAGGCCAGCATGAATGGACACTGGCTGAAAAAGGTCAATGTGGTTTGCAGTTTCTTCAACCTAGAAACAGGGCTGGATTATGAGGTGGCGCGTGTTTTGGGGCCTTCATCACCTGCCCTGCAAAGGGGGCCTCCACCAACCTTTGGGTTATGGTCTGGTCCAAGAGACTTTTCAGTCTTTGGATCTCAGGAGCCGTGTGGCCAGCATCAAAGCTTCCGGCTGCAGTGGGGGCCCCCGCGCCTGGGCAAGTCTTTTATTGTTTTTGCAAACCCGCAGCCAAAGCCACCACAAGGCAGGACAGAGAATCCAGAGCAGCAAAGCCGCCGCCAGAAGCGCTACAGTGATGGGTGCAGAGCTGTCACTGCACATAAGCCACCAAGCACAGCCGCTGGCAGCTCAATGCAAGGAACTGTTTTCTACTGGACTGCAACTCTGTTCAGGACTTTAGGATAGGGGCGGCGCCATTTTGACTCAGAAGCATCACACATACTGAGGAGAGGACGCAGGCACGCGTCCTGTTAGAGGGATAGCAGGGATGTGGGGGGCAGTTGTGGCCTAGAGGTAAGGGGAGCGATCTTGTGACCGGAGGGTGGCAGGTTCGAATTCCGGTCCTGGGACATGACTGAAGTGCTCTTGAGCAAGGCTCTTGAGCAAGGCATCCCTGCAAATGCTCCCCGGGTGCCGTAATTAGGGCAGCCCACTGCTCCAATCATGTGTATACTCACTGCACGGATGGGTTAAATGCGGAGGATGAATTCCTATGTGTGCGTAAGCATACAATGGCCATTAAAAAAAAAATTTAATTAAATGTGGCCTGCACATGTGTCGTTGGACCGAGAAGTAAGGTACGTGTAGCGGGAGTCCTGGGGGGTTTCACGCAGCGGGGCATCCTGATTTTGGGTGCCCCGGGGCCGATCTTGGCTCGATTCCCGGGCTGATCTTGGCTCGGTTTCAGTCAACTTTAAGGGTTATGTCCCCTGCATTCCCTTGCACAGAAAGCTGGGAAATCAATTGCTTCAAGGGATTATTATTGCTGCCAGAAATAAGCTGGGCTCTCCATCCTCCACTCTCTAAGCCGATTGCATATTTGCATTGTGTTTCACAATCACACAACAATGGTCAGGTTAAGGTAATAGTGCGCATTAAATGAAAGGCGCGCCATGACTCCCCATAGAAAGCTCATTGTGTATACAGGAAGCCGCCTGGCCATCACTCCCAAATACTAATTCTAATAAAACGTGTTGAAAATGAGATCTGACAGATAATTCAGCAGATTGTTACCCCCACTAACTGAGACAGTCGCATTAAGCGGAAGAGAATCTGCCGAGAGTCTGCGAAGATGGATTAGCGCTCTCTGCGGTGTCAATCTGTACAAGGTTTTCCAGAACCAAAATAATGGGACAGAGGCACAAAATGCTGCTGACGGATATGTTCTCTGATGACCCGCAGATCAGCAGTTATATGGAACACATCACTTCTCCAGAAAAGAGGGCAGGCTGTCAAATCCTAAAGGGACAGTCCAGGCTATAGCAATAGCAAGGCAAGGAGCTCACCTGAAGCCTGTCCCATGTGCCTCTTCTCCTTTTTCTGCAGTGTGCTGTAATTGTTGTAGCAGGATGTAAACATATTTACTCCTGAATAACTAAAATATCAATAATGTTATATATATTTATCCTGCCCGACTCGTCTAAAATAGGCAAACAAATATATAAATATTATTAATATCTGGCCAATGATAACACAATGGATACACGCAAAAGACTGTAGACTCTTTGGACTTCTGGTAAATATGAAGGACACTGAGACAAATAGTAAATATTGAGATATGTAGTTGTGAAAATGCCAAAAAGAAAATACAATTTAACCTACATGCAACACCAGCATAAACAAACAACACTCTGAGCCAAAATCACACAGGGACTGTATAGTTAAAACCATGCAGAAAAGAAAAGAACACCACGAGTTAAATAGACACCCAAAACAATGCTAAAATAAATAGTTATTGATTGCAACCCAGTGATATCCCCTGGCAGCACTAACCGGTGTCAGCTATGGCACAACATCAGTAGCAGCTATCTCTCAGTTACCTGCCTGGGTCACTCCTCTAGCCTGTCTCCGCAGTTCCTCTCAGCTCCCTCAGTGATTGGTCTCTCCCCGGGTCTATAGCATAGTGGTCCTCATGGGCTAGCAGTTTCTCCTTCTTGCCTTCTTCCCTCGCTCTTCCTGCCACCTCTCCCTTTTTGCCTTCTTCCCATCCAATTATACTGTGATATCCCTTTGATCTCTAGGCTGGTCTTCCTCGTCTGACTACTCTGAACTTGTCCCAACCTGCTTTGCTGGCCTGTAGGTGGACACTTAACGGAATTTCCGGGCAACTGCTCTGCCAAACCTACATTGCTTGTTTGGATGAAACTGATTTTATTGCTTAGTCTCAGAATGCTGATACTATCTACTGCGAATACAGTTCCTGCCCCGGCAACCTAGGCCTGCTGATATTCTAAGCAGCTTCCCACTGATGTCATGCCATGAACTATTTTGCTGTATATCCCTATATTTAATAAATGAGCAAAATTAGTAATGTTCTCTTCCAACCCCTATACCACTGTATATTTACAAGGACACAAAATGTTGCCTCTCCTTTCCTTTCTATTTTTTTAGTGAGCAGCCTCCAAATGAGATTGAACAGCTGCCCCTGTCTCTCCCTGTTACATGCCAGGCTCACTCATCTGAGTGTGCTGAGGAACAGTGGCGGTGCATTTGGAGGTGGTCATGGGCAAACAGAATGGAAAAGCTGGGCAAACATTGAAAACCTATTTAAAGGTGTAAAAATATCTCCCACATCCGTCCCTTCTTCTCACTTGACGCCACTAAAATGCTAGTGCACGCTCTGGTCATCTCCCGACTGGACTACTGCAACACTCTCCTCTGTGGTTTGCCAACGAACAGACTGGCACCCTTCCAATCTGTTCTAAACTCCGCTGCTCCCCTCATCCAACTCTCCTCTGGCTTCTCCAGCGCTGCTCCTCTGTCAATCCCTCCACTGGTTACCTGTCTCCCAGAGAGTTCAGTTCAAGCTTCTAACACTTACCCACAAAGCTCTCTCTAACCAGGCCCCTTCCTACATTTCATCTCTGATCCAGCGTTACCAACCCAAGCGCAACCTCTGCTCTGCCTCTGACCTTCTCCTCCTTGGTTACCTCCTCGCACTCCCGCCTTCAAGACTTTTCCAGTGCCTCCTCACTTCTGTGGAATGCACTCCCCCGCTCAATACGCCACTCTCCATCACTCCAAGCCTTTAAAAGTGCCCTCAAAACTCACTTCTTCAGACAAGCATATGACCTGGCTTAAGTAACTCCTATAACCTTTCAACCGCACATACAGCCCAACTCAAGCTCTACCACTTGTGATCCCGCCCCTTTTGTTTCCACCCCCATCCTTTAGACTGTAAGCTCGCAAGGGCAGGGCTCTCCTTCCTATTGTCTCCTGTCCTCACAACACTTGGTTTAAACCTTGTGGCATCTAATTTTGTATCGTTCCCTGTATTATATGTTTTATGTTGTCTGTAATCATACCTTATAAAGTGCTACGTTAGATGACGGCGCTATATAAATAAACAATAATAAGAATAGGACAGTCCTCTAGCTAGGGGTGCGTCTGGGAAGGGGGTCCCTGGAGAGTAGGGGGATGCCCTTGGATACTCTGGTGGGGTGGACTATGATAGAATGGTGATTTATTAATAAGTGTATAGTTTAGATGTAGTTACTTAGGTAGGTCACTAAAGGCCCCCATATGATAATAAGTGGAATAAGTAGTGTAGTTATCTAGGTTTGCCATTAGTAGAGGAATGGATTATAAAAGGGAGAGTTGAGGAGATCCTAGAGCAGGGATGCAAAACCTGCGGCCCTGGGCCGCATGTGGCTCACACTGCTGTCAATTGTGCCCCCCCCCCCAGCACCCCTAGGGATTTGGAGAGATGAGCTTGCCACATACTTCACTGCTCTTCCTACTTCACTTCTGTCCATCACTTCTCTTCCCATCGGACCTCTGCCCAACTCACCACTGTCTGATACATTTCTTCCCACCTCCCCTCACTGCTTACCCCTTCCCACCTCACATATTCCCCCATAACCTCAGCCCAACTCATCTATACTTTTACCTCTATAAGATTCCAGGGCTGATAGATAACTCCCCCCCCCCCCCCAGGGTATCCAGAGCTGTGTGAAACCCCCCTGGTCGCACAGTATACTCATCTTCTGCATCCCCGCTATCCCTTTAGCTGGGCGCATGCCCACTTCAGGTATTCGTGAATGGTCGGCACGGGCACACTTCCTGTTAGAGGGCAGAGGTGCAGCTTGCCTACACCCGGCTCCTTAGACAGGCCTAGACGAACTCGCTTCAGCGCAGCCGAACGCACTGATTGGACCGGAGGCTGAGCATGCACCGTAGGACCGGGGGGGTTCACACAGCGGGGCATCCCGCACTGCAGTGCCCCAGTGCAAGGACCAAAAACCTGGAATAGTCAAAATACTGGGGGTAGGTACACATCCATCCATGAGCAGGTCCACTTCCACGACAGGGCCTACCAGCAAGAGGTAATCGGGTCATCATCCCAAGGAGGAACCAGGCAGGTGTGTGACATCACTTTCCAGGATCATAGAAGCGCTGGTGTGGTAAAATGATATAATAGCAGACATATATTAAACGGCAAGCAGTAGCAGGGAAGAATCAGCTTATTTTATAGTTGCCGGGAAAAAGAAAGATTCAATGCTTTACTCCACTTCATGGACAAATGCACATTTCACAGTATAAGGGCCAGATAATCTCACATCACTCTCAGGCAGAGGACGCAGGCACACTTGCTTTATAAGAACATTTCCTTATACGGTTTAAACAATCTTGTATCTCTCAGGTAGAGGACACAGGTACACTCACATCATAAGAATGCAGTGGAGTAACTAAATGTGATGGGGCCCTGGTGCGAACATTAAATGGGGACCTTTCATGGCTCATACAGTTTTAACTGAGTTGAGTGCAGCTAGACAACTAATAGCTGTAACAGCAAAGACAAAGTATGCTTCCTTTATCTAAATGATACAATGTGAGCACAAATATGATAAATAAGGTGGAGGAGCCAAAATGATGGGGCCCCCTGACCTTCTGGTCCTGCACCCCCTCAAGAACGGTTCAGCATAATCATCAATCCAATCAACTCAGTGAACACATAGAGGCTTATTCATTACTAACGCCTGGTATCGGCAGATGCGAGGCTGTATAGCGGCGCTAAGAGCGACCCCTAGTAGACGCTGTAAGTGGGTATTGGGCGCTATAACAGAGCGCCTCAGTCGCTGCTGTACCCTGGCCCGCATTGATGAATGTAATGTATGCTGGACGCTCTAACACCAGTACAGCGCTCCGGCAAGAGACAGGAAGCGCCAGCTCAGCGCGACTATCAGTGCTCCACACCATACTTATCAAAAAAGGACACACACACAGCGCTGGCGCTCTAAAGATGGGCGCTATAGCATAGAGCGCCAGACGCTCTGTGATCAAAGTCTGTTTTTTTTAACACATATCCACCAGTAACAAAGCGAAAACACATGGAATGACATTGTTATAACACTGTGACAATAACACTTTAGTGCCAGACCTGTAATGACAATTCTGCATAAAAATCTAAAAAGTCAAAAAAGTTTCTAAAAGTGTTTGTTTGCAGCCAGGAGAGGTCACACAATAATTGGAGCAAAAAAAAAGATGTCAAACACGCTGTTTAAACACAAGCAAATGAACGGCCATTGAAATGTATGGGAGAGCGACACTGAGCGAAAGGTAATACCTTGCACTCTGGAAGCTAGAGCGCCGGCGTTATATGCTGAGCCGCCTGTAATAATACATGTGACGCTACATGGTGCTGTTAGAGGAGCTCACCAGATTCGCTTTCATAAATGTGATTTTGCGTACAGCGCCCGGCGTTCACCAGACGCTCCCTGCCACTACGAGGCGCTACATGGCGCTATCCCTTGATGAATAAACCCCCATAGTGGTGAAGGAGATGAGGGAGAGCAAACCCACTTGACACGACCCACCTCAGACAGTAAAACTTTCAGGAATGATCAAGGGACCCATTAGCACAGGAGACCCAGTAGCCTTGGGAATTGCGGATGCTTCAATAACCGTCGACCAAACACAAGGAGTCGGCCTATCCCATGGAACCATCCCAGGAACACAGTCTATGCACCCCGGGTCCTGGGCCCACCGTATGGGACGGGGCCAGAGACCTTCCAGCTGCTCCACCAAATACACTGGACAGACGCACTCTCGTCTTTCCTACTAGCGCTAGACCTATGCAAGGGTTCTGACCTCGGCGCACACTCACTCGCATGTCGGCTTCACTTCAGCTCTCATCTTCTTGGTCGTTTTAGCTTCTCCCAGGACCGGTGAATTAAGTAGCCTGTCAGGGTTTGGGCTATGGCCAGTCTCTCCCAGTATGTTCCTCCAGTTCACCCTTATATCACCTCTGCTTCCTACAATGTTGCCTTCAGTTTCCCTCCCAAAAAAATCTCAACCAATCACAGCAGTTCCTCAAATGTATCTTCTGTCCCCTGACTCATCCTAAAGGAGAATGCTACCCCAGGATTGTAAGAGTTTGAATTTAATCCTATTCTGCATTTGTGGTCTTACACTACCATCAAGTGTCTAAAGATGGAACTACAATGGTATTTCAATTTTCCCATCCATTCATAAGCCACCACTAGTATGCTGCCCTGCCAACCATCCTAAAAATAATCCCACTGTTCTTTAGCAATCAACGCAATGTGTGTTGGCTTAATTAAGTGCTGTGTTCTACTGTGCTACAGGTGTCCTACCCTATTTTTCCCACCCCTGCCTATAGTTGTTCCTATGTGGGGCTCCTATGCGGGACCCCTTCCATCCAGGCGATCTTCTGGAGGACAAAGACCCAGAGGTGCTCCCAACCCACCACCATTCCCAAGCAGCCCCGACTTTGCCCGCTATAGGCAGATTCCCTACGGATTTGGGATGTGTGAAACCCCAGGATCACAGTTTGCTTCCCATCCCATGGCACATGCACAGGCCAAAGGTCAGCATCTCTGACATCCATGCGGCTTTGCGTTCCTGCACCAGCAATTCAAAGGGGAGCAGCCTTACCTGCCATTCAGATTTCCTAGCCGCTCAATCATGTGCAAGGTAAGCATAGCTGAAAAACTGTTTCACACAGCACAAATCAGGATGCCCCGGGGAGGAGGAACTATACCTGGAATAGTGAAAATCCTGAGTTTTGTTCTTCTTTAATCCCTGTCTCTGTACCCTGCTGCCTAGGTGAGATGTTTTACAGTCATACGGATCAGCAATATCATGAGATTTGAGTGTTAGCCATTTCTCTCTGAAATATGGTGATTTGTGCGCGGCCACGTGGGAGCGTGGTGAGGTGAGTTTTGGGGGCTTTCTGGGGGGTTTCAAACAGCGGGGCACCCTTAATCGGGGTGCCCCCCTGAAGTGGACCAAAACCCAGGATAGTCAAAATCCTGGGTGTTGGTCCACTTTAAAGGAGCCACAGCACTCAGCCCTGTTAGCTTGCAGGCCAGGCTATATTCTGTCTCTAAACTTAGTTAAAAACAGAGGACTCGGTCACACACATCTGCAGAAGTATGCATAAGCTGCACCACTACGCCAAAGTGCCTCTGTGGGGTGCAGTCCTAACTCTGATCTCTCAGAGCCCATTTGGGACATACAGTGCAATGGATAAATCTGGCGTAGTGGTGCAGCTTAAGCATACTTCTGCAGATGTGTGTGACCGAGTCCTCTGTTTTTAACTAAGTTTAGAGACAGAATATAGCCTGGCCTGCAAGCTAACAGGGTTGAGTGCTGTGGCTCCTTTAAAGTGGACCAACACCCAGGATTTTGACTATCCTGGGTTTTGGTCCACTTCAGGGGGGCACCCCCAAACTCACCTCACCATGCTCCCACGGACAAGCGGCGGACAAGGCAGCGCGTCCGCCGCCGCCTCCCGCGCGCCCCTCTGACAGTGCGCGCGCCCGCGCCGTCCATTCACAAAACGGCCGACGCGGGCGCGCGCACGGCTAGAGGAGTGCGCGGGAGGCAGGTGAGTTCTTTTGGGGTTTTGGGGGGGTCCCTCACCGCGGGACATCCCGATCTCGGATGTGCCGCGGTGAGGGGGGTGATCGGCCCGGGAATCTTATGGATTCATCACCCATGGGTGACGGTCCACTTTAAGACTTGTGTATCCTAATTGCCCTGCTAACGTGCACCTCCCAGGTTAGTTATAAAATGGTCTGAGCGGCTGCCACCCCTCCTTTGTTTCTTTTGAATATCATGAGAGTGTTAACCATTTTTCTCTCTGAAATATGGTGGTTTGTGCTGATTTCAAGCAGCGATATATATATATATATATATATATATATATATATATATATATATATATTGGATGAAGAAAATGTTTTTCATGATAACGACACGTGATTCAAAAGAGACTTTACACATAGCAGCAGATGGCTGGACTTTATCTTTAATGCTAAAACATTATGTTTCAATTGCATCTCAGTATGAGAACATGACAATTCATCATAAGCAAGGCAGGGGGTTAGCAAGCAGCCATGGCAGGAAGCCATGTTGGCAATCCTGGAATATTTCTTTTTCATACAAATATTAATGGCTTTTGAATATAACAATTAAAGGTTATGTACACCCAGGGGGGATCGGCCCAGGAATCTATAAGATTCCCGAGCCGATCAGATCCCTCCCCCGCGGGGCATCCGAAATCGGGATGTCCCGCGGGGTGAAACCCCCCAGGAAGCCCAGAAACCTTACCTTAACCCCGTTCCAACAGCGCATGCGCGGGCCGTGGCCGCGTCTCGCACTTCCATCTAGCAGGGCGCGCACCCGCGCCGGCCGTTTGTGAATGGCCGGCGCGCTCCCTTTTAGAGGGAAGCGCGAGACGCGCCCTCCAGCGCTCAGAGCCGCTGTGGTTGGACGCCGCTTGTACGTGCATACCACAGCGGCTCTGAGCGCTCTGATTGGACGAGCGCCCACTGAGGAGCGTGGTGAGGTGAGTGTTTCCGGGCGTGCCCCACCGAAGTGGACCAAAACCCAGGATAGTCAAAATCCTGGGTGTTGGTCCACTTTAATGTCTTTTTCACAATTGCAGCAGAACAAAACCTAGCAGCGGCCAGCCTGGAATCTAAAAGATCTAAAAGGATAACCCCCTTTAATCCGGATGCCCAGCTGCATGAAACCCCCCAGTTCGCCCATAAACACTCACCTTTCCCTGTTCCAATGGCGCATGCAATGCAATGGCGCATGCACGGGCTCTCATCCAATGAGAGCCACCCGCTATGATTACGTAATTCGGCATGCCGCTCCCATACTTTTCAATGGGGGGCACACACTCCTGCATCCCCAGCATCATGCGTGCGCTGCCATCCCTGAAATTCAGATAGGGAGAGACTGGTCCCATTAAAGTCAATGAGAGCCGTTTGCCAAAAAAGTATATAGAGCAAACAGCTCTCATTGGCTGAGCGTCGGCACATGAACCATTGGAATGGGGAAAGGTGTTTATGAGCGAACTGGGGGGTTTCACACAGCGGGGCATCCCCATTGAGGATGCCCCAGGGTTAAGCCAACACAGCTCCCTAGAATCTTTTAGAATCTAGGCCAACCACTGCTAGGTTTTGTTCTGCTTTAACTGTGACAAAGACATTGAGTGGCTGACAAGAGGTGAGTTGTCTAGGGATTTCTGGGGGGGTTCACACGGCGGGGCATCCCCAACAAAACCAAGGATAGTGAAAATCTGGGGTTTTGTTCAGCTTTAAAGCAGTCCCACACCCATTTTCAACATAATGGGTGTGGGGGGACTTACTCATTGCCAGCCGAAGGTCCAGGCCAGCCCATGTGACCGCTGGCAGCCAATCGAAGGCCTGCATTTCATCCAGGATCGAGGTGCCGGTAAGGATAGCAAGGGCAGGGATTGCAGGGGTGCTGTCATATTGCTGCTGCCCCACACCCATTATGTAGGGTTTGGGACGGATTTAAAGGACAACTCTCATTAAAGGAAGTCCTTTGCTCCAGGTAGCACTCTGCAAGCACTTCAGTGAATACTTTTGTATCCACAAAACCCAGCAGGAGACTCATTGGTTTGGCTGTAGCTCCTTGTTACATTTTAACTTTATGCATTGTCATGTTGTTTAGTGTTTTACTCAATTAATACATTATCAGTATTTATTAGTTGATGTTTCAGCCTGTTTTTGGCAACATTGTGGAAGGGTTTTTATTTCACGTTCACTTAGTAATGCCCATTACAACTACTTTTGTAGATTCCTAGCTTTTATTACTTCTGGTTCCACCTATATCATGCTTTGTTTTGCCACATAGCTCACATGCTATGCTCCACATGTGAAGGAACCTTCCATACTAGACTCATCTAGTTAAACTACTTCTAGTCCTAACCTTCTGGCTAAACCTATTATTCTCCCTACTGTCATTTAATGTCTAAAGTACCTACTGTGTTGACCTATTTTCCCACACTAGAATCTGACTACTTCTCTATTTCCAATAGTTACTATATCAGACACAGTCCCCGCAAAGTGTGGGGCTTATGAGTGGCAGGAGGAAAGGGTTAGCTAGTTATGACCTTGTGGAGCAGGACCCTCCCTGACCCTGAGTTGCCAGGGAGGGGTTAGGTTTATTTGCACTTGTGATATTAGGACCAAGACTGCAAGACTAAACTTCCCCAGCAGTAATGCCCTAACTGTCCCGCTGCTATATGACTGGTCTGAGGGGGCAGGACGCCCATAATTCTTACCTTAACCGAAGACAAAGTAAAGTTGACAGGCATCCTGGGGGTGTTATGTGTGGGGGGGCACCAGCATTTTGGATGCCCCCCAGGCGGCGGCCTCCACCAACACCCTTGTGGGTGTTGGTCTGCTATAAAACGGCTCTCATTGACTATAATCGGGAGCTGAATGGCTTGGGTGCGTACACCGCCGGGGATGCAGGGGATGCGGCAGCGCATGCTCCCCATTCACAACAATGAGAACTGTCTGCCAAATAAAGTCAGTCCAGCAGGCGGCTATCATTGGATGAGAGCCCACGTCTGTACCATTGGACCAGGGAAAGGTCAGCAAGTGCTGGTCACCAAACACATTCATTTTACCAGAGCAGCAAAAAAACATTACAGCAGGAACTGTAGATTAAAGTGGACCAACACCTAGGGGGGATCGGCCCGGGAATCTATAAGATTCCCGGACCGATCAGACCCCCCCCCCGCGGGGCATCCGAAATTGGGATGTCCCCCAAGGAGGAACCCCCCAGGAGGCCCACAAACCTTACCTCAGCCCCGTTCCATCGGCCGCGGCCGCGTCTCGCGCTTCCCTCTAGCAGGGCGCGCACCCGCGCCGGCCGTTCGTGAATGGCCGGCGCAGGCGCGCTCCCTGTTAGAGGGAAGCGCGAGACGCGGCCTCCAGTGCTCAGAGCCGCTGAGCTGCTAGGCGCGTCCAAGCGGCCTTGGACGCGCGCTGTGATTGGCTGGAGCGGTCACGTGGGAGCGTGGTGAGTGTTTCTGGGCTTTCGGGGGGGTTTCAGACAGCGGGGTGCCCCACCGAAGTGGACCAAAACCCAGGATAGTCAAAATCCTGGGTGTTGGTCAACTTTAAAGTGGACCAAAACCTAGGATTTTGACTATCCTGGCTCTTGGTCCTTGCCCCCCGGGCACCCTGATAGGGAGTGCCCCACTGTGTGAAACACACCAGGTCACGCGAAGAAACTCACCCCTGCCCGGTCCTATGACGTTTGCGCGGCCTCTCATCCAATCAGAGCGCACTGGTGGCTGCATCACCCGCTACTCTCTAACAGATGGAGCATGCCGGCGCTGGTCATTCACAAATGCCTGCCGTGGGCACGCACCCTGCTAAAGGGATATCGGGGATGCCGCCGCTGCTCGCACATGCAAGGAGGTGAGTTTCTCGGCAATTTGGGGGGTTTCACACAGTGGGGCATCCAGGGATGCCCCAGGGGGAGGGAATCAAGCAACCCTGAAATCTTATGGACTCCAGGGCCGTCAGACCGTGGATTTTGGTCCACTTCAACATCTTACTAGCTGGCATCATATAATATATATATATATATATATATATATATATATATATATATATATCACTACAAGGAAGGCTGCATTTTCCCGATTATAAGAAGGAGATGAGCTCATGCTACTGCTGCTGATTTTGCTCTTGCTGAAGATGTCACTATTTCCTCTCCTTTATCATGCAGCCGACATTAAATCACCAGCAGAATTCCCTGTGACATGACAAATGAGGCTCTACATCAGATCCTCGCTAATGGTTATCAGCCGCAATCGCTGCATCCCAGCCACATCACAGACACCCGAGTGGTTATCGATAGCCTCTACACAATGAAACATGACACGGCGCGCTCGCTTATACGCGGCTTTGTGGAGCATTATTGAATATTTAAGCAGCATGTAAGAAATATGGGCCGTATAGGGATTATAACTTCTACTGTGCTTGTCATTATGAAGAAAGTGCTATTCTCTAAAGACTGAAGCTTTGGGATGCTACAGAATGGCCTTGTTTTTTTATTCTTAATAAGGATTCTCAAATGGATTATGTACTGAGCCTCGCTTTCTGTGCCATTAAACCATTGCCTTTTATATGTCTATGCATTAAGGCATATGGGAATGATTATTTATCCAGGGTGTACACTTTATTTGTGAGGGACTAAGGCATAATAACTGAGTTATATGGGTAATCAAGGCTGGATTATGAGGAGGGCGCAAGTGGTGCACGCTCCGGGGCCTCCACCACTTGCCCTGCAAAGGGGGCATCCACCAACCTTTGGTTTATAGTCTGGTCCAAGAGGCTTTTCAGTCTTTGGTCTGATGGGCCGGCAACAAAGGTATCGGCGGCATTGGGGGCCCCCCACACCTGGGTAAGTCTTTTTTTGTTTTTTGCAAACCTGCAGCCAAAGCCACCACAGGGCAGGACGGAGAGTCTAGAGCAGCAACGCCGCCGCCAGCAACGCTACAGTGATGGGTGCAGAGCTGTCACTGCACATAAGCCACCAAGCACAGCCGCTGGCAGCTCAATGCAGGGAACTGTTATCTGCTGGACCAGCCGGGCGACTACACTACCCCCCACCCAGAATGGCAAAGCAGGAGTTCCCGAGCAGCACGCACCCGCACAAGGGGGGCACAAGGGGGGCACAAGGGGGGCACAGGGGACCTGATCTGAAGTTCCAGTAAGTAGGCGGGTGCCAGACAACCACTAATCAGTTACTTGGCTGGACTATTATTTTAAAGGAAAAAAAATACTGGGGCCTCCACCAGATTTTATGCCCAGGGGCCTCCACCACACTTAATCCGGCCCTGTGGGTAATTGTATATCCAGATCTAAAGGGGTTAGGTGCAAAGCTGGCATTAGGGTAAGGCAAACTGGGCAATTGCTCCCTGCTTCACCCCTTTGGTCATTTTTATTTCGAAATATTTAATGGATTTAATAGTGCTGCATTGGCGGATGGGAGAGAAAGAGGGGCCATTATATATATATATATATATATATATATATATATATATGTGTCTGTGAAGGTTCTCCTTAATCCAGGTCATATTATTTCAGATACTTGCTGTGATATTTTCTTAACCCAGCATTTTGACTATCCCGGGTTTTCTCCCCTGCTTCAGGGACATCCCAAATTAGAATGCCCCACTGTGTGAAACTCCTCAGATAGCCTAGAACAACTCACCTCTTCCCGGTCCTGCACGGGCTCTGGTCCAATCAGAGCTGTTTGCCATGCTTACTAAGGCCCTTATTTATCACGGGCTAGGACCAGGTAGTGTCTGACGAGCGCCAGGTACCGCCAGCTATCGGCGGCTACCGACTCAAGTACGCCCGGCGGCGGTCACAATGACGCATTTATCAAGCTAAATGAGGCTAGCGCCGGCGAGAGCGACGGCTAGCACGGGATTCATCATGAAGCCGCCTGGAACGAACAGCGCCGCTGCAAATTCCTTCACAGCGCCAGGTATGACCTGTCGCTCCCTGGCGTTGTCCAATGCATTTCAATGGAGCAATCTTTAATTAATCATAATTAATTGGTATTTTTTTTTTTTTTTTTTTTTTTTTTTTTTAATGTCAAAAATTCTGAGACCACTTCTGCAATGTTAGGTTTTTTTTTAAAGTAAAAAAAAGTAAAAAAAAAAGAATTGTGCAGAATTGATCTTACAGGTCTGATATTAATCTATTCATATTACAAAATGAATCAAAAAACATGTATAACGTTACAATCAAAAAATATGGTTGTTTAGGGGTTAAAAACTAGTTAACACCCATCGCCGCAAGCGCACTGGGGTTTAAACAAGGAATGGACAGCGCCAGCAAATTCGGAGCGTGATTTGAAAATGAATATGAAGCAAGCCGTTCGCTCTGGCCATTCGTTGTCAGGCGCTCACATACAACGCTGAACCTGTGAAACAGCGACCCCTAAGCCCGTATTCAACATTACCGCACACCGACTGAGTCGCTGTCATCAAGCAAACGCCGGCCAAGCACAGCGAATACTGGCTGGCGCTGTCAAAATCACGCTACAGTCGCTCATCTGTCGCTACCTGGCGCTATTAATGAATCGCCTCTAAATGTTTGGCAAGCTGCTCTTGTTTATAGCACCTCTCCTACATTGTGAGCATGCTCATGCCGCCTGTCCATCTGAATGGCTGGGCGTGGAAGTGCCAAAGAGACAAGGGATGCGGCCGCCAGTGTTTACATCGGTGAGGGAGCCCAGAAGCAGGTGAGTGTTATGGCACTCTTGGGGGCTTTCACACAGGTGGACATTCTGATTTGTGAGGAAGACCTTGCAAAGCCAAGGACTGGTTATTAAACTGACCTTCACCCTGATTAAGAGCCTATCTTATATGTTTCACCCACCCTGTACATACAGATTGCGCATATTAAAAATCATCCTACCTGCACCTATGTGTTTTCTAAGCCTTTTAACATCCAAGATAGATGCCCATGGTGTTTAACACATAGGGGCACCCCGATTAGGGTGCCCCAGCCACCCATCTTCTGAGTCCCTCAGTTCCTGGGTGACATTCCAACGGGCGGCGCCATCTTGCATCCCATCGGCAATGGAGCCACCGAAATAGCCAATAGAGCTGTGAGATCGCTGTGGGACGTGGATGTCACCACAACAGGTAGCAGCGACATCCAAAAGGTAAGTAGGGGGTTAATCATCCCCTTTTTATATTAGGTCCAATGTTCCTCTATAAAATAGGCAGTTTGTGGACCTGATAAGCAAGTACGTGACCCGAAAGCAGGACTCAGTAGAGCAGTCCCTAATTTCATTGCTACATATAAAACAAATTCATGTTCACTATGGCATTTACTTTGCAGATGAGCATATGCGCTGCTCGCTGTATCTATACGATGACGCAGTGTAACAGTGAAATGTGCCTAGCGAGGGCAGTATCTGAGAGCTGCAATCAGAGCTCTTGTACACTGTGGGGGAATGAGCGGAGCCACTGCCAGGCATTGCGACAGCTTGTGTCGTCAAGTACCACAATTTGCATCATTTAGGAGGCAAGTGATGGCGCCTTAAAATGCCAGCGTGGGACTAATCCTGACAACAAGATGGGGAAGCCTTTATTCAAGAGCTGCTGTGGATCCGCACGTGCCCTCTCATCACCAATCACATTAATTGTTCAACAAGCACATTACATGAGAGGGATTGTACTTGACTCGTAATGCAGTGGGTGTCATTTAGAATGAAGGAGGGGTGAATGTGAACATGGTGAACATGAAAAGGGGGTACACTCATATATTACACATTTTTACATATTCACACAGATACATCAATAGCTTATAGCTATGTTGTTATATACATTCACAGGACATATTTCATTAAAGTGGACCAACACCCAGGATTTTGACTATCCTGGGTCTTGGTCCACTTCGGTGGGGCACCCCCGATCGGGGTGCCCCGCTGTGTGAAACCCCCCCTAACCCCCCGAAAAACTCACCTCTCCCCGCTCCCAGCGCCGACGTACAAGGGGAGAACTGGAACGTCTAAGCGGCGGCGGCCGCCGCCGCCTCCCTCGCGTCACTTTTGACGCGCACGCCCCCGCGCCGGCCATTCGCAGACGGCCGGCGCGGAGGCGCGCACGCCTACAGGGGCGCGAGGGAGGCGGCGGCGGCCGGCCGCCGCCGAAGATAAGGTAGGTGAGTTGGGGTGTTTGGGGGGGGTTTCACCCCGCGGGACATCCGGATCTCGGATGTCCCGCGGGGTGGGGGGTGATCGGCCCGGGAATCTTATAGATTCCCGGGCCGATCACCCGTGGGTGTTGGTCCACTTTAACAAAAGCAGTGGCATAACTAAATGTGACAAACCCCTGGCGCCAACAATCAATAGGGCCCTTTCAAGGCTTCTGTCCTTAAACTCAGTTAGATGCAGCTACACAACTTAAAGTGGATCAACACCCACTGCTGATCTTATAGATCTTATAGATTCCCGGGCCGATCAGCTCTCTGCCCTCTGCTGTGTGAAACCTCCCAGGACCCCCAAAAATCATACCTGTTCCTCGTTCCAACGGCGCATGTGCGGGCCGCCGCCGCCTCTCGCGCACCCGCGCCGGGCGTTTGTGAATGGCCGGCGCGGGTGCGCTCCCTGTTAGAGGGAAGCGCGAGAGGTGGCGGCGGGCTTGCTCTTCTTGTCCGGTCCATATTCAAGCTTATCCGTCCGCGCTGATTGGCGGAGCGCTCGCGCATGCGCCATAGGAGCGGGGTGAGGTGAGTTTTTTTGGGGTGCCCCGTGGAAGTGGACCAACACCCAGGATAGTGAAAATCTTGGGTGTTGTTCCACTTTAAAGTGGATCAAAACCCAGGATTTTGACTATCCTGGGTTTTGGTCCTTTCCCACAAGGCACCCCGATGTTGTGTGCAACCCCCCAATGCCAACTCACCTATTCCCTGTCCTATGGCGCATGCGTGGCTGCTCGTCCAATCAGCTTGCTCGGAGCCGCTTCCCTCTAACACAATTCCTGGCGGGGGCATGTGCCCTGCTAGAGGGATAGCGGGGATGCAGCCATGGCTCGCACATTTGGACCGGGAAACAAGGTAAGTGTATGGGCGACCTGGGGGGGGGGGGGTTCACACAGCAGGGCATCCTGATTTTGGGTGCCCCAGAGGGAGGGAATCGATTGGCGTGGGTTTTGGTCCACTTTAACAAAAAGATTGTGTCATTGCGTTGCTGTATCAATTACCTTAAACAGGACCTTCGGCATCATTTAATGAAAAGCCCAAACCCTTAAAAAACTATTCCCCAGCATCTAAAACTAATATATTTAAGATTTTTAGTGATTTATTATTTTTAGGATACGGGCACTGCCTTCTTGTCTCAGAAGCATCACATACTGAGGAGGGGGGGGGAGGAAGGTAGGGGCAGGTTATAGCTGTGCTTTGCACAGACAGAGCAGGGCTGGGGTCAGGAAAAGGACAGCAATACCAGAACGCAGAGTGGCCCAGTCAGAAGACACTTCCTGTTTACAGGCAGCCTGAGACGCCTTGGGCCGCCATCTCGGATGTTTAAAGGCTCAAAGAATGCAGTAGATGCAGGTAGGATGAATTTTTGTAAGCAATTTTTATGTACAGGGTGGAGGGAACATATAACATAGGCTCTTATTCAGGGTGAAGGTCCAATTTAAATTGAGTCACAGTCAAAAACATGTATCCACGTCCTCTGATTCCCAAATTGTTCCAGCAGGTGCACTCCACCAACCTTCGTGGGGCATATAATTTGTTTAGCATCAGAGAAGTGGAAATTGGGAACTTCGAGTACCTTGTTATGCTATTTGGACATTTTGTTAACATTATGATATTCTCATCTTCTCCAAATCAGCATCATGACCACGTCTTCCAAGTTCGCCAGTGCCTCAGACAGTATAACCCTTACGTCAAATCTGAGAAGCGTGAATTCAGTAAAACCTCTCCATACAATTATTGGACCTAAAGATTTCCAACCACAGTCTCAAGAAGGATCCAGGAAAGATCTCCACAGTTGATTGTCCAACTCCTTCCTCGTGTAAGAAGGTCCAACGTTCCTGGGTTTCACCAATTTCTACTGGAGGTTCTTCAGGAAGTTCTCCAGTGTGGTACGTCCTATTACCGATATAAGCCCCTCCAAGATCTGGTTACAATGGTACAATTACTGCACCCATCTTGGTACATCCTGACCCTTGGCTTCCATCTGTTCTTGAGTTGGATGCCTCAGACAGTGGATTGGGTGCCATCTTGTCTCAGCGCTTCGGGAACAAACAGACTCTACATCCAGAGGGCTTCTTTTCCCCAAAACTTTCCTTATCTGAGCAGAATTATGACGTTGGTGACCAGGAGCTGCTTTCCATAGAACTGGCTCTCGAGGAGTATCATCATCTTTTGGAAGGTAGCTCATCCCATCCTAAATATTAGAACATCTCTGGCCAGTCATGCCCAAGCCCTGTCACGGTGTACTGTCAGGTGGACATTGCTTACCTGATTGCAGGATCCAAGTCCCATGCCACCGGGACCAATCGTCTGTTGCTTCTATCTTCTATTCTATTTTCCATGCAAACATTGCCTATGGTAACCAAGCCTATATCAGGATGTTAGGCAAATGGAGCATTGTGCGCTCCTCACATTCTTTGTGTATCCTGAGGAGTTCACTACCAACCAGTAGCGAGATAATGGCACTATTGTGAAGGGCTGGTATTTCATTAGCTATGGCCGTCACACATCCAGATTCACTTTTTCCTTCACCAGCAGAGGGCTTTCAAGTTCCCTGTGTGTTTGCATATGCACACCAACATGCTTGTGGACCAGAACCTGTGATTTTCAATACCCTGGGTTTTGGTTCTTGCACCAATACCTTTCCTCCAGAAAATCCTACGGTTCATGTGTAGTCTCTGGTCCAACCAGTGATTTGTGCTGTGCAAATTAATGCAAAAAGCACCAGTGCTCCTACAAGGGAGCCGTAACGGCCGCATCCCCGGTCTCCCTGTTGAGTGAGGTGCTCTCTTGCCCCAGCCTATCTAAATAGCTGGGTGCAGGAGCATGCTTCAGCTACAGGGCGGCTAGAGATGTGGCCGTCGAGCGTGGTGTGGGAGCTACAGACGTGTGTTTTTTTGGGGGGGCGAGAATGGCGGCCCCTTTTTATTTCAAGACACCAATACAATTGTTGGGATACGCACAGCCTAAAATATTGGGGGTGCAGGCCAAGGGATATTTTTACAGGATAAGCTTGTGAATTGGATGGGGCTCTAGAGTTACCCCAATACACATCCCATATGAATGGCCACACACCAAACAGATAATATCCAATTAAAAATGTTTATTAAATGCATGAGCTAACAACGTGATCCAAACATACAAACAAAGATACAAGACGAAGTTAAAAAAAAAAACATAAAGACAAATGGCTGTGGAAGGAGGATAATAGTAGGCTAATTAATCAAAACATTGAGCTTACATAACACATGATGCAATATACACAATGGGTGGCAGAGCGCTAAAGTGCAAGTGACTATTATGAGGTAGCGCAAGGAGTGCAAAGAAGATGTGCAAAATAAGCTAAGCAGCAACTGATTAAGTATGAAGAGATTCCACATAAAGTGCCAAGTGCTTGTAATAATGTGCTGATGAAAACAAGAGTGAAGTGACAACGGTTTCAGAAAGCCAGGTTGTACTCAGTACACCCTGGCGAAGTATTTTGACCACACAACGCGTCAGTGATTTCTGTATCTTTGTATGTTTGGATCACGTTGTTAGCTTATGCATTTAATAAACATTTTTAATTGGATATTATCTGTTTGGTGTGCGGCCATTTATATGGGATGTGTATTGGGGTAACTATAGAGCCCTATCCAATTCACAAGCTTATCCTTTTTATTTTAAGTCTGATGTTCCTCTTTAAATATCATTTTACACCGTTTTGTATTCATAGGCCTCCCTATGGTTTACTTTGGGCTTTTTTCCAGGCACAACAGGAAAAACATACTGTGTGTACATTTTTGTGCCTTGAACATGGTCTGTAACATGCTCGTTTGCCAAGTGCAATGGCAAGCGATGGGCGGTGTGTATTTTCATTAATTATAGTTCTCTGCCTCTCCACTGATAAATACGTTACTCCTCCACATTCAGGAGAACCTTGTTACATTTTGATAGAGCTGGCCATTAGTTTCTGATACATATGTATCTAAATGTAACAAGCTTAAAGTGGACCAAAACCCAGGATCAGTATTTTGTTCAATATGTCTTTATTGGAAACAAAGAGAAAAGCAGGTACAACAAATACAATAAAGGAGTGCCTCTTTAACACAGTCAGAGTATTCAGTGCCTATACATACAGTTACAACAAATACCTGAATCAATAGTGACTGTCCCCCGAGTCCACCCCCCCATGCCAGAGGCGCGGGAGGAGGGAACCGGCCCAGGGGGCCCAGCCCGCCAATCGCGCACAGAGCCCCCCCCGGCGCACCCCCACCCTCGCCCAGGGCGAGAATGCCCCGGGTCTTTATTTAATAGTAAGAGATTCCAGATCGACCCAGGGGCCCGCCCCTAGGACCACTTTCCAACCACCACACACCAACAAGCCGTCAGGGCACATAGAGGCAACCTGCAGGGTATATTAGGCACTTTAAGACTGAGCAACTCCAGTAAGGAAAGAAAGTGCGGAAGAAAAGAGAGAAAAGAGATAGTATCCAAAGGAAAAAGAAAAGAGAAAGAGAGATTGTATGGAAATACAACTTTACGCACCGAAGAATACCGTACTGGGGGGGGGGGGGGGGGCAAGGGGGACCAGGCAGGGTGGGGAGGCCAGCCAGGGATCAGCATTTTGACTATCCTGGTCCGTGCCCCACTGTCTGAAACCCCCCAGGTCGCCCAAACAAACTCACATCTTCCCAGTCCTACGATGCATGTGCGACTGCTCAACCAATCAGCGTGCTCGGATTCCTCTCAAGTCCCTGCTTCCAGGAGCTCATCTAATACGAGCAGATCCGAGCGAGCTGGCGGGCGCATCCCCCGCTACACCCTAACAGGAAGTGTGCCCGCGCTAGCCATTTACAAATGCCTGGTGTGGGCACGCGTCCTGCTAAACGGATAGCGGGGATGCGGACGCTGCTCGCGCATGCGCCTTTCGACTGGGAAAGAAGTTTTGGGGCAACTTGGGTGGTAAGTTTTGGGGGAACCTGGGGGTTTTCACACAGCGCGAGAACCTCCGATCAGGGTGCCCTGGAGGAGCGAGTATGCCTGCCCTGGAGTCTCATAGACTCCAGGGTGGGATTTGGTCCTTTTTAAATGAGGGATATCGCACATTGCCTGTTATGGGGTGATTAAGAGGGGGATTTTAGCACACCGGGCCATTTTTTTAACCCCAGTCCCCCCCTGGTTGGGGGCTTGCCTGCATGTATGTGTGTGTGGGGGAGAGGCGTGCTTGCATGTGTGTGGGGGCTTGCCTGTAGTATTATTATTATGTCATTTTTAGGTGGCATTTCACTTTAAGGGCATGGCTGGGGCAGAGGTGTAGCTAGGCTTTCAGCTACCCAGAGCAAATGGCACTCCCCACCTGTGCTCAGGCCCCCTGACCTGCTGCATTCGGGGTATGTGCCCCCCTGCCCTCCCCTATCTACGGCCATGGCTGGGGGCATGGATAGGGGTGTGGTTTAATGTAAAAAAAAAAACATTCCGCAGGCGTGCTGCGTTGCACATGTCCCTCTTTCCTGTTTTCAAAAGTTGTGAAGTGTGATTACCCCGGGATAACCAGACTTCAGGCCCCCCTCAGCAGGTGTTTTTGTCCCTACTACTTCCGCTTTGTTCTCTAAAGGCACACACGTTTTTCATATTGATATCCCCCCAAGTGTCCCTGATTTGGAGGGACTGTCCCAAGCCGCCATCTTGGATGTTTAAAGGCTCATAACATGCAGTAGATGCAGGTAGGATGATTTTTAATTGTAGCAATCTGTATGTACAGGGTGTGGGAAACATATAAGACAGACTATTATTTAGAGTGAAGGACCGACCGCTTTAACAACCTCCTACAACCATGGATCTCCTATCCATCCCTTAAAGCGGACCTTCACTCTAAATAAGAGTCTATCTTATATGTTTCCCACACCCTGTACATACAGATTGTCCACATTCAAAATCATCGTACCTGCATCTACTGCATGTTATGTTATGAGTCTTTAAACATCCAAGATGGCGGCTCATGAAGCATCAGGCAGCCTGCAAACAGGAAGTGCCTTCTGACTGTGCCTCTCTGCATTCTGGGACTGCTGACCTTTTCCTGACCCCAGCTCTGCTCTGTCTGAGCAAAGCACAGCTATAACCCGCCCCCCTGTACCTTATCCCACTCTCCTCTCCTCAGTAAGTGTGATGCTTCTGAGTCAAGATGGCGGCGCCCGTATCCTAAATTCCTAAACAGAGTTGCAGGCCAGTGGGGGAAAGAATAATAAGTGACTAAAAACTTAAAATATATTAATTTTAGAAGCTGGGGAATCATTTCTTAAGGGTTTGGGCTTTTCATTAAATGATGCTGAAGGTCCACTTTAAAGTGTTTATATTGTTTTAAAGTGGATCAAAACCCAGGATTTTGACTGTCCTGGGTGTTGGTCCTTTTCCCTGGGCACCCCGAACAGGAGTGCCCCGCTGGGTGAAACCCCCAGATCGCTGATGCCAACTCACCTCTTCCCGGTCCTATGGCACGGCCGCTGACGTAACGTTGTCTATGCCTCCGTCTAAGGACTGACGCTGATTGGAGGAGCGGCCGCGCATGCACCATGGGACCACAGTGAGGTCAGTTGGCTGCGGCGATCGGGTTCACACAGCGGGGCATCCCCCCCCGGATCGGGGTGCCCCAGGGGAGTAGACCAAAACCCAGGATAGTCAAAATTTAATGAGGGGGCGTGGTTTAAATTACCAAATGTCCCTCTTTCTCACCTTGAAAAGTTTATAGGTGTGTATTGATAGCTATTCCTTATATAGAATACAAAAAGAAAAAAACATGTTTCCCCATAAAAATGATTCTGCTTTAATATTGGTTCCGCCGGAGACTCGTAGTAGCCCCAAAAAAAAGAGGCGCCGACAGGTTTCCCATTTGCGGAGGCTCTCGCGGCTTCCGTCGGCCATCTTTGATGCGGGCAATTTAGAATGGCGGCCTCTAGGAACAGATTGAGTCGCATTGCCCATCAGCTCCGCTCCCGTTACCCGTTTTCTAGGAGCACCGAGCTCGCTATGGCTTTGGAACCGCAAGCGAGCGAGCGGCAAGGGCCGGCTGCGTCTCGTCGCTGGTGTCGCGAGAACTTGTCGCTTACAGGATTCCGTGCAGTAGCAGCAGCAGTGGCGCCAGAGGGGGGCCTCTTTTTAGGCGGCTTCATAAAATGCCTGCTCGCGATGTTTTCCTTTTTCCCAAGATGGCGTCGATGAGGGAGAGCGACACTGGCCTGTGGCTTCACAACAAGCTCGGCTCGGCCGACGAGCTGTGGACCCCTCCGAGCATCGCCTCGCTGCTCACCGCCACCGTCATAGACAACGTGCGCCTGTGTTTCCACAACCTCGCCTCCGCCGTCAAGCTGAAGCTGCTGCTGGGCGTGCTGCACCTCCCGCGCCGCACCGTGGACGAGGTGAGACCGGGGGGGCACCACAAGTCCCAGCCACGCCTCTCCTTTTTTTTTTAACCTTACAGCTCCCCCTAAAACCCTTGCTGAGCCGCCATTTACCTGCAGCGACCCCAATGCTGGAGACCACTGATTGCTGTGGTGATGGTTGCCATGACAACCAGGCAGACGGTGGCAGTGCAGGCCTGTCTGTACTCTATGGTCTCTAGCTTGGGGAGATAAGAAACTGCCCACAGACGCCTCTTCTGATTGGATGTGCTGCGGCTTCTGGTCCCCCCCCCCCCCCCCCCCCAAACCATGGATTTTGGGGTGTAACCTGAATAGAGGGAAAGGCCTATCCTATGGCTTGTGAGGCTGATAATTCTGATGATGGAAGATATACTGCTGCTTCTGGTCCTATCCTATGGCATATGAGGCTGAAAATTCTGATGGTGGAGCTGCCTATAGGCTCCTCTTAATGGATCTGCTGCTGCTTCTGGTCCCCTCCAATGCACCCACACACACAGGAAAGCCCAGACATAGATGCAGAGGGGAGGTCTTTTATATAGAGGACCATCCGCGCTTCTGATTGATAGCTGTACATAAGAAACTGCCCACAGGCACCGCCTATGAATAGTTCTGCTGCAGCTTCTGGTCCCCAAGCGCTCATAGGATGGGATTGAGATAATTCTGATGGCGGAGGCTGCCCACAGGGTCCTGTAAATGGATGTGCTGCAGCTTGTGGTCCCCCCCCCCCCCAAACCATGGACTTTGGGGTGTAACCTGAATAGAGGGAAAGGCCTATCCTATGGCTTGTGAGACTGATCATTCTGATGGCAGAGGCTGTCCAATGGATGTGCTGTGGCTTCTGGTCTCCCCCCCAACCATGGATTTTGGGGTGTAACCTGAACAGAGGGAAAGGCCTATGCTCTAGCTTGTGAGACTGATCATTCTGATGGTAGAAGCTGCCCACAGGGGCCTGTAAATGGATGTGCTGCAGCTTCTGCCCCCCCCCAAACTATGGTTGTAGGGTGTAACCTGACCAGAGGGAAAGGCCTATCCTATGGCTTGTGAGACTGATCATTCTGATGGCAGAGGCTGTCCACCGGGTCCTGTAAATGGATGTGCTGTGGCTTCTGGTCTCCCCCAACCATGGATTTTGGGGTGTAACCTGAACAGAGGGAAAGGCCTATGCTCTAGCTTGTGAGACTGATAATTCTGATGGTGGAAGCTGCCCACAGGGTCCTGTAAACGGATGTGCTGCGGCTTCTGCCACCCCCTCCAACCATTGTTGTAAAGGTCCATGTACAAGCATGCAGTGAGATGTGATGGTCTGGGCGGAGGGCTGTCATAGGGGTGGATAGAAATCGGTCTGCTGGGGGAAGAGTCCACATGCAAAACTAAAAAAAACTGAGATGGATGGGGCAGAACTGAGGGAGGGGGCAGGAATGGAAGGGGATGGGACTGATGGGGCAAAGCTGGGGGATGGAGATAGATGGGGCAGGAATGGAAGGGGATGGGACTGATGGGGCAAAGCTGGGGGATGGAGATGGATGGGGCAGGAATGGAAGGGGATGGGACTGATGGGGCAAAGCTGGGGGATGGAGATGAATGGTGAAGGAATGGATGGGGCTGATCTGGGGGGACGTGATGGCGGGACAGGATTGGATGGGGCAAAGAGACTGAGAGAAAGTTTTAGCACCACATTGCCGATCAAGTTAAGGGGGCAGCGCTGAGGACGACAACACCGAAGCAACTGAGTGCAGGGCTTCCAGGGCAGGGGCATCTGGCCCCCCGTCTGCCAGGTGAGTACCATTGATGGGTACCTGACCATAGGGAAAGGCCTATCCTATGGCTTGTGAGACTGATAATTCTGATGGCGGAGGCTGCCCACAGGGTCCTTTTAAATGGATGTGCTGCGGCTTCTGGACCCCCCAAACCATGGATTTCGTTGTAACCTGAATAGAGGGAAAGGTCTATGCTCTAGCTTGTGAGACTGATAATTCTGATGGTGGAAGCTGCCCACAGGGTCCTGTAAATGGATGTGCTGCGGCTTCTGGTCCCCCCAAACCATGGATTTTGGGGTGTAACCTGAATAGGGGGAAAGGCCTATCCTATGACAGGTGAGACTGATAATTCAGATGGCGGAGGTTGCCCACAGGGTCCTGTAAATAGATGTGCTGCGGCTTCTGGTCCCTTACTGTGGCAGTAAGGTCGGTGGATTAGCCCCCCCCCCCCCTTGTGTGGCGAGAGATGGTTGCGCAGAGACACAGAACAGTTGCAGACTCTCTACTTCCTCAGATCGGCTTGCCACCAGGCGCTGTGCATTGGGGCAGCATTAGAGGTGGTGGCTGCACATGACTCTGCAGTGCCAGACAAGACAAACTGCCAGTTTCAGAAGCTTCGGAGTGACCAGGCTGCCCAAGAGCCACATAAACGGGCTTGGAGGACCGCATCCGGCCCCTGGGTCTTGAGTTTGACATGTGCTATAGAGGGTCCTTAGAACGTCTTATCTTTCATACCTTTTGCATGCTAGAAATGTCCACAGGCACCTCCTGTAAGTGGGTCTCCTGCAGTTTGTTTCCCCATCAGACATATGTGCCATAGAGCAGGGGTACTCAACCACTTCTTGTAAAGGTCCATATACCGTATTTGCCGGCGTATAAGACGACCCAACATTTCCACTCAAAATATAGAGTTTGTTATATACTCACCTTATAAGACTACTCCCTCTTCCGCACACCAAATAAAATGTAAAAGAACATCAGATTTTATTTCAACATGTTAATTCCCTTCCCCAGAGTCCCTGGGTGGCTTCTTACAGTCATGGGGGCATCCCTCAGTACAGGCATGGGGGCATCCCTCAGTACAGGCAATGGGGGCATCCCTCAGTACAGGCAATGGGGGCATCCCTCAGTACAGGCAATGGGGGCATCCCTCAGTACAGGCAATGGGGGCATCCCTCAGTACAGGCAATGGGGGCATCCCTCAGTACAGGCAATGGGGGCATCCCTCAGTACAGGCAATGGGGGCATCCCTCAGTACAGGCAATGGGGGCATCCCTCAGTACAGGCAATGGGGGCATCCCTCAGTACAGGCAATGGGGGCATCCCTCAGTACAGGCAATGGGGGCATCCCTCAGTACAGGCAATGGGGGCATCCCTCAGTACAGGCAATGGGGGCATCCCTCAGTACAGGCAATGGGGGCATCCCTCAGTACAGGCAATGGGGGCATCCCTCAGTACAGGCAATGGGGGCATCCCTCAGTACAGGCAATGGGGGCATCCCTCAGTACAGGCAATGGGGGCATCCCTCAGTACAGGCAATGGGGGCATCCCTCAGTACAGGCAATGGGGGCATCCCTCAGTACAGGCAATGGGGGCATCCCTCAGTACAGGCAATGGGGGCATCCCTCAGTACAGGCATGGGGGACATCCCTCAGTACAGGCAATGGGGGCATCCCTCAGTACAGGCAATGGGGGCATCCCTCAGTACAGGCAATGGGGGCATCCCTCAGTACAGGCAATGGGGGCATCCCTCAGTACAGGCAATGGGGGCATCCCTCAGTACAGGCAATGGGGGCATCCCTCAGTACAGGCAATGGGGGCATCCCTCAGTACAGGCAATGGGGGCATCCCTCAGTACAGGCAATGGGGGCATCCCTCAGTACAGGCAATGGGGGCATCCCTCAGTACAGGCAATGGGGGCATCCCTCAGTACAGGCAATGGGGGCATCCCTCAGTACAGGCAATGGGGGCATCCCTCAGTACAGGCAATGGGGGCATCCCTCAGTACAGGCAATGGGGGCATCCCTCAGTACAGGCAATGGGGGCATCCCTCAGTACAGGCATGGGGGGCATCCCTCAGTACAGGCAGCGAGTGGCCCCACTCCCTCCTCCCCCCACCCCGCCGCTCACACACTTACCGATGGTCGGAGGGCCGGTCTGCCCGTCCCTGCTGTTCCTGTCGCCGCTGCCGCTCTCATACACACGCACACACATTCATGCTTACAGGCACTTCCTGGCTGTTGTGCGCTGGTCGTCGGTGGGCGTGCCCCAGATGGCCGGCGTCCATTGTTTTCATTGGACGGCGGCGATCTGGGACACGCCCACCGACGACCAGCGTGCAACAGCCAGGAAGTGAAGTAAGCATGAATGTGTGTGTGTGTTAGTGTGTATGAGAGCGGCGGCGGCGGCGGCGACAGGAACGGCAGGGACGGGCAGGCCAGCCAGCCGCAACGGCCACCCCTCACCCTCACCGTATAGGGGTGAAGGACCTGATGGGGGCTGTCGCGGGGGTTGGATAGTTAGAAATCCGCACACTGGGGGCTATAGATTCCACAGGCAAAACTAAAAAAGGCTGGGATGGAAGGGGCAGAGCTGGCAGGGCAGGAATTGATGGGGATGGGATCGATCGGGCAAAGCTGGGGGGGACAGGAATGGATGGGGCAGAGATGGTGAGACAGGTATGGATGGAGCTGACCTGGGGGCAAAAAACAGAGAAACAAAGTTTGTGTGTACCTTCCAATGCCTCTTTCGACCCTTGCAGTACTTCACATTGCAATGCTAGGTGCCAGGGAGCCATGACACTGGCAGGGAGACTAAGCACTATATCGTCGATCAAGAAAAGGCAGCACAGAAGCTGAGTGCAGGGTTGCCGAGGCAGGGTCCAGAATTCTGGCTCCGAGGTCCGCATTCGGACCCCGGTCCACCAGTTGAGTACCACTGCCATAGAGGGTTCTAAGAATGTCCGATCTTCATTCATACCTGCTCTTTATGCTATCAGAACTTGTGTGTTCTTCATTCCTACCTGTTGCACACCAGTAACTGCCTTATATCTGACATGCTGCTCTTTATGACGGGGGGCAGGAAATGGTTAACCCTTCCTTTAGAAGGAGCTCCAATAGGAGTTTTATTGAGTTGATTGCTTTGTAAACAAAATGACTGTGCTGGTTGGAAAGCATGACTGGAAGGTAGTCTTTTCTTCTGCCGCAGGGGCAGAAGGTGATGATATATTGATGTGTGCACCCGTTTCATTGTGGGGTGGTGCCAGCGTTGGCGACACATGAAAGCAGGTCAGATGCTGTGTTGGCGGGAGACTCCTTGTTTATATTGGAATGGGGCTGCTCATTTGCAAAAAAAGCAGACAAACATGTAAGTGACTCGGGCTTACTTGCTACTGGCAGTGCTACATTGTGCCTCACTCTGACATTCAGGAGTACGCAATTACCAGGAGTTAAAATAAACAAGAGAACTATAAGTGGTTTTTAAAGGGACATTCCAGGAAAAGAGTTAATTCAGCTGCTTCCTGCTTTCCCCATGCTGGCTGTCAGTGACCACATCTTTCATTCAGCCTGCTTTATATTTTCTAACTGGCCAAGGCAACTCTCTTGTCCCTTGTTTTGGACCTCTCATGCTAGGGTCAGGCATGAGCTCTGCATGTATCTCTATGGCAAAATTCAAACGCGGATCCCTGACGATGGGGTCAACAGACAAGAGCAAGTTGGTTTATTAGGGAATGCAAAGTGCTGGTGAAAAAAGATGGACCAAGCTGTAAACAGCTGTCGACGGCTTGTATCTGCATTCACTGGAAAGTTCTAAAAACATGTCAGAATCTGACTATATATAGATGTAGACTTCTACTATATAAGTCTATCTCTATATAGTCAGACATCTTGTTCGTGGAGCTTTCCAGCAACATCCCTCTTCTGCAAATACAAACAGTGAGCACAAAGACACACAGTCTTTTTATTTTATAGGCTGTATAAGTGTATATATTTTCAGGTAGAACATACAAAGCTTTCCGGCGACACCCCTCTTTTACAGCAGTCAACACAGAGCCTTTATAGGCTCTTTACAATACAAAATAAAGGCTGTGTTGATGGTTTGTATGTGTAGAAGAGGGATGTCAATGGAAAGAGATGGTTATAGATTGAGATATTGTGTGTCTATATATACAAACATAAAAGTTTTAAAGGAGCCACAGCTCACAGCAAGCACATGGGGTGTGGGGTCTAGGCTCTGAGAGGTCTTCGACCCTTCCACCACCACATGGGCTGCACACGAGGTTTTAGGGCAACCTCAGGTAAGCCTGCTCCCAATTTATCTATTGCATTATGTCCCAAATGGGGCTCTCAGAGATTAGTTAGGACTGCACCCCACAGAGGCAGCTTCAGCATACTTCTGCAGATGTCCTCTGTTTTTAACCAGATTTAGAGACCGGTTTTGGGTTGGTCTGCAAGCTAACGGGGTTGAGTGACTTTTGTATCCTAATTGCTCTGCTAACGTGCACCTCCCAGGTTAGTTATAAATTGGTCTGAGCGGCTGCCACCCCCCCTTTGGTATACAAACGTAAAGCCTGTAAAATAAAGTTTAGTCGCTATTAACTCATTCCCCCATTGGGCTGCTCCTCTGTTCAGGACTACAGGATATGACCACCGCCATCTTGCCTCTGAAACGGCACATACTGACGAGGCTCAGGCACAGGACAGCAATCTCAGAATGCAGAGCGGAATGGTCAGAAGACACTGCTTTTCTGCAGGCAGCCGGATACTCCATGGGCCACCATCTTGGTGGTTTAAAGACTCAGAAAACGCACAAGTGGGTGCAGGTAGGATGTTTTTAGACTCCTTTCTTACTGGTGCCAGTGAAACGCTGCCCATAGAAATCAATGGACGCTTTCACATACTGGCAGGGCAATGCATGCAGCGTTTTTGCAGTGATGGCGATTGTGGTCGCTGTAAAGCTCCTGTTGGTTGTCGGCTTAATTCTTGCTGCTTTTATGCTTCACCCCAGTGTGAAAGGAGCCTTAATGTGGGCGATCTGTATGTACAGGGAACATACAAGATAGGCTTTTGTTCAGGGTGAAGGTACAGTTTAAAGTGGACCAAAACCCAGGATTTTGACCCTGGTCCCTGTGAATGCCATGGCTTTTCTTTTAGATTAAAGCAGACCTTTACCCTGAGGCCTGCTGCACCCCTTCCAACCCCTAAATAAGCGGCTCCTGAAATTACCTGAAATTTGTCTATCTCCTGTCCTTCACTCTCCAGGTCAATTATTTTGCATTTGTATGGCGGGTCAGCATTTGTATGGCGGGTCAGCATTTGTATGGCGGGTCAGCATTTGTATGGCGGGTCAGCATTTGTATGGCGGGTCAGCATTTGTATGGCGGGTCAGCATTTGTATGGCGGGTCAGCATTTGTATGGCGGGTCAGCAAGCAATAGGAGTTCGCTAGAAGGCTGCACATGCCCGGCCTGGCTTCCTGCTTGCCAGTGGGTTGCATGCTTGGGTCTTACATCACAGAAGTACAGGGGTAAATGATGAACCCTAACGTCAGGTTCCAAGAATCTATTTTAAAGTGCACCTAAACCTTTTGTGCCATGGTGACTCTAAACTGATAACTGGACTTGGTGAACCACATTTTTCTTTTTTTTTTTTTACACTGCCCGTTTTCAAAAGGGGGGGTTTCCACCTCTTCAATTACGCCACTTGCAATTTTGAGATCTTTGAATGACGTAGGCCAGTCGGCTGGCCGCAATACCAGCTTTGTTGAGCGTGCATTCTCCCGCACCTAGCTATTCAGATACATGGGATGCTGTGGGCGGCAATTGCCGCATCCCAGGAGCTGCCTGTAAAGGTGAGTTTACCCATGACCCCAAGGGTTTCCCACAGCAGGGCATTCTGCTATAGGATTCTTTTAGTTTTGATCTGCTTTAAAGTGCAGCCCCCCACCCCCAAGTTCGCCATATACTTGCTTAATTCCAGAATCTCATGGGAGGGGCAATGGTACTGCAAAGAGCTCTGCATTGCTGTGGCATCTCCCAATCTATGTGTTCCCAGCTGCAGAAATTTAGGTTGGCTAACTGGGGTTGGTGAGTGGATATGCTGTCATGGCACTATTTAGAAGGGGTATACTAGGGGGCTTGTTCCAAGCTGGAACTTTAGTTGCTGAAGCATCTCGTTCCGGATTCGATGGGGCTGATGGGTAACCCCCAGCCTGACTCTGGTCTCCTTTCAGCTAGGTCAGCTGGCCCAGCAGTGGGTGGGTTGAGAATACGTTTTATCAAAAAGGTGAAGACTGTTTGGATGCAAGATAAAACAAATGTTATAACAGCTGATCTCTCCTAGCCTAGACCAGCTTGTAGGGCCGTCATGCACCGCCATGCACCGCAACACGCAAATGCCACTTCCTATGCCTAAGCTCCCCCCGAGCTTAGGCATAGGAAGTGGCATCTGCGTGTTGCGGTGCATGACTGCTCACGCGTTGGGCTGACATGCAAAGCAGTGTATGAGGATTAGCAGAAGCAGCTGGGGTTTAGTTTGCAGCAGGTAACCGGTAATGTGTTCTCTCATTGAAGCCTTGGCTCGCATCCTTTATTTTCAGAGCCTGTGTATTTTTTTTTTTTTTTTTTTTTTTTTTTTTTGAATTGAGAGTTTTATTAAGGATGACACGAATCACAAGCCAACATCAACAGAAACAATCATAGGGGCATCAGATGTAAGCATAACATTATACGACAACATAGTTAATAACTATTGATAGCCCAGAACAACATCACATGATATGTAATAAAGCTTTTCCGGACATAGGCTGCGTCCTGCCTCTCCTTATAACATTTTTAGAGAATAATAACACATGCCCGAACTAAAGACAATAACAGGGGTGCACCAATGGTGCGCCAGAGAAGACAAGGAAGAATGGGAGGAGGTAGGGGAGACAGGAAGGGGAAGGGGCAAGGGGTGAGAAGGAGGGGGGGGGGACCCCACATCCGCCCCCAGGGTCACTCCTGGAGGAATTTGAGGTAATCCGCAGACAGCGTGAACTGGGCCCAAGAACGCCAGGTCTCCCAATGCCTCGCACCACCGTCCCTGAGAGAGGCTGTGAGCTCCTCCATCCTGCAGATGTCTCCAACCCGCGACAGCCACATGGCCGTAGAGGGTGGATCCGGTGATTTCCAGCACGTGGGAATACAGGTCTTAGCAGCGAGCAGAAGGGGGGCCAGGAGAGATTTCCCCCTAACCCGCATGGAGGCGGGCGCAAGGTTCAAGAGATAGCTAGCCGGGTCCACCCCCAGGTCAATACCTGTGAGGTGCTCCACAATCACCCTCACGTTGGTCCAGAATCCAGAGCCTGTGTATTAACCAGAACTGTGGAGTTGGAGCTAGTTTTGGCTGAAGTTGGTAGAAATGGTAATATGACGCCATCACAAAATAGGACAATCTCCTAGTATTGTAGAATTACTGTAACTCTCAAGGGAAGATTATAAATGTATTCCGTCAGTCTGCATCCCTCTATTATGAAAATCGGTGGTCAGCTGCAGCTGTGTGCTAGTCATGATAGGAAATGAATTGCCCAATTTCCATTGTCACTTGGGCCTCGATTCAATAAAGGTAGAAAAAAATACTCATGGTAGTAAATGGTGGCCGGCATTACATACAGAATGATGCACCCCACACACATCCGGTGAGGTTAATGCAGCTTTCCAGGTGCCTGGGGTTCCACTTTAGTTGTTGGGTTATTTTCCTGGTAAATGAAGTCCTCTGGCACAGCTGAGCACATGACTGCTGTTAATAGATATCTTGTTTGGCATATTAATTTGCCCTTCAGGGAGGTGAGCGTATGACTTTCCAGCGCCTCACCGCATGATGAAACGGGATGAAAGACCAAATACAGCCACATGTATAGAAGCAGGCGGGTGCCAATGCAAATGATCCCTTTACACCTCTTAAAGCGACACAAAACCGGATTGCTGGGCACCTTTCGCTGGCTGCTTCCCTTTGCTGCATGCACCCCTAACCAGCATATTTAAATAGCTGGTAGCATGTGCTGGGCTGGATGAAGTGTGGTGGAGGCCCCTGGGCACAATCTAGTGGAGGCCCCAGATACAGTATATTCTAAGTATACAGCATGTCCTGCTCCAGAGATAATTCCTTACGTTTGGGTAATACATCCACAAGATGGCGCTGGACTGCAGAGACAGCAAAAAAGTGGCTCCTCCCGACCCCTCATATTCCAGGGACCTCCCACAAATTCCCCAGTTCTTCTCTGCAGTCGGCGCTGCGAATGCAAGAAGATGGCTCTCTACTCGCAGGTGAGCGGGGCTATTAGCCTGCGGCCCTGTAGGATTATTCCCACCGTTCCTCCTTTTTCTGCCTCCCAGCTTTGGCTGCACTGGTCGGGTGACCGTAGGCAGCACTGCTGTCAGGTGCTTAAGGAGCGCTGCTCCGACCGCAATCCCCCACCAATAGGTAGGAGGTATAGGCCCATGGTGAGCCTTATGGGATGCCCCTCCCGTGCTATCGCCCCCGTCCATCGGTGGGCTCCTGTTAGGTTGGCCGCTGCTCTCCCTGGTATTTCATGGGGGGAGGGGTGGTGTATATGTATTCTTCACTCCTTGGGATTGTATTCCGTGGTATGCTTTGGTTTTGTGTTGCCGCGTGTGTTGGTTGCACTGGTTGCTCTTTTTAAAAATGTCGCCGCTACGCGCGCTTGTACGGTGTTCCATCATTGGCTGGCATGGTCACGTAGGCGCCTTCGGGCCTTGCGGATGGCGCTTTCTGCATCACTGTCTCCGCGCCCGCCCCTCGAGGTATCTGCGGGCGCCATTTTGTTCTCCTCGTGCTGCTAGCTGGCGTCTACCTACCGCGGTCCGTAAGTGCTCCTGCAGGCTGCCTTGTTTTTTATCTTATGTATGCATACCGCTTATGGGACCTTTCTGTTTGTCTTGCAGGCGGGTCAAACTTAATTGTGGTTTCTCCCGGCCTATCCCCTCTATTTAGTTTGCTATTAGAGGCCTATTCTGCCTTTACCTCCCACTTCCCTAGCGGGCTATTGGGGCATCCCGGGTGGCCTTATAGCGTGAATCCCTATTGGCCGGTTGGGTTGGGCTGCGATAATCACCATATCTAGGCCTCTCAGGATAATGTGCTCGGGGTTCCTTCGGGACAAGCCCAGCTGTGTGTGGCGTGTGGGGTGTCCCCTACAAGTGATGACAATGTGTGGGTTTGTGTGCCCTGTGTCCAGCAGGCGCTTGCGCTGCAACCTGGGTTACCTGTGGCTGGGCCTGCGCCCCATATGGCTTCGCCTGCGCCCCCTATGGCTTCGCCTACTCCCCCATCTGACTCCCAGTGAGGTGCATACCAGTGGGGAGTCTCAGCATGATTTGTCTACCAGGGTGGCTAGCATTGAGAAGCTGATTGCTGGCTCTACGGCGCGTAAGGCCTCTGCTAGGAGACGGCGCCTGGCGTTAACCTTTTTCCTGTGGAGGCTGAGGAATTTTTTGACCTGGCTGGCTATACCCCCCTGGAAGAGGGGGAATTGTTTTCTGATTCAGAATCATCTGTTGAGCAGCATAAGGGTCTGATTGTGGCTCTGACCCATGGGCTCCAGATGATACTGACAGGCTTTTGGCTCACATTTTTGAAGTACTTTCTATCTCTCCTCCTGCCGCGGCTCCTCGGCAGCATGCGGAGTTGTTTCACACTGCTAAGCCACGTTTGGAGTTTCCTGAGCAAACTCACTTTAATCTCGTGCTCAAAGAGTGGGAGCGACCTAGCAGGCTCCCGGCGGTGCCTAAGAGTTGGGATAGGAGGTTAGGAGGTATCCCTTTTCCTGCTGAAGTGGTTAAGCGTTGGTCGTCCCCTCCCGAAGTGGATGCACCAATTCTGGGGTTGTCCAACACTTCTGTCATGCATTCCCCTGACTCTACTACCCTGAAGGATGGTGAGGACCGGCGCATTGATCAGCTGGCTTCCCATGCCTTTGCCTGTGTGGGGTCCGCGCTGCGTCCGGTTTGTGCCTCTGCCATTACAGCTGTGGCTATTAGGACTCTGCTCAGGAGTATTTTAGATAGGGCTCCTGATGAGGCAGCTAGTGCAGAGTATAGTGCCCTCCTGTGTTGTGAGGAATTTGTTGCATATGTCCTCTCTGCCTTGGATGATACCATTAGAATGTGTGGCAGGGCTTCTGCCTTGGCGGTGGCTATACGCCGCTCGGTTTGGCTGCGCCAGTGGGCAGCTGTCAAGAAGGCTCTCGCTGGGTTCCCCTTTAAAGGACTGTGTCTATTTGGGGATCACCTGGACCTGTTTGCTAAGAGAGGCAGGTTACCCCAACGCAAGAGACAGTCTCGGCCCTTTCGGGGTTCAGGTTCCTTTCTTCCCTCCTACTGTGGCTCCAGAATGGGAAGGGGAGCTTCATTTGCAGGGGCCCGGGGAGATTTCTGGCCATTTAAATAAAATCTGCCATGCACAGATGTGTGCTCTGGTCACTTCTGGTTGTGTGTCTTTGAATCTCCAATGATTCTTTATTATAAATTTTACCCTATATTGGCTCCAGCAACCACCTAATTAACCCCAAAACGCAGCACCCAAAATCATTTACAAATCTTCCCTCAATTAATCAGCTATAAAGTGCCAAAAGTGCATAAAAATACCATTTTGTGAATACTCACCTTGTAAAATGGGTATTATGAGTATGTCACACACCCCGCTTCAAGAATCCATAACATGTGGGTAATATCGTCCTGAAGAGGGCGTTCCTGCAGAGATGATAGCAAAAGAAAGCCCCTCCCTGATCCATAAATACCTGGGACCTCCCACTCACTACCCAGTATACAGAAAGCAGTAAGGTAAGGAACCAGGAAGAGGCAAATATAAACAACCACGCAAAGTTCGCAATAAAGAGGATCCTAAATACAAAAGGGCTGGTTGAAGCGGGGTGTGTGACATACTCATAATACCCATTTTACAAGGTGAGTATTCACAAAATGGTATTATTCTTAGTATGTCACACACCCCGCTTCAAGAATCCATAACATGTGGGACATCCAACAGCAGTGTCCATAACAAGGGCGGGGATCCAAAACTAGGCAACAATGCATAACCTTAAACCACAACAGCTTGCAAAACCTTGCGGCCAAAAACAGCATCCGCTGATGCCCGAACATCAACCTTGTAAAACTTGGAAAAGGTGTGAACAGAAGACCAGGTGGCGGCCTTACAAACTTGCTCAACAGAAGCCTGGTGCTGAAAAGCCCAGGACGCACCAACTGCACGAGTAGAATGAGCAGTAACACGAAAAGGGGGACTCCTCCCCTTGGCAGAGTAGGCCCCAATGATGGCCTGACGAATCCATTTACTAATGGAAGATTTGGCAGGAGCCAAACCTTTCCTAGGCCCGCAGGGCACCACAAAGAAAGCATCAGTCTTACGAAAGGAAGACGTAACCTCCAGATAATGTTCCACAACACGAACTACATCCAAGGAATGCAATGCCCTTTCCTTGTCGTCACTGGGATTTGGGCATAGAGAGGGCAAAACAATATCCTGATTCAGATGAAAAGCCGAGACCACTTTGGGAAGAAAATCCTGCTTGAAACGAAAGACAACCTTGTCCTGATGTTTCTCGAAGTACGGAGCTGTAATGGATAAAGCTGCCAACTCAGAAACACGCCTAACCGAAGTGATAGCTACCAAAAAGGCCACCTTTTGCGTAAGAGAAGACAAAGCTATCTCATTCAAGGGCTCAAACGGAGGGCCCTGGAGAGCAGAAAGAACCAGGTTCAAATCCCAAACTGGAACAAAAGGCTTCCTAGGAGGCCGAACATGTGTAACACCTTGGAAAAAGGTCTTGACTAAGGGATGAAGTGCAAAAGACCTTTGGAAGAACACCACCAGGGCAGAAACCTGCCCTTTCAATGTACTAAGCTGGAGCCCCAGATCTAGACCATGCTGGAGAAACTCTAAAATTCTAGGAATGTAGTAAATAGAAGAGGAAGAGCGCTTCCTGGCACAGATAAGAGTCTGAATCACCGCGTCAGAAAGACCTTCTCCCTTAAGATGGCGGTTTCAAAGCCAGCGATGGTAAATTGGGATAGCGCAGCCGACCCTGTGTGAGCAGGTCCGGCAGCAGAGGCAGGGCGAACTGATCCTCTGCCAGTCTTACAAGGTCTGCGAACCAAACTCGCCTTGGCCACCTTGGGGCCACCAGAATTGCCGACGCACCATCCAAGGCCAGTTTGCGCAGCACTCTGGCTAGCATTGGGAACGGAGGAAACAGGTAAAGGAGCCCCAGATCCCTCCAGTTTAGAGACATGGCATCCACTGTCAGAGCCAGAGGATCCTGCGAGAGAGACACAAAGACTGGAAGCTTGTGATTGTGACGAGAGGCAAAGAGGTCCACCGCTGGGACCCCCCACCTGAGACATATCGAATGAAAAACCTTGGGACTGAGAGACCACTCCCCCTGACGAGAGGAGGCCCTGCTCAGCAAGTCCGCCTCCGTGTTCTCCACTCCCGGAATGTAGACTGCTGAGATACACGGGACGTGGGTCTCTGCCCAGTCCAGAATCAAAGACACTTCCCTGAGGGCACTCCTGCTGCGAGTCCCTCCTTGGTGATTGATGTAAGCAACCGCCGTTCTGTTGTCCGACCGGACCTGAACTGGCAGGCCTCTCAACTGATGAGTCAAGCGAAACAGAACCAACCTGATGGCTCTCAACTCCAGAACGTTGATGGGCTCGTGAGCCTCCTGCGGGCCCCACAGACCCTGAAACTGAAGGTCCTTCCAAACACCCCCCCAACCTGACAGACTGGCATCCGTGGTGACTGTTTCCCAACGCGGAGCCAGAAAAGATCTGCCCTTCAACAGATTGACCGACCCCAGCCACCATTGCAGGGATCGACGAACTCGGGGAGTCATCAGGAAGGACTGATCCAACGATAGAGGAGACTTGTCCCAAACCTTCAACAGATGAAGCTGAAGCGTCCTTATGTGAAACTGCGCAAAGGGAACAGCCTCGAAAGAGGCCACCATTAACCTCACCAGCCTCATCCCTAACCGGATGGTCGGATGAGGGGTTGACAAGAGAAGCCGAACTAACTCCTGAATCAAAAGAATCTTGGCCTGGGGTAGAAACACCCTGGCCTGTGAAGTGTCCAGAGACATTCCCAGAAAGGTCAGAATTCTGGACGGAGAAAGAGAAGACTTGGGGTGATTGATCACCCAACCGAACCTCTCCAGAGTGGACACCACCGCTTTGGTGTCCAACTCCGCTTGATTGAAGGAAGAGGCCATGATCAGTAGATCGTCCAAATAGGGCACGATGCGGATACCCTGACCTCTGAGCAGAGCCATCACCCCCGCTAGCACCTTGGTGAACACCCGAGGCGCTGAGGTGAGACCGAAAGGAAGTGCCACAAACTGAAAGTGGCGATCCTCCACCACGAACCTGAGAAACCTCTGGTGTGCTGGAAAAACCGGAACGTGTAGATAAGCATCCTTGATGTCTATGGACGTCAGTCTCCCTGACGAAGAGAGTGAATGGCCGAACGCAGCGTTTCCATGCGGAATTTCCTCGGCCGGATGAACCGGTTGAGAAACTTCAGATCCAAGATGGGTCGGACGAACCCGTCCTTCTTGGGAACCGTGAACAGATTGGAATAAAAGCCCCTGCCCCGATCTGAAGGGGGCACTGGGCAAATGACAGCCATGTCCAGAAGATTCTCCACTGCCACCAGGAGCCCCTGCGCCGCTAGAGGCTCCGACGGCATCCGAGACCTGACAAATCTGGAAGGGGGGCGGAGCTCGAACTCCAGCTTGTAGCCGGAAGACACCACTTCCCGGATCCATCTGTCCGAGACCTCCTGATCCCAGATCAGAGAGAAGTGCTGCAGCCGTCCCCCCACCCGCATGGGTGAGGGCGCCCCCTCATTGCTGGGCCGGCTTAGCAGCCGGTTTGGGCTTAGAGCCCCAACTGTAGCCAGAACGGGCACGTCCTCTGCCCCTGTTTCCGAAATCTCCTCTGAAAGAGGGAAATGCAGAACCCCTGCCAGATCTGGCCCCCCGAAAGGAGGGGTTAAAAGCAGGCGCCCCCCGAAAGGGGCGGCGTTGTTTCTTACATTGAGGTAACCTACCACCCTTGGTGATAGTCCAATGTCTCTCCAAAGAGCCGTAGACCAACAAAGGGTAAGGCCGTCAGTGATTTTTTGGACATGAAATCGGCCGCCCACTGGCGCAGCCACACTGAGCGCCGAATAGCCACAAGCAGAGCCGAAGTCCTACCACACATCATCAAAGTATCATCCAAAGCGGTCAACACAAAGGATAGAAACAACTCACACCGTTTCAGGCTAAGGAACTCGTTACTACCAGGACGAAGCCCGGAAGAAGTCAACAGGTCCCTGACCACAGACCTGGTGGCCAACACCATTAGCTCCGAAGCGCACACAGGCCGGATGGCCGACCCAATGCTAGTAAAGCCATGAGAAGCCATCTGATCAATACGTTTATCCTCTCCATCTTTGAGAGTGGAACAATCAGGTCTGTTTAACACCGAGGAGTTAGACAACCCCAAAACCGGTGCATCCACCTCGGGGGGAGATGCCCAGCGCTTGATCGCCTCAGAAGGAAAGGGATATTTCCTATCCCACCCCTGAGGGATGCCAGGGAGCCGAGCCGGCCTATCCCATTCCTTGTCAATGATTCTATCAAAATGGCGTTGCGTAGGAAACACCAGGCGCGGCCTGGATACCTCAAACAATTCACCTTTCTGCTGTGACGCCTCCTCAGGAGGGGAAATATTCAGAACTTCCAGCATGAGAGACAGAGCGTGAGGAGAGTCCAAGGATCTCCCTAAATTCCCGTCCTCTAGCTGAGGACAATCAGACCAATCCAGATTGTCTCTGTCATCAAGATCATCCACCGGCGGAGCCGGCGACAAATGCTTTCTCTTAGACGGAGCCTTACGGGCGACCGAGCTAGAGAGCATTCTCTCAAGGCTAGCCAATCTGGCACACATCTCGGATTGCAGATCCCTGCCCATGACCACGTCACACGGGGCACGAGTCAAGGCGGGAGGGGGAGTTGAGGTAGCCGGCTGTGCTGACCCCGCCGCTAGGGGTTCGGACTGCCGCGTAATAGTTTGCTGTGCGCATGGTATACACAGTAAAACATCATCCCCAGTAATGGAAACCCCACACAACATACACTTTTTGGGATGCCCCGAAGGGGTCCCAGTATCCGGGGATGCCTCCATAAGGTGAATTTTGAGTGGTCGCTATGACTCAGGGAATTACGCCAGTTAGACAACCCGGGATGCCCCTTTAATGTCCCGAGTGGGAGGATTTTGGACAATAAAAAATGGACCCAGGGACCCAGGACTAGGAGAGACCCTCTAATTACTAATGCAGATCCACTGACAGTCCAAAGTCTGAAAAACAGAAAACAATCCCTAATCAACATGATTAGATAAGAACAGATGAATAAATGAAATAAATGAATAAAGGCCCACAGGGCCACTCACATATCCTTAAGGAGCGGGAGCGAAGTTACCTCACAACGATCGTGAGGTGAAAAGGAAGAGCAAGGAAGGGGCGTGGCCAGTGCGGACAGCGCGAGACCGCCGTCCCGCCCCCTTCCAGCATCCAGCACGGAGCGACAAGCCGAGGCGACGCGCCGAAAGCCCGGCCCCGCCCCCTCCCCGACGCGCCGAAAGCCCGGCCCCGCCCCCTCCCCGACGCAGATGCGGGAGGGAAAGAGCTCCCTCCTGTCAGATAAGAGACCGGCGCCACTGAAGCCCCGCGGCGCCGGTAATACAGAGCGGGTGAAAGCCGCATAAAGCGGCAAAGCACCAGCCCCACTCCCGAACGCTGAGGGGGGTACGAGTTAAGGAGGGCCGGCCGCGGCAGCGCGCCGAAGGCCGGCCCCGCCCCCAAGTATGAGGGGAAAAGAACTTCCCCTCACAATTCTGAGGTAAAAACCGGCGCCCCGGCTGCAATGGCGGCCGGGGCGCCGGCTATGTAAAAAACACACACTACACATCCACAGCCTTAATAAGGAAACAAAAGTATGCTGCCCTGTGAAAACAATGGCAAAATAAGGTGGAATAAACCTAACCCTAAGTAAGGACCCCCAGACCCCACTAAGTTAGGAGGGAAAAGTGAAGGGCCAACCAGGGAAAAATATTGAGGGACAGGGCATCCCAAACCGGGTTCACCTACCCGGTATGACCGCCTACCCTCTCTTTTAGGGTCTCACGGTGGAGCTCTGCTCCTGAGCACCAGAGGTGCCAATGTACCCTCGCTCGGGCCAGCAGCCAAGACTGTGGAGGCATGTAATCTGAGGTAAATTTTGGGACAAACAGGGGTCCGAGCGGAAATAAACCAAATAAGAGGCCGGGGGTTACCCCGGCTACCTGAAATCCCCCTGTGCAAGGAGGAGCCATCATCTTCTGACTTGCTCGCCGTCTGCAGAGATGGAAAACTGGGTAGTGAGTGGGAGGTCCCAGGTATTTATGGATCAGGGAGGGGCTTTCTTTTGCTATCATCTCTGCAGGAACGCCCTCTTCAGGACGATATTACCCACATGTTATGGATTCTTGAAGCGGGGTGTGTGACATACTAAGAATAATGTGTGCAATCTCTATCCAATAGTCAATGGAGAAAATATGGCAAGAGGAAAAGTGCAAAGTGGTAGCAATTTAATAATGAATAGCAAACACATCGCCTAAAAGTGGTGAGTCCCTGAGATATCCCCCATACAAAGAAGCCAAGAGATGGTTCCCCACGCGTTCCGTAGTCCGAACCCCGACTTTCTCAAGCTCCAATGATTCTTTATTAGTGGTGGTCTGCCAAACTTGTTTGCCTCGATCCACTGAGGACCCAAAAATATAAAATGTTTGACACTTAAGCAACCCTCTGGGTCCCCTTTTTAATTAGTTGTCTGCCTTTGCTCATTTTAAAACCTTGTTCTTGTTTCATAGATGAAGATGGCGTTGACGGAGATCATCCAGTTGGCTACACTGGATTCGGACCCCTGGATTCTCATGGTGGCAGACATCCTCAAATCCTTCCCAGACACAGGAGCACTAAATCTAGACCTAGAGGAGCAGAATCCCAATGTGCAGGATATTTTGGGAGAGCTCAGAGAAAAAGGTAAGCCTCCATTTTAGCTTTGCAGATTCTTCACCATTTTGATGAACTAACTTTGCTTACTTATTCTGTAGTGAGCGAATGCGAAGCCTCTGCTATGTTGCCTCTTGAGTGCCAGTATCTCAACAAGAATGCCCTGACCATGCTGGCCGGACCACTGACCCCCCCTGTTAAACATTTCCAGCTCAAGAGAAAACCAAAAAGTGCCACACTCAGAGCAGAACTTCTACAGAAGTGTAAGTTCGTCCCCTAATTATATATTTTATGCTGCGTTTTAACACTTTATTTCATTCAGGCACGTGTAGGTTCCCTCGGCTTATTACACTTGTCTAAACCCTCCTCTAGAGTTATAGAAGATCTGTCTGCTGCACACTGACCTCTGCAGAATGTGCAGTTTGGTTTGCTTTAACAGTACAAAATTTATTACTGGTCGCCATATTATGCCCCTAGCAATCTGTGCTAATAAGTAAATGTTTACCGGTACATATTGTCAGGATCTGGGGCCAACGGCAATGACTCTGAAAACAAAGTCCAACAGGCAAAATCTCTTAACTTCAGAGTATGCTGCAGCATACAATGCAGTACAGCAAGCGGTTTCCTCACCAACTTTAGCAATGTTCAGTATAGGATAATTACAGCATATTGCAAGTCCTTGATATCGCAGGTACTCTTTCGGGGCATACAAGTCCAGGCTATTAATCCACAGGTTCCAACAACCGATCGGATGCATTTCAGCACTGTCACTATTGGGAGCAGCAAGCACAGGCTCCTCATCCCAGCTTCTCCATCTCCACACTGGAAGCCTCAGCAACTCCTTCTAAAGGGCTTCCTTCCTTCAATTAGTCTCTTCACCTGGGAGTAGTGGAAAAACCCGTAGAGGTCCCGGGATGTGGATTGGAACTCTGATATCCCAGCATGGATCGTGCCTGCCTGGAAAACTCGTGGGAAATATAGACCCCATCCACCACTTTTTCATACACTTTACCACAATATTTAATAATTACAATAAATGATCCCCACCTTCCAAATCCATGTAACCAACCAATGCTAGGAAACGCCTTCAGTCAATAACTGCTGCTGCTCACAAATGGCAGCCTTTGCCAGTAATTGTTTAGGCAAGGGTTACATTTTACCTTGTCGCTCCCCTGCCTTTATCACTGCCAAGAGTTGTCTGGTTTTATTTTCTTAGAATCTCTACTTTCTGGGCTTTGTTTTGCAACCTTCTGGTGATCAGCTGCTTCTCGCTCGCTCGCTTTCTTTTGCTCGCTTTCTTTTGCTCGCTCGCTTTCTATTCCAAGTGTGTCATACACTCCGCTTCCATAATCATGACATCTGGGGTAGTCTCCAGTAGAGGGCGATCTTTAGCAGAGATGTATGCAAAAAAAAGCTAGACGACGAGCAAATCAGAAGATGAAGCCTTCTATTCCTTGCAGGTAAGCCATTTTTGTCCCTATTTCTGCCTGGACCTTTATTCACATGTCCCCTTATGAGCCTCCCAGCCTCGGCTGTAGGTCCTGGTTGAGGGTAGGCAACACCTTCCTAGGTGTTTTAAGGAGCATGACTCCTCTGTGAGACCCCATTACAAGGGGTAGGCGGTTTCCGGGTTGGTGATCCCGGTTTGGGATGCCCTGTCCCTTCAGCCTTCTCCGCTTCCTCTGTACTGGGTGGCGGGTCCCCTGCCTTCTGAGTCCCCTCCGTGTCCCTCTGGGGGGGGGGGGGGGTTCTGGCTTGTCCCTTACTGATTTTCAGTGTCTGGTGATTCACTATTGTGTGTGTGTATGTTTTTACATGTGGCTGATGTGCCTTGCCTGCTCCGTTGGCAGTTTTCATGAGGGGAGCTTCTCCCCCTCAGGCTGCGTTTGGGGGGGGGGCGGGCCCTCACGCGCCGCGGCCCGACCCTCCCCCTCCTTTTGGCGCCGTTGGGATTTGGAGTCCCAGCCCACGGCCTGGATCCGCATTTCTGGTCTGGCAGGGGGGGGGGGGGGGCTAGCGAGCGCACGTTCTGCGGTGGCCCACCCCCCCCCCCCCCTTCTTCCTCACTCTCTCCTGCGGTGCTGGACTCCGGTGGCCATCTTAGAAGTGCTGCTGCGGACCTGTGTGTTTTGTGAGTGCCCCGTGGGCCCCCTTTTTCTTAATCTTAGGCTGCCTCCCTCTCTGCAGGGGGGCTGCTTGGTTTCTCTTGATTGTATGCATTGATATATTATATCTCATTTTGTGTGCTTGTCTTATGGGCCTCCCTTATTGTGTCTTTCAGGAGGACTCCCCTGTTGCAATATTAGGGGGTTCTCCCGGTCCTAGGCCCTTAGCATTTTCCATTAAATCCTCCCACATGGACATTAAAGGGGCATCCCAGGGTTGCTTACCAGCTTAATTCCCTAGGGTCACTGCGACTACCCAAAAAATCACCATATGGAGGCTCCGCAGGATACCGGGCTGGGGCTTCCCTCGGGACAATCCCGGCCGTGTGTTGGTTGTGGGGTATCCCTTACGGGGGAGGATGTGCTCATTTGTATTCCTTGTGCACAAAAGGCCATAACGCGGCAGGCTGTTTCCCAGGCTTCTGGGTCAGCACCACCCGCTTCATCGCCTACACCACCCCGCCTGTTACGCACCCCAAGTGACGCTGTTACTAGTGGGGAGTCGCACTCTGATGTTTGTGCTCGCCTGGCCAGCATCGAGAGGATCCTTTCTGGCACTGTGGGCTGTAAGGCCCAGGCTAAGAACAGACACCTGTCGCCAGCAGGTCCGGCTTTGGAGTTTGATGATGATTGGTCTGAGTATTCCCCGCTAGAGGAGGGGGAACTGTTTGGAGAATCTGATACTGAGGGTGTGTTTTTTCGTGATAATGATGCTGGGCAGGCACTGGGGGATGCCTTTGACACCTCCAAGGTTCTGGTCCATTTCCTTGAGGTTTTGGACATTGCGCCGCCTGAGGCACCCCCTCTTAAAAAAAAAAAAAAAAAAAAAAAAAAGGGGGAAATCTTTGGGGCCGCCAGGCCTCGCTTGGAGTTCCCTACACAGGGTCATTTTGACGCTCTGATCCTTAGGGAGTGGGAAAAACAGAGTCGGCTTCCCGGAGCTCCGCAGGGTTGGGATAAAAAGTATCCCTTCTCGGTGGATGCGGTGAAGCGTTGGTCTTCCCCGCCCGAGGTCGATGTGCCTGTTTTGGGGTTGTCCAACACCTCTGTGCTCCATACCCCTGATGCCACTACCCTCAAGGATGGTGAGGATAAGCGCATTGATCAGTTGGCATGTTATGCCTTCGCTAGTGTGGGTTCAGCCTTACGGCCGGTGTGCACATCTGCATTTGCGGCGGTGGCTAACAGATCCCTGGTTAGGGTGTTCTTGAATGGTGCCCATTTTGACCCATCCAGCGCGGAGTTTGAACTTTGTACTTGCTGCTATGGAGGACACTATTGTCATGTGTAGCAGAACTTCGGCCTTATTGGTGGCCATACGTCGATCGGTCTGGCTTCGCCAGTGGGCGGCGGACATTGCGGCCAAGAAATCGCTCACCTCTCTTCCCTTCCTGGGCACTAAGCTGTTTGGAGATAAGTTGGATGCGGTGGCTAAGGGTGGTAAGCTACCTCAGCGTAGGAAACAGCGTCGTCCCTTTCGGGGGGTGAGCTCCTTCAATCCTTCCTTTCGGGGTGCCAGAGCCGTCAGAGGATTCGCCTACTCTCGTGTTAGAGGTTCCTCCTGGAGCAGGGGCAGAGGATGGGCCCGTCCAGCATCTGCTTGGAGTTCCAAGCCTAAGCCCCCCGCTAAACCCGCTCAGTTATGGGGGGGCGCCCTCACCCACTCGGGTGGGGGGACGACTGCGGCTCTTCTTCCAGGTCTGGGCACAGGTCGTCACAGACAAATGGATCCTGTAAGTTGGTTTCCTCCGGGTACAAACTGGAGTTCGAGTACTGGCCCCCTCCAAGATTTTTAAGGTCTCGGGTGCCCTCAGACCCTCAGGCTGCACAGGGGCTCCTGTTGGCGGTCCAAAGTCTTCTGGATATGGGAGTCATATGCCCGGTGCCTCCCTCGGAGAGAGGCAGGGGTTACTACTCCAGCCTCTTTACGGTCCCCAAAAAGGATGGTTCTGTCAGACCCATTCTGGACCTAAAAATTCTCAACAGGTTCATCAGAACCAGGAAGTTTCGCATGAAGACCCTGCGCTCTGCCATTCTTTCCCTTCGTCAAGGGGACTTTATGACGTCAATAGACATCAAGGATGCTTCCCTGCATGTTCCTATTTTTCCTGCGCACCAGAGATTCCTCAGGTTTGCGGTACAGGATCTTAATTTTCAGTTTGTGGCCCTACCATTCGGGCTGACCTCAGCTCCAAGGGTCTTCACCAAGGTTCTGGCTGGCATAATGGCTCTGTTCAGAGCCCAGGGCATTAGCATTGTGCTGTATCTGGACGACCTACTGATTCAGCCTCTTCCCTCTGGCAGGCGGAGATGGACACCAGGGCAGTGCTGTCTACTCTGGTAAGGTTTGGATGGGTGATCAACCACCCCGAATCCTCTGTCTCCTTCCAGGGGAGATTTCATTTCTGGGCATGACTCTGGATACCACTCAAGCCAGAGTGTTCCTTCCTCAGCCCAAGGTAAGGGCTGTTCAGGATCTGATTCGCCTTCTCCTGACCATTCGTTGCCCCTATCTCCGGCTGGGGATGAAACTGGTAGGTTTGATGGTGGCGTCCTTCGAAGCAGTACCCTTTGCTCAGTTCCACATGAGGTCGCTTCAGCTCCATCTGCTGAGGCATTGGGACAGATGTCCGCAGTCCTTGGATCAGTCCTTCAAGATGTCTCTCCAGGGTTCGCCAGTCACTTCAGTGGTGGATGGAGTTAAGCAATATGTTGAGGGGCAAATCCTTTCTTGTCCCTTGTTGGGAAACGGTGACCACGGATGCCAGCCTGTCTGGCTGGGGAGGTTTCTGGAAGAATCGTCAGTTCAGGGGGTTGTGGGGTCCTCAGGAGGCTCACACCCCCATCAATGTCCTAGAGCTCAGAGCCATCCAGCTAGTTCTGTCACGGCTGACTCCACACTTACAGGGCCTACCGGTTCAGGTTCGCTCGGACAACCGAACGGCGGTGGCCTACGTCAATCACCAAGGAGGGACTCGCAGCAGGAGTGCCCTCAGGGAGGTCTTTCTGATCCTTACTTGGGCGGAGAGCGACGTCCCTTGCATCTCAGCAGTTTACATTCCAGGAGTGGAGAACACGGAGGCGGATGCTCTGAGCAGGGGCTGCTCTTGCCGAGGAGAGTGCGCCCTCAACACCAGGGTGTTTCGCTCCCTGTGCCTTAGGTGGGGGACTCCGGATGTGGATCTCTTTGCCTCCAGGCACAATTGCAAACTTCCGTCCTTTGGGTCTCTCTCAGGATCCTCTGGCCCTGGCTTGGAAGGATCTGGGTTTCCTGTATCTGTTCCCACCCTTCTCCATGGTGGGAAAGGTGGTTTGCAAGCTGGCTCTGGAAGGGGCACCAGCAATTCTGGTGGTCCCAAGGTGGCCAAGACAGGTTTGGTTCGCAGACGTTGTAAGTCTAGCAGTAGATAATTACAGGCTGCCTCGGTTTCCGGACCTGATTTCTCAGGGTCATCTTCTTTACCCCAATTTACAAACGCTGACTTTGACGGCTTGGCTGCTGAAACCTTCATTCTGAAGGAAGAAGGTCTCTCTACGGCTGTCGTTCAGACCTTGATTAGAGCTAGGAAGAGGTCTTCCTCTGGTATTTACTATAGGACTTGGTGGTCCTACATTGACTGGTGTGAGGCCAGGGCCTTACATTGTAGGGTGTTCTCTATCCCTTGGATTTTGGAGTTTCTTCAACACGGGCTGGATCAAGGTTTTCAGCTTAGTACCTTGAAGTAGCAGGTACTTCTTCCAAAGGTCTTTTGCTTTGCACCCACTGGTCAGGACTTTTTTCCAGGGGGTTACTTATGTTAGGCCTCCTAGGAAGGCCTTGGTGCCTGTTTGGGATTTGAATCTGTTCTTTCAGCTCTACAGGGGCCTCCTTTTTGAGCCGCTTCAGGATATTGCTCTTTCTGTGCTCACTCAAAAGATTGCCTTTTTGGTGGCTATTACTTCTGTCCAGCGTGTCTCTGAGTTGGCGGCTTTGTCTATTCAGGCGCGTTTCAAACCAGATTTCCTTTCCTAAGGTTGTTTCTGTCTTCCACCTCAATCAGGATGATGTTCTTCCTTCTTTGTGTCCGAAGCCTAGCAATGACAAGGAGAGAGTTTTGCATTCTTTGGATGTGGTTCTGAGTGTGAAGTACTATTTGGTGGTTACTTCCCCCTTCCGCAAGACGGACGCTTTTTTCGTGGTGCCTTGTGGGCCCAGAAAGGGTTTGGCGCCGGCCAAATCTACCATTAGTAAATGGATTTGTCAGGCCATTGTTGGGGCCTATTCTGCTAAGGGGAGGACTCCCCCTTTTAGGATCACTGCGCATTCTACTCATGCTGTTGGGGCATCCTGGGCTTTTCAGCACCAGGCCTCTGTTGAACAAGTTTGTAAGGCTGCTACTTGGTCTTCCGTTCATACTTTTTCATTTTACAAGGTTGATGTGCGGGCTTCAGTGGATGCTGTTTTTGGCCGAAAGGTTCTGCAAGCTGCAGTGGTTTAAGTTGGTGCATTGTTTTTACTGTTTTTGGTTCCCACCCATGACGGACACTGCTATTGGTTGTCCCAGATGTCATGATTATGGAAGCGGAGTGTATGACACACTTGAAATACCATTTTGTGAGTACTCACCTTTTAAAATGGGTATTGTAAGTGTGTCATACACTCCGCTTCCCCCCACCCTTGTGGTATTCCGGATCCTTTATATGGTGAACCTTTGTTAATTTTGTAGTTATATGGGTTCTTCCTGGTCCTCTAACTGCTATCATACACTAGGGAATTGGTGGGAGGTCCCGGGTGTATATGGACTGGGAGGAGCTCCTTTTTTTTTTTGCATTCATCTCTAAAGATCGCCCTCTACTGGAGACTACCCCAGATGTCATGATTATGGAAGCGGAGTGTATGACACACTTACAATACCCATTTTAAAGGTGGGTACTCACAAAATGGTAATTTCGCTCGCTTTCTTTCGCACGCTCGCTCTCTTTCGCACGCTCGCTCTCTTGCTTTCTTTCTTGCGCGCTCTATTGCTCTTGTGCGCTCTCTTGCTCGCTCTTTCTCTCTCTCTCCCTGTGTTCCTTTCAGTGCAACCCCAGGCTGTTAGCATTTACAGCAAGCAAAGCATGAACAGGTGGCTGCTCCATGCTCACAGCCTGGGTTTCTCACTCCCCCCTGTTCCTTGCACCACCCTGCCGTATGCAAACACATGGCAGATTCCATGCTTAGGGACAAAGTACTGGAAGCAAAACAAGTTTCCTAGTCCATGCCCTTGTCTATCTCTCCATATAGATGGATAGAAGGACAGGGAGTTACGTGCATGTGGCTAATGCACTCGCATAAGCAGTGTGACCAGTGTCCTAAACGCTCTCTCAGCAAATCCGCTTTATCTCCCCACTTGCAGCCACCAAGATGGAGGAGGATCCTGTCCAAAGTAGGAACCAGAATCCCCCATGTACTGAAACCAGCTCTCAATACAGCCCCAGCACATTTTGTCCAATGTGGACATTAACCAAGGATGTGGAAAGTTTCATTTTATGATTGGACACACACTCTTCAAGAAATGCTTCTCCAATAGGTGTTAGCTTTTGGTCAAACGTGGAGGCTGATTCACTTCTAGCGCCACGTATTGCCAGATGAGCGTCCTGTATAGCGGCGCTTAGAGCAACTGCTAGTAGACCTTGTAAGCGGGTATTGGGTGCTGTAACCTAGCGTTGCGGTTGCTGTATTAACCTGGATGGCATTGATGAATGTGATTTGTGTTGGGCACTCTAAACGGCACAACGCTGCAGTGAGTGAGAGGTAGCGCCAGCTCAGTCCATCCGGCGCTAAACACCATGTTCAAGAAAAAGCTAAACACAGCGTTGGCGCTCAAAAGCTGAGAGCTGTAGCATAGAGCACCAGACACTGTGTGATCAAAGTCTGTTTTTGAACACACATCCACCTGTAACAAAGCGAAAACACATGGAATGACATTGTTTTAACACCGTGACAGTGACGCTTTAGTGCCAGACCTGTACATAAAATTCTGCATAAAAAAGTTTGCAGCCAGGAGAGGTCACACAATTTGAGCAAAAAAAAAAAAAAAAAAAAAAAAAAACATTATTGGCGCAAACACCATTTATACACAACTAATGAAATCCCATTGAAATGTATGAGAGAGCGCTACAGAGCGACAGGTACTACCTGGCTATACGCTGAGCTGCCTGTAATACATGTGACTCTACATGCCGCTGTTAGTCGCTCGCCAGATTCGCATCCCTCCCCATGGCAATTTAGATTTCTGCACATAAATTTTTTTTTTTTTATATTTAATTTTTTATATTTTATTTTATTTTTTATTATTTTTTTTAATATATATAAATATAAATATATATATATATTATATATTATATATTTTATTTTTACAAACCCTGCTGTGGTAAATTTTAAAAACAAAATGCTGGGTCATGGGTGTGCAGGTCGCCTGCAAACTGGAAGTGCTTCTGGGCTTTCTGGTTACTGTGCGTTGTCAGTTATATCAGTTGAATCCAGGCAGCAGCAAAGCTGAGATGCTGGCAGAGGAAGCTCCAAAATGGCCGCTACCTTTCTTTTCCAACGAGCCTAGACTGTTGATCCTATTTGTGTTTCGGTTGTTACCAGAATATAACCCTTGACTGTCACCTGCATTAAAATGTGAAATCTTGTATTTATTACACAGCTACAGAAGCGGCGCAGCAGCTGAAGAAAACGGCAGGGGTGCCGTTTCATGCAAAGGGGCGCGGCTTGGTTAAAAAACTGGATTCAACTAGTAAGTGTGACTTTGTGTTTAATGTAGACAGATGTGCCAGTCCTGGTCTGTGGGAATCCTAACCCCACTTACTTTATTTGGCCAGAGCGCTTACTGATGGCATGAGTGGGGTGAATATTATACCGTATACCTGACCTCTAGCAGAAGGAATCCCTGCTCCGCACCGTATGGGCAGCACTGTGTTAGCCAGGACCTCGGAGGAGAGAGATTTAGGGGTGCTGATTACTGATAGCTGCAAGATGAGTGGACAGTGTAGCCAGGCAGTGGGAAAAGCAAGCAGGATGCTCGGCTGCATAGCTCGAGGCATCACCAGTAGGAAGAGAGAGGTTGTGATGCCGCTGTATAGAGCCCTGGTGAGGCCATAGCTAGAATACTGTGTGCAGTTCTGGAGACCTTACCTGCAAAAAGACATTATTCAAATAGAACGGGTCCAAAGGCGGGCAACAAAGATGGTGGAAGGACTTAAACTTAAAACTGAGAGGCTTAAATAACTTAATTTGTACAGTCTAGAGGAATAAGGGAGAGAGCGGACATTATTTAATCCTTTCACATATATAAAAGGTCTCAATCAAGTTCAGGAGGGAAGTGTTTTTAAGAAGAAACTTAATGATAGAACAAGGGGGCCCAACCTGAAGCTAGTCGGGGGGAAGATCAGGAGCAATGTTAGAAAATATTATATTACAGAAAGAGTAGTAGATGCTTGGAACAAACTTCCAGCAGAGGTAGTTGAAAAATCAACAGTCACTGAATGTAAACATGTCTGGGATAAGCATACATCTATCCTAAGATAAAGAGAACATACAGTATACACATAAGGGCAGACTAGATGGAGCGTATGCTCTCTTTCTGTGTGCCCCTCCTCCTTTCTGTGTGCCCCTCCTCCTTTCTGTGTGCCCCTCCTCATTTCTGTGTGCCCCTCCTCCTTTCTGTGTGCCCCTCCTCCTTTCTGTGTGCCCCTCCTTCGTCTGTGTTTCAAATGCACCAATATTAAAGTCGTATCCTTTCTTACAGCTCCTCTCAAAGGTATACCAAAACAGGCACCATTTAGAAGTCCCACCACTCCCACTGTCTTTAGCCCAACTGCCAACAGAACACCTATTGCACCTTCCAGGGCTCCGCTCCACAGAGAGAGGGGAGTGAAGGTAGGTGAATGTGGACGAGGTCTATAATACAAATGTTACCTATAAAAAAAAAAAAAAAAAAATGCTGATTGTGCTGTTTGGTGGCTTTTTTATAATAGTGCCCTTCATTAGAAAAAAACGTATACGCCAAATAGACTGGGGATGATCTCTCTGGTTTATACCTCTCTTAAAGTGGACCAACACCCAGGGGGGATCGGCCCGGGAATCTATAAGATTCCCAGACCGATCAGATCCCTCCCCGCGGGGCATCCGAAATCGGGATGTCCCGCGGGGAGGAACCCCCCAGGAGGCCCACAATCCTTACCTTACCGGCGATCCAACGGCGCGAGACGCGGCCGCGTCTCTCGCTTCCCTCTAGCAGGGCGCGCTCCCGCGCAGGGCGTTTTGTGAATGGCCGGTGCAGGCACGCTCCCTGTTAGAGGGAAGCGAGAGACGCAGCCAATGACAGCGCTCTGGTATGCGCGTCCAAGCGGCTTTGGACGCGCATACCAGAGCGGCTCTGAGCGCTGTCATTGGCCGGACGAGGTCACGTGGGAGCGGGGAGAGGTGAGTTTTTGCGGCGATCGGGGGGGGGTTTTCACACAGCGGGGTGCCCCACCTAAGTGGACCAACACCCAGGATAGTCAAAATCCTGGGTGTTGGTCCACTTTAATGACTTCCCGAGGCACTTGAAGCATAAGTATATCCGGGACTGGGAGAGGCACCTTGGGTGGGTTGGGGATCAGGTGGACTGGCCTGGCGTTTGGAGATCAACATGGGGCTGCTCGATTATTTCCCTTACAGTAGAGTCAGCATATAAAGTATTACTCCGCTGGTACTTGTTACCAGACAGAATTAACAAGATCTATCCAAAATACCCGGGGCATTGCTTCAGTGGGTGCTCTATGAGAGGAGACTTGTCCAATGGTGGTGCGGCTATGGCAGCAGGTCTTTAGGATGGTTGGAAGGATCCTGGATCCTGGGAATAACACCAAAACGAGACCCATGGGTGGCGCTATTACGCCACAAAGCACCTGAACTTAACCATATGCAAAACAAACTATTCTAAGTGTGCCATACACTCCACTTCGATCTTCATGACATGTGGGTAATCTCCAATAGACTGGTAACTGTAACTTGTGCAGAGATGAATATGCAAAAAAGAGAGCCCCTCCCGGTCCATATATACCTGGGACCTCCCACCAATTTCCCAGTTCCTTCTCTGCAGGGAAGGCGACAAGACAGAAGATGAAGACTTCTTTACTTACAGGTAAGCCGGGCCCGCGCCCGGCCGTTTATTGTCCCTATTGCTGCCAGGACCCTTTCTAAATTGTCCCTATCTGAGCCTCCCAGCTTAGGCTGCGGGTCCTGGTGAGGGTAGGAGCACCCTATGGGTGCGGAAGGAGCATTGCTCCACCATGAGATCTCATTATGGGGTAGGCGGTTACCCAGGTTTTGGTGATCCTGGTGTGGGATGCCCTGTCCCTACATGCCTGTGGCCCTATTCGGGCCGGGACCCCCCTTCCGGGTCCCTTACTTCCCTCTGGGGGGGGGGGGGGGCTGCCGGGCCGTCATCCTATGTATGTATGTGTATATGTATATATGTGCATGTGTGTTGGTGTTACCACTGTAAGTTGTGTGTGTGTTGTTGGTGTGGATCACCTGGAAGTTATTCCATGATGAATTGGTGCTGTTGCTTGGCCTAGCCTGCTGTGGTTTATCCTGTCAGCCTAGGGAGCTTCTCTCCCTCAGGCTGTGTTTAGATAAGGGGGTGGGGCCAGGCGCTCGGTGCGGTAGCCCCGCCCCCTCGTTCGACGCGTTTTCTGAAGGGCCTCCCTGGCCAGATCAGCGCTGCTGGGAGGAGGGTGGGGCCTGGAAAAGCGCGCCTTCGGCGCTGGCCCGCCCCCATTCTCTTCCTGCTTCTTCCTGATCACCTCAGAGACGGGGGCCATCTTGCAGCATTTCTGCTGCTGTCGTTTCTGGGGGACGGTAAGGGCCTGGTGGCCACTTCATTAGTTATTTGGGGCTCACTCTCTGGTGGGGGGGGCTTATGCTTTTTTTTTTTCTTTGTCATTTTGGTATATATATTATATTATATTATGAATGATGTTACGCTGTATAGTAACTGATATGCCTTATTGTGTGTTGCAGATTGCTTCATAATAGTGCATATTAAGGGGTTCCTCCTGGTCCTGGGGTCCCTAGTGTTAAATTGATCACCTTAAATCCTCCCACCGGGACTTTTAAGGGGCATCCCGGGTTGCTTAGGCATAATTCCCTGCGGTCTTGCGATCACAAAAATCACCTTATGGAGACTCCGCAGGATACTGGGCTCGGGCTCCCTCTGGGACAATCCGGGCCATGTGTGGGGTATCCCTTACGGGGGAGAAAGTGCTGATTTGTATACCATGTGCACAAAAGGCCATAACGCGGCAGTCCGGTACCCAGCCTTCTGGGTCGGCTCCTCCCGCTTCATCGCCTTCCCCTCCCCGCCTTATCCGTACCCCAAGTGTCATTGGTGCCAGCGGGGAGTCGCACTCTGTTTGTGCTAGGTTGGTCAGCATCGAGAAATTTATTGTTAGCACGGTGGGCAAGAAGGCCCAGGCTAAAATAGACATTTGTCGTTGGCCCAGCCCTTGTGGGATGTTGACGATGATTCCATTGATTTGTCGGATTATTCCCCTTTACAGGAGGGGGAATTGTATGAGGAAAAGGAGACTATGTACAGTCTGGTGATGCTGATGTCGGGCAGGTGCTGTGGGATGCCGTTGACACGGCCACTGTTCTGTCACATCTATTGGAGGTGTTGGATATTTACCCGCCTGAGGCGCCTCCTCTCAAGAAGGGGGAATTTTTGGGGGCCCACAAGCCCCGCCGGGAATTCCCTACCCAGGGTCATTTTGATGCGCTGATCCTGAAAGAATGGGAGAGGCCCAGTCGGCTTCCTGGTGCGCCTCAGGGATGGGATAAGAAGCTATGGTCTTCTCCTCCCGAGGTTGATGCGCCAGTTTTGGGTTTGACTAACTCTTCTGTGCTGAACACCCCTGACTCCACTTCCCTTAAGGATGGCGAGGACAAGCGCCTTGATCAGATGGCGTGTCACGCATTTGCCAGCGTGGGCTCAGCCCTGCGGCCTGTGCATCTGCCCTAGTGTCGCTTGCTACCAGGTCTCTTATCAGGGACTGGTTGAATGACGCTCAGTTTGATCCGGCTAGCAATGAGTTCGCTACCCTTAAGAGATGTGAATTGTTCATGGGTTTTGTCTTGGCTGCTATGGAAGATTCTATTGTCATGTGTAGCAGGACTTCAGCCCAGATTGGTCTGGCTTTGACAGTGGACGGCGGATTTTGGGGCCAAGAAGTCGCTTACAGCTCTTCCCTTCCTGGGTGCGCGGCTGTTTGGAGATAAATTGGATGCTGTTGCTAAGGGAAGTAAGTTACCTCAGCGGAGGAAACGGCGGCGTCTCTTTCGGGGGGCTGGCTCGTTCACTCCTTCCTTTCGAGGGGCCAGAGCGGCTACAGGTTTGGCCTCCTCGGGTGGCAGGGGCTCGTCCTGGAACAGAGGCAGAGGTCGGGCACGTCCCGCGGCTGCCTCGGGCTCCAAGTCCAAGCCCGCCGTTAAACCGGCTCAGCAATGAAGGGGCGCCCTCACCCGCACGGGTGGGGGGGCGGCTGCGGCTCTTCTTCCAGGTCTGGGCCAGGGAGGTCACAGACAATTGGATTTTGGAAGTGGTCTCCTCGGGTACAAACTGGAGTTCGAGTTCTGGCCGCCTCCAAGATTCTCTCGGGTGCCCTCGGACCCTCAGGCTGCACAGGGGCTCCTGTTAGCAGTAAAAAACCTTCTGGACATGGGAGTTATTTGCCCGGTGCCTCAGTTGGAGAGAGGCAGGGGTTACTACTCCAACCTTTTCACGGTTCCCAAAAAGGAGGGTTCAGTGAGACCCATTCTAGATCTCAAGGTTCTCAACAGGTTTATCAGAGCCAAAAAGTTCCGCATGGAGACTCTCGGCTATCAATTCCTTTCGCCAAGGGGATTTTATGACATCCATAGACATCAAGGATGCATATCTGCATGTTCCGATTTTTCTGGCGCATCAGAGATTTCCTCCGGTTTGCGGTGAAGGATCAACATTTTCAGTTTGTAGCCCTTCCCTTCGGACTGACCTCGGTGCCGAGGGTCTTCACCAAGGTCTTGATGGGAATAATGGCTCTGCTCAGAGCTCAGGGCATTCGCATTGTGCCTTATCTGGATGACCTGTTGATCTCAGCTTCTTCCCTCCGTCAGGCGGAGCTGGACACCCACCAGGTGGTGTCGACTCTGGAGAGGCTCGGGTGGGTGTTCAACCGCCCCAAGTCTTCTCTCTCTCCGTCACAAGTGATTTCATTTCTGGGCATGAATCTAGATACCATTCAGGCCAGAGTGTTTTTGCCACAGACCAAGGTGCAGGGGGTTCAGGATCTGATCAGCCTTCTTTGGGCCAGTCCTTGTCCCTCTATCCGACAGGGGATGAAACTGGTGGGCTTGATGGTGTCCTCCTTCGAGGCGGTACCGTTTCACATGAGATCTCTTCAACTTCACCTATTGACGCATTGGGACAGGTGTCCGCAGTCATTGGATCAATCTTTCAGGATGTCTCCCAGGGTTCGGCAGTCCCTTCGGTGGTGGCTGGAGTCGAGCAACCTGTTGAAGGGCAGATCCTTTCTGGTCCCTTGTTGGGAGACGGTTACCACGGATGCCAGCCTGTCGGGCTGGGGAGGTTATTGGAACAGTCATCAGTTCAGCGGGGTGTGGGGTCCTCCGGAGGCTCACACCCCCATCAATGTCTTGGAGCTCAGAGCCATCCGACTGGTTCTGGCACGGCTAACCTCACATTTACAGGGTCTACCGGTTCAGGTTCGTTCAGACAACCGAACGGCCGTAGCTTACATCCATCACCAAGGAGGGACTCGCAGCAGGAGTGCCCTCAGGGAAGTCTCTCTGATCCTGCACTGGGCGGAGAGCAATGATCCTACATTCTGGGAGTGGAGAACACAAGAGGCGGATTCCCTGAGCAGGGGATCCTCTCGCCAAGGAGAGTGGTCTCTCAACTGGATCTTTGCCGCAAGTGGGGGACTCCGGAGGTGGATCTCTTTGCCTCGAGGCACAATCACAAACTTCTGGCCTTTGTGTCTTTCTTAGCATCCTCTATCTCTGGCAGTGGATGCTTTGTCCCTTGCTTGGAAGGATCTGGGTTTTCTTTACCTGTTTCCGCCCGTCTCCATGCCGGGCAAGGTAGTTCGCAAACTGGTTCTAGAAGGAGCGCCAGCAATTCTTGTGGCTCCAAGGTGGCCAAGAAGAGTTTGGTACACAGACGTTGTAAGGCTGGCTGTAGATCAGTACCGGCTTCCCATGTTGCCGGATCTGTTATCTCAGGGTCTACTACTTTACCCCAATTTGAAAACGCTGGCTTTGACGGCTTTGCTGCTGAAACCTTCATTCTGAAGGAGGAAGGTTTGTCTGTGGCCGTTGTTCAGACCTTGATTAGTGCTAGGAAGCGGTCCTCTTCTGGCATTTACTATAGGACTTGGAGGTCCTATATTGATTGTTGTGAGGCTAGGGCCTTGCCTTGTAGGTTTTTTCGATTCCTAGGATTTTGGAGTTTCTTCAGCATAATCTGGATCTTGGGTTCCAGCTTAGTACTTTGAAAGGACAGGTTTCTGCTCTGTCGGTTTTCTTCCAGAGGTCTTTTGCCTTACACCCGCTGGTTAAGACCTTTTTCCAAGGGGTCGCGCATGTGCGGCCCCCTCGGAAGGCTGTGGTTCCGGTTTGGGATTTGAGTTTGGTTCTTTCGGCTCCTTTTGAGCCGCTACAGGATATTGCTCTTTCGGGTTCTCACTCAGAAGGTTGCTTTCTTGGTGGCTATTACCTCTGTTCGGCGTGTCTCGGAGTTGGCGGCTCTGTCGATTCAGGCCCCTTACTTTGAGAGACACCAGGATAAGGTGGTCTTTCGTTTTAAGCCAGATTTCCTTCCTAAGGTGGTGTCTGCTTTCCACCTCAATCAGGATATTGTTCTCCCTTCCTTGTGTCCTAAGCCTAACAATGACAAGGAGAGGGTTCTGCACAATTTGGATGTTCGCTGTGTGAAGTACTATTTGGTGACTACTTCTTCCTTCCGCAAGACGGACGCTTTTTTCGTGGTGCCCTGCCTCTACGATTAGCAAATGGATTCGTCAGGCCATTGTTGGGGCCTATTCTGCTAAGGGGAGGACTCCTCCTTTTAGGGTCACTGCGCATTCTACTCGTGCTGTTGGTGCATCCTGGGCTTTTCAGCACCAGGCTTCTGTTGAACAAGTTTGTAAGGCTGCTACTTGGTCTTCCGTTCATACTTTTTCCAAGTTTTACAAGGTTGATGTGCGGGCTTCAGCGGATGCTGTTTTTGCCCGCAAGGTTCTGCAAGCTGCAGTGGTTTGAGTTGGTACATTCTTTACTGTTTCTGGTTCCCACCCATGACGGACACTGCTATTGGATGTCCCACATGTCATGAAGATCGAAGTGAGTGTATGGCACACTTAGAATAATACCGTTTTGTGAGTACTCGCCTGTAAAACGGGTATTATGAGTGTGCTATACACTCCACTTCGCCCCACCCCTTTTTTTTCAGGTATTCTTATATGGTGAACCATTGGATTTGATTGTTAAGGTTATAATTGGTTCTTCCTGGTCCCCTTACTGCTTTTTTACACTGGGAAATTGGTGGGAAGTCCCAGGTATATATGGACCGGGAGGGGCTTTCTTTTTTTGCATATTCATCTCTGCAGAAGTTCGCCCTCTACTGGAGATTACCCACATGTCATGAAGATCGAAGTGGAGTGTATGGCACACTCATAATACCCGTTTTACAGGTGAGTACTCACAAAAAGGTATTTTTCGCATTCATTATGATGGCTACTAAACGGACAATAGCAAAGGCCTGGGAACAGCAGCTAGTCTTTTTATTTCAGAAGTTAAAGCCAGAATAAATGGATTTATAAATGAAATGCTCACCAGCATACTAAATGATAGACATTACTTAAGAATTTGGGAGACTTGGGTCCAATACGCTGCCCCAAACCTTTCGACAATAGCACTAAACAATGAAACAAGGGCCGGGCAGGAGCAGACCGGGGACCACCCCGTACCACTCTAATTTGAACCCTTCTAGAACCGCACTTCTTTGGTCTTAATCCTGTTACCTGAATAAACCAAACTGGCTTCTATGGCTGGATTGGAGCAAGGAGAAAGGCTCTTCCTGGGCTTATTACCCCCCATACCCAGCATGCTCATTATTATAATACTTCAATGAAGCCAGTAACGATGCTGTATACATTTTGCTATTAACAATATTTAATATGTATGTAATGTTACAAACTGCTTCCTTGTACCACAATATTGTCTTGTCGTGGAAAAAAAAAATCGATAAAACAATTGATAAAGAAAAAAAACCTATACATATAAACCAGACCTCTGGCCAAAAAGATTGGAAGGGCACGTGTCTTGTGGTCACAGTGCTTCTCAGATTCAAAGCGGGGAGAAAAAAACTCTGCATGGCTGGCCCGGGAATTTAAAAGATCCCCCCGCCTGCCGCTGGCCAATGCCCCAACCCCAAGGAGTCCTGATTATTCTAAGTATGTCACACACCCCGCTTCAAGATATCCATAACATGTGGGTAATACCGACCTGAAGAGGGCGTTCCTGCAGAGATTATAGCAAAAAGAAAGCCCCTCCCTGATCCATAAATACCTGGGACCTCCCACTCATCACCCAGTTTTCCATCTCTGCAGACGGCGAGCAAGTCAGAAGATGATGGCTCCTCCTTGCACAGGGGGATTTAAGGTAGCCGGGATGATTCTCGGCCTGCTACTTATTTATTTCCGTTTGGACCCTTTTTTCCTAGAATACATATGCCTCCCAGCTGTGGCTGTGGGTCCAGGCGAGGGTATATCAGCACCTCAGGTGCTCAGGAGCAACGCTCCACCGTGAGACCCTATACAAGAGGGTAGGCGGTTACACCGGGTTGGTGACCCCGGTTTGGGATGCCCTGTCCCTTAGTTTTAACCTTTGAATGGCCCTCCCAGGATCCCTTTTCCACAGTGGGGATGGGGGGTGTGGGTCCCCTCTTTACTATTCTCTTTAGCACGTTCTTAACCTTTTCTGTCTTTTACTAAGGTTATTGTGTGTGTGTCACTTTAACTGTCATTAATTCAGCGCCGCGGCCGTTCTTGAGGAGGCCTCTGTGCGGTGCTGGGCCTGTCTCCTTTTTTTCATAATGGCGGAGGTAGTTACCTCACGCACTGTATGGATGCCATGTAGTGGGGGGGGGGGGGGGGGGCGTCCCTCCTTGTATTGTGTGCTGCGGTGCTTAGGTGCAGGATGACATGTTTACTGTTTTTACTTCAATGGCCGAGCGCCGCGGCCGCACATACGCTGCGGCGCCGGCCGGTTTTGGCGCTTCTTTTCTGAGGGGACATTCTCCTCACGATTGTCCTCCTGGGGGCGGGGCCGGTTTTGCGGCGCGTCACCGCTGCCCGCCCCCATCTATCCCTGGCGCCGCTGAGGAGCTATTGCCTTGCATAGGAGGGGGGGGCGGAGCTTGGCGTCCCGCGCGTCCCGCGCTGACCACGCCCCCTTCTCCTCTTCTTGTCAGAAAAGCCTCTTCCTCACGGTCTGGTCGCCATTGCAAGCTCCCGCGGTACTGTGAGTGGCCTGTGGCCCCCCCCCCCTCTTCCCCATCCTGCGTTGTTTGCATGTGTCTTTTGTTTCCTATCGCCTCATAAGCTCTTTCTGTGTCTTTCAGGCGGAGGTTTATCAGGAGGATCTCCAGTAGCATTTAGGGGGTCTCTCCCGATCCTAGATCCCTGAGTTCATTTTATTGCTCATAAATCCTCCCACTCGGGACATTAAAGGGGCATCCCGGGTTGTCTAGTGGCGTAATTCCCTGGGTCATAGCGACTATTAAAAGTTCACCTTATGGAGGCATCCCCGGATACTGGGCTCGGGGCCCCTTCGGGGCATCCCCGGAAGTGTATGTTGTGTGGGGTATCCATTACTGGGGACGATGTACTTCTGTGTATACCATGTGCACAGCAAACTATTACGTGGCAGTCCGAACCCCAGGCGTCTGGGTCAGCACCGTCGGTCGCTTCATCTCCCCCTCCCACCTTGACACGCACCCCGTGTGACGTCGTCATGGGCAGGGAGCTGCAATCTGAGATGTGCGCCAGATTGGCTAACCTTGAAAAAATTATCTCCAGCTCGGTCGCCCGTAAGGCTCCGACTAAGAGAAAGCATTTGTCGCCGGCTCCGCCGGTGGAGGACCATGATAACGTTAATAATCTGGATTGGTCTGATTATTCGCCGCTAGAGGAAGGGGAGGTTTATGAGGATTCAGATATTTCGGACGATGAGCAGTCTTTTGGCGCTGATGCCGAGCTTGTTGACTTGGGGAGATCCTCGGATACTCCTCACGCTCTGGCTCTGATGTTGGAGGTTCTGAATATTTCCCCTCCCGAGGAGGCGTCACAGCAGAAGGCTGAATTGTTTGAGGAATCCAGGCCGCGCTTGGAATTTCCGACACAAAGGCATTTTGACAAAATTATTGCTAAGGAATGGGACAGGCCGGCTCGGCTCCCTGGCATCCCTCAGGGGTGGGATAAGAAATATCCCTTCCCTTCGGAGGCGGTTAAGCGCTGGGCATCTCCCCCCGAGGTGGATGCACCGGTTTTGGGGTTGTCCAACTCCTCGGTTTTAAATAGACCTGATTGTTCCACCCCCAAGGATGGAGAGGATAAACGTATTGACCAGATGGCTTGTCATGGTTTTGCTAGCGTTGGGTCAGCCATGCGGCCTGTTTGCGCTTCGGCGCTAATGGTGTTGGCTGCCAGGTCTGTGGTCAGGGACCTGCTGACTTCTTCCGGGCTTCGTCCTGGTAGTGCCGAGTTCCTTAGCCTTAAACGGTGTGAGTTGTTTTTATCTTTTGTGTTAACAGCCTTGGATGACACGTTGATGATGTGTGGTAGGACATCGGCGCTGCTGGTGACTATTCGGCGGTCGGTGTGGCTGCGCCAGTGGGCGGCCGATTTTATGTCCAAGAAGTCACTGACGGCTCTACCTTTTGTTGGCTTACGGCTCTTTGGAGAGACATTGGACTCTGTCACCAAGGGTGGTAGGTTACCTCAGCGCAAGAAACAACGCCGTCCCTTTCGGGGGGCGCCTTCTTTTACCCCCTCCTTTCGTGGGGCCAGATCTGGCAGGGGATTTGCATTCCCCTCTTCCAGAGGAGATTCTGGGAGCAGGGGCAGAGGACGTGCCCGTCCAGGATACAGTTGGGGCTCTAAGCCCAAGCCGGCTACTAAGCCGGCTCAGCAATGAGGGGGCGCCCTCACCCATGCGGGTGGAGGGACGGCTGCGACACTTCTCCCAGATCTGGGATCAAGAGGTCTCGGACAGATGGATCCGGGAAGTGGTGTCTTCCGGTTACAAGCTGGAGTTCGAGCTCCGCCCCCCTTCCAGATTTTTCAGGTCTCGGATGCCTTCGGAGCCTCTGGTGGCAGTAGAGAATCTTCTGGACATGGCTGTCATTTGCCCAGTGCCCCCCTCGGATCAGGGCAGGGGTTTTTATTCCAATCTGTTCACGGTACCCAAGAAGGACGGATCGGTCCGACCCATCTTGGATCTGAAGTTTCTCAACAGGTTCATCCGGCCGCGGAAATTCCGCATGGAAACGCTGCGTTCGGCCATTCACTCTCTTCGTCAGGGAGACTTTCTGAAGTCCATAGACATCAAGGATGCTTATCTACACGTTCCGATTTTTCCAGCACACCAGAGGTTTCTCAGGTTCGTGGTGGAGGATCGGCATTTTCAGTTTGTGGCACTCCCTTTCGGTCTCACCTCGGCTCCTCGGGTGTTCACCAAGGTGCTAGCGGGGGTGATAGCTCTGCTCAGGGTTCAGGGTATCCGCATTGTGCCCTATTTGGACGATCTTCTGATCATGGCCTCTTCTTTCAACCAAGCGGAGTTGGACACCAGAGTGGTGGTGTCCACTCTGGAGAGGTTCGGTTGGGTGGTCAACCGCCCCAAGTCTTCTCTTTCTCCGTCCAGAGTAGTGACCTTTCTGGGAATGTCTCTGGACACTTCGCAGGCCAGGGTGTTTCTGCCCCAGGCCAAGATTCTTTTGATTCAGGAGTTAGTTCGGCTTCTCTTGTCGGCCCCTCGTCCGGCCATCCGTCTAGGGATGAGGCTGGTGGGGTTAATGGTGGCCTCATTCGAGGCGGTTCCCTTTGCGCAGTTTCATACAAGGACGCTTCAGCTTCATCTGTTGAAGGTTTGGGACAAGTCTCCTCTATCGTTGGATCAGTCCTTCCTGATGACTCCCCGAGTTCGTCGATCCCTGCAATGGTGGCTGGGGTCAGTCAATCTGTTGAAGGGCAGATCTTTTCTGGCTCCGTGTTGGGAAACAGTCACCACGGATGCCAGTCTGTCAGGTTGGGGGGGGGTGTTTGGAAGGACCTCCGGTTTCAGGGTCTGTGGGGCCCGCAGGAGGCTCACGAGCCCATCAATGTTCTGGAGTTGAGAGCCATCAGGTTGGTTCTGTTTTGCTTGACTCATCAGTTGCGGGGCCTGCCAGTTCAGGTCCGGTCGGACAACCGGACGGCGGTTGCTTACATCAATCACCAGGGGGGGACTCGCAGCAGGAGTGCCCTCAGGGAAGTGTCTTTGATTCTGGACTGGGCGGAGAGCCACGTCCCGTGTATCTCAGCAGTCTACATTCCGGGAGTGGAAAACACGGAGGCGGACTCTCTGAGCAGGGCCTCCTCTCGTCTCGGGGAGTGGTCTCTCAGTCCCAAGGTGTTTCGTTCGATTTGTCTCAGGTGGGGATTCCCGGCGGTGGACCTCTTTGCCTCTTGTCACAATCACAAGCTTCCGGTCTTTGTGTCTCTCTCGCAGGATCCACTGGCTCTGGCAGTGGATGCCATGTCTCTGAACTGGAGGGATCTGGGGTTTCTTTACCTGTTCCCTCCGTTTCCAATGGTAGCCAGAGTGGTGCGCAAGCTGGCCCTGGAGGGCACGTCGGCGATTCTGGTGGCACCAAGGTGGCCAAGGCAGGTTTGGTTCGCAGATCTGGTAAGACTTGCAGAGGATCAGTTCGTTCTGCCTCTACTGCCGGACCTGCTCACCCAGGGTCGGCTACTCTATCCCAATTTACCTTCGCTGGCTTTGACGGCGTGGCTGCTGAAACCGCCATCTTGAGGAAGGGCTTTCTGACGCGGTGATTCAGACTCTTATTAGCGCCAGGAAGCGCTCTTCCTCTACTGTTTATTATAGGACTTGGAGGTCCTAATATTGACTGGTGTGAAAGTAGGTCTTTCTCTTGTCGGGAATTCTCCATTTCCAGAATCCTGGAGTTTCTTCAACATGGTCTGGATCTGGGGCTTCAACTTAGTACCTTGAAGGGGCAGGTTTCTGCCCTGGCGGTGTTCTTTCAAAGGTCCTTTGCACTTCATCCCTTAGTCAAGACCTTTTTCCAAGGAGTTACGCATGTACGGCCTCCTAGGAAGCCCTTTGTTCCAGTTTGGGATTTGAACCTGGTTCTTTCGGCTCTTCAGGGTCCTCCGTTTGAGCCCTTGAATGAGGTTGCTTTGTCTTCGCTTACTCAAAAGGTGGCCTTTGCCTTTCATCTGAATCAGGACATTGTTCTGCCTTCTCTTTGTCCTAATCCCAGCAACGACAAGGAAAGGGCGCTGCATTCCTTGGATGTAGTTCGTGTTGTGAAATATTATCTGGTGGTTACGTCTTCCTTTCGTAAGACTGATGCTTTTTTTGTGGTGCCCTTTGGGCCTAGGAAAGGTTTGGCTCCTGCCAAATCTTCCATTAGTAAATGGATTCGTCAGGCCATCATTGGGGCCTATTCTGCCAAGGGGAGGAACCCCCCTTTTCGTGTCACTGCTCATTCTACTCGTGCGGTTGGGGCGTCCTGGGCTTTTCAGCACCAGGCCTCTGTTGAACAAGTTTGCAAGGCCGCTACTTGGTCCTCTGTTCACACGTTTTCCAAGTTTTACAAGGTTGATGTTCGGGCCTCAGCGGATGCTGTTTTTGGCCGCAAAGTTCTGCAAGCTGTTGTGGTTTAAGTTGTACTTTGTTGCCTTGTTTTGGATCCCCGCCCTTTTTTATGGACACTGCTATTGGATGTCCCACATGTTATGGATATCTTGAAGCGGGGTGTGTGACATACTTAGAATAATACCATTTTGTGAAATACTCACCTGTAAAATGGGTATTATAAGTATGTCACACACCCCGCTTCACCCGCCCTTCTTGTATTCTGGATCCTTTATATCGTGAACTTTGCGTTGTTTTGACTTATATTTGCCTCTTCCTGGTCCCTTACCTTACTGCTTCTTTATACTGGGTGATGCGTGGGAGGTCCCAGGTATTTATGGATCAGGGAGGGGCTTTCTTTTTGCTATCATCTCTGCAGGAACGCCCTCTTCAGGTCGGTATTACCCACATGATCTTGAAGCGGGGTGTGTGACATACTTATAATACCCATTTTACAGGTGAGTATTTCACAAAATGGCATTTTTACACTGGGGGGCAAGAGTGGCTGCATTCCCATGATCCTCGGTGCTGTGCGCATGGTGAGGGTGTGACTGCTCTCACTCCCCACTGAGAGCCATGAGAGCCTTTTGCCAAAGGGTGTGAACATGGCAAAGGGCTCTGATTAAACCAGAGCCTGCGCATGTGCCATTGGACCAAAGAGGGTTTAGCTTTCCGGGGGGGGGGGGGGGGGGGGGAGAAATCCTGGGTTTTGTTCTGCTTTAAACCTGCCAATTGAAGACAATGAGCAGAGTTGTGTGATTTTGTGTGCTAATATCTAATTTTGTGGGTCTTTTATTTTATTCAAACCTTACAAGGGTCCTTTAGGCCTTACTTGGGCTGCTTATAGCAGATACAAATTGTGCATCGGAAACTGACAAAGCCATTTTCCTACAGTTCTTGTCTATTAAGGAACTGGATGCGGTGGGAGCAGGACGAGAGGCCAAGAGGAGGAGAAAGACTGTTGGTAAGTACCAGTTATTTTATCCTACCTCTGAGTCAACTGACCCCATCGTGCAAAACTCCTTGGCCCTATTTGACATTTAGGCCTCGATTCAATAAAGGTAGAAAAAAATTCTCATGGTAGTAAAAGATTCAATTCATGAGAAAAAAGCCTGAGAATGTCACTGTTACTGAATCACCAGATAAGAAAACAATGAAAGTCAAAGGCACTTTTTTACTTCTAAGAAAACTGTAGTAAAAGCTCCCATTGACTTTCGTTGTCTTTTTATCTGGTGATTCAGTAACAGTGGCATTCTCAGGCTTTTTTCTCATGAATTGAATTTTTTTACTACCATGACATTCTATTTTTTATTGAATCGAGGCCAAACTATCTGAAGTATGAAACCTGTTATCAAATAGTTGTACTATTTCTCTTTCAAAAGGGGGGATCCCTCCCCAAATACATACCTTCCATTCTGCACCTGTGAAGAGTTTGTATAACTTAAGCAGCCAATGGGCTGTCCCCACCATATTCATTTTGTAATGAGCAGGGAACAAGTGTGCAAATAGGTGCTTGTGACACCAGATATATTCCAGATATTGGCCTATGTAATCGGTAAGGGCTGCCCTGTACATACATTTGTGAAGATCACCCCCCCCCCCCCCCCCTGTGAATCTGATCAGTGCAAGAGAAAAATCAAACCTGCATTCACTCTACAGGCAGGCTGATTCATTACTAGCGCCAGGTAATAGCCGATGAGCGTCTGTACAGCGTCGCTCTGATCGGTCATGAGTCGCTATTAGAGAGCGCCTCAGTCGCTGTAGTAACATGGCCGGCATTGATGAATTTGATGTGTTGAGTTGCTGTAACACCAGTACAGAGCTATATGGGAGCGAACGGTAGCGACTGGTCAGTGTGAGCCACTCAAACCATATTCATCCAAAAAAACTGCCTCACACAGCGCCGACACTCAATATTGTGTCCTTTGTAGCCCCGAGCGCCAGACGCTGTGTGTTTAAAGTCTGTTTTTGAACACACTGTTGGGGTCTCTAAGGGTTGTCTGGCCTCCCTCGCCCAAGGTCTGTCAGTGTTCCGTCAGCAGCTGCTTGAGATCAGATACTAAGAACCACGAGCTTGTACACTAGGTACGGTTCAAAGACTGATCTAAGTTTATTCAGAAATGAATGCATATTTATACAGAATGTCACACACAAAAAGGAGTATTTAGCCCCCACCTTTGTAACATAACTAAAAACCTTCACACATAAAGCTGGCAATAAATCTCATGGTTCCTATGGGAGACATTTTCCTATACATTTGCTGATAATGAAGTTCAAGGGATTCCCATGACCTACATCTAGATAAATCACTGAGAGAAGGACATTCCTACACACTAAAATGTCTGTCAGCTTTATGCTCAGAACTTAACATATTACATGTATATCTATATAGCTAAGTTTAATATCAGATTATAGAATACAAAATGGAGTCTTCTTTTCAACATGGCCGCCATTAGGCTAAGCATTTCACCCTTCACACACATCTACTGTAACAAACCAAAAACACATGGAATTACATAACATTGTGACATTAACACTTTAATACTTTAATACCAGACCTGTAATTACAATTCTGCATAAAAAATAAAGTTTTCAAAAATGTATTTAAATAGGCCAGGAGAGGTCACACAATGATTTAAAAAAAAAAAAAAAGTTTAAAGAGAATAAAAGGAACGTCCATTGAAATGTATGGGAGAGCGACAGGTAATACCTGGCGCTCTGGAAGCTTAAGCGCCGGCGCTCTACACTGAGCCTTGGGTAATGATGAATCGGACGCTACATGTTCCAGTCACTCACCAGAATCGCCTTCGTAAATGTGGAATTGCGTGCCGTGTCTGGCGTTCACTTGCCGCTACCTGTCGCTTACAAGGCACTGTCCCTTGATGAATAAAGCCCATAGTCTATATAGGGTTCCATTCGGGATGCATCCTATTAGATAATATAGGCTTATGAAATCCTCTGTTATTCATCAAGAGGTGCAACAGGAGTGACTGCAGGGTAAGTAGGTGAGCCGTGTGCCACAATGGCACTCATGGTCTGATTTCTGTTTTAACCGACGCCATGGACAAAACATGTAAATGGTTTGTTTTGCTAGTTAGATATATACATAGAGATGGAAAAATGGTAAAAAAAAACTGTGGCTCTAACTTGTCAAACCTGATTTAGATCAGAGGTGTTATAAGTCATATGCCGTGTATTTTAGCCTCCATTTCTACATTGTTCAAATTGTTATAAAAATGGTGCATGCATTTGGCTCTATTACATACAACAATCTCCTCTACCTTCTTTGCTGCAGCCTATTATTCCCCCTAGGGTTTAGGCTTGAAAGGGTTGGTGCCCACCCGATTTTATAGTTCTAGTTTAGCTTCTCCCATTTACCTTCTGTGCTATAAAGATAAACCATTGTACATGGTTGGGTTGTTTCTACAAGGAATACTTGCCAGCCAAGTGAGGACATCTAGAAGTTGAGTTAGGTTTAAAAGGTTTTGAATAGTAATTTAGAACACGACTGTTGACATGTCTAACAAATGGGCAATGTGGTTTGAGCAACCTAAGTTTCCTTTTTAGTATGGTCTTAGAAATTAGTATTGTTTATAAAGTGCCATCATCCTCCATGGTGCTGTACAATGTAGAATTAAACAGGGTAAAAGAAGTAACTTACAATACATAAGCATTATAAGTCACATGTGACAAAAATGTACAAATACAGTCGTACTAAAATAAAGTAGAAGGGGCCATGTCCTTGTAGTCTTTCAGTCTCGGGGGGTGTGTTTTATTCTCATGTCCTTATCCTCGGTTTGTCACAAGTTTGAGAGAATACATGTGCATCTTAACACATTGATTCTGGTTTTCATAGAAACAGATTCTAAACTAAGAACACGTGGCAATCGGTTCTGACCTTTCATTTTATCAACAGAAGTAGATGCTGCAGAAAAGCCTCAGAAGGAGGAGACAGTTGTGGAAAGTGCCACCCCTCATTACGCTGCTGGTCTGGGATCTACACAAGTAGGTTTCTCTTGCTGTTGTGCCTTTTTTTTTATTTTTTAACAAGCCCTCAGTCACCAATGGTTGTGGATATACAGTAAGCTAGCCATTGATATGACTTTTGTTTGATAAGCATCAGTACATATGTAGCCCTCTTCAGATATAGAATGGGGACCCATATATTTGGGTGATAGTCCATGTTAAGAGACCTGAAGGAGGAGGTTTGTGATAAAGTGAAGGATTGTATGGTTTGTAAGGACATTGGAGCCTCTCTAATTCGGATGCCCCACGGAGAGGGAATGGGAAGGCCCTGGTGACTCAGACTCCATGGCTTCTCGACAAGGCCCCATGTATTGTTTACCAGGGCCTTGTCGCCTTTAGTCACGCCACTGAATACACTTCTCAAAGGCAGTTAAAATGCAGGTAGTTCATTCATCAGAATCAACAGACCAGTCCCTGTGCTAAAAATATAACCATGGGGAAAGGGTCACTGTCTGGTGGTAGAGGCACCAGAGTTTCCAGGACCCTTTTATAAAGGAAGTCTCAAGGACGGCTATCCGTCAGGCAGACCCCCTCCTTCGTGCCCGTGGGTCCTGGGTTTCGTTCAGTCTTTCAAATCAGCCTAGGAAATAATAAATACGCGAGACAGGACAGTCATTGGAATGCGTTCGACTATCTCACGGAGATGCATCTGACGATTTTATTTATAGTGCAATAGAAAACTTACATACGTCTTCTAGAGGAGGCGTATCCTCATATTAGCCACCACTTAAGCATTCAACCAATGGAGAGAGGGAATGTTCACATATATATTCATTTTATTGATTCTGACCTCATCTGACCCCATCACAGATGTACTGCCTTCATCTCTGATAAAGCCTTATGCTCAGGTCTCAGAGCCATGTACAGATTAGTTTTATTTTATGCCCATGAAGCCAAGTTGGAAGGAGGTACATCAATGAGATTTTGCCAGAATACAAACTCGAGTGCATGTCCTGTTTTCTTTATTGCATGGCCTCCTTCGGTATTCATAACAGGTGGGTTATTCCGCCACAAGGTGGCGCAGTGTACTGCAGAAGAGCTGTGGCATCTCCCGGCCCTCTATAAAAACGGGATTAACCATAGAGTTCCCAGTGTTTCCTCTGCAGTGAAACTGCGAAGATAGAAGATGGCTCTCTACGCACAGAAGAGCGAGGCAACCAAGCCTGCGGCCCTGCAAGTCTATTTCCACCCGTTTCTGGACCCTCACTGCCTCCCGGCCTTGGCTGACAGATCGGGTGAGGGTAGAAGTGCACTAGGGTCAAGTGCTCCAGGAGCGCTGCTCCAAGCCGCAGACCCTGTAACACAAAGGGTAGCCAGCCATAGGCTTTATGGTGAGCCTACTAGGGATGCGGAGTTCCTGTCCTGGCTTCTGAGGGGGTGAGTGTTTTGGGGACTGTAGCCCCCTCTTTTCTTTCAGGGGACCCCCCCCCCCCCCTCCTGGCCTGGATACTCGCCGCTGCCTTCTCATTTCTCTCTCCTGGTGAGCTTTTATGGTGAGCCTACTAGGGTTGCGGAGTTCCTTTCCTGGCTTCTGAGGGGGTGAGTGTTTTGGGGACTGTAACCCCTTCTTTTCCTTCAGGGGACCCTCCCCCCTCCTCCTGGCCTGGATACTCGCCGCTGCCTTCTCGTTTCTCTCTTTCCCCCCCCCCCCCCCTTTGTTGGGGGGGGGGGGGGGCGAGTGGTGTTAGTTGCGGTGTTTTCTGGCGTTTACAGTGTGTTTTTCGGTGTTTGCCTGCCGCGCCGCTTTGTACTGCGGCTGTGGGCGCTATAACCTGTGTCGTTTGTTGCTTTGTCATGGCGCCGGTGGGATCACGTGGGTGCCGTTTTCAGGCGCCCCCGCAGCCCGCCCCTTGAGGTACCTCTGCGGTGCCATTTTGAAATAACTGCGCTTCTGGATTTCTCTCTTCCGGGCTGCAGCGCTGTTTCCTCCTGGTGTCGCTACATCCTGCGGTCTGTGCCTTGGTGACCCGGCGGTGTCCTTGGTCCGTGAGTCCCCCTTGGGAGGTTTTTTTATTGGTCTCGTGTGGAATGTGCTGCGGGATGCTCATGTGTCGTTTTTACTTATGTCTTTCAGGCGGGATACCAGTGGGTTGTGGTTTCTCCCGGCTCTACTCCTTCCTCCCCCCTCATCCCCCCCTTTTTTGCTGATCTGGGGGCATCCCGGGTGGCTTTTGTATTAGCCTTTACCCAGCGCTGGCCTATTGTGCCTGTGTTAATCACCATATGGAGGCTTTTGGGGATAGTGTGCTCGGGGGTCCTTCGGGGCAATCCCGGCTGTGTTCCATGTGCAGGGTATCCCCTATCAGCAATGATGTCACGTTGTGTGTGCCGTGCGCTCAAAGTGTCCTTGCGCTCCAGCTTGGTTTGCCTGCATCGCTTCCCAGCTGTAATTGGCTCCCAGTGAGGGGGATAATAGCAGGGGGTCACAGTCTGATCTGGCACTTTGTGTGGCCAACATTGAGAAGCAGCTTGCTGGGCCTATTCCTAGGAAGGCCTCTGGCAAGAAGCGGCACATGACTTCCACTCCCTCGCGCTCCACAGAGGAGTAGATGCCACTGCGGGACTTTATTCCCTAGAGGAAGGGGAACTGTTCCAGGACTCTGACTCCTCTGGGGACCAGCAGGAGGATTGCATTAGTGACCCTGGGTCTGCGTCCGGGGAGGAATCATGGTACCCTGAGGACACTGATAATCAGTTTCACATGAGACCTCTTCAGTTGCACCTCTTGTTAATCTGGGATTGGGACCCTGTGTCCCAGGATCAGGAATTTGCTCTGTCTCCTCTGGCCAGGCAGTCCCTTTCGTGGTGGCTGGACTCAAGGAATCTTCTGGTGGGCAGGACCTTCCTGCCCCCGTGCTGGGAGACCACAGATGCCAGTCTGACGGGCTGGTGGGGCTTTTGGAAGTCCCTACAGTTCCAGGGTCGTTGGGGCGCCCAGGAGGCCCATGCTCCCATCAATGTCCTGGAACTGAGGGCGATCAGGTTGGTTCTGTCCCACCTGCCCACACACCTTCGGGGTCGGGCTGTTCATATCCGCTCAGACAACCAGACGGCGGTTGCCTACATCAACCATCAGGGAGGGACTCGGAGCAAGCGAGCCTTCAAAGAAGTGTCTGATACTGTCTTGGGCAGAACAGGATGTCTCCTGCATCTCAGCGGTATACCTTCCGGGGGTGGAGAACCAGGTGGCGGACTCCCTGAGCAGGGGGAAGTCTCGTCTGGGGAATGGTCCCTCAACTACCAGGTGTTTTCTCTCCCTGTGTCACCTCTGGCCTTCGCCACGGATGCACTGGCAATGCCTTGGACTGAGTTTCAGCTTGCCTATGTGTTCCTCTGTTCCCTCTACTGGGCAGGGTCATGCGCAAGATTGCCCAGGAGGGGGTGTCAGCCATCCTGGTGGCCCCCTGTTGGCCAAGAAGGGTGTGGTTCACAGATGTGCAGTTGGCAGTAGACCAGTACGTCTTGCCCAGGAATCCAGATCTTCTCACTCAGGGACGGCTACCCCATACCAATTTACAAACGCTGGCTTTAACTGCTTGGCTGCTGAAACCTACATCTTGACAGAGAAGGGGTTGCCTGCCTCTGTTGTGGATACCATGATTCGGGCTAGGAAGAAGTCTTCGTCCTTTATCTATTACAGGATCTGGCATGCTTACATTGCCTGGTGTGAGTCCAAGTCTCTTCCCTGGGGTTTTTTCCATTCCCAGGATTCTGGAATTTTTGTAACATGGTTTGGATTCTGGCCTTCAACTAAGTACCCTCAAAGGCTATGTTTCAGCTCTGGCAATTTTTTTCCAAAGAAACTTTTTTCCAGGGTGTTCCCCATGTGCGTCCACCTCGTAAGCCTATGCTACCAGTCTGGGACTTGAATCTGGTGTTGTCTGCTCTGCAGGGTTCTCCCTTTGAGCCTATCCGTGGGGCTGCTTTGCCCATTCTGACTCTTAAGGTAGCCTTTTTGGTGGCTTTCACTTCTGTAAGGCGAGTTTCTGAGCTGGCGGCACTTTCCATCAAACCTCCTTATTTTGAGAGGCATCAGGATAAGGTGGTGTTTCGGCTTAAGCCGGATTTCTTGTCTAAGGTGGTGTCTGCCTTTCATCTCAATCAGGACATTGTCTTGCCTTCATTGTGTCCTAATCCTGCTAATTCCAATCAGCGGACACTGCATTCTCTGGACGTGGTCAGGGCTCTGAAGTTTTTTTGGTCGCTACTGAGTCTTTCAGGAAATCTGATGCTCTTTTTGTTCTCACCTCTGAACCTAGGAAGGGTTTGCCTCCGGCTAAATCCACTATCAGCAAGTGGATCCGTCAGGCGGTGGTTCAAGCCTATTCTGCTAAGGGGAAGGAACCTCCCTTTAGAATTACTGCTCATTCCACTCGTGCTATGGGTGCTTCTTGGGCTTTTCAGCACCAAGCTTCTGTAGAACAAGTTTGCAAGGCCGCTACTTGGACTTCTGTTCATACTTTTCCAAGTTTTACAAGGTTGATGTGAAGGCCTCAGTGGATGCTGCTTTTGGCCGTAAGGTGCTTCAGGCGGTAGTGACTTGAACTGGCGGCCGTTACTCATTGGGGATCCCATCCTTTTGTTATGAATACCGAAGCGGGCCGTGCCATGCAATAAAGATAAAAGCAATTCTGTGAGTACTCGCCTGTAGAATTGTTTTTGTTTTGGCACGGCCTGCTTCAACCCACCCTTATCGTTATTCTTGGTTGCCTCTTTATGGTGATTGTTCCAAGTGAATTGGGGTCTTTTACCTTTTTTACATTTGTTACCTTTATTCTCTCCCCGGCTTCTTGTCTACGCTGGGAACTCTATGGTTAATCCCGTTTTTATAGGGGGCCGGGAGATGCCACAGCTCTTCTGCAGTACAATGTGCCGCCTTTTGGTGGAATAACCCAACTGTTACCGAATACCATGCAAGAACAAAAACAATTCTACAGGTGAGTACTCAGAATTGCTTTTTTTGCTCCCGGGGAAATCTGACGAGGTTTGAATGAGGTGGGTTGATAAGCATTAGATAAATTATGTGGATCCCACGGTAGTGTTTGGGGGGGGGGGGGGGCGGCGGCATGTGTGTATCAGTGATAATAGTGCTTTTCTATTGTAGTCAAAAACAAACAAAAAACATTCTTATGCGTTGCAAATCTATTTCATGTTGTGTATTGGTTTTCTGTTTATATTTACGGTGTTCTCCTTGCAGAAACTTGGCCCACTAAACAACGAGAGCGCGCTGCCATCTACCAGTTATTTACCAGCCACTCCCAGTGTGGTGCCATCCTCCTCCTACATCCCAGCATCAGAAACTCCACAAGGTATGTCCTTTTACAGCCACAATGCTGCCCTAACATACAGTTCTGTATACTTTTCCTTTTTCTTAAATATTAATGTATGTAAACAAAATGATCTAGTACTTGGGTTCCCAAACCTTTGTCACAACTTTCCATTTTCTAATTATCCGAGCTATTACGTGGGTTGTCAAGTCACCCAAAAAAATTACTTGGTAAAAATACATAAAACCCCAAAAAGTTGTGCATACATTTTTTTAATAACATTTCGGAGCAGTTTTTTACTTATGAAGCAAATCTGGCTTAGATACAGTATAGAGAACAGCAGATTGGGTTGAGATACAGGTCTGTCTGCAGGACAGGATCTCAAGTACCACTGGTTTGCAATCCCTGATCTAGTTGAAGTGGGCAGAACATGTTCGTAAAGATACAATTATGTGCTGTGTGACTAGCCTAATTCTTTCATGCACTGCTAGTGTTTCATTTTTAGGTGGATCTTCAAGAGTCTCAGGATATTCCAGGCAAAGGGTTAAATTAGCGGCTACCAACAGAACAGAGATCATGCACTAACTCTTATTTAGAAATGTATAAAGCAGCCTGAATGAAAGATGCCCCCCCCCCCCCCTCACAGCCAGCATGGAAAGCGCAGGAAGCAGGCTAATGTAATCGTTTGCCTGAAATGTCCCTTTTGAATAACACCCCATCGCAAATGGCTGCAATAAATGGCTACTTTTCCACATGAAGCCTCGGGTTTTGAAGCCAAAGGGTATGCTACATGACCCTTTCTTTGGCCATTATCGTAGAGATAACAGGTGGGGGTGACGGACATGGAATTGTGCTTGTCTGTCCTGACAGAACCCTGCCAGAAAAAAAAGCATCTTACAGTCACATTGTACTTGATCTTTCCTTAAAGTGGACCAACACAACAAACAGTGCTCATATACCTCCCTCCTCAGGGAAATTTAGATTGCTGCATATAAAAATTAATTTACCCTTTTCTTACTCCTGCTATAGCAAATTTTAGAAACAAAATGGTGGCTCATGCATTTGCAGGCCACCTGCCAACAGGAAGTGCTGCTGGGCTTCCGGTTACTGTGCATTGTCAGTTAAATCCAGGCAGCAGGAGAGGAAGTTTCAAAATAGCTTGGCACAGTTGGAAAACAAAGGTAGCAGCCGTTTGTCCAGTTTAAGTCAAAGATTCTCGGGCAGGTATGAGCCAGCTTTAAAGCATAGTTACATTGGTAAAGTGGTCCTATTCTACAAAGACACCCACTGGCCTAAGACTCTTAAGCCCCCTTGTATAAAACCTGTGGGATCACCCGGAATATTCACATAGCTGGCAAAACCATGGCGCCACATCCCTTCTCCCCTATGAGGCAAGTAGCCGTGCCACGTATTTATGACTGGCTGAGGGGGAGATGTGACCAGTGACTTGCTCTCCATCCGGCCTTTTCTTTCTGCTCAGAGGGGCAAAAAAATCTAAATGGAGAACGCAAGCCACTGATTGGCTATAAGCTGTTCTTGCGCCATGGGATCATTGGAAAGGCACGTTCAGGCGTTCTGAAGGATTTGAGATGCCCCAGGGAGGAGGAAATAAACCCGGGAGATTAAAATTCCTTGGTTTTGTCTCTCTTAATTCACTTCTTAGGGTAAAGGGAACATTTTAACTTTTGATGAAATTAGATTCATGTGGGCCTAAAAAAAGGGGGAACCCGAACAACCTGTAGGGCCTAAAAAAAGGGGGAACCCGAACAACCTGTAAGGCCAAATCTGGCTTAGGAAGGGGTATGTAGAAAATTGAGCACAGCTCCACCAGGTCTCATACCTGCAAATAGTGCTGGTGTGTATATATATATATATACTTAGCCCTATATCCATGCAGGGGTATATCAAGTGGATTGTAGGTCTGGGATGTGTGTGTGATAGGAATTTAGCATGTTGTGATTTTGAGTTAAGAGGGCTTATTATTTATTTATTTATTTTTTTCTTTCTCAACAGCTGGGTCAGTTCGTGAAGCTTTGCAAACCCCAAGACAGGCTGAGGAGCCCGCACCCCCCAGCAATGCAATTCCTGCCCAGTTAAAGCAGCGGACACCAATGTATCACAGTAACCCCAATACTCCGGGCGCCACCCCAACTCCTGCAACCACACCTACCTCTCTGCTGACGCCCACTGCACCTCAAGTGGTGGCACCTGCTGCTCAGGCCCCTCAGATCACCGATACACAGACGCAACCTCCACCCCGCAAAAGCTTGTGTCTTACAGTAAGTCTCGTGTGGTGTCTGCGCTGTGCATGGTTGTAACATATATTCTTAGTATACAGTACGTCCTGCTCCATACTTAGTTGGGATATACTCCACCAGATGGCGCTGGACTGCAGAGACATCGAAAATAGGCTCCTCCCGGCCCCTCAAATACCCGGGGACCTCCCACAAATCCCCAGAATTTCTCTGCAGTCTGGGCTGCGAAGGACGAGAAATTGTCTCTCTACTCGCAGGTGAGCGGGCTTATTAGCCTGCGGCCCTGTAGGACTATTCCCACCCGTTCCACTAGTAATATGCCTCCCAGCCTTGGCTGCGCTGGTCGGGTGAAGGTAGGCAGCACCGCCGTTGGTGCTTAGGAGCGCTGCTCCACCGCAATCCCCCACCAAAGGGTAGGCGGTTCAGGCTTATGGTGAGCCTCTATGGGATGCCCCTCCCGCACTATTGCCCCTTGCCCCTGACTATCGGTGGGCCCTATTTAAGTGGCTGCCGTCCTCCCTCATCCTCCTTGTAGTCTTCGGGGGACAAGAGGGGGTGTGTGTATGTGTATAGATATGTATGTTATGCAGTCTGTGCTTTCTCTTTTCACATGCCTTTATTCTTGTGTCAGCCTCCGTGCTGACTCATCTTTACTGCTTTTTAAATTTGCCGCCACGCGCTGACTTGGTTCCGCGCTTGGCGGCGGCATTACCTCAGGCGTTGGCATTGTTGCGCCATCATTGGCTGTTGGCCTTTCTGGCTTCGCGCTCTTTTCGGGGGGGGGGGAGGGGCGGCCCGTCTTTGGCGCGTTCCGCGTCATCGCTGTTACTGGCCCGCACCTCGAGGTATACTGACGCCATCTTTTCTGCTTGGTTGGCCTATGCGCGACGGACTACTACCTACCGCGGTCCGTAAGTGCCCTCGCGGGCGGCTTTATCTGCTTCACTTTTGTTACGATGTACTTAAGGTCTTGTCTGCTTATGTCTTTCAGGCGGGACAAACCCTTCTTGGCTCCTCCCGGCCCTGTTTTAGTATATTACTTGTAGGCCTTGTAAAATGTATACTCCCACTTCCCTACCAGGTTATTGGGGCATCCAGGGTTGCTATATAGCGTTATTCCCTATCGGCGTATAGCGCCGCTATAATCACCATATGGAGGCATCTCAGGATAATGTTACCGGGGTCCCTTTGGGACAAGACCGGCTGTGTGTAGCGTGTGGGCAGCCTCATGCTTACGCTGACAAGGCACAGGTCTGTGTACCCTGTGCTGAGCAGGTGCTTGCATTGCAATCTGGCCTGCCAGTGGCTGCACCTCGTTTCACTTCACCTACTCCCCCCCAAGATTAAACCTCACTCCTGCTGAGTTGCATACTTGTGGGGATTCTCAGCCTGATGTGTCTTCTAGACTGGCTACTGTTGAACAGATTATTGCGAAGTCCTTAGCGCGTAAGGCCCCTGCTAAGAAGCCGCACTTGACGGCTAATGTTACTTATGGGAACTGAGGAATCTGTGTGGCTATACCCCGTCTGATGAAGGGGAGCTCTTTTCTGACTCAGGCCCATGTGATGAGAGACCAAGGGGTCATGACTATTCTGGCTCTGACCCCTGGGCCCCGGATGAGATTATTGACCCAGATTTTTGAGGTTCTTCCATCTCTCTCCCTGTTGTGGCTCCCAGGCAAAGAGGGAAGCTTTTCCATACAGCAAATTCACGTTTGGAATTTCCAGAGCAGGCACATTTCCATAACCTTGTGCTCAATGAATGGGAGCGCCCCAGTAAACTTCCTGGGGTTCCAAAGAGTTGGGATAGGAAGTATACCTTTCCTGCTGAGGTGGTTAAATGTTGGTCACCCAATCCTAGGGCTATCTAACACCTTTGTCATGCATTCCCCTGATTCTACTACCCTGCGGGATGCCGAAGACCGGCGTATTGATCTGCTGGCATCCCACGCCTTTGCATGTGCGGGGACGGCGCTGCGCCCGGTCTGTGCCTCTGCCATTACTACTGTGGCCACTAGAACCCTTATCAGAAATATGCTTGGTAGTGCCCCTGATGATTTGCCTTGTGAGGTGTTTAATGCACTTGAAGATTCTCAACAAGTTTGTCAGGGGCAGGCGCTTTCGCATGGAGACTCTGCGCTCTGCCATCAGTTCCCTGCGCCAAGGGGATTTCATGACTTCTGTGGACATCAAAGATGCTTACCTTCATATTCCTGTGTTCCCAGGTCATCAAAGGTTCCTCAGGTTCGCTCTGATGGATCAACGCTACCAATTTGTGGCCTTGCCCTTCGGCCTCACTTCAGCTCCCAGGGTGTTCACCAAGGTGCTGGCTGGCGTGATGTCTCTGCTCAGATGTCAGGGCGTCCGCGTGCTTCCCTATCTGGACCACATCCTCATCACTTCTCAGTCCCTCCAACAGGCAGAGCGGGATACTTAGCTAGTGATGTCCACTCTGGAGTCATTTGGCTGGGTGATCAACCAACCCAAATCTTCCCTGTCTCCCTCCTTGGTGACACCCTTCCTGGGAATGAATCTGGATACAGTTCAGGCAAAGGATTTTTCTTCCTCAGTAGAAGGTGGACAGTCTGCTAGTGCAGGTTCAGTTCCTGCTATCTTGCCCTCATCCCTCCATCAGGCAGGGAATGCAGCTGGTGGGCCTGATGGTGTCGTGCTTCGAGGCGGTCTCTTATGCCCAGTTTCACATGAGGCCTCTGCAACTCCACCTCTTGTCAGTATGGGACAAGGATCCTGCGTGCCTGGACCAGGTCCTTGTTCGGTCCCCCCTAGCCAGGAGGTCTCTCTTGTGGTGGCTGGACTCCAGGAACCTGTTGGCGGGCAGATCCTTTCTGGCCCCCTGCTGGGAGACGATCACCATGGATGCCAGTCTGACGGGTTGGGGGGGCTTCTGGAAGTCCCTACAGTTCCAAGGGCGCTGGGGCCCTCAGGAGGCCCACACGCCCACCAGCATTCTGGAATTGAGGGCGACCAGGTTGGTTCTGGCTCACTTGACCCAACACCTTCTGGGCCGGCCTGTTCAGGTACGCTCGGACAACCAGATGGCGGTTGCCTACATCAATCGTCAGGGAGGGACCCGGAGCAAGGAGGCCCTCAAGGAAGCGTCTCTGATACTGTCCTGGACGGAGGACAATGTTTCCTGCATCTCAGCTGTGTACATTCCGGGGGTGGAGAATTTGCAGGCAGACTCTCTGAACAGGGGGACCTCTCGCCTGGGAGAGTGGTCCCTCTGCGACAGGGTGTTTCAATCTCTGTGTCACCGTTGGGGTCAACCAGATGTGGATCTGTTTGTGTCCCGTCACAATCACAAGCTCCCAGCTTTTGTGTCCCTGTCCCTGGATCCTCTGGCCTTGGCCACAGATGCTCTAGCAATGTCATGGCAGGATTTTCAGCTTCTGTATGTCTTTCCCCCATGCCCCCTGTTGGGCAGGGTTCTGCGCAAGATAGCTCAGGAAGGGGTGCCAGCTATCCTGGTGGCTCCCAGGTGGCCAAGAAGAGTGTGGTTCGCAGACGTGGTGCAGATGGCAGTAGATCAGTACGCTCTGGCCAGGGCTCCAGACCTGCTCACTCAGGGTCATTTACGCCATCCCAATTTACAAACTCTGGCTTTGACGGCCTGGCTGCTGAAACCTCCATCTTGATGGAGAAGGGGCTGTCTGCCTCTGTTGTTGATACCATGATAAAGGCTAGGAAGAAGTCTTCTTCCATTTTATTACAGGGTTTGGTGTGCCTACATTGACTGGTGTGAGTCTAGGTCTCTTCCCTGTCGTGTGTTCTCTATTCCCAGGATCCTGGAGTTCCTCCAACATGGTTTGGATCTGGGGCTTCAACTCCGTACTCTGAAGGGTCATGTCTCTGCCCTGGCTGTTTTCTTCCAGAGGTCTTTTGCTCAGGATTCTCTGATCAGGACTTTTTTCCAGGGGTGACTCATGTGCGCCCCCCTCGTAAGCCTATGTTGCCTGTCTGGGATTTGAACTTGGTCCTGTCTGCCTTGCAGGGTGCTCCCTTTGAACCTGTGCAGGAGGCTGCTTTGGTCATTCTTACTCTCAACGTTGTCTTTTTGGTGGCTATCACTTCTGTTAGGCGTGTTTCTGAGTTGGCGGCGCTTTCCATCCAGCCCCCCTACTTTGAGAGACACCAGGACAAGGTGGTGTTTCGCTTCAAGACAGATTTTCTGCCTAAGGTTGTGTCTGCCTTTCATCTGAATCAGGACATTGTTCTACCTTCCTTGTGCCCTAATCCTAGTAATGCTAAGGAGAGGGTTTTGCATTCCTTGGATGTGGTTAGAAGTCTGAAGTACTATCTAGTGGCTACTGCACCTTTCAGAAAAACTGATGCTCTTTTTGTGGTCCCTTCTGGGCCTAGGAAGGGTCTGGCTCCTGCTAAATCTACTATCAGCAAATGGATCCGTCAGGCTGTGATTCAGGCCTACACTGCTAAGGGGAAGAATCCTCCCTTCCGCCTTACTGCTCATTCCACTCGTGCTATTGGTGCCTCTTGGGCTTTTCCGCACCAGGCTTCTGTTGAACAAGTTTGCAAGGCCGCTACTTGGTCTTCTGTTCATACCTTTTCAAAGTTTTACAAGGTTGATATTAGGGCCTCAGCTGATGCTGCTTTTGGCCGCAAGGTTCTGCAGGCGGCAGTGGTCTGACCTGTCGTTACCTTTGGGGATCCCACCCTACTTTATGGACACTGCTATTGGATGTCCCAAGTGTAATGATTCTTATCTGGAGCAGGACGTAGTGTATACTAAGAATAATACAATTCTGTGATTACTCACCTGAAGAATTGGTATTATGAGTATACAGTACGTTCTGCTCCACCCCACCCTTTGTTCATTATCCTTGGATCCCCTGTATGGTGATTATCATTGTTTGATAGTTGCTAGTTGGTTCTGTTATCATTCTCCCGGCTTCTTGTTTAACTGCTTTTCAATACTGGGGATTTGTGGGAGGTCCCGGGTATTTGAGGGGCCGGGAGGAGCCAATTTTTTTGCGGTCTCTGCAGTCCAGCGCCATTGGCGGAGTAATACCCAAGAGTATAGAATCTTATCTGGAGCAGGACGTACTGTATACTCATAATAACAATTCTACAGGTGAATAATCACAGAATTGTATTTCTAGCCATTATTGTCGCCTGAATACGGCCTTTCTTCTGTCTTCATCTCCTCCCTGGCCAGCTTGGGCCCAGCAGCGTGGACACACCCCGGGGCTCTATTGGCCAAACAGGCCCAGGATTTACTTTTAACTTCATGCAACCTAATTTCTTTTTTTTTTTATTATTATTTTTAAGTACATCTGGTTCATTTTGTGAGTTTTGATCTTTTTACAGAGGGAGCAAATGTTTGCTGCACAAGAAATGTTCAAGACTGCAAACAAGCTTACGAGGCCAGAGAAGGCATTAATATTAGGATTCATGGCAGGTTCCAGAGGTAGGTTTCAGAACTATTATAAACCGGGGGGGAACTACTCCTGCATTCATTGTGCTTTCCTGTTTTATGGCAACATCCCAGTGACCTTATTGATGCAGCTGTAATAATGTATATATAGCGACAACATATTCTGGTACTTTACAAGTTTCAAAGTTGGTAACTTGAATGCATGTAAATGTGAGGGTCAATCATGACCTAGTGGTTGGGGAACCAATCATGAGTTGCTCCAGGTTTGGTTTTGGGCTGGGACATGACTAAACTCCTGAGCAATATGTACAATTCTTGGGGCTCTAGAGGTGCCCCAAATAGGCCCCCAAAAGATCAGCCGCACACCCAAAACAAATTTTAAAATTTGTTTCCATGTTAAAGGTCACAAAAATCCATGAAAACATAAGACAGGTTTATAAAACATGCAGACAAACTGGGGATCCTTATATATGTCCAGGATACATGTCAGAAGGTTTGTGTTTTGTTTTTTTTTTTTGGGAAGAAAAATTGGGATTAGGAAGGGGATTTAAGGATCGTCCATAGAAATGTATGGGAGAGCACCAGGTAGCGACAGGTTAGCCGTGGCGCTCTGCAAGTATGAGCGCCGGTGCTGTGCGCTGAGTCTGGGATAATGGTGAATCGAACGCTACATGGTGGTGTTCCAGTCGCTCACCAAATTCGGCTTCATAAATGTGTAATTGCATGCCGTCTCCGGCGTTCACCTGCCGCTGTACAGGCACTAACTGGCGCTATCCCTTCATGAATAAGGCCCTTACTGTTGTGTTACTTTATGGGTGGGAGAAAAAATGTGGATGTCTGAATTCATACGCTGGCCATATATGCCCATATTTATTTAAACTAGTAATATATCCATGTTTAACTACAACTTGCTTCCCAGTTAGTAAAGGAGTTGGCTTTGCTCTATTTAGTACAAATCCTTATAAATGAATGTGTTTTGTGTGCAGAGAATCCATGTCCCGAGCAAGGTAACATCATCCAGATAAAGCTCAGCGAGTACACGGAGGTCATCCAGAAGGGAGATGGCACAGGCAGCACCACCATGATGGTCGATACGGTTTTCGAAATGGACTATTCTACGGGCAGGTGGACCAAACTTAAAAAATACAAGCCGCTAACTAACGTTTCTTAGAGAGACTCCAGACTATGGACCTTGGACCAAAAAAAAAAATTAAGACTTGCGGATGGACTTGGGTATAAAACAATCATGGTCTAGCAGAGAAATCTCCTTGGGAAAAATTGTTCTCTGCAAGGAATCCAGGGCCGGAGATTTGCTGCGGTTTGTTCAATGGCTATCCGTTGTTTCCTAAGTAAACCTCACCTACTTTCCTACAACCTCAACCGGGTTCAATTACTGACAACCGGACAGTTTTGTATCGTTAATACCAATTTTAGAAAAGAGCTACAATCTGAATGCAAACCGTAAAGCTCGGGACATCCTCGGTTACACTTTTTTTTTTTTTTTTTTTTTTTATTCTCTCCTGTAAATCCTGTGGATCCGCCTTCATTTTCTAAATTCAAGAATTGACCGTATCCATTCTCCACTATTGTTTTTTTTTTTTTTTTTTTTCCTTTTTTATCTGCAGTATTGCAATTGTATAACTGGTAAAGTGGAAGTATTGACTAAAGAACAAGGTGTTCATTTTAAATCGGACCTTCAGCATTATTTAATGAAAGACCCAAACCTTTAAACTATTCCCCAGCATCTGAAATGTAATATATTTAACATTTTTAGTCACTTAGTTTTTATTCTTTCCCTCATTGGCCTGCAACTCTGTTCAGGACTCTAGGATACGGGCAACGCCATCTTGGCTCAGTAGTATCACCTACTGAGGAGAGGAGAGGGGTCAAAAGTGCAGGGGAGCGGGGATATAGCTTTGCACAGACAGACAGAGCAGAGCTGGGGTCAGGAAAAGGTCAGCAATCCCAGAATGCAGAGTGGCATATGACAGAAGACGCTTTGTGTTTGCAGGCAGCCTGCACCTCCATGGACGCCATCTTGGATGTTTAAAGTCATAAAATGCTGTAGATGCAGGTAGGATGATTTTTAATGTGGGCAATCTGTATGTACAAGGTGGGGGAAACATAAGATAAGCTCTTATTCAGGGTGAAGGTCCGATTTAAGCTTCGCTGAGCTTTCCTGTATCTACAGGTCCTTCTCAAAAAATTAGCATATAGTGCTAAAGTTCATTATTTTCCATAATGAAATGATAAAAATTAAACTTTCATATATTTGAGATTCATTGCACACCAACTGAAATTGTTCAGGTCTTTTTTTGTGTTAATACTGATGATTTTGCCATACAGCTCATGAAAACCCCCAAATCCTATCTAAAAAAATTAGCATATTTCATCCGACCAATAAAAGAAAAGTGTTTTTTATAAAAAAAAAAAGTCAACCTTCAAATAATTATGTTCAGTTATGCACTCAATACTTGGTCGGGAATCCTTTTGCAGAAATGACTGCTTCAATGCGGCGTGGCATGGAGGCAATCAGCCTGTGGCACTGCTGAGGTGTTATGGAGGCCCATGATGCTTCGATAGCGGCCTTAAGCTCATCCAGAGTGTTGGGTCTTGCGTCTCTCAACTTTCTCTTCACAATATTCCACAGATTCTCTATGGGGTTCAGGTCAGGAGAGTTGGCAGGCCAATTGAGCACAGTAATACCATGGTCAGTAAACCATTTACCAGTGGTTTTGGCACTGTGAGCAGGTGCCAGGTCGTGCTGAAAAATGCAAACTTCATCTCCATAAAGCTTTTCAGCCGATGGAAGCATGAAGTGCTCCAAAATCTCCTGATAGCTAGCTGCATTGACCCTGCCCTTTATAAAACACAGTCGACCAACACCAGCAGCTGACATGGCACCCCAGACCATCACTGACTGTGGGTACTTGACACTGGACTTCAGGCATTTTGGCATTTCCTTCTCCCCAGTCTTCCTCCAGACTCTGGCACCTTGATTTCCGAATGACATGCAAATTTTGCTTTCATCAGAAAAAAGTACTTGGGACCACTGAGCAACAGTCCAGTGCTGCTTCTCTGTAGCCCAGGTCAGGCGCTTCTGCCGCTGTTTCTGGTTCAAAAGTGGCTTGACCTGGGGAATGTGGCACCTGTAGCCCATTTCCTGCACATGCCTGTGCACGGTAGCTCTGGATGTTTCTACTCCAGACTCAGTCCACTGCTTCCGCAGGTCCCCCAAGGTCTGGAATCGGCCCTTCTCCACAATCTTTCTCAGGGTCCGGTCACCTCTTCTCGTTGTGCAGCGTTTTCTGCCACATTTTTTCCTTCCCACAGACTTCCCATTGAGGTGCCTTGATACAGCACTCTGGGAACATCCTATTTGTTCAGAAATTTCTTTCTGGGTCTTACCCTCTTGCTTGAGGGTGTCAATGATGGCCTTCTGGACAGCAGTCAGGTCGGCAGTCTTACCCATGATGGCGGTTTTGAGTAATGAACCAGGCTGGGCTTTTTAAAAAGCCTCAGGAATCTTTTGCAGGTGTTTAGAGTTAATTAGTTGATTCAGATGATTAGGTTAATAGCTCGTTTAGAGAACCTTTTCATGATATGCTAATTTTTTGAGATAGGATTTTGGGGTTTTCATGAGCTGTATGGCAAAATCATCAGTATTAAAACAAAAAAAGACCTGAAAAATTTCAGTTGGTGTGCAATGAATCTCAAATATATGAAAGTTTAATTTTTATCATTTCATTATGGAAAATAATGAACTTTAGCACTATATGCTAATTTTTTGAGAAGGACCTGTAGATGAGCAAACTTGGTTCACAATTTACCCACAGATTAGGAGAACCAAAGAGAACCGCATCCATAAAGGGAGAAGATACTTTGTGCAGGTGCCGAAAAATGGCTGCTGTTTATCAAGGGTAGCAGTAGATGACCACTGACCTGAAACCAATGTGGTTTAGAACTTGACACTGAACTTAAACCACAAACTTTTTGTTTCCCCGAGTAATCGGGTCCAGAATTAGAGGTAGATCCCATGGGACTTCTTGCGCCATTGCTGTTAAAATTGTGAACCAGTTTCTACTAGACCAAGCTGGTGCCATTAGTATAACCCGGATTCATTCCAATGCTATCTTGCGTAGCACCTGCTGCAGGATCTGAGGTAGAGGGAATGCATAGGCGAAGCGAAATCTTTAAGGTTGGGCCATGAGCATCTACTCTCAGGGCCCCGTCTGCCTGACCCAAGCAGAAGAAGCGATGACCTTTTGAATCTGTTGCGGACTCGAAGAGATCTAGCTCTGGTTTGCCCCCACCAGTTAACCAATATTTTATTTTTCTGTGGATTTAGGCTCTACTCTGACTGCCTGACCGGAGTCCTGCTCAGAAAGTCTGCTACTGAGTTTAGGGATCCTTTTAAGTGGACTGCTGACAGGGATCTGATCCAGAGATGTAGATACCCCAGATGAGACAGTGCAGGGACTGTAAGGCTTCTGATCTGGTGCCCCTCTGACAATTTCATGTTTGTTCGCCGGCCAAATCTGGCGGTCTTTGTCGTTTAAGGGGGGGGGGGGGGGTTGAAATGATTTAGAGCTTCCTGAAATTTAAGGATTTGTGCCTCAATTTCTGGACCAGATCCACTGTATGTAGTGGGAGTCTAGGTGTGCTTCTCACCCCCAACTGCTGGCATCCGTGGCTCCTCTATAGGGGAGGAGCTTGCTCTCTCCATGACTGTCCTAAAGGACGAAGGGAGGAAAAAAAGCCAACACAGTAACCGCATAATGCATGGTCCAGCCATCAACAATAATCGAACCCCCCCCCCCATAGGACACCACTCTCTTCAGTGTAAATATACAGTGTCAAAGCAATAGGTTTATTGAATATAATCGCATAAAAAAAAACTACTTAAAACAAGGATTTGCACATCTGACCCAAATGGATGTGTAAACTATAAAGTTCACCAGTGACTCCTGAAATGCTGCTGCATGCTAAAGTACTATACTGTGCAAAATAAATACAAAAAAACTGCTAATTATAGCACTTTAACACACCTCAGCATTTTAGGAATTGCTGTATTTATTCCTGCACAGAGCACTTCATTTATAATTTACACATTCATTTTGGCTTGATCATGTGCAAATGCTTTTTGTTTAGAGCACACGGGCCAAATCTGTACCGCAGTGTCATTAGATTTGGCAAGCGCGCAAGACTCTGAACTTTATCTATTAGTGACAGGTCTGGGAAGATTGCGTGTGTTGCCTTTAAATCAGGCGTATGGCCTCACACGTGCTACCCAGTGCTGCTTAGTCCCTGAGGCTAGTTACCAAGCCCACCCAGTTGACCGTTTCAAGTACGGCTATCCGTCAGGCGGACCCCCTTTTTCGGGCCCGTTTAACGGGGGTCCTGGGTGTCCAGTCTTTCAAATCCGCCTAGGAGATAAGAAATACGCGAGACAGAAGGACACAGTCATTGGAATGCATTCGACTATCTCACGGAGATGCATCTGATGCTCCACCCTTTTCTATTTTACTATAAATAAAATCGTCAAACTTGCATACGTCATCTAGAGGGAGCGTATTATCATATTAGAAAAAACTGAATATTCTTAGTATACAGTACGTCCTGCTCCAGATAGATTACTTACACTTGTGGCTCTGCACTGCAGAGACATGTAAAACAGGCTCCTCCCGGCCCCTCAAATACCCGGGGACCTCCCACAAATCCCCAGATTTCTCTGCAGTGCTTACTGCGAAGACATGAAATTATCACTCTGTCGCAGGTGAGCAGGGCTATTAAAGCCTGCGGCCCTGTTGGACTATTCCCACCGTCCTTCGTGTGATGTGCCTCCCAGCCTGGGCTGCGCTGGTCGGGTGAAGGTAGGCGGCACCATGTGTGCTTATGGAGCACTGCTCCACCGCAGTCCCCCACCAAAGGGTAGGCGGTTATAGGCTGATGATGAGCCTTTATGGGATGCCCCTCCCGCATTATTGCCACATGCCCCGTGTAGCGGTGGGTCCTGTACAAAGGCCCGCCATCCTCCCTCATTCTCCCCTTAGCCTTCGGAGGGGAAAGAAGGGGGGTGTTGGTCAGTGCGTATAGTGATTACGTGTATGACTAGATATGTGGTGTCAGCTGCTGCGCTGACTGGTCTGTTTTACTATTATATGGCCGCCGCCACCGCGCGCTTCTTTTCCTTCATTTGGATGTCCGCGCCGGACGGCGGCGTTACCTCAACGCAGAAGCGTCTGTCATTGGCTGCTGTCTGTGGGCTTCGCGCTCTTCGGGGGGCGGGGGTCTGGCCTGACGCGCTCCGCGTCACGGCCCGCTCTGGCCCACCCTTCGAAGTTCGTTCAGCGCCATTTTTGTTCAGTCGCGCGTGTGTAACGGTCCCCCCTTACGCGGTCTGTAAGTGCCCTCGCGGGCGACTTTTATGCTCATTACTTACTGTGCATGGTTCTGACACCCCTTCTTCTCAGTGTCTCAGACGGGTGAATCCAGTGGCTTCTCCCGGCCCGGTGTAATTGTTAGTTGGGCCTAGTATAATTACTCCGACTTCCCTAGCGGGTCTTTGGGGCATCCAGGGTAGCTTACAGCGTCAATCCCTACTGGCATATTGTGCCTATTAATCACCATATGGAGGCATCCCAGGATAATGTGACCGGGGTTCCTTCGGGACAAGCCCGGCTGTGTGTAGCTTGTGGGGTCTCACCTATCAGCGGTGACAGCGCACGGGTCTATGTTCCTTGCGCACAGTAGGCGCTAACGTTGCAACCCGCCCCTCCGGTGGCTGGGCCTGCGCCTCGTCTCACTTCACCTACTCCCCAAGTTTGAGTCTCACCCCCATTGAATTACATACAAGCGGGGATTCTCAACCTGATGTGTCTGCTAGACTGGCCAGTGTTGAAAAATTGATTGCGAATACCTTAGCGCGTAAGGCCACCGCAAAAAACTTAACCCCGTCACTTAACCCCTGATGCCACTGCGTTCCCTATGGAGTCTGATAAGTTGTTGCATCTATATGGCTATACCCCATCGGACGAAGGATGTTCTCTGACTCGGGGTCATCTGACGAGAGACTCAGGGGTCATGACTATTCTGGCTCTGACCCCTGGACCCCGGATGAAACTGACAGACTGCTGGTTCAGATTTTTGAGGTTTTGTCCATCTCTCCCCCTGTTACGGCTCCCAGGCAAAGGAGTGAGCTTTTTCATACTGCTAAGGCTCGTTTGGAATTTCCGGAGCAAACCCATTTCAATAACCTCGTGCTTAATGAGTGGGAACGTCCCAGTAGACTTCCCGGTATACCTAAGAGTTGGGACAGAATGTATCCCTTTCCTGCTGATATGGTCAAGTGCTGGTCATCGCCCCCTGAGGTCGATGCTCCTATTCTAGGGCTGTCTAACACCTCTATTATGCACTCCCCCGACATTACTACGCTGCGGGATGCTGAGGACCGGTGCATTGACCAATTAGCGTGCCATGCTTTTGCATTTGTGGGGGTGTCTGTGGCGCTCAGGGCCCTGATCAGAAGTGTACTTGAAGGTCCTGATGAATTGCCACCTGATACGTTTAATGCACTGTCTAACTGTGATGTTTGTAAACTTTATCCTATCTGCCTTGGGTGATGCCATTAGGATGTGTGCCAGAACTTCTGCCTTGGCGGTAGCTATACGCCGCGTGGTTTGGCTGCGCCAGTGGGCTGCTGACAATGCTGCAAAGAGGGCCCTTACTGGGCTTCCATTTAAGGGGCTACGCCTGTTTGGGGACCGCCTAGACCTTTTTGCTAAAGGAGGTAAGTTACCCCAGCGCAGGCGGCAGTCTCGGCCCTTTCGGGGCCAGGGTCCCCTTTCACTCCCCTACCGCGGTGCTAAGCAGGGAAAAGGGGTGTCCTTCGCGGGGGCTCGTGCAGATTCCTGGCACAGGAGCAGAGGACGACGTCCTGGCTCCTCCTGGGGGTCTAAGCCCAAATCGTCTCCCAAGCCCCCTCAGGCATGATGGGGCGCCCTCGCCCGTCAGGGTGGGGGGACGGCTACAGCACTTTGCGCACGTCTGGAGGCACCATGTCTGACCGGTGGATTCAGGAGGTAGTGTCCTCTGGTTACAAGATAGTTTGCTGTGCGGCCCGCCCCCCCACAAGATTCATCAGGTCCCGGATCCCCCAGGACCCTGTCTCAGCTCAGGTCTTGATGCAGGCCGTGCAAGGCCTTCTGGATCTGGGGGTCATTTGCAGGGTCCCCTTAAGAGAAAGAGGCAAGGGGTTCTATTCCAACCTTTTCACAGTCGCCAAAAATGGGTCCATCAGGCCCATTCTGGATTTAAAGATCCTCAACAAATTTGTCAAGAACAGGCGCTTTCGCATGGAAACTCTGCGCTCAGCCTTTGGCTCCCTGCGCCCAGGGGATTTCATGACGTCTGTGGACATCAAAGATGCTTACCTTCACATCCCTGTGTTCCCGGGACACCAAATGTTTCTCAGATTCGCGTTGGAAGATCAACATTACCAATTTGTGGCCTTGCCATTTGGCCTCACCTCAGCTCCCAGAGTGTTCACCCAGGTGCTGGCGGGGGTGATGTCCCTGGTAAGGTCAAGGGGCATACGCGTGCTGCCCTACATGGATGACATACTCATCACCTCTCGGTCTCTGCAGCAGGTAGAGTTGGACACTCAGCTGGTGGTGTCCACCCTGGAGTCCTTCGGCTGGGTGATCGATCACCCCAAGTCCTCTGTCCCCTTCCTCGGTGACCCCATTCCTGGGAATGATTCTGGATACGATTCAGTCAAGGATATTCCTTCCTCAACAGAAGGTGGAAGCTCTAACTGCGCAGGTGAGGTTCCTGCTATCCTGCCCCCAGCCCTCCCTCAGGCAGGGAATGCAGTTGGTGGGCCTGATGGTGGTGTGCTTCGAGGCGGTGCCCTTTGCTCAGTTCCATTTGAGGCCTTTACAACTTCACCTTCTGTCAGTATGGGACAGGGACCCAACGTCCTTGGACGGGGTCTGTGTGCTCCCCCCCCCCCCCCCCCCCTTGGTCAGACAGTTCCTTTCGTGGTGGCTGGACCACAGGAACTTGCTGGGGGGCAGGACCTTTCTGGCCCCCTCCTGGGAGATGGTCACCATGGATGCCAGTCTTTCAGGATGTTGGGGATTCTGGAAGTCCCTGCGGGGAGGTGGGGCCCTCAGCAGGCCCACTTACCCATCAACATTCTGGAACTGTGGGCAATCAGGTTGGTACTGGAGCAGTTGACCAATCACCTGAGGGGTCGTCTGTGCAGGTGCGCTCAGACAACAGGACGGCGGTTGCCTACATCAACCATCAGGGAGGGACCCGGAGAAGGGGGGCCCTCCAGGAGGTGTCGCGGATTCGGACATGGCCGGAAGGCCAATGTTCAATGCATTTCAGCTGTGTACATCCCGGGGGCAGAGAATCTACTGGCGGACTCTGCAACAGGGTATTCCAGTCCCTGTGTCACCGTTGGGGTCTACCGGATGTGGATCGGTTTGCATCCCGTCACAAGCTCCAGGCCTTTGTCTCCCTGTCTTAGGATCCTCTGGCCTTGGCCACAGATGCTCTGTCCATGCCATGGCAGGAATTTCGGCTCCTGTATGTCTTTCCTCCATTCCCCCTGCTGGGCAGGGTCCTGCGCAAGATTGCTCTGGAGGGGGTGCCAGTGATTCTGGTGGCCCCCAGGTGGCCAAGAAGAGTGTGGTTCGCAGACGTGGTGCAGATGGCAGTAGATCAGTACGTTCTGCCAGGACTGCCAGATCTGCTCACTCAGGGCCCCTTACGCCATCCCAATTTACAAACTCTGGCTTTGACGGCCTGGCTGCTGAAACCTCCATCTTGATGGAGAAAGGCTTGTCTGCCTAGGTGGTTGAGACCATGGTGAAGGCTAGGAAGAAATCATCTTCTTCCATCTATTATAGGGTATGGCGTACCTACATTGACTGGTGTGAGTCTAGGTCTCTTCCCTGTCGGGTGTTCTCAGTTCCCAGGGTTCTGGAGTTTTTACAGCATGGGTTGGAATCAGGTCTCTAACTCAGTACTTTGAAGGGCCAGGTTTCTGCCCTGTCTGTCTTTTCAGAAGTTTTTTGCTCAGCATTCCTTGGTTAAGACTTTCTTTCAGGGGGTTAATCATGTGCGTCCCCCCACGAAAACCTATGGTCCCTGTTTGGGATTTGAACTTGGTCTTGTCTGCCTTGCAGGGTGCTCCCTTTGGACCTATTCAGGATGCTGCTCTGGCTGTACTTACCCTCAAGGTTGTCTTTCTGGTGGCTATTACTTCGGTCAGGCGTGTGTCTGAGCTGGCGGCTCTGTCTGTCCAGCCCCCATATTTTGAGAGACACCAGGATAAGGTGGTGTTCCGCTTTAAGCTGGATTTTCTGCCTAAGGTGGTGTCTGCTTTTCATTTGAATCAAGATATTGTTCTTCCTTCATTGTGCCCTAATCCTAACAATGCTAAGGAACGGGTTTTGCATTCCTTGGATGTGGTCAGGTGTCTGAAGTATTACCTAGTAGTAACTGCATCCTTCAGGAAAACTGATGCTCTTTTTGTGGTCCCTTCTGGTCCTAGGAAGGGTTTGGCTCCTGCCAAGTCTACTATCAGTAAATGGATCTGTCGGGCTGTGATTCAGGCCTATTCTGCTAAGGGGAAGAATCCTCCCTTCCGCCTTACTGCTCATTCTACTCGTGCTATTGGTGCCTCTTGGGCCTTCCAGCACCAGGCTTCTGTTGAACAAGTTTGCAAGGCCGCTACTTGGTCTTCTGTTCATACCTTTTCAAAGTTTTACAAGGTTGTTCATACCTTTTCAAAGTTTTACAAGGTTGATGCTAAGGCCTCAGCTGATGCTGTTTTTGGCCGCAAGGTTTTGCAGGTGGCAGTGGTTTAAACTGTCTGCTGTTACCTTTTTTTATTGGGGATCCCACCCTACTTATACAGTACGTCCTGCTCCACCCCACCCTGGTTTTTGCATTATTCTGGATCCCCTGTATGGTGATTGTTGTCATTGTTATAGCTACCAGTTTTTGGGTGGTTAAATTCTCCCGGCTTCTTGTTTACATGTCTCTGCAGTGCAGCGCCATCTGGCGGAGGATAACCCAAATGTAAGTAATCTATCTGGAGCAGTACGTACTGTATACTTATAATACCAATTCTACAGGTGAGTATTTCACAGAATTGTATTTTTAGCTATATTCTTAGTATACAGTACGTCCTGTACTAATAATCATTACTCTTGGGTATTACTCAGCCAGATGGCGCTGGACTGCAGAGACCGCGAAATTGGCTCCTCGCGGCCCCTCAAATCCCCGGGACCTCCCACAAATCCCCAGAATTTCTCTGCAGTCTGGACAAGAAGATGGCTCTCCTCGCAGGTGAGCAGGGCTATTTGCCTGTGGCCCTGTAGGACTATTCCCACCCGTTCCATTATTACTGTGCTTCCCAGCCTTGGCTGTGCTGGTCTGGGTGATGGTAGGCAGCACCGCTGTCAGGTGCTTAGGAGCGCTGCTCCACCGCAATCCCCCACCAAAGGGGTAGGCGGTATAGACATGTGGTGAGCCTCTATGGGATGCCCCTCCCACCCTATTGCCCCTGTCTATCAGTGGGCCCTACGTTAAGTGGCCGCTGCCCTCCCTCGCTCTCCCTTGTAGCTCTCAGAAGGTGGGGGGGTGCTTCACTTGGATGGTGTGCTTGTTGACTTTGTTCAGTCTCCGCACTGACTTGGTTGCACTGGTTGCGGTTTGAATATGCCGCCGTGCGCGCTTCCACTGCGTTCCGCGATCGGCGACAGCATTACCTCAGGAACTGATGCGCCTTCATTAGCTGCTTGTTACATGTGCTGCTTCGCGCTCTTCGGGGGGGGGGGGGCTGCGGATGGCGCGTTCCACGTCACTGTCTCCGCGGCCCGCCCCTCGAGTTATGCTCGCCGCCATTTTTTCTCTGGAATCCGTCTGCTGCATGGCTGGCATCTACCTACCGCGGTCCGTGAGTGCCCTCGCGGGCGGTTTTATTTACCCTATGTCATTATCCATGTCGCTTATGGGGTCCTCTTCGCTTATGTCTTTCAGGCGGGTCGAACTCTATTGGTTTCTCCCGGCCCTACCCCTCTTTTAGTTACTAAACATTGTGAGGCCGAGTGTGCTAATTACTCCCACTTCCCTAGCGGGCTATTGGGGCATCCCGGGTTGCTGTTATAGCGTGAATAACTATCGGCCTATTGTGCCGCTATAATCACCATATGGAGGCGTCTCAGGATAATGTGCTCGGGGTTCCTTCGGGACAAGCCCGGCTGTGTGTAGCTTGTGGGGTGTCCCCTACTAGTGCTGACAATGTGCGGGTCTGTATAAATTGTGCCCAGCAGGTGACTGCGCTGCAGCCTGGTTTACCAGCGGCTGAACCTGCGCCACGTATGGCTTCACCAACTCCCCCAAGCTTGAATTTGACTCCCATTGAGTTGCATACCAGTGGGGATTTTCAGCCTGATGTGTCTGCTAGACTGGCTAGTGTTGAGAAGTTGCTTGCGAATACCATGGCGCGTAAGGCCTCTGCTAAAAAGCAGCGGTGGCTATTAGGACCCTGCTTAGAAGTGTCCTAGATGGTGCTCCTGATGATGTGTCTAGTGAAGAGTTTAATGCTCTTTCTCGTTGTGAGGTTTTTGTGACTTATGTCCTCTCTGCCTTGGATGAAACCATTAGTATGTGTGGCAGAGCCTCTGCCCTAGTGGTGGCTATATGCCGCTCGGTTTGGCTGCGCCAGTGGGCAGCTGACAACGCTGCCAAGAAGGCTCACTGGTTTTCCCTTCAAAGGACTACGCCTGTTTGGGGACCGCCTGGACCTGTTTGGTAAGAGGCAGGTTACCCCAGCGCAGGAGGCAGTCTCTGCCCTTTTGGGGCCAAGGCTCCTTTTCTTCCCCCTACCGTGATCCAGACAGGGGAGGGGGGGGGGGTCTCCTTTACTGGGGCCCGAGGCGATTTCTGGGGTAGGGGCAGAGGGCGTGGACGCCCTGGCTCATCCTGGGGCTCCAAGCCTAGGTCTTCTTTCAAGCCCCCTCAGGCATGAAGGGACGCCCTCACCCATTCGGGTGGGGGAACGGCTTCAGCATTTTGCTCACGTCTGGAGGCTTCATGTCTCAGACCGGCAGATTCAGGAGGTAGTGTCCTCCGGTTACAAGATAGTTTGCTGCCTGGCCGCCCCCCATTCATCAGATCCCAGATGTCTCGGGACCCCATGTCAGCTCAGGCTCTAATTCTGGCGGTGCAAAGCCTTCTGGAGCTGGGGGGCAAGGGGTTCTATTCCAACCTTTTCACCGTGCCCAAAAGAGATGGGTCAGTCAGGCCCATCCTGAACTTGAAGATCCTCAACAAATTTGTTTGGTGCAGGCGCTTTCGCATGGAAACTTTGCGCTCTATCAGTTCCCTGCGTACAGGGGAATTCATGACCTCTGGACATCAAGGATGCTTACCTTCATATTCCTGTTTTTCCAGGTCATCAAAGATTCCTTAGGTTCGCTCTGGAGAATCAGCACTACCAATTTGTGGCATTGCCCTTCGGTCTCACTTCAGCTCCCAGAGTGTTCACCAAGGTGCTGGCAGTGATGGCTCGGCTCAGGTCTCAGGGCATTCGCGTGCTGCCCTATTTGGACGACATTCTCATCACTTCTCAGTCCCTCCAACAGGCAGAGCTGGATACTCAGCTAGTAGAATCCACTCTGGAGTCGTTTGGCTGGGTGATCAACCATCCCAAGTCTTCCCTTTCTCCCTCATTGGTGACGCCCTTCCTGGGAATGAATCTGGATACAGTTCAGGCAAGGATATCCTTAGTATACAGTACGTCCTGCTCCAAATAGAATACTTACACTTGGGGTTATCCTCCGCCAGATGGCGCTGCACTGCAGAGACATGAAAAACAGGCTCCTCCCGGCCCCTCAAATACCCAGGGACCTCCCACAAATCCCCAGATTTCTCTGCAGTGCTAACTGCGAAGACATGAAGTATCACTCTCTCGCAGGTGAGCGGGGCTATTAAAGCCTGCGGCCCTGTTGGACTATTCCCACCCGTCCCTTGTGATGATATGCCTCCCAGCCTGGGCTGCGCTGGTCGGGTGAAGGTAGGCAGCACCACGCGTGCTTAGGGAGCCATGCTGCACCGCAGTCCCTCACCAAAGGGTAGGTGGTATAGGCTGATGGTGAGCCTTATGGGATGCCCCTCCCGCATTATTGCCCCATGCCCCGTGTAGCAGGGGGCCTTGTACAAAGGGCCGCCATCCTCCCTCGTTCCCCCCTGTAGCTCGGGGGGGAAAGAAAGGGGGGGGGGGAGTGTGTGTTTGGTGTCAGTGTATTGTGAGTACATGCATAAGGCATTTGTAATGTCCTTCGACTTGCATACGGGGTGTCAGCCGCCGTGCTGATTTGTAGTTTTACTTGTGTAACTGCCGCCGTGCGCGTTTTTTCCTTCCTTGGATGTTCTACGCCGGGCGACGGTGTCGCCTCAGGCGCTGCGGCGTCATCATTGGCAAGTTATCTATTCTAAGTGTGCCATACACTTCGATCTTCATGACCTCATTGGTTGCTGTATTCGGGGGGACGGGCCCTGGCTCTGGCCCGCCCTTCGAGGTTCGCTTGGCGCCATTTTGATGTAGGCGCGCGAGTGGGTAACGGTCCCTCCTTCTGCAGTCTGTAAGTGCCCTCACAGGCGATTTTTTATGCTTCTTGCTTACTGTGCATGGTTCTGACACCCCTTATTCTCATTGTCTTTCAGACGGTTGAATCCAGTGGCTTCTCCCGGCCCGGTGTAATTGCCAATTGGGCCTAGTATAATTATTCCCACTTCCCTGCGGTTCATTGGGGCATCCAGGGTAGCTTATAGCGTCAATCCCTACTGGCCTATTGTGCCTATTAATCACCATATGGCGACATCCCAGGATATTGTGACCAGGGTTCCTTTGGGACAAGCCCGGCTGTGTGTAGCTTGTGGGGTCTCGCCTATCAGCGGTGACAATGCACGGGTCTGTGTTCCTTGTGCACAGCAGGCGCTAATGGTACTTCCCGCCCCTCCTGTGGCTGGGCCTGCACCTCGCCTCCCTTCACCTACTCCCCCAAGCCTGAGTCTAACCCCCAATACAAGCGGGGATTCTCATCCTGATGTGGCTGCTAGACTGGCCAGTGTTGAAAAATTGCTTGCTAATACCTTAGCGCGTAAGGCCACTGCAAAAAAACTCACTTAATCCCTGATGCCGCTCTTTTCCCTACAGAGGCTGATGAGTTGTTGCATCTATATGGCTATACCCCCTCGAACGAAGGGGAGCTGTTCTCTGACTCAGGGTCATCTGACGAGAAGTCAAGGGGTCATGACGATTCTGGTACTGATCACTGGACCCCGGATGATACTGACAAACTGCTGGTTCAGATTTTTGAGGTTTTGTCCATCTCTCCCCCTGTTGCGGCTCCCAGGCAAAGGGGTGAGCTATTTCATACTGCTAAGGCTCGATTGGAATTCCCTGAGCAAACCCATTTCAATAACCTCATGTTTAAGGAGTGGGAACATCCCAGTAGACTTCCCGGGATTCCTAAGAGTTTGGACAGGAAGTATCCTTTTCCTGCTGATATGGTCAAGTGCTGGTCATCGCCCCCCGAGGTCGATGCTCCTATTCTGGGGCTGTCTAACACCTCTGTTATGCACTCTCCCGACACTACTACGCTGCGGGACTGAGGACTGGCGCATTGACCAATTGGCATAACATGCCTTTGCATTGGGGGGCGGCGCTGCGCCCGATTTGCGCCTTTGCCATTACTTCGGTGGCACTCAGGGCCATGGTCAGGAATGCACTTGATGGCCCAGACAAATTGCCACCTGATACGATTAATGCACTGTCTAACTGTGATGTGTTTTTGTAAACTTTATCCTGTCTGCATCGGACTATATTAGGATGTGTGCCAGATCTTCTGCCTTGGCGGTAGCTCAACGCCGCGCGGTATGGCTGCGCCAGTGGGCTGCGGACAATGCTGCTATGAAAGCCCTTACTGGGCTTCCATTGAAGGGGCTACGCCTGTTTGGGGACCGCCTAGACCTCTTTGCTAAAGGAGGTAAGTTACCCCAGTGCAGGCGGCAGTCCCAGCCCTTTCGGAACCAGGGCCCCCTTTCAGTCCCTACCGAGGCGCTAAGCAGGGGAAAGGGGTGTCCTTCGCGGGGGCTCGCGCAGATTCCTGGCATAGGGGCAGAGGACGACGTCTTGGCTCCTCCTGGGGGTCCAAACCCAAAGCCCCTCCCAAGACCCCTCAGGCATGATGGGGCGCCCTTGCCCGTCAGGGTGGGGGGATGGCTACAGCACTTTGCGCACGTCTGGAGGCGCCAAGTCTCAGACCGGTGGATTCAGGAGGTAGTGTCCTCTGGTTACAAGATAGTTTGCTGTGCGGCCCCCCACAAGATTCATCAGGTCCCGGGTCCCCCATGACCCTGTATCAGCTCAGGTCTTGATGCAGGCCGTGCAGGGACTTCTGGATCTGGGGGTCATTTGCAGGGTGCCCTTAAGAGAATTGGGCAAGGGGTTCTATTCCAACCTTTTCACGGTGCCCAAAAAAGACGGTTCAGTCAGGCCCATTCTGGATTTAAAGATCCTCAACAAGTTTGTCAAGAACAGGCGCTTTCGCATGGAAACTCTGCGCTCGGCCATCGGCTCTCTGCACCCAGGGGACTTTATGACGTCTGTGGACATCAAAGATGATTACCTTCACATCCCTGTTTTCCCAGGACATCAAAGGTTTCTCAGATTCGCGTTGAAAAGATCAACATTACCAATTTGTGGCCTTACCATTCGGCCTCACTTCAGCTCCCAGAGTGTTCACCAAGGTGCTGGCGGGGGTGATGTCTGATAAGGTCAGGGGGCCTGCATATCAGCTGTGTACATTCCGAGGATGGAGAATCTGCAGGCAGACTCTCTAAGCAGGGAGACCTCTCGCCTGGGAGAATGGTCCCTCTGCGGGTGTTTCACTCTCTGTCACCATTGGGGCCAACCAGATGTGGATCTGTTTGCATCCCGTCTCAATCACAAGCTCCCGGCCTTTGTCTCCCTGTCCCAGGACCCTTTGGCCTTGGCCACAGATGCTTTAGCAATGTCATGGCAGGACTTTCAGCTCCTGTATGTCATTCCCCCTGTTGGGCAGGGTTCTGCGCAAGATAGCTCAGGAGGGGGTGCCAGCAATCCTGGTGGCCCGCAGGTGGCCAAGAGGAGTGTGGTTCGCAGACGTGGTGCAGCTGGCAGTAGATCGGTACGCTCTGCCCATGGTTCCAGACTTGCTCACTCAGGGCCATTTACGCCATCCCAATTTACAAACTCTGGCTTTGACGGCCTGGCTGCTGAAACCTCCATCTTGATGGAGAAGGGGCTGTCTGCCTCAGTTGTTGATACCATGATAAAGGCTAGGAAGAAGTCGTCTTCTATTTACTATAGAGTTTGGCGTGCCTACATTGACTGGTGTGAGGCTAGGTTTCTCCCCTGTCGCGTGTTTTCTATTCCCAGGATCCTGGAGTTCCTACAGCATGGGTTGGAGCTGGGACTTCAACTCAGTACTCTGAAGGGTCATGTCTCTGCCCTGGCAGTTTTCTTCCAGAGGTCCTTTGCCCAGCATTCTCTGATCAGGACTTTTTTCCAGGGGGTTACTCATGTGGGGGTTACTCCCCCACGTAAGCCTATGTTGCCTGTTTGGGATTTGAACTTGGTCTTGTCTGCCTTGCAGGGTGCTCTTTTTGAACCTGTGCAGGAGGCTGCCCTGGCTATTCTTACACTCAAGGTTGTCTTTTTGGTGGCTATTACCTCTGTTAGGCGTGTGTCTGAGTTGGCGGCACTTTCCATTCAGCCCACCTACTTTGAGAGACACCAGGACAAGGTGGTTTTTCGCTTCAAGCCAGATTTTCTGCCTAAGGTAGTGTCTACCTTTCATCTGAATCAGGACATTGTTCTTCCTTCCTTGTGCCCTAATCCTAGTAACGCTAAGGAAAGGGTTTTGCATTCCTTGGATGTGGTTAGGTGTCTGAAGTACTATCTGGTGGCTACTGCACCTTTCAGAAAAACTGATGCTCTTTTTGTGGTCCCTTTTGGTCCTAGGAAGGGTTTGGCTCCTGCTAAATCTACGATCAGCAAATGGATCCGTCGGGCTGTGATTCAGGCCTACTCTGCTAAGGGGAAGAATCCTCCCTTCCGCCTTACTGCTCATTCCACTCGTGCTATTGGTGCCTCTTGGGCTTTTCAGCACCAGGCTTCTGTTGAACAAGTTTGCAAGGCCGCTACTTGGTCTTCTGTTCATACCTCTTCAAAGTTTTACAAGGTTGATGTTAGGGTCTCATCTGATGCTGCTTTTGGCCGCAAGGTTCTGTAGGCGGCAGTGGTCTGACCTTTCTGTTACCTTTTGGGGATCCCACCCTACTTTATGGACACTATTGGATGTCCCAAGAGTAATGATTCTTATCTGGAGCAGGACATACTGTATACTAAGAATACAATTCTGTGATTACTCACCTGTAGAATTGGTATTATGAGTATACAGTACGTCCTGCTCCACCCCACCCTTGGTTTGCATTATCCTTGGATCCCCTGTATGGTGATTATCTTTGTTTTTTAGTTACTAGTTGGTTCTGTTATCGTACTCCCGGCTTCTCGTTAACTGCTTTTCAATGCTGGGGATTTGTGGGAGGTCCCGGGTATTTGAGGGGCCGGGAGGAGCCAATTTTGCGGTCTCTGCAGTCCAGCGCCATCTGGCGGAGTAATACCCAAGAGTAATGATTCTTATCTGGAGCACGACATAGGGAATACTCATAATAACAATTATACAGGTGAGTAATCACAGAATTATATTTAACTGTTTTAACGGTTCTCACCGCCGTCGCCGCTTTGTACTACGCTCCGTGGCGGGCGGCGCTATAACTGTGAGGCATTTTTTCTACTGTTTGATGGCGCGGGGGGGGGGGGGCGGGGCAGGGCAGGAGGATGCCGGGTATTGCGTCGTCCTCCCGCGGCCCGCCCCTCAAGGTTCCTCCATTTTTCTTCTGCTGCGCATCTGGGGCCCCCCTTCATCCCGGAGCTGCGGCGGTGATTCCTGTCGTTGCTTCCTCCTGTGGTCTGGCGGCTGTTGCCTTTGCCCTGCTTGGTCCGTGTGTCCCCTTCGGGGGTTTTTGGTTTCCTTGGTGCATGTACTGCGGGATGCTTTTGTGCCTTTACTTATGTAGGTGTGGTCACGTGAGCGCCGTTTTCACTCCTTTCGGGGGGGGGCGCGGGGCCGGAGGGTGCCGGGTATCGTGTTGTCCTCCCGTGGCCCGCCCCTCAAGGTTCCTCCATTTTGCTTCTGCTGCGCGTCTGGGGCCCTTTTTCATCCTGGAGCTGCGGCGGTGATTCCTGTCGTCGCTTCCTCCTGTGGTTTGGCGGCTGTTGCCTTTGCCCTGCTTGGTCCGTAAGGCTGTTTTTGCTTGTCTTCAATCTGTCTTTTTCTGCGTTTTTAACTGTTTTTCGCCGCCTCGCCGCTTTGTACTACACTCCACGTAGGGCGGTGCTATATTGTGAGGCGTTTTGTTTGTTTTTCTCTACTGTGATGACGCTGGTGAGGTCACGTGAGCGCCGTTTTCACGGTCTTCGGGGGGGGGGCGGGGCAGGTGGATGACGCATATCGCGTCGTGCTCCAGCGGGTCGCCCCTCAAGGTTCCTCTGCCGGCGCCACTCTGCTTCTGCTGCGCCTTTGGGGCCCTTCTCATCCCGGAGCTGCGGTGGTGATCCCTGTCTGCTTGACGCATCCTCCTGTGGTCTGGCGGTTGGTGCCCTTGTCCTACTTGGTCCGTGAGTCCCCTTCAGGGGTTTTTGGTCTCTTTGGGGCATGTGTGGGATACTTATGTGTCTTTATTCATGTCTTTCAGGCGGGACAACTGTGGGTTGTGGTTTCTCCCGGTCCTACCCCTTACCATTCCTCATCTTCCCTTACTGGCTTCTGGGGGCATCCTGGGTGGCTCTTGCTAGCCTTTACCCTGTGCTGGCCTATTGCACCTGTTTTAATCACCATATGGAGGCTTCTGGGGATAGCGTACTTGGGGGTCCTTCGGAGCAATCCCGGCTGTGTTCCATGTGTGGGGTAACCCCTGTGAGTAAGTGTCGCGGTGTGCGTGCCGTGCGCCCAAGGTGTCCTTGCGCTCCAGACTGGGTTGCCTGCTTCGCTTCCCAGCTCTGCGCCCCCTTCGGCGTCGCCTACCCCCTGCCTGCATTTAGCCCCCAGTGAGGGAGATACTAGCGGGGGGGTCACAGTCTGACCTGGCACAGTGTGTGGCCAGTATTGAAAGGGGATCCCACCCTACCTTACGGACACTGCTGTTGGACGTCCCATACGTAAGGACTTCTTGAAGCCGGCCGTGCCATGCAATAGGAAAAAGACAATTCTGTGAGTACTCACCTGTAGAATTGCTTTTACTATGCATGGCACGGCCTGCTTCACCCCACCCTTGTTATCATTATTCTTGGTTGCCTCTTTATGGTGGTTGTTCCAAGTTAGTTGGGGTTTGTTACCTTTTTTTACCTGTATTATCTCCCGGCTTCTTGTATAACTGCTTGTCAACACTGGATTGGTCTATTGGTGATCCTGTTTTTATATGGTACCGGGAGGGGCCACAACTCTTCTGCAGTACACTGCGCCGCCTTGTGGCAGAATATCCCATACGTAAGGACTTCTTGAAGCAGGCCGTGCCATGCATAGTAAAAGCAATTCTACAGGTGAGTACTCACAGAATTTTTTTTTTTTTTTTTTTTTTTTATATTCAGTAAACCTGTTTTGATGCTGTATAAGTTATTAGAGTGCTGTCCTGTGGGGTGATTCAGTTATTTGTTGCTTGTAGTGAGGTTGATACCTATGGGCACGCTATTGTGTAAGCTTTTATCTTGTGTTACAAAAAGCCTTTTGCACAATATGCAACAGTCCCGCACCACCCCAAATAAAGTAAAATAAGATGGAGGTAAATGTGCCAATCCCAGATCCAAGGCCACAACGCAATAATCAAAGCAACAACGGTCCCAGTAAACCGCAAATGGGATACCTCAGGGCGGCACCAAATACCCCTCAATAATCATTCATTAGAAATATAATAAAGTCAATGTATTCATCTTTAATTCATTAATATATTAAAAATCATAAACACATACATTGTTACATTACTACCACAAACATGTTAAGACATTTACACAAAGACCTAGCCATAACAGGGAACCCTCATTAGAATTCCAAAAACCATAACCTATGTACACAAATTAATGAAACCCTAAATGAATCCTATGTCCCTAAATAAAGTGCTAATGCAAAAGGTGCAGTATTGCAGAAAAAAGTGCTTAATGTGCAATATTTACAATATACAAATGAAGATATATTTTATATTGTGAATATTGCACATTAAGCACTTGCAGGAATTTAGGGTTTATTAATTTTTGTACATGAATTATTGTTTTTGGAATTCTAATGAGGGTTCCCTGTTGTGGCCGGGTCTTTGTGTAAATGTCTTTTAAAATGTTAAAAACTTCCTATAATATGTATTAGAACTTGGGTGGCACTGTGGGACAGTTTTCACTATATCCAGTCCAGGTTATCCCAGAAGTAATGACAGTTGGGTAATCCACCGCTAGGTGGTGCCTGACTGCAGGATCAAAAGCTGTCGCTCCTCCCGGCCTCCTATAAAACATGATGATTTGATTCCCCAGTGTTCTTCCTGCAGTCTGCTGCATAAGGATCGTATGGATACTCTCTCTTGAAATACTGCAGCTGAGCGGGGCCTCCTAGCCCGTTGGCTGCTGCATCCTTATTGCCACTGTTCCCATTGGACCCACTACTGCCTCCCAGCTTCCGCTGACCGGGGATGGTGAAGGTAGGGTGAACGCCGGGGTCAGGCGTTGGCAGAGCTAGGCTCTGGCCACAGACCCTGCCTAAAGGGTAGCCGGCCATAGACTGGTGAGCCTATATAGGGGGGAGAGGAACCCTGCCCCACAAGCTTTATTGTTGTATTGTGATGGTGTTTATTGACTGGACTTGCTGTCCCTTGCGTGTTCCTGTGTTTTTTTTTTTTTTACTGACTTTTTACCTCACATATTTACCCTGCTGGGTTTTTTCTACGGACTTTGTACCTCACATATTTACCCTCCTGTGTTTTTTACAGATTTTTTACCTCACATGCTCACCCTCCTCGCTCCCTCGTCGCTCCGCTCTCTCCCCTCTCCTTCATGCTGTTCCATGTTGGGGGCGGACGTCGGCGCTGCACGGGCGGAGTATGTCTGGGGCTGTGGGCCCCGCCGCGGGGTGCGCGAGGGCGCCGTGCTGGCGAATCTGCTGGGCTCATCTGTGGGCGTGCCTGATGTTGCGGGGCCCTCCGCCATCTTGGGGCCGGGTGCAATTTTCGCGCCGTCGGGGGGTGGTTGTGGGCCGCACGATGACTCTTTTCTCGTCACGGTCGTGCGGCCGCCCCTCGAATGTGTGCTGCTGGCTGATCCGCGCCATCTTCTCTTCCTGCACACTGCTGTCTCTGTCAGCCCTTTGAGCAGTGTTGTGAGTCCCTCTTGACATATTGTCTCTTATGTTCTGGGCATGTGCTGCGAGATGCTTATATGTTCACACTTTGTTTTCCAAGTGGGCCCCTTGATATTAAGGGTTGTGGTTCCTCTCAGCCTCCGGCCACCCCCCCCTCTCCAAGCCCTCTCCCTGTAAAGAGGGATCACTTAAAGTGGACCAACACCCAGGATTTTGACTATCCTGGGTATTGGTCCACTTCCCCGCTGTGTGAAACCCCCCAGAAAGCCCAAAAAAACTTACCTCACCGCCGACGGACAAGCTGATTGACAGCGACGGACAAGCAGCTTGCCCGTCGGCACCTCCCGCGTGTCACTCTTGACGTGTGTGCGCCCGCGCCGGCCATTCAGAGACGGCGGGCGCGCGCACGTCTAGGGGAGCGCGAGTGAGGCGGCGTCGGGGTTTTTGGGGGGTTTACACCCCGCGGGACATCCCTATCTCGGATGTCCCGCGGTGTGTGAGGTGATCGGCCCGGGAATCTTATAGATTCCCGGGCCGATCACCTCAGGGTGTTGGTCCACTTTAAGAGGCATAATTTCTTGCGGGCTGGCCAGGTTGGGTCTTGGTGCCTTGTACCTGTTAACATAACTCAAATCACCATAATGGAGGCTTCTGGGGATAGTGAGCTTGGGACCCCATCTGGGCGGGTGAAGCTCTGCCCCATGTGCGGTGCTAGCCCTCTGGCCAGACTCAGCACGGTTGTGTCACTTGCGCCAGAAGTGTTCTCTCGGAGCATGATCGGGCGGGCGTATCTTCCCCTAGCCCGTTATTGCCTGCAGCCTCTCCAGAACCCACGTGCTTGCTCTTAGCTCCCAGCGAAAGGGAAGCCAGTAGGGGGTCCCAATCTGATTTGGCGTATCGAGTAGCTAGCCTTGAGACAGATCTCTCGCTCAGCTCCTAAGGCCACAAGTTAGAGGCGGCATATTGAGCTGGTCTATTCTGATAATGATGGAGATGATGATCTCTTTGAGGGTGTTGGCCGCCTTGATAGTGGGCCCAGCTCTTCCTCGGATGAGGATACATGGCTCCCTGATGATACGGAGCGGTTGCTGACTGTGATCTTTGAGACGCTGCACATTGTGCCTCCTAGAGTGGCTAAGAGGAAGCAGGGTGGATTGTTTCGGCCTGAGAGACAGACGAGTCTTTCCTGAGCAGGCATTTTTTTTCTAACATGATTTTCGAAGAATGGGAAAGACCTAGCAAGTTACCACCGGTGCCTAAGGGCCTGGACAGGCGGTATTCCTTTCCCGAGGAGCTGGTCTGGCTATGGTCCCGTCTTCCTGAGGTGGATGTCCCCATGTCGGGTCTGTCCAACACTACGGTCATGCCTTTACCCAAAACTGCTTCCCTACGTGATCCAGCTGACAAGCGCATGGATCAGTTGGTCTGTCATGCCTTCACCTTGCCGGCCAAAAAGGCACTCACTAGTATCCCCTTTGTGGGTCAGAGGCGGTTTGGGGAGCGTCTGGACCTCCTGGTCAAGAACAGAAGACTCCCTCAGCGACGAAAGTCTGCGCGGCCCTTTAGGGGTTCATCTGCCTATCGCTCCTTCGAGGAGGAAGAGGCTCTTCATTTTCAGGTGCTCGCAGAGATTCCTGGTGACAAGGTAAGTCCCGTGGCCGAACCAATCCCTCCTGGGGTTCCAGGCCCAAGCCCCCTACCAAGGCCCTCTGGCATGAGGGGTCGCCCTCACCCATCTGGGTGGGGGGACGGCTTCTGCTATTTGATCACGCCTTGAGACAGCGCGTCTCAGATCGGTGGATTCAGGAGGTGGTTTCCTCCAGTTACAAAATAGAGCTGGCAGTCTGGCTGCCCTCAAGATTTCTTCAGTCACAGATTTCCCAGAACCCATTGACGGCACAAGGCCTGCGGTTGGCTGTCCAACACCTTCTGCTGTCAGGTGTGATTTTTTCCCGTGCCTTGGCAGGAACGGGGTCAGGGCTTTTACTCCAATCTGTTCAAGGTGCCCAGGAAGGGCGCAACGCTGAAACCCATCCTGGACCTGAAGGGTCTCAACAGGTTTGTTAGACATTTCCGCATGGAGACCTTACGGTCCACAGTGAGCTCGCTTCAACCTGGCGACTTCTTGACCACGGTGGACATCAAGGATGCTTATCTGCACATCCCTATATTCCAGGGGCATCAGAAGTTCCTGAGGTTTGCGCTGGAGGATCAGCACTACCAGTTTGTGGCGTTGCCATTCGGGATATCCTCAGCCCCCGTGTGTTCGCCAAGGTGCTGGCGGGCGTCAGGCTATCCTGAGTATCCAGGGCATTGGCGTGCTGCCTTATCTGGACGATTTACTGATTGTGGCTCAGTCTCTTCTTCAGGCCGAGGGCGACACCCGGACCGTGTTGTCCACTCTCGAGGATTTCGGCTGGGTAGTCAATTATCCCAAGTCTTCAATCACTCCCTCGATGGTGGGGGTCTTTTCTGGGCATGACGTTGGACACCTCTTTGGCCAGGATATTCCTGCCACAGCAGAAGGTGGTGGGTCTTCAGACGCAGGTGCAGGCCTTGTTGTCTTGTCAGCAACCATCTGTCCGTCTGGGGATGAAAGTGTGTGCCTGATGCTGTCATACTTCGAGGCAGTGCCCTTTGCTCAGTTCCACTTGAGACCTCTTCATTCAGTTGAATCTGTTGACCGGTTGGGATCGGACGCAGGAGTCACTGGAACGGGAGTTTTCACGGTCTCCCCTGGCCAGGCAGTCCCTTTTGTGGTGGCTGGACTCCAGAAATCTGCTGGTAGGCAAGTCATTTCTGCCTCCACGGTGGGAGATTGTCACCACGGACGCCAGCCTGACCGGCTGGGGAGGCTTTTGGCTGACTCAGAAGATCCAGGGTCAGTGAGGGGCCACAGGAGGCCCAAATATCTTGGCGTTGAGAGCGATCCGGTGGTGCTTCTTCACTTGACTCTCCATCTAAGAGGTCATGCGATTCAGGTTCGTTTGGACAATCAGACGGTGGTCGCCTACATAAATCACCAAGGCAGGACTCGGAGCAAGCGAGCCCTCAAGGAGGTGACCCAGATTCTGACTTGGGCAGAGGAGAATGTTCCTGAATCTCGCCGATTTATATTCCTGGGATAGAGACCCAGGAGGCAGACTCCCTGAGCAGGAGCGCCTCGCGCCTGGGGGAATGGTCTCTCAGCAACAGGATTTTTCACGCTCTTGTCTCTGCTGGGGTCAGCTGGGCGTGGACCTATTTTGCGTCCTGACACAATAACAAGCGCCTGATATTCGTCTCCCTGTCGAGAGATCCTCTGGCCTTTGCCACAGACACTCTGGCAATTCCTTGGACTGAGTTCAGGCTCCTTTATGCGTTCCCTCCGTTTCCACTCCTGTGCCGAGTGCTGCGCAAGATAGCCCCGGAGGGGTTACCAACCATCCTGATGGTTCCTCGCTGGCCGAGGTGGAGTTGGTTCGCGGACATAATTCAGATGTCAGGCGATCGCTACGTCTTGCCCGACGATCCAGGGCTTCTCACGCAGGGGTCGCTGCGGCACCCCAATTTACAGATGCTGGCTTGACGGCCTGGCTATTGAAACCTCAATCCTGACAAGGGGCCGTCAGCCACGGTTGTTCAGACCATGATTCAGATGCGGAAGAAGTTTTCTTCCATAATATATTACAGAGTTTGGCATGCCTACATTGCTTGGTGTGAATCCAAGAGCCTTTTTTGTCGCACTTTCTCTATCTCTAGGATTTTGGAGTTTTTTACAACACGGCTTAGTCTCCAGCTGAGCACCCTCAAGGGCCAGGTCTCGGCCTTAGCCATATTCTTCCAGAGATCCATTGCCAATCGGACCCATCAAGACCTTTCTCCAAGGGGTTACCCATGTACACCCACCACGTAAGCCTGCATTACCAGTGTGGGACTTGAATCTGGTGCTTTCTGCTCTCTAGGGTCCCCCCTTTGAGCCCTTGTGCGATGCTGCATTGTCTATTTTGCCCTACAGGTGGCATTTTTGGTACCTATCACCTCGGTGTGTCGCGTGTCAGAGCTGGCCGCAATTGGTGTGAAGCCTCCTTACTTTGGACGGCATAGGGATAAGGTGGTGTTTCGCTTAAACCTGATTTTTTGCTTAAGGTCGTGTCTCCTTTTCACCTTAATGAGGAAATTGTCTTGCCTTCCTTGTGTCCAGCTCCAACTAACTCTAAGGAAAGGACCCTCCATTCCCTGGATGTGGTCAGAGCCATTAAGTACTCCTGGTTGCGACTGAGTGCTTCAGGAAGTTGGATTGTTTTTTGTTCTCTTCGAGGGGTCTAGGAAGGGCTTGCCTCCAGCCAAGTCCACTCTCAGTAAGTGGATCAGACAGGCGGTGGTGCAAGCATATTCTGCCAAGGGGAAGGAACCCCCTTTTTCGTGTTACAGCTCATTCTACTAGAGCTATTGGTGCTTCCTGGGCTTTTCAGCACCAGGTCTCTGTTGAACAAGTTTGTAAGGCCGCCACTTGGTCTTCAGTTCAAACTTTTAAAAATGTTTTTACAAGGATGATGTTAGGGCCTCAGCTGTTGCTGTCTTTGGCTGAAAAGTGCTTCAGGCGGTAGTGAAATGAACTACATGCTGTTTCGCACTGGGGATCCCACCCTAATCGACACTGCTTTTGGATGTCCCAACTGTCATTACTTCTGGGACGACCTGGACTGGATATAGTGAAAAATACAATTCTGTGAAACTCACCTGTGGAATTGTTTTTGAGTATATCCAGTCCAGGTCGTCCCACCCCGCTCTTATTCATTATATCTGGATTGCCTGTTATAGTGATTACCATTTTTATATTGGACCGTTGTCCATAGTTTGATGGAGAGAGTAGCTATGTGAAGTAACATGGTATCTTTGCCTCCTGGCCTGTCTCTTTTCTTACTGCTGTTTAACCACTGGGGAATCCTAGAGAGACACCTGTTTTATAGGAGGAGCGACAGCTTTTGATCCTGCAGTCAGGTGCCACCTAGCAGTGGATTACCCAACTGTCATTGCTTCTGGGACGACCTGGACTGGATATACTCAAAAACAATTCTACAGGTGAGTTTCACAGAATTGTATTTTTTCATTTGAAAGTGGACATAGGTGGTGCTATTTTTAGTGCTTCCCATGGCATCCCCACACAGTCCTTTTTTAGGTGAAGCTCGTGGGTAGGGGAGGCTATGGTAAAGTGATGGTGCTGAAGCTTTAGTATTGTAGATTACTACAATAGTAGCAGATACTGTGACAAGGGTGGTTATGTCCCCCCACAGCTATGATGCTGAGCCTATAGCATTGCAGCGTCAGCTGTGGGGAAGGGGCATAACCACCCCTGGCCATGCTGTATGATGCTGAGCCTATAGCATTGCAGCGTCAGAGCATGGCCAGGTGTGGTTATGCCCCTCCCCCACAGCTATGATGCTGAGCCTATAGCATTGCAGTGTCAGAGAATGGCCAGGGGTGGTTATGGTCATTCTTCAACTGATGCTACTTAAACCAGACCTTCAGCATGATTTAATAAAAAGCCCAAACCCTTAAAGTGGACCAACACCCATGGGGGATCAGCCCAGGAATCTATAAGATTCCCGGGGCCGATCAGATCCCTCTCCGTGGGGCATCTGAAATCGGGATGCCCCGCTGTGTGAAACCCCACAGGATGCCGCTTGTGAATGGCAGGCGCGCTCCCTGTTAGAGGGAAGCGTGAGATGCGGCCTCCAGCGCGCTCAGAGCCGCTGTGGTTGTCTGTCGCTTGTCTGTACATACCACAGCGGCTCTGAGCGCTCTGATTGGACGAGCGTTCGCGTAGGAGCGGGGTGAGGAGTTTTTTTAGGGCAATCTGGGGGGTTTCACGCAGCGGGACCCGATCAGGGTGCCCTGCGGAAGTGGACCAAAACCCAGGATAGTGAAAATCCTGGTGTTGGTCCACTTTAAATATTCCCCAGCATCTAAAATTAATATGTTTTACGTTTTTAGTCACTTATTCTTTCCCCCACCGGGCTGCAACTCAGGACTCTAGGATACGGGCGCCCCCATCTTGTCTCAGTGGGATAAAGTACAGGGGGCGGGGTTATAGCTGTGATTTGCACAGACAGAGCAGAGCTGGGGTCAGGGAAAGGACAGCAATCCCAGAATGCAGAGCGACACAGTCAGTGATAGTACTGAACTTTTAGTGTTGAGCAGGCAGTTAATGTGGCAGAGATGGTTTTGTGCTGGAGGTGGGGGATCTAGTATCACTTTTGTTTGTTAATGGAGACCACAAGTCCTTTGTACAGAAAATGTCTGGACTCCATACTGTAATGACATTGCAAAATACGGTGTTCTTGTTCCAGCGGCGCCTGAGGCTTTTCTGACCACTTCCAAGGTTAACTGATGCTGAATCTCTTAATGGCAGTGCATTCCTTTAAGAACCTAAATAAACATGTAGGTCTTAAAGCAGACCTGGGCATTGTAAGGCCCGGGGGCTGTATACGGCCCTTTGATTGGCTCTGACTGGCCCAGGCTGAGCTGACTGAGTCTCTCCGCTCTTTATTCGGCGTCCCTCCGCTCGTGCTGCCTGTGAGGCGCCCGCCTGTCCCTCTTCACAGCGGGTCGGCGCCTCCCGCCACTCGGTGAGAAAGCGAGAACACGCCAAACCCGATGAGCCGAGCGGCCCATCGGCTGCTGCTGAAGTGATCGCCTGTGTACAGTGCGGGAGGCGCCGACCCGCTGCAAAGAGGGACGGGCGGGCGCCTGACAGTGAAGAAGAGTCCAACCAGGGGAGGAGAAGGAGGTAGGCTCCGGCGCCATCTTTCCTGGGTGGAGGGGCGGGACTCATAAGTGCCCTGACTGGAAGCCATCCTCGGGCTGCTGCTAAGCTTAAAGTGGACCTTCACCATGATTTATTGAAAAGCCAAAACCCATAAACGATTCCCCAGCATCTAAAATTAATATATTTTAAGTTTTTAGTCACGTACTTATTATTCTTTCCCCCACTGGGCTGCAACTCTGTTAAGGACTTTAGGATACGGGCGCCGCCGTCTTGACTCAGAAGCATCACACTTCCTGAGGATAGGAGAGTGGGATAAAGTACAGGGAGGGTGGGTTATAGCTGTGCTTTGCTCAGACAGAGCAGAGCTGGGGTCAGGAAAAGGTCAGCAGTCCCAGAATGCAGAGCAGCACAGTCAGAAGGCACTTCCTGTTTGCAGGCAGCCTGATGTTCCATGAGCAGCCATCTTGGATGTTTAAAGGCTCATAACATGCAGTAGATGTAGGTAGCATGATTTTTAATGTGGGCAATCTGTATGTACAGGGTGTGGGAAACAAAAGATAGGCTCTTATTCAGAGTGAAGGACCGCTTTAAGGGGTAGGAAAGGAAGGGAAGTGGGGCTGCATTTGCTCTGCCCAGTGTGGTGGAAGAGTGAGCTACTGACATCTGTGGGGCGATATCCCCCCCTGTGGATCCTACCAACCGGTATCACCTTCCCCTCCAGTTATCGGCTAAGTGCACATGATTCTTGTCACGAGAGGTCTTTAGCCCTCAAAATGTCCGCTAAAAAAAGAAAGGTAGATGCTGAATGCAGGGTTTTCCAAAAGAATTTACTGCTTTTTATAAAGAAATACATTTAATATTATGCAGAATTGAGTTCAGCCTTTTGGCCCGGCCCTCCACAACATTTTTAGTTTCTCATGTGGCCCCATGAATAAAATGATTGCCCACCCCTGTCTTAACGGGATAGCCTGGGCAATGACAATAATAAGGCAGCAAGGACTTCTCCTGAAGCCTGCCCTGCATGTCTCGCCTTCATTTCCTGCAGTGTGCTGTAGATCATGTAGTAGGGCTACCTACTTTAAGTTCTCCTTGACCATGCTCCAAATGTGGTCGTAAGGCTACCTTTGTTCTTGACCATTGAGGCCTGCTGGGCTCTCGCTCTGGGAGCTCAGGGACAGGAGCAGTCATGTGATCTCCTTTTGTTTACTAATTGAATTTTCAGGAAGGGAAAAATGCTGGAGAGACACATGTGGCGAGATCCAGGTGAGTTCCTTGCTGCCTTATTGCTATTGCCTGGGTTGTCTCTTTAATCCAGACAGAATCATGTTCTAATCCTATACTTATCCTCCAGGGCACTGGTTCTTGTGTGGTACGTGTACCCCCGGGGGTACTTGGATATTTTGGGGTACACCAACAGCAGGGGTCTGATGGGTCTAGCTTATTATTTTAACAGTAAAACAATATACCTTCTTGCTTTACAAGTGCTATGAGGCCTATGACCTTCAAATTTTGTAATTGATCCCTTCCTTGGGTGTACTTTTGTAGTGAAACGGTTGAGAACCCCTGCTCTAGGGCATGGGATCCCCACCCATAGAGCCACATGTGGCTCACAGACTATGGTTATGATGGTAAGTGTTCCTATACCCAGAATTGACGTTTGTCATCACCTTCTAACCCCGGTCCGGTGCCACGAAACTGCCTGTGTTCCTTTTTATTACTGAAGCCTTTGCCTAGCATACATAAAAACATGAACAGGGTGCAGTCTGCTGTTCAAATAGTCAACCATATTTCTCCCTGGTGCTTTCCTGCGAAGATACTTTCGGTTAAAGGCAGCTCAGCATTGGGGGTCAGCCTTATCAGTTATACCAACTGCCATTATTTAGCATATGGCTGCAATTCATCATCATAGTAAAAAAAACAAAAAAAACACTGTGCTGGGAATAGGAGGTGAAAACCAGCCCAACTCCACCTTATTGATCATATTTGTGCTCACTTGCCATCATTTAGAGAAAGGAAATTCCATTTGCATCGGCTGCTTCAGTTGTCTAGCTGCATCCATTGAGTTAAGACAGGAAAAAAGTTTATTGTATGAACTGTGAAAGGCCCATCACATTTAGCTGTGCCACTGGTGAAGACATAAACTTCCTATCTGAGTATAGGTTCACTTTAATAAGTCAGAATGACAGCAAAAGGTGCCACTTTACGGGTCTCCAGCTTCCCGCACGGTTCCCCAGTGTTATGAGATGCTCATGCCACGTCGCTGGGCCATTCAGAGGATGGTATCTGGCAAACCAGCATTACGGTCACATGTTCTTTGTGTTGAATGTGGCTTGTGACCATCTCTGTAAATGTAAGAAAGGTTGGCGCGCCCCACAGTTGCAGGGATTGCCGTGGGATTATATAATCTTGCTGAGTAAACCCATATGTAGCCAGCTACTCCTGTGGGGATAATGGGGAATCGAATCATTCATTCCTCACCTCCCATACAGCTGACTAATCCCGCTGTATAATATTGTTGAAGCAGAGATCTAGCCCCTCTCCCATAGCAAAGTTCCCCTGCGGTTTTTGTTTAGATGGTGGTTTTAGATGGAACTCTATCCTCTCGCTTTTCTGTTTTCCTAGATTCCCCAGTTTTAGATGCTTCAGTAGCTCTCAAAGCTTATTTGTAGCCAAGGCAGTTTGGACAATGACTTCACTACCGTTTGCTTTTGCCTGGTTTTTTTTGTTTGTTTTTTTTAAAGCGGACCTTCACTCTGAATAAGAGTCTATCTTATATGTTTCCCCCACACTGTACATACAGATTGCTCACATTAAAAATCATCCTACCTGCATCTACTGCATGTTATGAGCCTTTAAACATCCAAGATGGCGGCTTATGGAAGCCGCCATTTTATCAGGCAGCCTGCAAACAGGAAGTGCCTGCAAACAGGAAGTGACTGTGCTGCTCTGCATTCTGGGACTGCTGACCTTTCCCTGACCCCAGCTCTGCTCTGTCTGAGCAAAGCACAGCTATAACCTGCCCCCCTGTACCTTATCCCACTCTCCTCTCCTCAGTAAGTGTGATGCTTCTGAGTCAAGATGGCGGCGCCCGTATCCTAAATTCCTGAACAGAGTTGCAGCTCAGTGGGGGAAAGAATAATAAGTTAGTGACTAAAAATGTTAAATATATTAATTTTAGATGCTGGGGAATCGTTTTTTAAGAGTTTGGGCTTTTCATTAAATCATGGTGAAGGTCCGGTTTAATTAAACTTATGCCTTCAGAATTCCAGAACATGGCTTCCTTTCAATGGAGAGCTAATTCATTTGGCTGAAGTAGATTATATTCTGGGACTGGAGATGCAGCAGGAGGCGGTCAACATTCCTACCATGCACCTAGGTACCTATAGGAATGGCTGCTGTGGCTTGGACACTACTGGATTGGGGTATAGAGTCAGGTTTATTAAAGCAGACCTTCACCCTGAATTAGAGCCTATCTTTGTTTCCCACACCCTGTACATACAGATTTCTCACATTAAAAATCATCCATCCCGCATCTACTGCATGCTATGAGCCTTTAAACATCCAAGATGGTGGCTCATGGAGCATCAGGCAGCCTGCAAACAAAGTGACTAAAAACTTAGATGCTGGGAAATAGTTTAAGGGTTTGGGCTTTCATTAAATTATGCTGAAGGTCCGGTTGAAGGTGGAGTACATGCTAGAAATTACTTGTGGCAGGGAGGCTTAGACTATTGGGTAGGGGACTAAACATTTTACAGTGCAGTACCAGTATTGGGGGGCGGGAGTGTGCACAGCCCAAAGATGCAGGGGATGTGGCCCATTTAAAAACAAGTAGAACAGTTTGCAGAATTACATTTGTGTAGTAAACTGCTTTCATTGGACGAGAACGGGTGTATGAGTTACTGGACTGGTGAAAGGTTATCGAATACGGAAGCCCCGGGGGGGTTTCAAACAGCGGGATATCCCAATTCAGTCCAAATTCAATGCCCATGAGGGAAGGCTGGTGACTGGGTTTTGTTCTGCTTTAAAGGTCTATAGATACACATGGACTTTTTATAGCTTGTTCCACAGACTCCATTTATTATAGTCAGTCAGAATAGGAGCAGATTGCTCTAGTGAGAATTGCTGTGTTCTCTACATGTATCCTGCTCTTTGCAAATCTGCCTGGAGTATTTTGGCCAAAGCATGCTTAAAAAAAAAAAAAGTACTTGGTTCTCTCCAAGTAACAGTCCAGAGCAGGTGTACACTTGCTGTCTATAGAGGTGGGTGCCAGGTCCGCGTTGGCGCCGCTGTAAAAGTAATGAGTAACTGAGACTGGCACCCCAAGTCAATGTATGTAGAAAAATACCGTATATACTCGAGTATAAGCCGAGTTTTTCAGCCCACTTTTTGGGCTGAAAAAAGCAGCCTCGGCTTATACTCGAGTCAGTAACCTGACTTACCTGAGCGAGGGGGCGGAGGAAGCGGCAGAAGAGCCTCCGAGGCGGCAGAAGAGCCGCCGAGGCTTCAGAACTCGGCGGGGAGATCAGTACACCCAGCGCGAGGTGGGTGTACCAAGATGGCGGCCCGGGCCTCAGTGACGTGGCAGCGCGGAGCGCGCCGGCCGCCATCTTGGTACACCCACCTCGCGCTGGGTGTACTGATCTCCCCGCCGAGTTCTGAAGCCTCCGAGGCGGCTCTTCTGCCCCGCGTCCAGGGGCGTAGCTATAGGGGTCGCCATTGCGACTGGCCGCGTCCCATGCCGTCGTCCCGCGCCGTCCTCACTCTGTCCCGCACCGTCGCCTTGGCTGGAAGGAGCCTCGCTGAAGATTGTGCAGGAGCTGAACTGGTGAGTGTGTGTGTTGTGTGCATTGTATGTGTGCTGTGTTGTGTGCTGTGTGCCTTGTGTGTGTATGTGTGCTGTATTGTGTGTTGTGTGTGTTGTGTGTGCTGTGTGTATGTTGTGTGTATGTTGTGTGTGCTGTGTGCTGTGTTACACCTGAATGGCTATAATGAGGGATGCCCCTAACTGGCTGTAACAAGGGATGCCCCTCACTGTATTATTACTATTTATTTTTATTTAATTCTTAGGTGATGGCTGGGGGCGTGGTCAGGGGTGATTCCTCAAATCAACTCCAATTCCGATTGAAAAAAGCCGCCTCGGCTTATACTCGGGTCAATAACTTTTTCCAGGTTTTTGTGGTAAAATTAGGTGCCTCGGCTTATATTCGGGTCGGCCTATACTCGAGTATATACGGTATATTCAAAAGGACATGTAGAAAACAAGAGGTAACAAAGCACAGTTCCCCAACGTTTCAGGGGGACCGACCCCTTCCTTCTGTCAGGATGACGTCAGGCGGGAATTTTACTGGGACTCTGTCAGTTATTTGATTGTCTTTTCAGATTTCAATGGTGGCAGTTCCTCCCTGAGGAAGGGGGCAGTAGCCCCGAAAAGTTGGGAGAACTGTGCTCTATCACCTCATGTTTTTACATGTCCTTTTGAATATATTTTTCTGCCTACGTTGACTTGGAGTGCCGGTCTCAGTTACTCATTACTTGTACAGCGGCATCACCGCGGACCTGGAACTCTCCTCTATAGACAGTAACAGGCTGATTCATCACTAACACCAGGTAGCGACAGATGAGCGTCTAGTGAGGATTTCAGAGCGACCGCTAATAGTCGCTGTGCTCGGCCATGGTTAGTTGTTTGAGCGCCTCAGTCGCTGCCCGGCATTAATGAATATGCTGTGTGAGTCGCAGTACTACACTGTATGGGAGGGAACGGTAGCGCCAGCTTAGTGCGACTGACTTACACCACATTCATCAAAAAAAACAGCCTCAAACAGTGCCGGCGCTCAAAATCGGTTGTTGTAGCCCAGAGCGCCAGAGGCTGTGTGATTAAACTCTGTTTTTGTACACTTATCCACTAGTAACAAAGCAAAAACACATGAAATGACATTACATTGTGACATAAACAATTTAATACCAGACATGTAAGGACAAGTCTGCATAAAAATATGAAAAATCAAAAAAGTTTTCAAAAATGTCATTTTCTAGGCCACTATACATGTCAGAAAGATTTGAGTTTTTATAAAAAAAAAATTGGGATCAGGAAAGGAATTTAAGGATCGTCCATAGAAATGTATGGGATAGCGCCAGGTAACGAGAGGTAAGACGTGGCGCTCTGCAAGGCTGAACGTCGTTGCTGTACGCTGAGCCTAGGATAATGATAAATCGTACGCTACATGGCGTTCTAGTCGCTCACCAGATTCGGCTTCATAAATGTGTAATTGCGTGCCGTGTCTGGCATTCACCTGGCATTACCTGTCGCTTACAAGGCACCACCTGGCGCTATCCCTTCATGAATAAGGCCCTAAATGTGTACCTGCTCTTTGGACTGTTTTGGTTTTCTCTATCAGATATATTATCTTACCAAGCTCCTGTAGTATGAAACAGCCCTGTGTCACCCTGTCCGTGGGAAATTGTGGAAAGGTTACTCTTTGTTTTTTTGTTTTTTAAAGATTTAATGTGAGCACCTTCATGCTGGCCATCGGGTGCTGTCGCTTTCTGTGCTGCATAATGTTGCAAGATATTTTCTTCTTTTCCCTATTTAATACAATCCGAGGCGAGGAAGACTTGTATGTTTGAGGTGGTGGAGGTAAAAGCCTACATGCAAAATAGAAATGTAGATGTCGTTCTTGACTGGAAGGCTTAGACCTTGATGCCTTTTAAATAAACGTGGTGACAATTACTTGAGTAGAATGTGACCAGAGCAATCAGTCGCCTGTTATTTTTCTATGCCTGATTTAATCTTTTCATTTTACTGTTACTGTCCTGTTACTTTGATCTATTACATTCACAGCTGTCCTGTGGATATTATAGGCCCCTAGAAGTCTATGCTGTGGCTAACAGATCCTTCACAGCTGTCCTGTGGATATTATAGGCCCCTAGAAGTCTATGCTGTAACTAACAGATCCTTCACAGCTGTCCTGTGGATATTATAGGCCCCTAGAAGTCTATGCTGTGGCTAAGAGATCTTTCACAGCTGTCCTGTGGATATTATATGCCCCTAGAAGTCTATGCTGTGGCTAAGAGATCTTTCACAGCTGTCCTGTGGATATTATAGGCCCCTAGAAGTCTATGCTGTGGCTAAGAGATCTTTCACAGCTGTCCTGTGGATATTATAGGCCCCTAGAAGTCTATGCTGTGGCTAAGAGATCTTTCACAGCTGTCCTGTGGATATTATAGGCCCCTAGAAGTCTATGCTGTAACTAACAGATCCTTCACAGCTGTCCTGTGGATATTATAGGCCCCTAGAAGTCTATGCTGTGGCAAAGAGATCTTTCACAGCTGTCCTGTGGATATTATAGGCCCCTAGAAGTCTATGCTGTGGCAAAGAGATCTTTCACAGCTGTCCTGTGGATATTATAGGCCCCTAGAAGTCTATGCTGTGGCTAAGAGATCTTTCACAGCTGTCCTGTGGATATTATAGGCCCCTAGAAGTCTATGCTGTGGCTAAGAGATCTTTCACAGCTGTCCTGTGGATATTATAGGCCCCTAGAAGTCTATGCTGTAACTAACAGATCCTTCACAGCTGTCCTGTGGATATTATAGGCCCCTAGAAGTCTATGCTGTGGCAAAGAGATCTTTCACAGCTGTCCTGTGGATATTATAGGCCCCTAGAAGTCTATGCTGTGGCTAAGAGATCTTTCACAGCTGTCCTGTGGATATTATATGCCCCTAGAAGTCTATGCTGTGGCTAAGAGATCTTTCAGACTCCTAGCCTGTGATAGGTCCATTTTATGCCTGTACCACCACTACCTGACCCACAGGCAAATCACAAACGGTCACATGTGGAGCGAATTACCGCATTTTTCGCTATGGGACTCACCCAGGGTTTAGAGGAGGAAAATAAAAATATTATGTACCAAATGGTGTGCTAAAACCCCCATACCAGGCAGTGTGCAGAATCCCCTCCCCCTCCCCATCACAGGCAGTGTTGCATAGCCCGTTGCAACCAGTGAGCGGCATCCCCCCCCCCCAATCACATGTGTGAGAAGGTAGCGCAATGGAGGACCAGCAGGCAGGAAATGGTTACACCTACACTTGATTGTAACTTTTTCACCTCCCTCCCCCCCACACACACACATTTCCATTCACTCCATAAGACGAAAAACCACCCCCACCTTTGGGAGCTAAAAATATGGTAAGTTAACACAGCTTTGTTTCTGGCCGCAAGCACTTTCAACCATTTGTCACTACTTTGCATATATCCAGCTCGACCAAGTCTCGTAAAACATAACTTTTACTGCGATTATTTAAAAACCTATAAATCCCGTGCTGGTGTGTAAGCTGATCTCGCCCCCCCCAATGGTTACGCGTTTTGTGAAACAGCCCCTTAGTCATACCTTATGTGAAAATGATGATTCTCTGCTTTAAGAAGGAGCAGGCAGTGGTTTCAATCCCCAGCACGGCTGAGCACACTGCCTAGGCTGCTGATTGGGGAAGAGAAACCCTGCTCCCGCAATGGGTTGACTGGCTACGTCGGTTGGATAATGTTAGCCCGGCTGCTGGTGTGTTCTCGCTGCTGCTTGAAGGCAATAATGTGCGAGCACTCGACAGTCAGTAATGCATAGGGGAAAGGGAAAGATTCAATCCCCGCAAGATCGACACTGCTATAAATACAGCAATTAGAAAAAGGGTTGTCAAGTCTAGCTGGTTCTGCAATAAAATGCAAATGCTATTTATCTCTGCTGTCATCATCCGCAATCCAATGCCCCAATCTGGTGTTTTATTGCAGTGCCATCACCATTCATCTTTATTGTCTTTAATCCAAAACCTGGACATCATACGTCTGTTCAATACAAAATAGTGATGTGGGTATACGGGTTAGGCCACAGGCTTATATAGATCAAAACCATTTGTAATATCCTTTTCAGCCTCCTATAATGTGGTTCATTATTGTAACATTTATTCCTTGATTCAATAAGGGTTGAAGAAAAATGTCATGGTAGTTAAAAGAAAATCACTTTATGAGAAAAAAAGCCTGAGAAGGTCATTGTTACTGATTCACCAGCTAGGAACACAAGTCAATGGCACTTTTTTACTCCCAAGAAAAGTAGTAAAACTGTAGTAAAAAGTGCTATTGACTTTTTTTTCCAGCTGGTGATTCAGTAACCTTAACATTATTATGCTTTTTTTTTTTTTTTTTTTTTACTGCCATGAGTATTTTTTTTTATCTCATTGAATCAAGGCCCTAGTGAGGCATTGTCTGCTGTTTCAATTACTGAAAAAACGCACTTGAATCCTTTCCACCACTCGGCCTTCTGTCTGACCAAAAAGACCTTCTTGAGACAAATCGGTAGCTGTCCTATATCTGTCTGTCCTGACCTTTTTGCCCTGTTCTCTAGATCCTAAATAAATGCAGCGTGCGTTTGGTTTATTAGCATGCTTCCATTCTCTTTTCTTCATTCAGTCACACAGTGTCCTGTAGCTTGGGAGCTACATGTGGGTCATATACCCCTATTGTGTGCCCCCCCCCCCCCCCCCGTTGTCTGCATACTGCAGAGACTAGGGTGTTATCCTAGGTCGGGGCACTGTTGGAGCCATGCACCATGGATCTACTTGCAACTATATCAATTTATTTATTCATGCATCAAGGGGTAAGACATGCACACTAAATTGTCAAGAATGATGCTTTTAAGTACCATTCTAATGTTACCTGTAAAATGGCTTCTATGTTGGACGTGGCTCCCGACCACCACTCTCTCAGGGTAAGAAAGTTTGGGGGCCCCTGCAATAAGGTCATATTATCCTCTTCCCAGGAGACTTGGACTTGAGCTGGAGATTATGCAGAGATCAATCCTTTTCTCTTTGCGAAGATCTACTCCCAACCCAAGTTTACGTCACTAAGAACGATGCAAAGGAAAATGGGGACCTCTCTGGACCTATGTAAAATAAGCCCCTGGGAAGGCTTGAGGGCCAAAACCACTCGTATACTGTATGTGTGTCACAGAAGTGAACTTTTTGTAACATTTTGTATTTCTTTAAATACAAGGGCGAATATTTGTCACACAATTGTGTTCAAAACCTTAGGCATGAAACAAATATTTTTAAACCGTTAAATATACTGGTTCACGCATTTCCTCCTCTGCAGTAGCATCAGTTTAAAACATACTTGTGACCAATTATTATTGTGTGCCTGGTGTAGAACTAAATTAGTTGCAAGCCATTGACCACTACAGGCTCAGAAAAAGGATACGTTCTTTATGGAATAATTGTGCCTGTGTGTGTTCTATTAGTGTAGGAGGGGCATAGCATCTGAGCTGTACATTGCTGGAACAAGTCATGAGCTCTTAATAAAATTAATCAAGCTTGCATCCATTTCAAGGGGAACCAATCAAACTAATACAAGCAGGCCACTTACATACCAATTTCATAAATTTTTTGACTATTTACAAGCAGGGCATATACAGATGAATGACCTTAGACATACACTGAAATCATAAGCCCAGCCAACCCTGTACCACACCATTCTATTACATGTATGTCATGCATACCATCTGTTGGTTGATGCATCTGCTTATTTGTTTCAAACTGTCAAACAGTATATCCAAGCTGAGAATCCACTGACTGTACCCTCAGCAGCAGTACGTGCTGGCAAACGCTACTGCTGGCTTTCAGTGGCAATATTTGCTGCTGTTATTAGTGTTAAGCTGATATAGTTTAAAGTTATTGTGCAGACTGTCAAATCTTCCCATGCAGGTCCCCTGCCTGTAGCACTGCCGACCTCACTTTTCAATTTCAACCTGAGGATCAGTCTTTGGCAACCCCCTCCCTTCCTCTAGACATCATCTATCAGTTGAGGTGATCATCCTGGACAAGGGATACCCCTCCTTTTAAAATGTATGCATCTATTCCTCTCCCTCCTGGCTGCTAACCAACCCCTCCTTTCCCCTTCTTGTCAGTCCTCTAAGCTCTCCTCCTCTTGTCTTTGTACACTAAGGCTAAGGAAAGCCTCATGCTAATACAGGTAGTACCTTCGCAGAAATCTGTACAAAACAGAAGTTTTATCTGCCTTGCAAACATTGTTTTTTTTTTCTTTCAAACTGGGAGCAAGAGGACCCATAGGGCTCCTTGGTTATTAGGTTAAAGGCAGTACCTAGACCTCTAAGCACACCTAGTTAGATCTTGAATGGATTACATCTGAATGGGCATTTCCTAACACTGTACCTTGTTTCTGACCAACAGGGACATTGGTGAATCCCTTGCACTTCTACAAACACATAAGCCTCTCTCTGTATTTGGGTCTGGGTCTTTGGTAACACATTCTGGTAACCTTACCTCAATGTAATGACTGCTATGTAAAGACTGTTCTTTCACAATACCACCACCACCAAGAGAAACTGAGAAAAACACCCTCTATCATGTGTATAGTAGTGTGAAGACTTACAAGGCTGATTTTCCGTACTTCAGTTGGTCTGACTACATCTCCCTGTTTCTCTGACCAGTATACAAATACTTAAAGCAATGCAATACTTATTAACCAGCAAATTATAACTATATTATCTAGGCTTCCTGTGTTATCACTGATGACAAGGGGTGAGGCAAAATAGAGAACTAAAAAGACATTGCAGCAGTTTTATTCTCTCCCCATTCCATCCAAAACTCATAAAACCAGCCCATTGCTTGTAAGTAATTACACCATTCCTACCCTTGCATGTTTCTAGTTTAGTCTGATAATTATGTATGTGGACAAATGCCATATTTTAGTACAATATGCACTAAACCACCAGAAACCACTATCTACCCCTTAAAGGGTCTGTCCAGCAAAAAATGGCATACCCACCTTTTATATGTGAGTCACTGTTATTGACATACAACACAGGGGTTGTTGGTGAATAGAAAACGAAACTGCATGTTGTGGAATTTGATCTCGGGACCTGGTAAGGTTCATGCAAACAAAGATGAACCGCTAGGGAGAACAAAAGGTGAATCTTTTTGTTATAGACAAACACTTTATTACAGAAATCTAATCAAATGAGCACTCACATATTTTTTAAGTACCGGACCCTTGTTTACTACTGTTTTAAAGAATAGAGGTTATTAAAAGAAGCCATGAACATTATTAGGCACACAAATCTCAGTCATGGACATTGGCTAACCAAGAGCTACGGGCAACGGGGTCACCAAAGAAGGGAGGCTGATTAGGATAGCCATGAACATTATGTAACCAAGGAAGAGAGCCATGGGCATTGGGTGACCAAAGAATGATGGCTGACCAGGAAAGCCATTGATGTTGGATGATCAAAGAATGGAGGACAATCAGGGGAGCCTTGGACATTGGGTGACCAAAGAATAGAGGCCAATCAGGGAGGCCTTGGACATTGGGTGACCAAAGAATGGAGACCAATCAGGGGGGCCTTGGATATTGGGTGACTTAAGAATGAAGGCCAATCAGGGGGCCTTGGCCATTGGTAGACCAAAGAATGGAGGCCAATCAGGGGAGCCTTGGACATTGGGTGACCAAAGAATGGAGGCCAATCAGGGGAGCGTTGGACATTGGATGACCAAAGAATGAAGGCCAATCAGGGAAGCCATGAACATTCGTTGACCAAAGACTGAAAACAAATCAAGGAAGCCATGGACACTGGTCAACCAAAGAGGGAGAGCTGATCAGAGAAGCCATAGACATGAGCAACTAAAGAAGAAAGGCTAATGAACAACCAAAAAACAGAGACTGATCTGGGAAGCCTTGGATATTGAGTAACCTTGTTTCTTTCCTGAGTGTATGGGCCTTGTAACTGGAGTTCATTTAATTACAGAAGATAAGTTTCTGTCAACAGAATAACACAAAGACTGTATTTATGAACCTAAACAAAATATGCTTTGTACAAGTTATTTTGACTTTGGGACTGGGCTGGAGGACATGGTCTGTTTAGAGCTTTTAAGAGCTGTAGTATTGTGTATGATCCATATTTCTAGTAAGAATAAAGAATTGCTATTTTGTTACTTTAAAAACAAACATGAAAAAGCCCTATTAAAACAATGCACCGTCTATCTTTCCAAAACACCAAGGGGCTGAGATATATATGATTTATTACAGAGGTCTTCCAGACAAATACAATGGATAAGGAAAGTCTACACACCCCTGTTTAAAATGGCAAAAATCAGACCATAGAGGATAGTTTCAGATCTTTTTACAACTTTAAAGGAGTATCGCGAAATTGTGTAATATTAAAAATCCATATAAACACATCAGCTAATGAGAGGAGGGGTCTCTTATACGCCTGAACTAAATCAAACTCTAGCCAAGCTGGTGGTTTTCTTCTTCTGGTAGGAATAAAATCCAGGGGTGACAGGTTTGAGTGTATTGGGGGACAGAACCTCCCCCCCATTTCCTCTTCCTTCCATTAAAAGAGAAAAGCCTGGCTGGATATTTTGTGATGCCGGGTGTATAAGTGACCTCTCCTCCTGCCATCCAGCATATTTATTTGGAAATTTATCATTGCAACATTTTTTCGCGAGGGCCTTCCTTTAATGTCACCTGTTAGTCGTACAATTAAATTGAAAAATACATTCAAAATCATCTAGGGTGGAAATATAAAATAAAAGAAGTGTTTAGCAGAGGCTAAAACTTTTGTGCTGATATTTGGAACTGTACATAATTCCATCCACCTTGACCAAAGCCCCTGTCTCAGCTGCAAGAAAACGTTCCCACAGCATAATTCTGCCTCCACCATGCTTCTTTGTGGGTATGATGTTCTTTTTGGGATGCACAGTGTTTGCTTTGCCCCAAACATGTCTTTTCGAATTATGTCCAAAAAGTTCACCTTTGATCTCCTCAGACCATAACACATTTCCCCACAGGGGAAATAGTCCTCAGTCTTGCCATTCTGTCCCCACAACCCAGACATAAATATGTGAAATTGTTGCCATGTACAGTGCACAGCCAATACTTGCCAGAAATTCCCGCATCTCCTTTAAAAAAGAAATTAATTTATAAGATTAAGGGAAGCACAAATCAACAATAAGGGCCCATTATACCAGTCATTAGTAAACCATATTATTTATCAGTGAACAACTCAATATCCCACCGATTTCTCCCAAAAAATTCCAATGTTGCACATCATCATCAACGATTGTCACGGTGACCTGCTATTCCAACTAATGATTAGTGGTATTGAAAAAGTGACATTAGGCCCCAGAGCTGGTAATCTCCATAAGAAATTATTAGCTCTTGAGGCATATTTATTAGCTCTTGAGGCATATTTTTGGCCAAAATATGCCTCAAGAGCTAATAATTTCTTATGGAGATTACCAACTCTGGGGCCTAATGTCACTTTTTCAATACCACTAATCAGTTGGAATAGCAGGTCACCGTGACAATCGTTGATGATGATGTGCAACATTGGAATTTTTTGGGAGAAATCATAGTGACCAATACCCTGGATATGTTTAGAAAACCTAATCTTTCATTTCCTTTTTGTAAACCCAACGTATTATTTTTTGCAATAACCACAAGTGATTAAATAAATCACAGACATAGAATTGTAGTTGATTATACTATTAATTGTATGTTTTTTCCTGTGACTGTAGATGTGAAATATTTTCCTCTGGGATCTGTACAAAACCATTTTCTGGGTCTCATGAAGCACCTGGCCTTATAGAGTCTATGGCGGCGCCTACTTGAAAGGATTAGATAATAAGGCTTTGCTTGGTAAGAGGTGGAGACCTTCATTACATGGTCACTCTCATAAATAAATACAAAGGAGCTGTGTTACCCCTGCGTTGCTCCTCTGCACCTTAATTATAAGTCTAAATCCATCACTGGTTTAATACCAAACATTTACATTGCCTTGTCTATGATTAAAGATGCTTTCATGTTGTGCATTCATGGTGAATAATTAGACATATTATTTTAAAATTCATATATGTATAGAAATGAAAAAGCCAGCAGGAGCATGTCAAAAATGACTTAAACCAGACCAACACAACAAACAGTGCTCATATGTATCCCTCCCCAGGGCAATTTAGATTGCTTCACAAAAAAATTAATTTATCTTTTTTTAACTCCTGCTGTAGTAAATTTTAGAAACAAAATGGCAGCTCATGCATTTGCAGGCCACCTGCAAACAGGAAGTGCTGCTGGGCTTCCTGTTACTGTGCATGGTCAGTTATGAGGGAATCAGGCATGAATTCTCACTGCTCGAATTCTCTAGATCGAGACCCTGAAGCAATTTGACCCCAGACAGAGCAAGCAGCAACATATCGTCCAGGTAAAGCAAAATGCCAATCCCTGCTTCACAAAAAAATTAATTTATCTTTTTTTAACTCCTGCTGTAGTAAATTTTAGAAACAAAATGGCAGCTCATGCATTTGCAGGCCACCTGCAAACAGGAAGTGCTGCTGGGCTTCCTGTTACTGTGCATAGTCAGTTATGTCAGTTGAATCCAGACAGCAGCATGGCTGAGATGCTTGGACAGGGAAGCTCCAAAGTGGCCGCTACTTTTATTTTCCAACTGTGCCGGGCTGTTGGTCCGGTTTAATATTCAAGTTACTGTGCTGGATAAATTACATATCCAGAGGTTTTGGTTCCTTCTGTCCAGGAACAAATAAAAAAAAAATCTATACTCCTATTTTGTACCTCACAGTTCTTCTGTCCTGTGTTTAAAAACTTACTGATTGTCAGGATTGTGCAACTCACATGCTGAGGGTTGGCTGAACGGTGGAGTAGAAGCTGCGGGGGCAGATGTTTTTTACCTGTTATTAAAAATGTCATGCACATTGCATGGAGGAGAATCACCAGAGGCTGTGCTTCCTCCAGTGGGCGGGGCATTTCCCCTGGTGGTATGCCAGAGTGTAAGGATGGGCAACCTCTGCCCCCCCCCCCTAGATACCAGCGGGGTAGCTACTTTAGGCCCTCTGCTGGCAGAAAATGATCCACCACTGAATGGAGCGGAACAGGAAATAAAACGCTAGAGCTGAGTACAGTTAACCTAGTTTTATAAAAATCTTATCATGGTTTGGGTAGGCAAGCTAATTGGGTTGGGGGGCGAGCAGGCTGATCGGGTCCGTAGGTGGTGGGCTGGCTGATTGGGTCAGGGTCTTAGCACATCAGGTGGAGAGTGGGCTGGCTGGCCGATTGTGTGGGGGTGGGCCAATCAGGTTGGGGGGGACAGTCTTGGCCGATCGGTTGGTGGAGTGGAAGGTGGGTGGAGCATTGGGAGGGTGGGCTTCTAGCCGGGAGGGGCTCGCTGCTTTCACTGCTGCTGTAGCCTAAGGGAAGGAACAAGGAGAACCTTCCTCTGCTTCGCATTGGACCGCATCGCTACCGCCAAGGTAAGGAGCCGGGCGAACCTTCACTTCTCACCTCTTGGCCGTCTCACTGAATGCTGGGAGAAAGAGCCTGTGAGAGGCAGCTCTTTCCCCAGCATTCAGCAGTATGGTCAGCAGCTGTAAGGGAAGGTTTGCCCAGTGTGGAAAGGAAAAAAATCAGTTCATGCTCACTCATGCTATGGTGCTGCCCGCTGTCCCACAAGTATGTGCCACGCTGTGCTTCTATCTTAGCAGCAGGCAGTGCCCCCCATTGCTAAGCCCAATATGGGGGAGGAGGGGCCTGTCTATAGTCTGCAACACTAACTGTGGTTCTGACTCATCTGAAGAAAACAGAATGGCTGAGATAAAGGTGCCCCCAATAGCCTTAGCGCCCAGGGAGATCACCCTGCTCGCCCTCTCCTAGAAACAGCTCTGTCTAAAGGCAACCTAGTTTTCACTAGAGAGAGGCTAGTTTGGGCTGCGGTGGAAGCTCCAGGTCATGCCACCAGGGGATCAAGCCTTTGGGGAAGTGAGAGATGGTTCCCAGCCCCAGGTGGTTTGGCAGCAGCAAGATGGCAAGACCGTAGTCAGGTATAACAAAAAACTTAAGTTAGTTATCTGGTAACTTCTTTTCTAAACATCTGAATGGGCAGAATGCTCCTGAGACTTCCGAGTCCCACCCACAAGGCAGGGCACACGTGACCACCAGAATCACATAAATATTTGACTCCACCCCTCCTCAGTTGTAGAGATCTGAAAGAGAGAGACAGACCCACAACATAACTTGGTTAATACCAATATAAAAATCTATTCCACTTATTCTATAATGTATAAAGGGAAGGAAAACACTGTATGCTGCCCGTTTGAATGTTTAGAAAAGAAGTTACCAGGTAACTAACTTAAGTTTTCTCAAAACATCCTCCGGGCAGCATACTTCTGAAAGATAGCCGAGATCTACCTCTATTGGGTGGGAAGTACAGCCAGAGAAAACTTCTAACGAAAGACTGATCCTGTTAAGTAAGAAGATCCAAACGATAAAGCCCAAGATGTAGACACGTTTCTTGTAGAATGTGCAGTAACTTTAACCGGTACTGAACTACCTTGATAGGCCATCTTGATAGAACTCTTCATCCATCTTGTCTTAGACACTCATTGACCATTCCTTGGTCCCAAAAATGCCACAAATAAACCATCTGTTTTCCTCCATTCCTTGGTTCGATGAAGATATTCCAACAGACAAGCTCTGATATCCAAAGATCTCTGATCTGCATACTACTCATCATCCATCGAAGGGAGAACAATCTCTTGGGTTCTGTGAAAAAAAATCTGAAGCAATTTTCGGAAGATAACAAGAATCTATTCTCAATACTACCCTATCTGGGAATACCTGGAGGAAAGAATGACGACAAGATAAATGCTGAATGTTATTTATCCTGCGGGCGGAAAAGAAACCGCCGCCGGAAAAACCCTTGCAAGCATAAACACAATGTCCGACTCCTTGATAGGAGCAAAGCGTAGAGATTCCAAAAACTGAAGAACCTTAGCAAGGTCCCACTGGGGCACAATTTTCGCATGTACTGGCTTGAAACTTTTGATTGCTAGAAGAAAGCATTGAACCATGGAGAAGGAAAACAGTCTCTTATCCAAGAATAACGAAAAAAACTGCCAATTGAATCTTCAGGATGCTGATGCTAAGTCAGGAGACTTCAGAGTCCACACCGTCAGGTTCCACATCTGAGTGTCCGGATATAGAACTGGGCCCTGAAATAACAATTCTGAGATTACCGAGAGTCACCATGGCTCCTGCCAGTAGAACTGTTGCCGGTTCCTTGAATATCTTGTTCAATAAACACGGGAACAACCGAACTTGGAGGAAATGCATAAGCTAGGCTGAACTGCCAACCATGATCCAGTACAACTTCTCCCAAGGCCGAATCCGCTGGATTCAACTACAAGTACTGCAAATAGATCTACCTCCGGAGTGCCTCTCTGACCACAGACCTGCTTGAACATTCCTGGATTCAGAGACTCCTCTGACTCCTTTTTTTCTGCCCACATCGACACCGACAACAATCGAGGGAACCTTGTTCCCCCTTGATGATTCAGATATGTCAGCTTTGTGGCAGTGTCCAATCTTTTCTGGACAAGATGATTTTCCAGATGATGAGCCAATACTCCTATGCTTCTTTTACTGCAATTAACTTCTCTCAAGAACGAAGAGGACCGTCTCAGAGCCCTGGACTACTTCTCCTGAACGGTCCAGACCTCGCAATGAGCCCCCCAAGCCGAAGCATCCGTAGTCACTAACCTTTCCTTGGGGTCCCTCCAAGCTAAACCGTTGACAAATCTGTCCTTGGTTAGCCACCAAACCAAAGACTTCTTCATCGGTCTGGGTACTGGATACACTTCTTCCGATTCATTCCGAGATCCATTCCAGTTGTTCCAAATCATCTGTAAAGTCCTTGAATGCAACCGACCCCAGCTTACTGCAGGAAATGCGGATGTCAGAAACCCCAGAACCTTCATAGCCTGTCTAACTGATGATGACAGACTGGCACAGAGCGACTGGACTGCTTCCTGGGGGGTCACTACCTTCTGAGATGGCAAAACTAATGTCTGATGAATGGTGCTGATCTAAGTCGTCACCTGAGAGGGAATCAGGCACGAATTCTCACTGCTCGAATTCTCTAGATCGAGACCCTGAAGCAATTTGTCCCCAGACGGAGCAAGCAGCAACATATCGTCCAGGTAAAGCAAAATGCCAATCCCTCTCTGTCTCAGATATGCCAGAGGTTCCGCTAATACTTTGGTAACCAGCCTGGGAGCTGATGCCAGGCCGAAAGGAAGGCAGACAAACTGGAAGTGAAAAAAGTCTGGTCACAGACCTTAATCGCAAACCTTAAAAAGGACTGGCCAAGGGAACGCATCAGAATCTGCCAGTAGGCATCCTTCATAATAATTGATACCCTAAAAGCGCCCAGTGGAAGGATATCCCCGACTGAAATTTTTTTTTCCAAGCGTTGATGCTGAATACTGATGTTAAACTCCTTTAGGTTCAGAATGAACCTGAACCCTCCTGAGGCCTTTATTACCAGAAATATGCTGGAATAAAATCCTACACCTTGTTGTTGACGAGGGACTGGGATAAACACCTCCCTTGACAACATGGTAGCCTGACTTTCTTGGATTGCCAATCTCTCTTCTGAACCCGAGGGGAGACCGAAAACTTTGAAGGAGGGGTTAGAGTAAATTCTATGTGAAACCCTTCTCTTATCCCTATTCAGACAAATGGGCAATCTAAGAGGTTCTGTCAAAAGTTCCGAAAGAACCTCAGTCTGGCCCCAATGCGAAGCCTGGCGTCATTGCTTCTTAGGCCTGGGTTGATAGGTTCCAAACAAAGAGGAACTCCTAAATCTTTCTCTGCCGGCGGAGGAAGAACCCTTTTGTTCTTCTAGGAGCTTCCCTGGTAAGAAAGGAGCGCCTAAAAAAGACTGGACATTAAATCTTATATTAATTGGACCTATAAAGCTGGTAGGAAAGCATTTATTCCTATCTGCCGACCTATCCCTAACTCTTACTAGCTCCGGACCAAAAGAAATGGCCTATCAAAGGGTATAGCACAAATGCGCATTTTTGATCCAATATCACCAGACCAAGTCCTCAAGTCCTGGGCACTGAATTAGTCACAGCCATACCTTCCGCCACAAATTCTACAGACTCAGCCATTACATCAGTAATGAAAGCCGTGGCCAAAAAAAGAACAGGCCAGGCCAGACCTATCATTCCAAATACCGGATAACATAAGTGGAAGCCAAAACAGTCCTAAGTGTATTAGATTCGGACTGCCAAGCTCCTTTAAGCAGCGAATCCATCTTATAGCCTAAAGGATCCCTGATTACACCAAAATCCTCAAAGGCTAAATCCGTCCCCTTTGAAACCTTAACAAAAGGTGCATCACACCGAGGACATTTTGCCCAAAACTCAGAATCTTCCTTTGAAAAAAAGGATATCTTATTTTAAGACCCCCGAGACTTGAAAATTTTCTTAGTTGGATCCTTCCACTCATATAAAATAATATCCCTGAGTGAACTATGAAAAAGAAAGGATAGGGACGTGTTCGGCACCAGATCATGATAAAATCCACCATGTTCAGATCTAGGCCCCCGACTGCAAGAGGAAAAAGTAAGTCCCCCGGGGGATTCTTCCAAGAGGGGAGTATTCCGACACAGAGGCTACTGGTAGATTACTCAGGATTCTTAGTCTAAAAAAGAATAGAGAGGGGGTAAGACTATTCCTCACTATCCATAACCCCTGATCTGGCAAAAAAAAACGCATAGAGACTTATCGGAGAAAGAGGCGGCCATCGTATCAGAAGCCCCGGGCCGGGGAAAGGACGCAGCCGTCGGAAGCCGCAGGCCCGGAGGAAGAAGGGGCCGGAGGACCGCCTGGAGGTGCTGCGAGGGCCAGGGCAGCCGCAGCCTAAAGCCGCGCTGCTGCAGGCCCAACAGGTGAGCCGCATATGGCAGACGTTGGGTGCAGGAGATGAGAAGCGACTGTTTAGAATTGCTTTGTATTCTCCCCGCCTCTTAAAGGTATACACACCAATAAATATAAAAATGTAAAAAAAAAATCTGAAAAATCACCAAAATATCACAAAAATCACCAAAATATCACAAAAATCACCAAAATGTCACAAAAAATCACAAACATCACAAAAAAATCACAAGAAAATCACAAACATCACAAAAAAATCACATATAATGATTTACATTATATGTTTTCCCAAGGCTTCAGCAGCAGCCCAGGATTCCTTCACTTCAGTGGGTGGGCATGGCCTCTAAGTGGCGGCCATTTTCAGGCACGACCTGCCAAAGCACAAAATCAGCTGCCTTAGAGCATGAAGATTGTTGTGTGTGTGCGTCTCTGTGACTGTCTGTGCGTGCACACGCATGTGTGTGCGTTTATGTGCTTGTGCCTTTGTCCCTGTGTATGTGTCGGTGTGTGTGTGGAGTAGGAGGATCGGTGGGCAGCAAGTGTAAGTTTATCTGCTTACAGTATGCTGGTCCTACATTGCGCTCTCTCCTCACACACACAATTGGAGAGGGGATGCTGCTGGTTGTAATGAGGGATGCCACACACTGGCTGTTTTGAGGGATTTCACTTACTGGCTGTATTGAGGGATGCTGCTGTAATAGGGTGATAGGGAGGTGGCATATTAGCCCACCATTTGGTTCAGAATATTTTGTTTCTTATTTTCCTCCTTTAAAACCTGGGTGCATCAGGTCAGGTACATATTATACAGCAAAAAAATACTGTAATTATTCAAAGAAAATATTACAATTTCTGGAATTAAGATTGAAGGGTATATAAGCATTAGGTAACTCCTTTTGCTGACTATTTGTTACTGTTGGTCACCAATTCTTTGGTCTTCTAGCCAAACTTTCTTGAGCTAAATTTTTATGTGAATCCTCTGCCCTTAATATTCTTCTTCCACCGTTCAAACCCTTAAATATAATTTTGACTTCCAACGGCAGCCTAAGGCCATAACATATATTGAGGCTAGTGTGACCAGGGTTCCTAATTTAGCACAGTATTATAAAGCTCGTAAAATATCCTGACAGCTCTTTTCATTAAATCAGATACACCTTTTGATGGAATTTAAAGCATTAAGTTGTAAACTCATTAACAGAGAGAATCTTATTTTGCTTTTGTCAAAATCAAGAGGCAAAATAAATAACCCTTTCTTGAGTCACACCTATGCTATTTGGGATGCCACAATTAATCACAGTAAAATAAAATCTCTGCATTCAGCCCTCTTGTCCTTTATAATAAACTGAGAATTCACTTAGGCCTCTCAAGATCTTTGACATATTGCCAGTGACTACAATGGGGTTTTACTACTAGCCGTCAGGTTCAGTTACTTTTGATAGCCTCCAAATAGTGTTCGGTGAAACCCCCAAGGTTTGGGTTCAGCAAGTTAGGCCAGACTTTGAATAAAAATTCAGGTCCAGGGCCCCAAACCCATTCCCCATTATAATCAATGGGAACCCGATCCAAGGGGGCAATTCTGCCTCTGCCCCCCCCCACTCCTCACCCATCCACGTCTCTCAATGGGCCTCCAGAAGCTGAATTGGGGATGAGTGTGCACAACGAGCAGCAGGAAGTCTGCTGTAACTCACCGGAGCACCACAATCCCATTCCCGCAAGCGGTCGGTGTTCCATTCAAATGGAATACAGCCAGGGCCACAAAAAGATTGCCACCGCTCCCATGAATGAGGAAAAGTGCCAGCACTGCCAGATGGCACTAGGAGTATTCTCACTGATAGGAATGGCAGCCATCTTTTTTTGGCCCTGACTGTAGCCTATTTGAAAGAAACGCCAATGGGAATGGGATTGCGGGACTCAGGTGAGTTACAGCAGGCTTTTGCTGCTGCTCACTTTAGGTGAGTGCTCGGGCCGAATGCAGAACCTGGACACGGACTTGTAGCTGAAGTCCGTGTTTGGATTTGGGAACCCAAACTATGAGGTTCGGGTTCACCCAACACTACCTGCAAACCATACACGATATTCCCTCAAGTGAATTTTTTCACTACCTTTTAATTGCCTGCTATAGGGTCATCAAAATTAAACCTTTTCAGATTAAACCTTTTGAACGAATCTGCAGGGATAATCACTTGGGTAAAGGAATAATTTATAAAATTCTGATGGACAAACCACCGGGTAATATTTCCTCTTAATCAGGGGGAAAGGTCTGTCAGCTCAAACCCCTGCTAGCCATTGACCGCCCAAGGTTTCTGGATAAAGGGGGACTGTGTCCCTTGCATGTAAAGTACTGAAGACAATCCAGATCTCCATTAAATAAAACATTCATTTTTTTTGGCCAATTCAAGTCCATAGTCCATACGAATTCAAAGGTAAAAGCAGTGCATGAATGAATAAGCAAGAGGTTTCTCTGTTGCATGATGAGTTGAAGGCCTTGTGTGGGCCTAACTCATACAAACTTACCCCATATATGTCTGAGAGACCCAAAAACTGGAACAGCCCTCCACCGGGCGGTCCTCCAAATGATGTCAGATCTTGAGAGGACCGCCCGGATGTTGTATTAGGCCCTCATATGTTACTAAGTCAGAATCTGAATTCAGTTTAACATTGGTCGATAAGGATTGCCATAGCACTTGATGGAATACCTCTAGTGGCTTTCTTAACACAATGTCTTGGAAACAAATATAAAGGTGTTATTTAGAAGGTATTATGTGTCTGAGAGATTCCACTTTTTTCTCCCATCATATTCACCATTATGTTCCAGAAGCTGCAAATTAATAGGTTCTCATGAGCATATCTGGTGGTCTTTTGGCAAGGCCCAACAGTTTTGGTCTAGCGTGTTTAAAATCATTAGTAAAGTTGCTGGATTTAGAGTATTTCCTAGGGCTAAGGTCAGTGGCGGAGTGGGGCCGGCCCGAGACATCCTTGCTACTGATGCCGGGGCTATAGCATTGGGGGCTGGGAATCCTTGGCTTGTGGGTACAGTGAGGCTGGGTACAGGGGGCTGACTAAGGGGAGACTAAGGGGACAGGGATTGAATGTGGGTGTTAAAAGCAGCAGCTCAACTGGCCCAAAAACAGTGCAGCCCATTGGGCATTGTCTCAGGTCTTCCTATGGCCAGTACCCCTGGCTAAGGTAGCATTGCTCAATCTTAAGCCAAGTAATTCCCAAACTCTAGCCTCATTAAAGTGGACCAACACCCAGGATTTTGACTATCCTGGGTTTTGGTCCACTTCGGTGGGGCACCCCGATCGGGGGTGCCCCGCTGTGTGAAACCCCCCAGAAAGCCCCAAAATCTTACCTGTCCCCGCTCCCACGTGACTGGACGGTCCAATCCTCGCCAACGTCCAGGCAACGTCCCGATCTCGGATGTCCCGCGGGGTGGGAGGTGATCGGCCCGGGAATCTTATAGATTTCCGGGCCGATCACCTCTCGGTGTTGGTCCACTTTAAGCATGTTGATTCTCTCTTTCCCTTTTTTTTCTTCCTTTTTTCATTTTCCTCTCTTTCTCTCCCTTCTTATTTGTTATTCCTCATTTTTCCGATTCTAGTATAGCATATCAGTCTAGCTTAGAGGCTTCCACCCAGCCTCCAACCCCAAGACACAATCTGCACCATTCCGTTTAAATGATAACAATAATCACTTTTATTAATTCATCGAAAAACTACACAGGTTAAAATACATTAAAAGGTCTGGACTCTCCATTTGCCCTGAGGAAGCAGCGTTCCGTCGCGTAACGCGTAGGCTGAGGGAGGGGTGCTGTGATGACTGGCATATGTAAGATTTATGGTTGGTTGTCCCTCTTGTTAACCTGCTGTGTCCCCTGGTATGGTAATTTTTTTAACTTTTTATGCATATGTAGGTTTACACTGCTTAAATTTTCTTGCACTTGGTCACTTTAGCACTTATAGTATCATTACAGTTGTTTATTAATTGTATATATAGCACATAGCACTTTTTGCTTGGAGCACTAGGATCCATTCGGTTTTCATAGGGACATATGCTTAATATCTGACCTAGTAATTGTTGCATTATCACCTTCGCCCTCTAGTGGAATGTTCATACAATCAGTTTTTAATGTATTTTAACCTGTCTGGTGTTTAGATGAATTAATAAAAGTGATTATTGTTATCATTTAAACTGAGTGGTGCAGATTGTGTCTTGGGGTTGGGGGCTGTGTGGAAGCCTCTTTGTTGTATATATGTGAGATTCAGGTACCCCAGCCTGCACACTTCTTTGATTAATTGTTGTTGGTGCGGCCATTTGCTCTGCATTCATATCAGTCTAGCTGTTAATAACTTCTTTTCAGACACTTGAAGAGGTATTAATGTGTTTCAGTCATTTCAGTGTGGTTATTGTACTAAGTGGATTTTTTAGATCATAAGATTTAGTTTGATCTGCGGTTCTGATTCAGTATTCATGGTTAAAACTTGTGAGCCATGTCTGTCTGTTTGTCTATCGATCTATGTACAAGATGTAATTTTTTCTATAAAACCTTTCAATATGTTTGAAATAAAAATATATATTTTTGTTGAGCTATGGACTTTTTCTACCTCCAGAAATTTGATTTTTGACCACGGTTGTCCTTTAAAGGTTGTTTTTTTTTCCCTGGTGTTCCAGATCAAATGAAAGTAGACCAAAAACCTACTTAGAGTCTATAATACTCTATGTCCAGTTAAATACCCATCCACAGGGCGTCCCAATTTGCGATGGCCGACTATGAAACCCCACCGGTTGTCAGTTATACATACGTCACCAGCGATCCCACGGAGCATGAGCGATCGGCGGCAGCCTCACCTGCATCTGTGCGTAGCCTTTCAGTTATGGCTGGTGTGGTCGCATACAGCCAGAGGGATGCAGGGAATGCCACAGCCAATCATGAAAGCGGCTACACACTCCCTTTCAGCTTTTTTAGCCGCTAATTTATATTTGCTGCCAGGAAAGCTGATTGGAGGAGAGCCATGCTTACACTATGGGATCGCCAGAGAGGAATGTATTAGGGGCCACCAGTGGGGCCCCACTCAGGGGGCAGTGAAAATCTTGGGTTTTGGTCCACTTTAAATCAGCAAAATGTTGGTCAATTGCTAATACTAATGATGGTAAATATTCATTTAATCCAGTTAGGCCTTTACACATTTTATCATGTACACCAGCACTAAAAGAGCACGCTACCACAAGCCCAGAGGGGGCAGAGGTCGTGACTGAATCAGGTCCAGAAGGTCAGGGGGGGCATCATTGTTCAGAGATGTAGCTAGGCTTTCTGGCACCTGGGGCAAAGATTCGAAATGGCGCCCCCACCTGTTCCCAGGCCCCCCTGACCTGCTGCACCTGGGGCAAGTGCCCCCCCTGCGCCCCCCTAGCTACCCCCCTGCATTGTTACTTCTCTACTTTATATGTCTGGCTTATATATGAGTGCTGGACCCCTAGTTTAAATAAGTTTAGTAAGTAACTGCTCCCAAAGCAATCATATTTTATATTATTCAATATCCAGACGTTCAAACATGGGGCACAGACACAACATATGTCGTATAGTGTCTGGGCCCCCCCCATAACTTAGCTTGAACTGGACCTAAAAGCAAACTAGCCTTGTCCCCCCCCCCCCATCACATATAGGATACATGGGAGGAAGATGCCCTCATTCATCATCAGCACCGAAAAATAAAACTGTGGCAGCCAGCAAGCCTCACGACAGGGCTGTCTTTATGGTCTCTAGGTCTTCTTTACATCCTGGGCCCTCAGGCCCCGTATTGAGGTATTGGCTGTCCTGCCCTAAAGGTGCCCTAAAAACGTCAGGAAAAGTGTTACTCTATAACATATAATGAAGCCCCATTTAAAGAGGAGCAACCACTGGCCTAGAATCTTTAGGACTCTAGGGCTGGTGGTCTCCCTCTTTGTGGGGCATCCCAATTTGGGCAGACAGATGTGTAAAACCCCCGGGTCACCCATTGCAACTGACCTTTCCATGGTCCTATGACGCATGCATGGCCTCCCGTCCAATCGGCGTTCTCGACTGCGCTGACAGAAATTCATCTAGGCTCAAGCCGGTGGCTGCATCCCCGTTACCCTTGAACATTCACAAATGCCTGGCACCGGCGAGCACCCTGTTAAAGGTATAGCAGGGAGCGGGCGCTTCTCGTGCATGCGCTGTTGAATTGGGGAGAAGGTGCGTTTACTGGGCAACCTTGGGGGTTTTCCACAGCGGGGCATCCAGATTCAGGAGGGGGAGGGAGTATGCCTACATTTACATTTATCTCAACAACATGGGTGCACCATGCGCATCTGTATAATATTTATAAAATCTTAAAGTATGCCAAAACTCACCCTGGAGTCTATAAGATAAATAAATATAGGAGATGTAAATGTGATTTAGAGACTGCTATGAAAACTGTATTTAAAAATAATAATAAGCCACAATAAAAATATTAATAAAAAGTATTAAAAGAAAATGGAGCAGTTTCCCTTAGAACTCAAATTGCTCCACGTTTGCTCCAGTCTTACATGCCCCCAAGCTGTAAGGAAGCATTGGCACTGCAGGATACTTACTTGCCCCCAAGGGCTGGCTGCAGGTTTGTGGGGGCCCTTGGGCAAGAGAGTATTAGTGGGCCCCAAAGTAGTGAGTCATATAATGTCACCTTTCAGCTCTGCTGCCACAAATGGGACTCTTGCTGCTGATCACCCTCTAGTCCATATTGCCTCCCGTATAGCCACCAATCACCCTCCAGTCCTTATTGTCTTCCCTATAGCCACCAATCATCCTCCAGTCCTTATTGTCTTCCCTATAGCCACCAATCATCCTCTAGTCCTTATTGCCTTCCCTATAGCCACCAATCATCCTCCAGTCCTTATTGTCTTCCCTATAGCCACCAATCACCCTCTAGTCCTTATTGCCTTCCCTATAGCCACCAATCGTCCTCCAGTCCTTATTGCCTTCCCTATAGCCACCAATCACCCTCCAGTCCTTATTGCCTTCCCGATAGCCACCAATCGTCCTCCAGTCCTTATTGTCTTCCCTATAGCCACCAATCACCCTCCAGTCCTTATTGCCTTCCCTATAGCCACCAATCACCCTCCAGTCCTTATTGCCTTCCCTATAGCCACCAATCATCCTCCAGTCCTTATTACCTTCCCTATAGCTACCAACCATCCTCCAGTCCTTATTGCCTTCCCTAAAGCCACCAATCATCCTCCAGTCCTTATTACCTTCCCTATAGCTACCAACCATCCTCCAGTCCTTATTGCCTTCTCTATAGCCACCAATCCACCAATCACCCTCCAGTCCTTATTGCCTTCCCGATAGCCACCAATCGTCCTCCAGTCCTTATTGCCTTCCCTATAGCCACCAATCATCCTCCAGTCCTTATTGCCTTCCCTATAGCCACCAATCATCGTCTAGTCCTTATTGCCTTCCCTATAGCCACCAATCATCCTCCAGTCCTTATTGCCTTCCCTATAGCCAACAATCATCCTCCAGTCCTTATTGCCTTCCCTATAGCCACCAATCATCGTCTAGTCCTTATTGCCTTACCTATAGCCACCAATCATCCTACAGTCCTTATTACCTTCCCTATAGCCACCAATCATCCTCCAGTCCTTATTGCCTTCCCTATAGCCACCAATCACCCTCCAGTCCTTATTGCCTTCCCTATAGCCACCAATCATCCCCCAGTTCTTATTGCCTTCCCTATAGCCACCAATCACCCTCCAGTCCTTATTGCCTTCCCTATAGCCACCAATCATCCTCCAGTCCTTATTGCCTTCCCTATAGCCACCAATCACCCTCCAGTCCTTATTGCCTTCCCTATAGCCACCAATCGTCCTCCAATTCTTATTGCCTTCCCTATAGCCACCAATCACCCTCCAGTCCTTATTGCCTTCCCTATAGCCACCAATCGTCCTCCAATTCTTATTGTCTTCCCTATAGCCACCAATCATCCTCCAGTCCTTATTGCCTTCCCTGTAGCCACCAATCACCCTCCAGTCCTTATTGCCTTCCCGATAGCCACCAATCGTCCTCCAGTCCTTATTGTCTTCCCTATAGCCACCAATCACCCTCCAGTCCTTATTGCCTTCCCTATAGCCAGCAATCACCCTCCAGTCCTTATTGCCTTCCCTATAGCCAGCAATCACCCTCCAGTCCTTATTGCCTTCCCTATAGCTACCAATCACCCTCCAGTTCTTATTGCCTTCCCTATAGCCACCAATCACCCTCCAGTCCTTATTGCCTTCCCTATAGCCACCAATCATCCTCCAGTCCTTATTGCCTTCCCTATAGCCACCAATCACCCTCCAGTCCTTATTACCTTCCCTATAGCTACCAACCATCCTCCAGTCCTTATTGCCTTCCCTATAGCCACCAATCATCCCCCAGTTCTTATTGCCTTCTCTATAGCCACCAATCCACCAATCACCCTCCAGTCCTTATTGCCTTCCCTATAGCCACCAATCATCCTCCAGTCCTTATTGCCTTCCCTATAGCCACCAATCATCCTCCAGTCCTTATTGCCTTCCCTATAGCCACCAATCATCCTCCAGTCCTTATTGCCTTCCCTATAGCCACCAATCGTCCTCCAGTTCTTATTGTCTTGCCTATAGCCACCAATCATCCTCCAGTCCTTATTACTTTCCCTATAGCCACCAATCATCCTCCAGTCCTTATTGCCTTCCCTATAGCCACCAATCATCCTCCAGTCCTTATTGCCTTCCCTATAGCCACCAATCATCCTCCAGTCCTTATTGCCTTCCCTATAGCCACCAATCGTCCTCCAGTTCTTATTGTCTTGCCTATAGCCACCAATCATCCTCCAGTCCTTATTGCCTTCCCTATAGCCACCAATCATCCCCCAGTTCTTATTGCCTTCCCTATAGCCACCAATCACCCTCCAGTCCTTATTGCCTTCTCTATAGCCACCAATCATCCTCCAGTCCTTATTGCCTTCCCTATAGCCACCAATCGTCCTCCAGTTCTTATTGTCTTGCCTATAGCCACCAATCATCCTCCAGTCCTTATTGCCTTCCCTATAGCCACCAATCATCCCCCAGTTCTTATTGCCTTCCCTATAGCCACCAATCACCTTCCAGTCCTTATTGCCTTCCCTATAGCCACCAATCATCCTCCAGTCCTTATTGCCTTCCCTATAGCCAACAATCATCCTCCAGTCCATATTGCCTTCCCTATAGCCACCAATCATCGTCTAGTCCTTATTGCCTTCCCTATAGCCACCAATCATCCTCCAGTCCTTATTACCTTCCCTATAGCCACCAATCATCCCCCAGTTCTTATTGCCTTCCCTATAGCCACCAATCACCCTCCAGTCCTTATTGCCTTCCCTATAGCCACCAATCATCCTCCAGTCCTTATTGCCTTCCCTATAGCCACCAATCATCCCCCAGTTCTTATTGCCTTCCCTATAGCCACCAATCACCCTCCAGTCCTTATTGCCTTCCCTATAGCCACCAATCATCCTCCAGTCCTTATTGCCTTCCCTATAGCCACCAATCACCCTCCAGTCCTTATTGCCTTCCCTATAGCCACCAATCATCCTCCAGTCCTTATTGCCTTCCCTATAGCCACCAATCACCCTCCAGTCCTTATTGCCTTCCCTATAGCCACCAATCATCCTCCAGTCCTTATTGCCTTCCCTATAGCCACCAATCACCCTCCAGTCCTTATTGCCTTCCCTATAGCCACCAATCATCCTCCAGTCCTTATTGCCTTCCCTATAGCCACCAATCATCCTCCAGTCCTTATTGCCTTCCCTATAGCCACCAATCATCCCCCAGTTCTTATTGCCTTCCCTATAGCCACCAATCACCCTCCAGTCCTTATTGCCTTCCCTATAGCCACCAATCATCCTCCAGTCCTTATTGCCTTCCCTATAGCCACCAATCATCCTCCAGTCCTTATTGCCTTCCCTATAGCCACCAATCACCCTCCAGTCCTTATTGCCTTCCCTATAGCCACCAATCGTCCTCCAATTCTTATTGTCTTCCCTATAGCCACCAATCATCCTCCAGTCCTTATTGCCTTCCCTATAGCCACCAATCACCCTCCAGTCCTTATTGCCTTCCCTGTAGCCACCAATCATCCTCCAGTCCTTATTACCTTCCCTATAGCTACCAACCATTCTCCAGTCCTTATTGCCTTCCCTATAGCCACCAATCACCCTCCAGTCCTTATTGCTTTTCCTATAGCTACCAATCACCCTCCAGTTCTTATTGCCTTCCCTATAGCCACCAATCACCCTCCAGTCCTTATTGCCTTCCCTATAGCCACCAATCACCCTCCAGTCCTTATTGCCTTCCCTATAGCCAGCAATCACCCTCCAGTCCTTATTGCCTTCCCTATAGCTACCTATCACCCTCCAGTTCTTATTGCCTTCCCTATAGCCACCAATCACCCTCCAGTCCTTATTGCCTTCCCTATAGCCACCAATCATCCTCCAGTCCTTATTGCCTTCCCTATAGCCACCAATCATCCTCCAGTCCTTATTGCCTTCCCTATAGCCACCAATCACCCTCCAGTCCTTATTGCCTTCCCTATAGCCACCAATCATCCTCCAGTCCTTATTGCCTTCCCTATAGCCACCAATCATCCTCCAGTCCTTATTGCCTTCCCTATAGCCAGCAATCACCCTCCAGTCCTTATTGCCTTCCCTATAGCCACCAATCACCCTCCAGTCCTTATTGCCTTCCCTATAGCCAGCAATCACCCTCCAGTCCTTATTGCCTTCCCTATAGCTACCAATCACCCTCCAGTTCTTATTGCCTTCCCTATAGCCACCAATCACCCTCCAGTCCTTATTGCCTTCCCTATAGCCACCAATCATCCTCCAGTCCTTATTGCCTTCCCTATAGCCACCAATCATCCTCCAGTCCTTATTGCCTTCCCTATAGCCACCAATCACCCTCCAGTCCTTATTGCCTTCCCTATAGCCACCAATCATCCTCCAGTCCTTATTGCCTTCCCTATAGCCACCAATCATCCTCCAGTCCTTATTGCCTTCCCTATAGCCACCAATCATCCTCCAGTCCTTATTGCCTTCCCTATAGCCACCAATCATCCTCCAGTCCTTATTGCCTTCCCTATAGCCACCAATCACCCTCCAGTCCTTATTGCCTTCCCTATAGCCACCAATCATCCTCCAGTCCTTATTGCCTTCCCTATAGCCACCAATCATCCTCCAGTCCTTATTGCCTTCCCTATAGCCACCAATCATCCTCCAGTCCTTATTGCCTTCCCTATAGCCACCAATCACCCTCTAGTCCTTATTACCTTCCCTATAGCCACCAATCATCCTCCAGTCCTTATTGCCTTCCCTATATCCACCAATCACCCTCTAGTCCTTATTGCCTTCCCTATAGCCACCAATCACCCTCCAGTCCTTATTGCCTTCCCTATAGCCACCAATCACCCTCCAGTCCTTATTGCCTTCCCTATAGCCACCAATCACCCTCTAGTCCTTATTGCCTTCCCTATAGCCACCAATCACCCTCTAGTCCTTATTGTCTTCCCTATAGCCACCAATCACCCTCTAGTCCTTATTGTCTTCCCTATAGCCACCAATCATCCTCCAGTCCTTATTGCCTTCCCTATAGCCACCAATCACCCTCTAGTCCTTATTGCCTTCCCTATAGCCACCAATCGCCCTCTAGTCCTTATTGCCTTCCCTATAGCCACCAATCACCCTCTAGTCCTTATTGCCTTCCCTATAGCCACCAATCGCCCTCTAGTCCTTATTGCCTTCCCTATAGCCAACAATCACCTTCCCTTCCTTTTTGCCTTCCCTATAGCCACCAATCACCCTCTATTCCTTGTTGCATTCTCTACTGCCACCGAGCACCTATCAGCCCTTTCTGCTTGCTCCGCTGCCACTAAAACACCCAGCACTCGGTGGTTTGGGTCCACTGTAAAATAATTCCATGGCCAAGTGTGAGCCTGAGTGGGCCTCTAAAGATGTCAGGGGCCCTGCTTGCCCCCATCCCTGATAAATCTGCACCAGTCATCTGTGTAATTAAAGGTGAGCTGTGACTCCAAAGCAGCGGAGAGCTGTGTTTAGTTCTGCATGAGTGACGGCACAATTCATGAGTATGTGGCTGGAAAGTGCACAATGGATCTGGGCAGGGCTTTTCTTGAGGTTATTAAATCCTGAGTGAGACATTGCTCCACACTCAGCCGCATGATCGCAGTCAGCTGATGAGCACAGGGGGAAGTTTGGAAGTCTGGCTCTTTGTATTGGAAGTTTCTCATAAAGAAATCCAGGGCTGGGGGCTGAGGACATGCTGCTCTAACCATGAGCCACCCACCCCTAGCCTGGGCCATCGCAGGGCTCCTCTCCTTAGGTAAGTACTGGCCACCTATTGCTTGCTAAATGGTTGTTTGGTTTTTAGATGTTGTGATTTGTATGGAGCTTTCATTTCCTCTTTTGTTTACTTGTTACTTATTTACTAAAATGTTTTTGCTCTTGGATTATTGAATCATGAAAGCTACACTACGTTATGTATCCGTACCTCCCAAGTGTCCCTGATTTGGAGGGACTTTTGAGTATGTGCCCCCCCCCCCGTCCCTTGTTGTTCTCATTTGTCCCTCTTTGAGGTGTAACATGCAGATCTGCATCAATAAATAGAAGAAAATAACATTAACAGTTACAATTAGCTTTTATCAGTAAAAAAACTAAAATAAAAAAACTTCCACCTATAAAATAAAAACTAATAAAAATAATAACTTCCACTACCCCAATACCCTTGGTTGGACTTGAACTTGATGGACTATGTCTTTTTTTCAACCGTATTAACTATGTAACCATATAACTATGTAACTATTTGCCTATTTGGGCCAGAACTCCTGGGCCGATCAATTCCCTCCCCCCGGGGCATCCAAACTCAGGATGCCCTGCTATGTGAAACCCCCCAGGTCACCCTGTTCACTTACATTACTTTCCAGTCCAATGGCGCATGAGCGAGCCGCGGGGGCATCCCCATTATTCCTCTAGCAGGGCGCATGCCGGACATTCCTGAATGGCTGGTGTGGGCACGCTCCCTGTTAAAGAGAAGCAGGGGAGTCGGTCGCTTGCGCGCTCGGAGTCGCTGACCTTAAACGCTGTCTTAGATGCCGCAATATCAGCAGCTCTGAGAGCGCTAACTGGAAGAGCGGCTGTGCATGTGCTGTAGGACCAGGAAGAGGTGAGTTTCTTCGGGTTATCTGGGGGTTTCACGCAGCGGGGCACTCCCATTCAGGGGGGCCCCAGGGGAAAGGACCAAAACCAAGGATAGTCAAAATCTTGGTTTTTGGTCCACTTTAAAGTGTTTTTATATTGCTTTAACTGCTGTTATAATCTAATCATCCCTCAATGAGGGGGCGTGGCCTAATATAACAAATGTTCCTCTTTCCCACCCGAAATGTTGGTAGGTATGTGTTTCTGTGAATCATGGAGGGCACATCGGGGCAGAGGAGTAGCTAGGCTTTCTGGTACCCGGGGCAAAGATTTGAAATGGTGCCCCCCCTGACCTGCTGCACCCGGGGTAAGTGCCCCCCCCTAGCTATGCCCCTGCATCAGGGCCCATAAGGTCAGGGAGCCCCAGTAATCATTTCTCCTCCATTATTTTTTCTCTTGTGGTCACCATCACCTAGAGCAAGAAAGCTGCATTTACCTAGCAGACTTCAAATAAGTCCCCTGAGGGAAGCCTGGTTTGGGATGTCCCTCTAGTTGTATATCCCATATCTTCCAACGTTTCAGGGTGGGAAAGAGGGACATTTGTTAAATTATTGATGGATGGATAGGAGATAAGGGTGTAACAGTTACAATATAAACACTTTAAATAGGCAAATGAATCATTTACTGATGCAGATCTGCATGTTACACCTCAGAGGGACAAATGAGAACGAGTAACAGGGGGACACAGACTCAAAAGAGGGACAGTCCCTTCAAATGAGGGACATTTGGAATATCCCTAGGCGGCCCAACATGAAATATGGATCTCTACATGAAGAGGAGGTGGAAACCACCTCACACTTCAATACTAAATGCCACCTACTGGAGGAGGTGTGGCTGCCGCATGTGTGTGCAGCTGTTGCTTGTCCCTATTGGATGAAGCTCTGCTAGGAACCGGCTAGTGTCTCTCTAATGCAGGGTTTACAAATGTGTGAGGAGGTGGATTCGTTAAGTTTAGTGTCCCTGTGATCCAGGACCTCCCCTATATAATATAAATTATGGAGCACCATATAATGTTTACACCAGGGCAATTACAATTCTTCTTCTTCATCCCAGTGTGAATCTGTATTAAGTCTGTCCTTGCTGATCCTTTAAAACTTAATTTGCTGAAATGTCTGGTCCTTCAGCCAGACCTAAACCCTTCCTTGTCTACTCTGCCAGGAAGCATCCCGGTCTGCAACAATGCTAAAGAAACCTAATCCACCCCCTCATACATCAGCAAGCCCAGCGTTAGAGCAAGCCTCACCTTTTCCTAGTGGTGCCTAATCCACTTACTGAAGAACTAATGAGAAAATACAAAGACAAAAGTGCTAATAGTGGTGATTATTTAAATTTATAGATCATTTTAATTTAAATTATAAATTATTATAAGTCCAAAAATCTTTTACTGAACAAGTTATTGTATGGGGCAAAGAGCTTATTAAATATACATCACCCTCCCCTCAGCCAGGTTAAATGGCACACAGGGTGAGGAAATTCTCCCCCCACCATAGTAGCCAGCGGCGCTACACCACAAACCCTATAATTATGGGGTAGAGCAGCATAACTGCAATGGGTGCGAATGTACCGGTGCCCATAAGGCCCGGGAGCCAGATTCTTGTTGCTCCTCCACCTTATTTATCTTATTTGTGCTCACTTAACATCACGTAGCGAAAAGAAGCAGTATAAGTCTCTGCTGTTTCAGTTTTTAGTTGTCTAGCTGCAGGGCTGTATTTACCATTAGGCAACCCTAGGCACGTGCCTAGGGTGGCAACCTGGAAGAGGGGAGGGCGCTGCCCTTACTACTACAGTAAAGAAAATAAATTAAAACTCATAGCCAGAACATTAATGCCTCCTAACAATCACCTCCTCCCCAGCCACAGAAGGATGCAGAGTGTATTTGGGTGAAGGGGGGGCAATTGGTTGAACACAGGCCAGAGCATCTCCCCTCCACTGGTGTGGTCATGTGACTCCTGTATGTCAGAACGCAGTAAAAGATGGAACATGCTTGCCTGCTTCTCTGCATTTCCCCCTTTGTGCCCTCTAGCCCATTGCACCCTTTCCCCTTACACACTTTTTTTTTATATGGACCATGAACTAGCTTAAAAAAAGGGGGCGCAAGTACTTAAAGTGCCTAGGGCACCATGTACACCAGATGCGGCCCTGTCTAGCTGCATCCAAATAAGGTAAAATACATAAAAGAAAGTTACTGTATGAGTGTTAAAAGGGCCCCATTTAATGTTCACACCAGGGCCCCCGACCCAATAATTTATATGCAGTCGTACATACCATAGAGGCAGTGCAGGCCCCTGCCCCTGGGCCCGTATAACAGGGGGCCTGACGCAAGCCACCTCTGCAGTATGTACTGTAGTAACAAATACTTACCTAGCCATCCATGCCGCCTCGTCCCTCCTTCTCTGCCCTGTGTGCGCTGCCTCGGCTCTCCTCCAATGAGCATGCTGCTCACCTCCTGGTGAGTGTTTGTGGGGGGGATTGTACTGATGGGGACCGCTGTATATTATATACTGTGTGTACAAGTGGATTCCTGGAACTCTTAAATCAGTACAATTTTGCGGAGATGACCTGTGCAAAGTGCAGGCTAGGAAGTGCGCTCTTATACGCCACCCTAATAGAGAATATTTTACTCCCCATCATCTGCATGACTGCATCTCAGACAGGTGACATAGGCAGCACATCACAACTTTTGTGATTAGTCTGGACCATAGAGCAGAATGAAGGCATCGGGGTAAGTATGACCTCATACTTCCCCCACCATAGTAGCCAGCCAGGGCTGGCCTTAGTGACAGTGTCACCCGGTGCAAGATTTCACCCTGGGTGCCACCCCCCCCCCCCCCCCCAATCCTCCAGACAACAGAGGAAACACGGAAAGATTGAGACGGAAAGATGGGGCAAGTAAAGCGGTGGGAATGCAAAAAAAGGAAATGCCGAAGGTGAAAAAGAAGAGAAGGTGAAAAGAGCGAGGATAGAGGGATGTGGAAAAGTGAAAGGAGCAAAAAATATAAATAAAAGATGCAATGAGTCATCCCATTCTTCTACTTCATCTACTACTTCATCTATTACTTCTTTTTCTACTTCTACTCCTTTTTCTACTTCTACTCCTTTTTCTACTTCTACTCCTTTTTCTACTTCTACTTCTTTTTCTACTTCTACTCCTTTTTCTACTTCTACTCCTTTTTCTACTTCTACTCCTTTTTCTACTTCTACTTCTTTTTCTACTTCTACTTTTTTTTTTTTTTTTTTTTTTTTTTTTTACTTCTTCTTCTTTTTCTCAGTGAGAGAGAGAAGACTGAAGTAATGTGACAAAAGGAAAAATAAGTATGTGGAAATGAGAGCGCGATGGGTGGAATGTGTAAAAATGAGAGTGTGGAGGAGAAATAGAGCGCTAGACCGTTGAATAGGGATATACAAAGTGAGAGAAAAATAAAGGAAGAGAGAAGATGGATCGAAGAGGAGAGAGAGGGAGAGACTGGAAAGAGAAGAGGGGGAGGTAAAAAAAAAAAAAGATGTTTAGAAGCTTAAAAGAGAGGCAGATGGGAGATGTGGGTGAAAAGAGATGGAAGGAATAAATATAACATACCGGTAAATATGTCCATAAAAAAAATAAAACGGGGATATTTAGAAAAAAGAGAGGCCTGCTGTTCCAGCTGAGAGCTCCTGGTGCCCCCTCACAGAGATGGTGCCCTATGCCAGTGGTCCCCAACCCTCTCCTCAAGGCACACCAACAGGCCAGGTTTTGCAGATCTCCACAAAGATGCACAGGTGGAGTAATTAGTGCAGCTGCAGAGCAATAGAGCTGGCTATTTGGAGATCCAAAAAACATGACATGTTGGTGGGCCTTGAGGACAGGGTTGGGAACCACTGCCCTATGCGACCGCACACCTTGCACCAAATCCATCCATCTGAAACAAGTTTAAAAGCCCCCCCTTCCCCTCAGTCCTCAGTATTGTGTTTCCTCCCTAGGAATAACAGTCAGTTTTATTTTTTTATTTTATTGTTTTTACACCCCAGGAGACCCTGGGGGTGCTCGCCAACCGCTGGTGCACCACAACACTGGGCAGGACACCGGGATTCTGCACTGCTCAAAGGTCGGGGAGGACAGTTAGCTGGAGCCGCATCTCTGGGCAGAGCCTATCGGGCGCCGCCTGTGATGGCTTCCGGGCTGCGAGGTCACTTCTGCTCAGAACCATGTGCATTCCAGATGCACTTCCTGGTCAGAGACGGGCTGAAGTAGACTTAGGGGGTCAGGAGACACAGCCAGAACAGCAGCAGGCGCAGGGCCGCAGGGAAAGTCAAATTCCTAGGTTTTGTTCAGATTTAATAGTAGAAAATATATTAATTGAAACAAACCAAAAAATATGGTCTCCTTCTGCTGTAAACATTCTATGTTTCTAACAATTGTTTTTATTAAGATAAGCGGAAGCCTGTCCAGACTAGGTGTAAAAATGGAAGAAAATATGTCTTCCAAGTTTTCTGACAATGCCGTGAAGAGTTTTGTTGCTGCATTATCCTCTCTTGTAAAGCTATAGCTTCAAAATGTCTCTGCGGCATGAAAGAGTCAGACAGAATGTTACATTTTACTTTCTGAAGCAAAGGGTGATCCTGTCTCCCTCCCCATCTGAGCAGTAATGTAACATGATGTATTACTTGGCTTGCAGTTTATTTTACAACACACTAGAAGAAACAGAAAAGCATAATGCATTGTATCTCCCCTGCAGATACAGGCAATGGTGTGTTCCACACAGTCTGATGCAAGAGGAATGGCTACACGTCCTCCTCTCTGAGCTTAATAAGGGGTCATGCATAAATAAAACCTAGGGACTGTGATAAATTACAGGGGCTAGATGTTCGCTTCAGCAGCTTTATGCAACAACACATCAGGATAAATCGGCTGCTTGGCAGGTACGTAAACAATTTTATACTTTGCCTGGAGAGTCCATAAAAATATACATACATTTTGTTTATTTTACATTATTTAAAGGATATCTATAAAAAAAAAAAATTAGAGACCTGCTCATGGAACGTGTTCCCAATGACCTATTCAAGTATATTCACCAAAGTATATTAATGTAATTCTACAAACTGCAGAGAAAACAAATCTATTGCTTGTTCCTCTGTTCTTTGCAGCATGCCTGGTTAGCAGTCAGCTCTCCATTACTGGGATCACTACAACTGCTGATGTCAACTGCACCTCCATCAACACCACTGACTGCTCCACCTGCTCGCCCGGGACATATCCTAGTAATGGTAAGCTGAGTATATGGCCATCTTATCTACACTTAAATTGTGCCATTGTAATCCCTATACGTGGGGTGGTAACATATTTGTATACTATGACCTTTATTCTATGGATTCTGGTGGTGTTAACAAGAAATGGAGCCTGGGGTATAGCAGCTTCCCCAGGGCCCACAAACTAAAGGAGCACAACCAATAACAATATATACAATATTTTATTAAGAGAAGCACAACAAAACATACATATAAGACAACCATAAAACATATTAAAAAACCACCACTGCTGTTTGTCCTGTATTACAATAAAAGTCACATAAACCATCCTCATAAATAACCCGTATTAAACCCCCTGTGTCCTGTCCTTCCTCCCCGGTGATGCCTGCTCCTTTCTTTCACAGCGGAGTATTGCTCTTTGTTATGCACGTTTCTCTTTGTGTCCTTAGTGTGCTTTAATTAGCATGCGTGTCACTATTTTAAAATATATATATATATATATATTATATATTGGAGTTGAGTATTTGGGTCTTTATATTATAATTAAGTTCTGCACAATGTACATTCATACTTTGCCTTTCACCAAAAATTGAAGTATTTGGCACTCTTATTTTGTTTATATTTGGATTATATTTGATTCTGTTTGTGAGTGGTAGGTGTTCTTTGTGCCGGCACAAAGGGTTACTTTAGATACATTGATACATTTAGATACATGATTCATGTATTATATAGGTTTATAGGCTGTGTGTTCAGCAGGCCAGGATTTTACACTATATGGGTTATTTATGAGGATGGTTTATGTGACTTAATTTTATTGTAATACAGGACAGCAGTGGTGGTTTTTTAATGTGTTTTATGGTTGTCTTATATGTATGTTTTGTTGTGCTTCTCTTAATAAAATATTGTATATATTGTTATTGGTTGTGCTCCTTTAGTTTGTTGGCCCTGGGGAAGCTGCTATACCCCAGGCTCCATTTCTTGTTTGCATTGATGGTTTAGTGTTAAGCACGCCTTGATTTAGAATTATATTAGTGGTGCACCAGGTCTTGTACATTGATTCTGGTGTTGTTCATTGTATTGGCTGTGGATGTGTTTGTTTTGCTGGGGCATATCATTACATGAGGACATGTTACTTTGCTGTGATAGATAGGGGTGAGCTTGAACTGTAAAGTTTGGGTATGTACCGAACAGCTGGTGTCGGTGTCCCCGATCTCCCCAGAGATCCATCATGTTCGGAGTTTGGATACTGAACAGTGCAATTCCTATAATCCCTGGAGCTCTGCCGACAGCCGGAACACGTAGTTGCGCCCCCCCCCACTATCACACTGCAGGGTTAGATCATGGGCTGGGGTGGAAATGATCATAAGGCTTTAAGCAAAGCAGGGGCAAGAGTGGGCTAGTATGTCTTTGCGTGCTCAAGTGCTTCCTATGGCCAGTTCGTTACCCGCACAAGCCACTGGCAAGAGCCCATTGTCTATCGTCAGGGACCCGGTGCTTGTTCTGGAAGAGTATCGGGGTCCTGTCTAAGGGCTGGTAATGCCCCTTGGCTCTGGGCTTACTAGCCCCTATGCTTGGTGTCCAGGGCTGGTTAGTGCCTTGGAAGAGGGACTTCCACTTTTTTTCTCTTCTTTAAAGAAAAAGAAAATACATAAAATTAAATTTACTGGCAGCTTAAAGGGGTCCCTGCAACCCACCCCACCCACAGCAGCAAGTTTGGGTCCCCATCTCGTTGACTTTCATGGGATCCAGTTCATTGTCAAGTATGCGGCTTGGGGTGGAGGGGTTCCCCACTGTGAGGCAGTCTCACTGTGGCATACCAATTTAGAAGAAACCATCCGGACCAGTATTGTGCTGGTGGTGGTTGTGTGTTGTCATGGGGGAACACAGGCTTCCATCTCTTTAGGTCCCTTTCAGAGCTCTGAAACCAAATGACCTCGGTCATAGGGCGGATGAGAGAGGCTGTCATAATCTGATTACCTAATTCTTTCTGTCATCTGAATTTCATTAGAGGAAGTACATGGCAAATCTATTCACAAGAAGGAACTATTTAATGCTACAAAAAATCTGATGCTGTAATTGCATGTTGTTTGGTATATACATGGTTACTGGGCTTCTTTAACCCTCCAACCATGTAGAATCTACCTTGCTGCCTCTCTGTTAACTGCCAGCTATGTAGATTCTACCCCTGGCCCCGGGTTTGTGGCCCAAAAAAAATCTCACCTCCATCCAGGATGCGGAGCCAGAGACTATTCTGCTTCCAGGGGGGGCTTCGATTGCCCCTGGGTTTTAGCAGAGCAGAGAACACCCAGAGTCAGAAGTGAGCATCAGAAGCCAGAGTTACCAGAGTACTTGAGACCCCCCCCCCCATACCAGTTCACAGGGCAGGAGGGGCTGGCCATGACCCCCTGGCCCATTACCTGTATCCTGGAAGCCCAGGGGGATGAAGAAGAGCCTGTGGCTTATATTGATGGCCAGGGGCCGCCCGCTCAGCCTCCACATCTTGATCTGTCAGCTCCCATAGCTGGAGCCTGGGCTGGTTTTGCATATTTGCTTATTATTATTCAATGTTAAAGGGTTTAACCCCTAACATTTTTAAACTGTGAAGGGGGGGACCCCACATCATTAAAAAAAAAAAAAATAGATATATGTTTAAGGTTTTGACCATTTATAGTTAACTGTAATCTCATGAAATTATTTTTTTTCAGTTTGGGGGAGTCTCCAGGTCTAGAATGGGTTTCTACCGATAAATATGTGGTGGTATTGTAATTGAGAAGAAAAAACAATGTAGCATTTTCCTGGAAATCCCTGCAAAAATCACAGTTAAACATATATTACAAAATTGGCCTGGCAACAGAGGGTAACAGCAAAAGGGTTAAGGTTTTTTTTCCCTCTGTTTGTTATAAGTGTCATTTAAAAATTTTGAGCTCAGACTTTTGACTTTGTCGGGTTTGAAAACTCGGCAGAGGAACGCTCCAAACATTTGCACAGATAGACTTCATAGTTCAGCTATCTACTTTACCCCAGGACCACCCTGGAATACACTAGCCCTTCTGGGTATTGCTGTACCTTGGTGTAGTGATGCCCCCTGCTGATGGACCAGTTTTGACTTAGTAAATAGCCTTGTAGTTCAAATGTCTTGCAGTCAGTGATACTTGAAAGACATTACCTTAGTTAAGTAGTTCATGTCTAGCCATTAAAGTAATTGTCCAGACTGAAGTGGAAAATTAAAAATTCTAAGTAGTTTAAGTTATTTCGATCCTAGCCGCCCTAATGTCTCTGCAAAATTTCTGAGGGTGGGGGTGACTCTCACGTCTCAAGCGTGACCATGTTATGCTACATGAACTTAAAGGGAAACAGATATTCGTCATGTGTGAACTATACTTTCCATATATGTTTGTATATACACTGTTTGAATTGTCCAATCCAATCAGGATGGTCATTTAAGTTTCAACTGCTGTATAAAATTTAGTTGCACACAGAAGATCCCAGGTGTTTGTTGCAGATAAATGCTAGCCCATGGCTGGAAATCTACATTGAATTTCTTGACGACTTTCGCTTTCGAGTGGTTCTCCACAAGACACACTAAACAGTATTCCTGTTGTGTAGGGCTACATATAGCAATGTTCTCATCTGTTCTCCAGGGTGTCACCGCATTAGTTACTAATGGGTGTGTTAGAGATACAATACTTTGCCAACAGCTTTTGCTTGTATCTGAATGTGAATTTGGGACTTTTGCCAGATTGACTGCAGTTTACAGTTATGCCAGGCACTATTACCAATGCTTAACTGAAGTCTCTATATGTATTTTTTCTGATGTGCTGTATTTCCTGTATATTCAGCTGCACTCTAGCACTTATTTTTCCTGTCTGTGTTTTGCCACCATGTTAAGGTGACATTCACTCTGTCACAGTGAACACTCTTCTTATGCAGGGCTGCAAGGTAAAAGGTGGTGGCTCCTCCAGTTCTACGAGTGCTTCCGGCAGAACTTTCCACCCCAGCACATTCTTGCAGTCAAAATGGGGCTGTGGAGATGTTTTTTTTCCATTTATTTTTTTTCGTTAGTTTTTTCTTTCAATTTATTATGGCGAAGCATTTTAACCCTTTGGATCCCAAGTGGACTGACTAGAGGGCGAGTAATGCGTTGGCTTTTTTTTCTCCCTTTGTCCTTTAGGAGAGAGCGAGCTTCTCCCCTATAGAGGAGCCACGGATGCCAGCAGTTGGGTGGGGAGCACACCACATACAGTGGATCTGGTCCAGAAAATTGAGGCACAGATCCTCAAATTTCAGAGAGCTCAAGGCAGTGCAGGAAGCTCTAAATCCCTTCAAACCCCCCTTTAAAAGACAGACATCCAGATTTGGTCGGACAACCAACCTTAAATTGTCAGTGGGGCACCAGATCAGAAGCCTTACAGTCCCTTGCACTGTCACATCTGGGGACTCTACATCTTAAATGGTAGTTAACCTGGTGGGGCAAATCAGAGCTAGATCTCTTCGCGTCCGCAACAAATTCAAAATGGCATTACTTCTTCTCACTAGGTTGGGCCCTGGGAGTAGACACCCTGGCCCAACCATGGAGATTTTGACTTGTCTATGCATACCCTCCAGTTCATATCCTGCCACAGGTACTCCACAAGATAGCATTGGAACTCATCAGTTATATTAATCACAACAGCAATGGCACAAGAAGACACATGGAAACTACCTCTAATTCCAGACCTAGTAACTCCGGTGCTTCACCTGAATCTCCATTCTCTAAAATTATGGGTTTGGATCCTGAATGGACCATATTGAAAAAAAAAGGGTTGTCATGACACTCCTAGAATTGGGGAAAATAATTACCAGAAAAATGTATGCTAAAGGGTGGAAGCGTTTCAATTCATTCTGGGAATTAAACAGTTTGAAAAGAGACAGTTGCAACTGTACTTGAATTTCTACAAGAGGGCTTTAAACAGGGGTTAGCAGGAAGTACCCTAAAGGCCTGGGCCTTATCGGTCTTCCTAGACAGAAGACTATGGAACCACTCTCTGATCAACAGATTCTTTATCTCTATAGTTCGGAAGAAACCAATACTTTGTTACCGTTGTCCTTCCTGGGACTTAGTCCTGGTCCTTAAAGAGTTAGCTAAACCTCCTTTTGTATATTTCAATATTTTTATTTGAACAGGAAAAAGAGCGATACAGGCACGGCCGTCAGCGGCCCAGGAATAGTGCAAAAGCCAACCCACGCAGGGGAGGCCATTATAACGAAGCGTATAAGATTACAGCAATAAATTGAAGTAGGAACAAATTCTTTTTAACAGAACTGTAATATGTATATAGCAGAATTGCCGCATCAGAATTTAATGTCAATAAACTATCAGCTGGACAGCGTCTGTTTGCATTGATTCCTTTTTCTCGGCGCCTCCCAGGTCTGGGAAGCCATACCAGCAGACGCATTTGCTCTCCCGCCGCAACCCACCCCCCCGCCCCCCCCGGGGCCGGGCCGCCCAGCATTCGCAAGGCGCACCCACCCCGGGGCCCAGGAAGGCGGTGCAGGGCAGGCCGCCGCGCGAGCAGCAAAGAAGTCGTGAACAAAAGAAGATAGGAACAGGGGAAGGGGAGGGAAAAAACACAACATTAAAAAAAACAGAAAAGGTAGGTAGGTTGGGAGGGGAAGACGAAGGGAAGAAATGGGAAAGAAAGGGGGGGGGGGGACCTCGCAGACCAACCCGCCTCCATCACCTAGCTCAGTACACCCGCTGGCGCGTCAGGCCAGGCATGTTGTATCCATGGTTCCCAAGTGGAAAGGAACTTGTCCTGGGTATCGGTCAGTATGCTTGAAAGCCTCTCGTTAACTAGAAATCCATTCATCCTGGCCGATACCTCCGACAATGATATAGTCTGCTTTTTCCACCCTCTAGCAATAGTTTGTTTAGCCGCCAGAAGCAGGTATACAAATAGCTTGTGTTGTTTGCGGGAAAGCTCAGGGGGTCTGCAATGGAGGAGGGCCACCCAAGGGTCTCTTCTTATGGATGTTCGAAATAGTTTGCCAGCTATCCTGTGAACTTGTGCCCAAAAACGAGTCGGCATGGGACACGTCCACCAAATATGGAGGAAAGTGCCCTCTGTATTACATCCTCTAAAGCAAGTATTAGCTTGTCCCGGGAACATTCTACCAAGGCGGCTCGGTACCAAGTACCACCTATATAGGACTTTGTAGGCCGTCTCGGTCGTCAGGACGTTTATAGAACATGAGGAGGCGGTTTTCCAAATATCCGACCACCCCCCTCCCAGGGTGCACGGGCCCAAGTCGTGTTCCCACCTATTAACATGTACATGTGTATCCCCCCCCCCCCCCCCCCCATGGCATTTAATGCAGAGTATATTGTAGATATTGTCCCTCTGCAAAATGGCTCCTCTCCGCAGACTCTCTCGAAAGGGGTACATCTCCGAAAGGGCAACCCCAATCTAACCAGGGGAGACAGCCAGTGTTTTAACTGTAAGTACTGAAACAGGACCCCCTGGGGAGCGGCATACCTATCCTTCAAAGTGCTAAAGGGTATAAGGCCATCCTCCGAGAGGAGATCCCACACCCTAAGCAGGCCGTGTTCCTCCCACCACTTAAAGGACGGTCTATTGTCCAAGCCCGGGGGGAACGCCGGATTACCCCAAAGGTGCGCCAGGGAGGCGTGAGGGGACATCAGGGAGGCTGAATATTTTACTGAGTCCCACACCAAGAGGGAGTGCCTCATCAAGGGACTAAGCGTCTTAGGTCTAGCTGCCGGGTCCATCCAAAGGAGACCATCCACAGGGGTCGGGGAAGCGTTAGGGAGCTCCAGAAAGGTCCAGAGGGGCTAAACCTCCTTTTGAACCCTTAGATGAGGCCTCAGATAAGGTCCTAACAATTGAATCAGGACTTCTTTGGCCCATAACTTCAGCCAGGAGGGTTAGTGACTTAAAGGCTCTATCTATCCGAGAGCCTTATTGCACCATCATTCCAGATAGAATCAATCTTAGGCCTGATCCCCCTATACCTGCCTAAGATGTCCCTCTATCTTTCACCCTTCCCAGGGCATAACCATTCCTTCTTTATTACCTGACCCAGATAATCTAGTAGAATCCACACAAGCTATTGATGAGTGCAGATGCCTCATTACCTACATAGTATGCACACATGACTTCCATAGGTAGGATAATTTTTTATATCATTTTCAGGAAGGAATAAGGGCATGGCAACGTCTAAAGCTTCCCTAGCCAGATGGATTAGACAGGCATTAACATCCACAAATACCATCCCCTCTTACATAAGAACCCACTCTACTAAAGCAGTCTCCACATACTGGGAGCAGAAGTCAGGGGCCTCGACAGAGGAAATTTGCAAGGCAGCCTCATGGTCATCTCCCCACATCTTCCTCAAACACTACAGGCGAGATTTATTATCTGACAAAGACCAGGCCTTCCATCGAAGGGTCTTACAGGCAGTTTTCAATCCATAGTTTTAGGGTACTTGTTTATCTTCTCTCTGGCCATCCTGAAGGACGAAGGGGAAAAAAAATCCCTGTTTGTCTTACCGTTAATGGTATTTCTACAAGTTCTTCATGATGGCCCTTATAACCCCCCCCCCCCCCCCCCGCCTATACATTAGGTCTTACGGTTCATCACCAATTAATACTTGTTTAATACTGAGGGGAAGAGGTGGGGCCTTTAAACATGTTCCAATTGTGTTTCCTCTATAGGGGAGGAGCTCGCTCTCTGCATGGCTGCCCTGGAAGACTCGTAGAAATACAGTTACTGGCAAGACTAGCTGGGATTTTTTTTTTTTTTTTTGTGGCCCACCGGGAATTCTCCCTTCGCTCAGCTCCCTACGGCCTGTCGACTCCTGCCACCTATCCATATTGGAGATTACAGGGAGGGGTTTCTTTATTGCAAGTCCTTTAAAGCCCTAGGAAGCAATAAACATGTCTTGCCATAGTGGTGTTTGTCTATTACATGACTGTCTTCATATTGTGGTTTGTATTTTTTTTTTCCAGACACAGAATCCTGTTTGTGTTGTTCCAGTGGTGCCTGTATAAACTCCTCAGATTGTCTGCCCTGTCCTACTGGGTTCTACCAGCCGCAAAGTGGCCAGGCCTCCTGTCTGCCGTGCCCGGAAGGCTTTTATGCAAAGTAAGAAGTATTCCTGGATTATGTCATGATTTTTAACTGAATGTTTGTACTGGCCTATTTATTAATCAAACAATTGTGCAGCAGTCATGGTCTAGCATTTAGGGAACCGCTCTTGTGACCGCACCTAGGACCAAGCGCACGATTGTGTTCACTGCTGTGGTTCACTTTGTTTTATTCTCCCTGAACATGTGAGAGAAATGTGGAGTGCAAACTCCCATGTGTGCACAAGCTTACACTGGTCATACAAGATTATCATACTGCAAGCTTCAGTTAGTCATTAGGGCTCATTGTCATTGTTGTGCTGCAGAGGTGCCTGCAGGTTATGTTCAGCTGGAGGAGGAATCTGACTGCCATGCTGACTGAAGAAAGATGGATTATTAAGAGCTTGAAAGAATCTCTGAAGTTAAAGGGGACCCGTGCTGCCAGCCTGCAATCTAAACGATTCCAGGACCGGTCACTAACCTACCCCTGGGGCATCCTATATTGGATACCTGATGTGTGAACTCCCTGGGGGTGCCGCAATCTTTCCTGTTCCCAGGCGGGTCCTGTGGTGCGATCTCCGCCGCATCCCCAGATTTTCTGCAGCTGTGCAGGCACACCCCAGGGGAGCCAACCATGCAGCCACAGATGCATCAATGCATAAAGGACCAATTACCAGTATAGTCAAAATCTTGGTGATTGGTCTACTTTAAATCTGATCATAGGGCTGTTTTATCCCTCCTACCCCAACCACTTGAATCCCTCCCTAAGAAGCCAGTCCAGTATCTACAGCCACATGTTCATCACTCCACTGACAACCATTCAGATTCACCTGTCCTTTTGGCCACCAGCAATCACGTAGGACATGCGTGCGGAGCTGAAGGTCATGGGTCATGTAAATGTTAACCTATATCAAATCACTAAACTTATAAATACATGCTGCCAGAATGCTACACACAGCAGGGCATCCTGATTCAAGATGCCCCTGGGGGAGGGAATCAGGTGGACCAAAACCCACAGTCAGCAGTTTTGGTCCATAATTTACAACAGGTGTTGTGAACCAGGGAATTTATTGAGCCATTCATGGATCAAACGCCAGGTAGATATATGTGTGATGAGAGGTACCCAAGTGTCGCATCAAACCTTTAGAAACTGATTACTGTGACATCCAATGTCCTAATTTATGTTTATGATATCCTATAACAAAATAAACAGTTCTTCAAAGACTTCCTGGACACGGGGGCAATAAATCCTTATCTAAGAAACAGAAAGCACCACTGATAAGGAAAGGTGGGGGGAGCGCAGCTTAGAGAGGAGATTTACTAAAAAGGCAACTACTAATAATTTGTCCCCCAGCACCCACCCAGGGGGGATGGCACATGTCCTTCCAGCCTATTGGAATTTAGGATAAATCCAGGGGGAGAAATGGTTTTCTTGGTCACATACAGAGGGTCCGATCCTTGATCATGGTGTGTCTGACCCACTGCTCCTCTAGCCCTTGGAAGCTGAAGACTTTGTATCCATTTATGAGGTATAGAATTTTCAGTTTTCTCCCCTTTTTATTTTCTGTTTTTCTGCACATTTGTATATTGTCTTTTTTGTTCATTTGTATTTTTGTCTTTATTTTTTTTTTTATTAAAATTTTAAAATTTCCATTTTGCACAGGCCTACCTTTTTGGCAATTAGAAATCCTCTAACCTGGCGTCCTTGGAGCTCTAAAAACTACCCTGGTTTCTGAAGATTGTATGACCGCTTGTAAATGTGTATTAACCCATAGACTGTAATATCGATTGTAACCCATTGTATGATTGGGAAAGCGTAACTAATCATATAGTTTTACAAGGTTGAATGACTCACAATTAACTTTGAGTGCTGCATGGTGACTGTGTGTGAACCAGCAGATTGCAAGCTGATTGTGTCTGATCGTTCAACAGCAGAATTGATCAGACTCTCCACAGGATAAGTGTGGGATGGAATCGGTGTGTATTGCCTGTGCCCTGCTTTTGTGTGGAGTGGGGTGTGTAGGTGTGTGGTGACTGTCTCGATTACTCACCAGCAGAGTTTGATTGGATGGTAATTGAGAAGGGTTCCACCGGCCCGATTTAATCGTTTAAAGTGTACTTGCGATGGTGGTGGCAGCTTGTTGTAATTGGTGTGTGAGGTGTTTCTGGTGTGATTGCTCTCTGTGCTAGAAGCAGCCCACACCCACGTCGCAGATCGCTCGATCAAACAGGCGTTGAGCGATCGATTTTGTGACAATTATATCATCATTATCTGTGTGCTAGCTGACCTGACCACACCATCACACACAGGCATTGTCTTGCATGGGGCAGGAAACATCTACTCCGGACGAGGCACTAGTGCTCCTCAGTGCTGTTCACTGATGGAAGTCAATTCATACTGAGCAGAAACTATTGCCACCAACGATGTAGGAGACGTCAAGGAGAGCACTACGCATCAGCCTCTGTTGTCACTAGATGAGCTTTCGGTGGTGGTACAGTGTGGAAAGGTGTGTCTAACCAATACAGAACTGCCCTACACTTTGTAACTGATACAGTGACAGGCCCATATTACTTGAACAGGCCCAATTACATTTTAATGGTCGACCATGCTCCAGCACCATGCTCCAGCTCATCAAGGTTCCCATCATTGGGCAACGGCTGCTGGAGACTGGGGTGCCTCAAATTAAGTGGCCTACACTTTCTCCAGACCTAAATCTCATCGAAAACCTATGGGATCGGGACTCTGTGAGGGAGTTGGCGGGCAGGGTGACGGGGACGGAGATAGCCGATGACCCGGCTCTCTGCCTTCTTCACCTTTCGGCTACCCCTCTGAAGTCATACAAGAAATCGCTATTGTGCCATCTTCTTAATGCGGCTAAGGCCTGTATTCCCCAAAAGCGGAAGAGCCCAGATCCCCCCTCTGTTGCGCAGTGGATACTGAAGGTAAATGAGATCATGAGATTTGAGAGTGTAATCCTTTCTCGGGAGAATAGACTGGAGAGCTTTACGTGTACATGGTTCGACTGGTTGAGATTCTCTGAATCTAATGAGTGCCGCGTATTGTTGGGAGAGGCCCAGAGATCCGCGCCCTCTCTCCCCTGACCTCCCCCTTCCCATCCCCCCCCCCCACTTTCATCTGTAGATTGTCCTATAGTGACCTAGTTCCAATCTGACCGTTCTGTCATGCTGTGTGATTAGTAGGTTCTATTTAGATATTCATGATGCATTACTATCTGATATGAGTACTGTTCTGCTACATTTATGCTTTGTACATGTATCTGAAAACCTTAAAATAAAGAATTACAAAAAGAAAACCTATGGGATCAGCTGCAGCACTGTGTAGAGTAACTCTACCCCAGAACCTCAATGGCCTTCAATTGAACGCGTTTTTTTTTTTTCTTTTTTTTTTTCTATGAAGAAAAAAAATATCCAGTGATCTGAGCCTCTCGCTTTCCTGTCTTGCAGCACATCGGGAAGTGTGTCTTGTCAGTCTTGCCAGCCAGGGTTTTATTCCAGTGACCATGCTTCAGGGTCGTGCACACCATGCGGGAGAGGTAAGTTCTGCCCGTGCAAAAGTCTGAATCCTCATATAATGTATTAAAGTGCTACTGTAGCCAAAGGCAATTGTTACACCATTGTTTCTGGCTATGTTTGGCGCTGTCCTAAACTGTTTTTTCCATTTTTTTTTAAATGAAAGAAGTAATGGCTGAGATATCGGGGTTCACGGTTTTGCCATATGATTTATCTACTGCATAATGGGTGGGGACTGTAAGAGCTCGAGAACCTGCTTCAGACACTCTGGCTGTGCTCCCTCCCTCTCTCTGCCTTTTGCTTGGCGACCTTGGACACCTAGACCCCCACTCTCCAAACACATGCACCTGCAATCCGGCATGTGCCAGGGCGGCAGGGGAAAGATGAGGAAGGGGATTTCCTCATTCACGATTGTTGTTGCTTTTAGAATGATGATAGGTGATTACGTTCTTAAAGCAGAAAGAGGCAGCGTTCTTTGTACTGATAAAGAATAAGGGGGTTATTAATCAAGGGGTAGCGCCTCGTAGCGGCAGGCAGCGCCTGGTGAACGCCGGGCACTGCATGCAAAACCACATTTATAAAGGCGATTCTGGTGAGCGACTCTAACAGTGCCATGTAGCATATGTTTTATCATTACAGACGGCTCACCATATAGCGCCAGTGCTCTAGATTCTAGCACGCTAGGTATTACCTGTCGATACCTTTCGCTCTCCCATACATTTCAATGGTTAATACTTTTTTTAACAGGGGTTTTTTTTTTTTACATTTTTTTTTTCTCAAATAATTGTGTGACCTCTCCTGGCCTAGAAAACGTCTTTTTTGAAAACATTTTTGATTTTTTTTTATGCAGAATTGTCAATACAGGTCTGGCACTAAAGTGTTAATGTCACAATGTTAAAGTGAAAACACATAGAATGACATTGTTGTGTTACTAGTGGATATGTGTTCATAAACCGACTTTGATCACATAGAGTCTGGCGCTCTGTGCTACAGCAACCAGATCCATAGCGCCTACGCTGTGTGTGTTTGCATGTAGTGTTTTGATAAGTATTGGTGTGCAGCGCCGAGTGCCAGAAGCACTGAGCTGGCGCTACCTTTCGCTCCCTGCAGCGTTATATACTGGTGTTACAGCACCCAACACACATCACATTCATCAATGCCGGCCAGGTTACTAGAGTAACCAAGACGCTCTGTTACAGCGCCCAATACCCGCTTACAGCGTCTACTAGCAGTCGCTCTAAGCGCCGCTATACAGACGCTCATCTGCCGATGCCTGGCATTAATAATGAATTAGCCTCCACCACAATTGTCCATCATTAGTCTGGAAAGAGGATTTGCCTACATTTACTATCTTTAAACCCCTTTTACCTTCATACCAATTCGGTATGCCCCTCCAGTTAGACTGGGCATTAATACCTGCCCTCTCGGGGCTGCAGGCACCTGTACCGAAAAGACCCTGTTGGCCACCTATGGTCACATGAGGCATGGAAGCCTAGACCTGGGGAATACTTTTCTTCCTAGCCCTTTTTAAAGGGAGGGAAGTTCCCAAATGTGCGGTGATTTCTAAGTGACATAAAAATGCTTTAAGCCAATTCTAGTAAGCATAGAATAGTGAAATGAAACCTAGTCATACAGTGCTCTGCTATGACTTATACATTTTACATTCTAGCTCTTTAGCTTGTGTACACACGTTTCGCTGTCTGCTTACCTTACCGCCACTCCCGCAGCCCCAGGTTGTGAAGCTGGGGGCGACTATTCCTGATTCTGCGGGGTGGGTGTGGCCTGTGGATGGCCAGCTGCCATTGAAAACAATGGGGGCCTCTGTACACTACTACAATATCAATGGGAGCTGGCCGCCTAATTGACTGGGGTGGGAGCGTGCACACAGCCCGAGGATGCAGGGGGTGTGACTGCTCTCACTCCTCACTGAAAACAATGAGAGTTGTTTTCCAAATGATGTCAAGGTGATTACTGGCCGCCCGGTGGGGGGGGGGGGGATTCACACAGGCCAATTCAGGATGCCCCAGGGCAAGGCCAGTGACTGGGCCTGGAATCTTTTAGAACCTGGGTGAGTTTTGTTTTGTTTAGCCAAAATGGAAACCCAAATGCCCAAGACGCCCACTTCCACAGGGAGCCAACAAGCTGAGTTTTAGTGGTGCCAATTTCTAAGTAAAACAGTGGGGGGAATAACAGTATTTTTCACACCTGCCCAATAAATATATTCTGAACCAAATGGTGTGCTAAAATATCTCCTCCCAATAACCCCATTACAGACAATGTGCAGAATCCTCCCTATCACACCATAACAGACCCCATATTACAGGCAGTGTGCAGGGCATCCCATTTAAAGGCAGTGTGCAGCATGCCCCAAAAACAATCAAAGAAATCTTACATTTCCTGGAGTTCTTGTCACTGCCCGCCACGGGTTCGGAGTGAGCTAGTTCCGGCCCAGGGTGGGGCACGGTCTGTGACTCATGACGGCGTCCAATGACGCTGGCGGGAGTAATGGGCCACGCCCATCCTGAAGGCTGGAGCAGACTCGCTGTGAATTTGCGGTGGCCACAAATGGAGCGGATTCGGAGCAAGCCGGTTCCGGCTTCTGGGTGGTCATGGCCTTTATAACGCTAAAAAAAAATTGTGACTTCTTTCTGCTGCATGCTGGTTGGGGACCTTGATTATTTTCATATCAATGGCAATTACATATTCCAATAACCTTTTGATTTTTACTTTGTCAAGGATCCTTCTCTTCTGCTCAGAATGCCGTGAGGTGTGAGCCCTGCGTGCCGGATTCATTTTGCAAGTAAGATATTTATTTATTTTTTTTTTTGGGGGGGGGGGGGTCTCTTCTTTGCCAAACCTTGATAATGTTATATTACAGTATGAACATTAAAACCAAATTTTAGACAAATTACCAGTATGTATATCTATATTATACCGTTTTCAACAGGGCCCAGCCCAACAGTTCATAACAGGAATACCTTAAGGTTCTGGCCAGATGTGGGCCACCCCACTGGAAAGTTCTTACTACGCAGGACCAATTTAGGATGGGACAGCAGGAAGGGGTGGAACACACTTACCTTCTCCTGCCGTTTCGCTTAGCTTTCCAAAACCTTCTAAAGGCCCTCTTTGTGTAAATCCCTGATGCACTTGGGGAATAAAGGAAATCTATTTGTATCAGTGTGATAATAAATGTGTCTGTTTCGCAGTGCTACCGGCTGTTCCAGTTGCTCCTTATGCCCTGCAGGTCAGGAGGCTCTTGGCGTTGGCTCTGTGGATTGCAATCCATGTCTTCCAGGTAAATGGCTCCTGTTTGGCCTCTTAGACAACGGCGCGGGTGCCGGCCGAGGAAGGTTATGATTAATATTTGGTAAAGCAAGTTTGTTACCTGCATCTGAGTAGGCTTTTTAAACACAAAGTACCAAAACATGTTTTAGTTGTTTTCCCAACGCATCACCTGTACTTGTGATGGGGCATTAATAAATAGGATATTTTTTCAATGAGGGAATCCTTTTTCTTTTAAAGGATAATAATTTCATTAGAAAACAATCAGTTATAATAACAATAACAATTTAAAACATTGGATGTCTTACATTTTCTTCGGTGAGGATTCAGTCATCCCATTGAAAACCTTTCAGGACTATGGACAAAATCACAAACCCTGGTCCAGCAGGACTAGACAAATACACAAGCGGAAAGAAGTCGCACACAGAGCTGGGGCTCTGAATGCAGCATGAAGGGGAGCAATACTGTGGGATACTTTGGAGGATTTTGAGATGTCGCCATAGTAAATGAATGTCCCCTCTCTCACAGGCATGTATAAAGGACCTGGAGACCACCGTTGTCTGTACTGTCAGAATGGTGAATATCAGGAGGACTCTGGAGCAGATCGCTGTGATTTGTGTCCAGTAGACCATTACTGTCCAGTAAGTACACTTAAGTAACTTCAGCACTTCTATAGCATTTATTGCACCAGTTCCAACTGAATTACTCTTTGTGGCTATGTCAGGGATATTTAATGTATATTAAGAAAATGTCTGGCTGCTCCCCTTGATTTAGTAAAACTTTAAAGGGGCTGTCCAGCTTCTTCAAAACAAACCTCATTCACCTGCTAGCTCGCAGACGTGATCCCATAAGTCCTGTAAGCCAGTGGGCCCCAACCCTGTCCTCAAGGCCCACCAACAGGCCAGGTTTTGCAGATCTCCACAAAGATGCACAGGTGGAGTAATTAGTGCAGCTGCAGAGCAATAGAGCTGGCTATATGGAGATCCAAAAAACATGACATGTTGGTGGGCCTTGAGGACAGGGTTGAGGACCACTGCTGTAAGCTATGGCAGTCTGGTTTTAGACTAGATCTAACAGGGCATTCCCCCGCCTGGCCATGCACTGCTGGGCCCCCTGGGGACTTTCTGGGTCCCACCAACAGGGCTGTATATGGGGCCCACTGGGACACAGTGCAGATATGGGGGTGCAGCATAAGGCAGGAAGGAAATGGGGGTGCAGTCTGGGGTAGAGGTGGTGTAAGATTCCCAGGTTCGGCTGATGCCTGACTGGTGGCTGGCAATATTGATTACCCTGTCTGCTGACACCCGCTTGTGGCTGATGGAACTGAAGAGTCCTGGCTGCTCTCTCTCTCCCTCTACTGCTGCACCTGGTGTGAGGCCTATTTAAGTGGTTCCACCCTTCACCTGGTGCAGCAGGATTTTGTTGGCTTTGTTTGGAATCTGTTTGTGGCTGTTCATGCTGGCGCTCTGAATCTGAACCGGAGTCTGTACCTGTACGTGGAGTCAGGCCTCTCCCTGGCTTCTCTGGGGCTGCTTGTCACTCCACAGAGGTACAGGTACAGACTTGGGTTCAGGTCTCACACCAGGTGCAGCAGTAGAGGGTGAGAGAGAGCAGCCAGGACTCTGCAGTTCCAGCAGCCACCAGTGTCAGCAGACAGGGTGATAAATATTGCCAGCCACCAGTCAGGCATCAGCCGAACCCGGGATTCTTACAGGTGGGAGTGCAGTATAGAGCAGGGCAGAGATGGGGTGCAGCATAGAAGCAAGGTGGGGAGATGTAGCAGGGTGGGGATGGGGGGGTGCGCTGTGGGAGCAGGGTGGGGATGCGGAGTTTGGTGTGGGAGCAGGGTGGGGATGCGGAGTTTGGTGTGGGAGCAGGGTGGGGATAGGGGGTTGCAGTGTGGGAGCGGGGATGGGGGGGTACAGCGTAGGGGATGAAGCGTAAGAACAGTTGGATGGGGGTGCAGCATGGAGCAGGGCAGAGAGTGGGTACATAGAGAGTGGGGCAGGAAGTTAAAGGGCCAAAACCCGGAATAGAATCTAAGACTATTCCGGATTAAATCCTTAGGGGGATTGGGTTATACACAAATATTTTACAATTTGCCTACAGTGTCCTAAAAAGTAATATCATTTGGGATGTATTGAATGCACAAACTTACCCATGTGATAAAAAACTAAATGTGTTTGTGTGCAGAGCCCAGACATCACTCCTATAAGCTGCCCAGAAGATGCTTTCTGCCCTTCTGGAAGCACAGAGCCCAGTTACTGTATGGAAACCTTTATGCGTAAAGTGGAAAACACCTGTAAACTGGCTCCTCTCACCATCCTTCTGCTTCTCATCTGTGCATTTGGTAAGTTGAAATGCAGCTCCATCATTCTTCAGACTCCAGATACACAGACCTGGGTGCAGAAGAACCAAGGTCCAAACCTCAATAGCCACAATTGACCTAGACTTTGGTCAATGTGTAGACGGCGGAACTACCCAAAGAAATGACAGACCAGAATGACCCAAGACCAGCTGTGTAGGTTTTGTCAACAGTTTATCGTAGAGTTGCCACCTAGTGATGCCAGATAGTCCGAAACTTGTATATTCTAAGCATACAGTATACGTCCTGCTCCAATATAATCCTCCGCCAGAGGGCGTGGTTCACTACAGACATGCAAAAACAGGACCTACCACAAATCCCCAGATTTCTCTGCAGTGCTGACTGCGAAGACATGAAGTATCGCGCTCTCGCAGGTGAACTGGGCTATTACAGCCTGCGGCCCTGCGGGACTATTTCCACCCCTCCTCTTCGATAAAGATGTGCCTCCCAGCCTGGGCTGCGCTGGTCGGGTGAAGGTAGGCAGCACCTCGTGTGCTCACGGAGCTACGCTCCACCGCAATCCCCCACCATAGGGTAGGCAGTTAGGCCGATGGTGAGCCTCCATTAGATGCCCCTCCCGCATTGTTGCCCGTGCCCCTCATAGCTATAATCCCTGGGTGCAGGTCTGCTTCTCCCTCGCTTCCTCCTGTAGCTCGGGGGGAAAAGAAGGGGGGGGGTGTATGTGTGTGGCAGGCCCAGTGTAATGTTAACACGTTTAAGGCCGTTGATCTTTTATTTAAACTTGGGTGTCAGTGCCGCGCTCCTTGCTCCACATAAACCTTCTGGTTGCGCGTGTGTTTGTCCTTTCATTACATTAGTGTGCAGCCCGGGCGGCAGCATCATTCTCTAGTGTGAGAGCAATCTCCTTAATTACATTATGTATGTGTGTACTATCCACTACTGTCATTCACGTTGCGCTGGTTAAAGCCTCGCGCTCTTTGGGGGAGGCGGGGGACTCTGCATGACGCGGCCCGCGTCACAGCCAGATCAGGCCCGCCCCTCAAGGTTCGCTGGGCGCCATTTTGACTGTGTCTTCGACACGCGCGTGGTTGCGATCCGCCTCCTCCTTTGGTCATGTAAGTGCCCTCCCGGGCGGTTTTTGTTCCTATGATTTTTTATTCGGCTGCGCATGGCACTGACACCCCACCCTCTTATCCCATTATGTCTTTCAGACGTCAGGATTTCGGTGGCTTCTCCCGGCCTGACATATATTATTGCGGGTCCTCATAACAAATTCTCCCACATTCCTAGCGGGTCTTGGGGCATCCAGGGTTGCCTATTGCGTAAATCCCTGTGAGCATACTGCTCAGATAATCACCATATGGAGGCATCTCAGAATTATGTACCCGGGGTCCCTCGGGGACATGACCGGCTGTGTACAGTGTGGTCAGCCCCATGCTGATGCTGACAGAGCACGGGTCTGCGGACCGTGTGCTGAACAGGCACTGACCCTGCAATCAGGTTTGCCAGTGGCTGCACCTCCCTTCAATACACCTGTCTCCCCGGACCTAAATCTCACTCCTGATGAGTCTCACTCGAGCGGGGATGACCTGCAAGTCGTGCCGCGCAGGCTGCCTACGACGGACCAGGTGCTGCCTAGTTTGGCGGAGCGTATGGGCCCTGGAAAGAAGCGGTCCCTGACGCCTCCTGGTTCTCTGGCTATGCAGGACCTGGATCCTTCTGATGAAGGTGAGCTATTCTCCGATTCGGGCTCCTCGGATGGGATGCCCTGGAGCCGTGATGATTCTGGCCCCGGTTCTTGGGGCCTGTATGACACTGATGAACTACCTTATAAAGATCTTTGAGGTTTTGTCAATCTCTCCTCACGGAGAGGCTCCCAAGCCTAAGAGGGAGAGTTTCCACACAGCGACACTGCGCTTGGAATTTCTGGAACAGGAACATTTCCAGGCTCTTATATCCAAAGAATGGGATTCTTGTAAACTTAAAGGGGTTCCAGGGGTCTGGGATTGGAAGTACCCTTTTCCCCCTGATGTGGTTAACTTTTGGTCAGCACCTCCCGTGGTGGATGCACCAATTATAGGGGTTACTAACCCCCCCTTCATGACTGCCCCTCATTATCGTACCCTTTGGGATGCTGAGGACCGGCGCATTGACAGACTGGCTTCCCACTTTTCGTGTGCAGGGACGGCTCTGCGCCCGGTCTGTGCCGCAGCCATCACTGCGGTGGCCGCCAGGACTCTCATTAGAAAACTACTTGATCACCGACCTGAGGACCTCCCCTGGGAGGTATTTAATGCGCTCTCAGATTGTGATGTGTTTGTGAGGTTTATCCTCTCAGCGCTGGATGACACCATTAAAATGTGTGCTAGAACCTCTGCCCTTGTGGTAGCTATTCGCCGCCTGGTCTGGCTGCGACAGTGGGGTGCTGACGATGATACGAAAAAGGCTCTCACTGGCCTTCCCTTCAGAGGACGGCGTCTATTTGGGGCCCGTTTGGTCCTTTTTGGATAAAAGGGTAAGGCACCCCTACGCAGAAGGCCGTCTTGGCCTCCTTGGGGCAGGGACACCCCTCCCCCTCCCTATGTTAGTGTCAAACACGAACCTGAGGTGTGCTTCCAACTTTTCGGAGTGGATTTCCACCACGGGGTGGGCAGGCAACGCCCTGGGCCCTCTGGCAGGGCTATGTCCAAATCTGCCAAGACTTCCCAAGCATGAAGGGACGCCCTCGCCCTTCTGGGCGAGGGGACTGCCACAGCACCTGGCTCCTATCTGAGAGCGTATCTTCTCCTTCTGGTGGATCCAGGAGGTAGTTCCCCTGGACACAGGATAGAATTTGCTGGGCTGTCCCTCTCAGAGGTTGTCAGGGTGCTTCGAGCCCCTGTTTTCCCCTCAGGAGTTGGTGCAGGCCGTACTCGGCCTGCAGGGTCTGGGCTTACTTGCAGGTTGCCCTTAACAGAATGGGGCAATGGCCTCTATGTTAACCTTTCTCTTTCCCTCAAAATGATGAGGCAATCTGGGCCATGCTGGCCTAAGGTAGGCTTGGCAATTCTACACTCACAGGTAGTCCCTGTATGATATCTCTGTCTCGGGACACAGGCGCCCTGTGCAAGGGGGGCTTCCAGCCTCCTGTGGGGTTCTAGATCCTGTTAGTTCCCCCTGTGTCTTCTGGACACCAAGACCGTTACTAGTCAGTGTTGCAGGACCAACCCTGTGGATTGGGGCCTTGTTTTTGGCCTCTCTTCCGCCCCCAGGCTACTCGCCATGGCGCGAATGGGGGTGATGTCTCGGACATGCCTGTGGGGCGTCCGCACTAGGACCTACCGGGTCGTCTTTCCTTACTCCCCAATCTCTACGTCAGGCCGAGTGGGCTAGTCGGCCGGCGGTGTCCCCTGGGAGTTACTGGATGGGTGCTCAGTCACCTCAATCCCTCATGGTCCCTTATCCGCTATCTCCATTCCTTGGATTCGGTCCAGGCTTGAGCCTTCTTCCTTGGCAACAAGTGGACTCCTGGTTACGGGGGCTCTGTCCCCCTTTGCTGACATCTTACTTTCACCAGGCAGGATTGCAGCTGGTGGGCCCGTTGGTGGCGTATCAGATGATGTCCCTTATATACAGAGCCTTTGGGCTCTTCGGCACAGTAGGTTATTGATCCTAGATGGGGTTCCAGCACCCCGGGAGCTAGGTCTGTGCTCATTTCCCTTTGGTACGGTGGTTCCTCTTGAGCTGGTTATATTCAAGGACCCTGTCAGGGGGCACCCCCTTCTTTACTTGCATCTTCCTGTGAATGGTCACCTTGGGTACCAAGTTGCGCAGGTTGGCGGGGGGGGGAGGAATTTTCTTCCAAAACCCCCTGTGGTTCCTAGGTAGGGTCCCTTAGACGGTCCATCTTACCTACTGGCTTTGTTAAAACAATGAGCCTTCAGTTGACTCTATACTGCTGGACTTCTCCTCTTTAGGACCTATTTGGGGACTCTTGGCCTGTTGGAAGACAATGGCCTGTTTTATTATTGGTCTGGAGCTTGAAGCAGGATGATTCTCCTGGAAGGTTCCTGATCCTGATCTGGGTGGGGGTCTACGCCCCCTGCTCCTCAGTGGTATTCGCTCCAATGGATGTCTTTCAGTGGTAGGTTGTGCTATCCTGGTGTCCCTCTGAGAGCCAACTAGGGTGGCTCTGTTGGGTCTCGCTTATATCACAGGGGCTCTGCCCTTGTTTTTACTGCCCCAGAATATTCTGACTCTGGTCATGAGGGCTTATAAAATAGAAAGTCTAGACATAAATTTACTATGTCTTCTCTTCATTCACCCTGCTATGCGGGGTTCTGCGCACGGTCGTGCTGATAAAGAGACCCGTGAGATTGATGGCCCCTGGGTGGCCTAGTGAACTGTGGTTCGCAGATGCTTCTGCTGAGGTCAGCGGACCTGTACGCTCTCTCAGGAGTGCGGTTCTGCCCTTGTCAGGCTCCTTCTTATGTCGTCCCAATATACAGACTCTAGTCTGGGGCTTGACAGCTGATTCATTCACCCCTTGGAGACGGGCTTATCTTCTGGGTGACTTGGTATATGGGGGGCTAGGAGCAAGCTTCCTTGGCTTCCTCCGTCTGTTGGGGGTTATGGTGTACCCATATTGATTGGCGTGAGTCTGGGTCTCTTCCCTGTTGGACGTTCTCGGTTCCCAGGGTTCTAGAGTCGTTACAGCATAGGTTGGGGTTGGCTCCCCATCTAGGTACTCTGAAGGTTCAGGTTCTGTCCTGTCTGCCTTCCTGTAGAAGTCTGGTTCAGTCTTCCTTGTTAGGAGTTCTCTTGGGGATTGCTCAGGGGCATCTCCCAAGTAGTTCTATGGTCCCTGTGGGGATCAATTTTCATTCTGTTTGCCCTGCGGACTGTTCCCTTGGGACTTATTCTGGATGCTGTCTGAGCTGTTTTGTAGTTCAAGTAGCCCCTCTGGGGGCTGTTGCTTCAGTCAGACGTGTGCCTGAGAAGGTGGATCTGATTACTTAGCCCTCGTACAATATATATATTAATATAATATAATATAATATAATATAATATTTCACACCATGATGTGGTGGTATTCCGCCTTACGCCGGACCCTTTGTCCAAGGTGGTGTTTTATGATTTAAGTCCTTTTTTAGTCTGCCTATGGGCCTTATTCTTAATAATGCTGAAGTAAGGGGTCTACATTCCCTCAACAGATGTTGAAATTTTCCTGGTTGTTTCTTGTCCCTTAGGGGGACTGATGCCCTTTGGGGTCTGCGGGCGCCTCCATATGTATGCGCCTGATCTCGTTTGCTTCCAGGGCCTATGCGCCCTTTGGACTGATCTTACTTGGATGGTTTGCCTTCCTGGTCCTGAGTAAAGGTTTCGGCTTCTTGCTGATCCTTGTTAGTGAAGGGGTCTGTATCCCCGCCTATCTTGTGGGAGACCAGTTTTTATTTCCCCATTGGGGAGAGTTCTAAGTTTTACCGAGGCTTCTGTTGCCACTGGCCTATTCCTTTAAGGGGGAAGAATATCCCTCTCTCTTTTTATTCCGTTCTATTGGTGTTTGGGTACCATTGGCCCTTCAGCACCAGGTTTTCTGTTGAATAAGTTTCTAGACCGCTGCTTGTTTCTGTTCAATACCTTTTCAAAGGTTTTGTTATGGGATTGACGTTAGAGCCTTTGCTCATGTCGTACTTGGTAGCAAAGTTTTGCAGGTGACAGCGACTTTACTGTCTGCTGTGCCTTTTTTGTTGGGGATCCCACCCTACTTTATGGACACTGCTATTGGATGTCCCATGTGTAAGTATTATATATGGAGCAGGACGTACTGTATGCTTAGAATAATACAATTCTGTGAAATACTCACCTGTAGAATTGGTATTATACGCATACAGCACGTCCTGCTCCACCCCACTCTGGTTTTACATTTTTCTGGATCCCCTGTATGGTGATTGTTATCATTACTATTGTTACCAGTTGGTGGTTGGTTTCTCCCGGCTTCTTTTCTCACTGCTTTTCAATGCTGGGGATTTGTGGGAGGTCCCTGGGTATATGAAGGGCCGGGAGGAGCCTGTTTTTGCATGTCTGCAGTGAACAGCACCCTCTGGCGGAGGATTACCCACGTGTAAGTATTTGGAGCAGGACGGTATGCGTATAATACCAATTCTACAGGTGAGTATTTCACAGAATTGTATTTTGTGGTTTGCCCTACAATGTATCAGTTTAACAAATGGGTGCACCTGTAATGAGACCATGTGAGACAGCCACCTCAGGCGGCACTGCAGAGGGAACAGTAATTGCTGGACCCCCCATAGCTAGTTAGCCTCAGGCACCAGAGTCTAGGTTCACCCCTGTTGATAAACCACCTTCTTAAAGCAACACAAAATCCCTTTTTTTGTCTCCCCAACCGAGTACCTCGGGCCATGTGGTGGCCTTGTTTCAAAAAGAAAATGTTTTCCCACCGCCAAGGCCATGTCCACCCTGCCATTTTTAAGATCGCTGATTGGCCAATCTCAAAAATGTCGGCTGCGGTGACCTGCCCGCTCCCCACATTCCCAGTTTTCCTGTAGTCTGAGAAGTGCTCCCACCCCCAGCCTATCTCAATCACTGGGTACAGGAGTGTGCCACAGCTGCAGGGAAGCTGGGGATGTGGCCGTCGGTAAAGACGGCACTCTGGGAGCCACTGGGAAAGGTTGTTTTACTGGTGACCAACACATTGGGTCAGCCTGATTTTGGATGCCCCAGGAGTAGGCTAGCGGACATCTCTGTCTCAGTCTCCAGGATGGAGTTGGGGTCCCTTGTTTTAGAAAAATAAATGGTTCCTGCATTTGTTCAATCAGGTTGTTTTGCACTGAACAAGTCCAGTCTCAAGTGTGCCACTAAGCTCAAGGCTCTTGGCAGTAGGACACAGGCCTCCAAGTAGCATTGAAAAATATGTGCAAAAAATCTAAAGTCTGCAATAATTTTTAGTATAAGAGTCCATCTGACCCATATTACATGTTGATTCGATTCTGATCTGCCAGAGCACCACCACTTTACAGTTTGTCGCTAGCTTGTATTCCCATTTACACCCCTGGTTATGCAATCTAACACACACACACTTTAACAGCATGGACTGCTAGCAGAGCTGCGCCCCTACTATTGCCAATCAATGTTTTTTACCCTTTGTGCAAAGGCGGCATGCCAGCCACTGCCTCATGCAAGCTCCCTCTTTGGGTTAGTGGGGGAAATTGAGGAATGGGATCTATACTACCTGTTGCCTTGTTGTAGAAGGACGACTACATGAGTTACTTTTTGTAATATTTGTACTTTTCTTTACCTGTACAGCGTTGTGCCTGAGTGTGATTTGTGTGGTTCGGAAAAGGAGGTGGATGGTATACAGAAGACGCATGACCGGTTTCAGCGCAAAGTCTCCCCTACTAAGGCCACAGCAAAAGCCAAGCTCATTATACGGGATGACCTATGATGCTGAGCCAGTGTATGCCGGCTGGTGACCGGCTTTAGAGCTCTGACACCTTTTTCTTCTTCTAGTCTTTGACTTGTTAAGAACCCCACCCCTGTACATTTGTAAATAATCTGGATTTAATTTGCTACTGGACTCTTGGTTAAACTTGGTGTACAGGTATATTTTTTGAGCTCTCTGAGCTGCTTACTGATTTTGTTTTTTTCCTGTACAGATATAGATATTTTTTGGGCCAATTTTGACAATTGCTTATAGAACATACCACAAGAAGGTACTGCTAGTTTTGCAGTGGAGTTGTATAACAGGCCATTTAATAAAAAATAAATAAATGTGTTACATAAATAGATTAACATTGTTTGTATCTTTTTTTTTTTTTTTTTTTTTTTTCCAAAAGGAAAAAAAAAAGTGGTGCCAAAGTGAGTATACCTAGCTGGTCGAAAAGTTTATGTAATTGGAGACCCCTTTTAATACCCACCAAAACCCAGGATTTTCACTATCCCAGGTATTGGTTCTTATCCCTGGGCTTGCAGGCTGTTATCCAGTCAGCGCTGTATGCCGTGCATATTATTGCACAGCATAAAGCTCTGTTTGGCACATAAATTTGGCATAGAGAAAAGGGACGCCCCAGGAGGTAATTGATCAGCTGCTGTTCCTGTTTAAAGTGATTGTCCAGGCTATTAAAAAAATATATAAAAGGCTATATTCCCTCCCCAGATGACTGTCGCTAGTCTGGCGCTGTGCATCTTACTTTATTGTCCGATTGAGCCCTGCCACTTGAACTTGATCATCAGTCGCCACCACCTGCCTGACATTGGGCTTGCCCTGCCATCCTCCACTACAGTAATACTGACACACCCCCAAATAGGTTATCACTTAGAGTTCTTAACAAGACCCCCAAGACTGTTCAAAAACTCCACCTCCAACGGTTTCCAATGCTTTTAGGAGTTTATTTTCCCTTTGTACTACCACATACCCAAACATTGATTCATAGAAGTTACTCAGGAAAAGAGATCGAATCCATTCGGCCTCCTGAGTGCCCATTCAAATTTTCACAAAGATCAGAGCAGATGTGATGATTCAGGAAGTAAAAAGATTCTCATGGTACGGATGACCTGCAAACTGTAGTATTGCAGGATCTAAGGTTAAGGATTTAACTTGTTGTGGTCCTAAAATGCTGATTGAATTAGGTTTCATCCAGGCCAATGTATTAATATTAATTGAAACAAAAGTTTCCTGGAGCATCCTATAGGATTCCTTCATCCAAAACACCTCTGTTCCGGGGAGGGGGAAATCAAAATACTAAGTCTACAGCAAAAGCTTGCTGTTTTTTCCTAGAAGCAAGACGGGTGACAATTCTCTAGGCAATCTCCCTTCTGGGTTTCATGTGTATGCCACTATTCACTCTTAAGTGGGCAGTTTTAAAGGCCTGAGATGGTCATTTACCGGATTTGGTCTTCTGAACAGTGCATCTCGGGACAATCTTAAAAAGGGATCCCATGGTTTCAGCAGCCCCCATGAATTTGAACAGATGCCAGTACACATGGCGCCCCCCTTGTACTTTCCAAAGAATTGTTGGCTGTATGCAAATCTCTTTGGTTGACAAAGGATTCATGTTCAGGGCAGGGGCAGAGCGTACGGTGGAGAACATCAGTGGTCTTCTTGATTTGGGGGAGGGGAGCCTAGAGTTCACAACATCTATCCCGAACTGCTCTAAACAGTCATCGCCTGAAGGCATTCCAATCAAGTGGTGGAAAACCATATTTTGCTCCATTCCTGCCTGGTTCGATTGATTGCTGCTCAGATCTAGACCTGTTCCTCCTGATCACTTTGGCATTCCTGCAATATGACTGTACTGTACAAAGACAACTCTAGAGCCCGACAGGTGTGGGCATGTTCTGTTATCCTTGGAATTTCCTTATGGCCTAGGTCTCTCCTCTATAGTGGTATAGTAGAACATAGAGAACAAGAGACCCTGGTGCTCTCTCCTAAAGCGAAAGGAAAGATTCTTCCCCTTGGAGGAATAGGCCTGAGTAACAGCCTGACAAATCCAGTCGCTAACAGTAGACTTGGCAGAAGCCAAAGACCCTTTCCTAGGACCAGAAGCAACCATCTCATCCAAGTAATGACCAGGGCCAAAGCCGCCTAACTCCCGAAAGCAGACGAGATCGGGCACATTCAGGATGGAGTGGCCATAGGCCCAAGGAACATCAGTTCTCCTAAAGGACACAGTGACTACCAAGGAAAAAACTTCCAACACCTGTTCAAGGAATGCAGAACCCTTTCCTCAGCATTGCTAGGAATAAGGCACGGAAGGAAGAACAATATCTTGAAAGAATGAACATAAGACACCACCTTAGGCAGAAAGTCCGGCTTCAGGCGGAACACCACCTATCCTGGTGTATCTCAAAGAATGGGGGCTAGATAGACAGAGCCGCCCGCCAGACATACGTCTGACCGAAGTAACAGCCACCAGAAGGACAACCTTGAGGGGAAGAACAGCCGGACAGCATCCTGAATAGGACCAAAGGGAAAAACCCCGCAAGGCAGACAGAATCAAATACAAATCCCAACAGGGACCATAGGATTACATGGGGGACGCACATGAGTACCCCCTGAAAGAAGTCTTAACCAAGGAAAACTGAACAAAAGACTTCTAAAGTAAGGCGGACAGGGCAGAACCTGACCCTTCAGAGTACTGAGTTGGAGAACCAACTCCAACTCATGCTGTAATAACTCTAGAACCCTGGGAACCGAGAACGCCCTACAGGGAAGAGACCTAGACTCGCACCAATCAATATGGGTATGCCATACCCTATAACAGATGGAGGAAGAAGAAGAAGCTTGCTCCTAGTCTTCCCATAGTCTCAATCACCGAGACAGATAAGCCTGTCTCCATCAAGATGGATGTTTCAGCAGTCAGGCCGTCTAGGCCAGAGTCTGTAGATTGGGGTGACGTAAGGGACCCTGAGTGAGCAGAGCTGGCACTCCTGTCAGAACGTACAGAACTACTGCCCTCAGTACCACGTCTGCAAACCACACTCTACTAGGCCACCCGGGGGCCACTGGAATCACTGGTCCCCCTTCCAGAGCAATCTTGTGCAGAACCCTGCCTAGCAGGGGGAATGGAGAAAAGACATACAGAACAGAACGTCCAGCCATGACGTTACTAAGGCATCATGCTCTCGGCCCTTGTTTCCCTGTTCCAGGATCCTCTGGCCGTGGTCTTGTGGTAGTGACGGGACACAAACAGATCCACAACTGGTTGGACCCCATAGTGACACAGGGACTAGCACATCCTGTCGCAGAGGGGACCCCCACCGGAGCGAATACCACTGATATGCAGGGAACATTGTCCTCCACCCAGATTAGGATCATAGACACTTCCTGGAGGACCCTCCTGCTCCAGGTCCCTCCCAAATGATTAATGTAGGCCACTGTCGTCAGACAGACCGAGCGCCCCCGAACAGGCAGGCCTTGAAGAAGAACCAACCTAAACGCTCACTGTTTCAAACATCGATAGGTGTATGGACCTTCTAAGGGCCCCACCTCCCCCCAGAACCGCGGGGAGTTTGAGAAGAACCCCCCCCTCAACCTGATAGATTGGCATCCATGGTGACCGTCTCCAGGAAGGGGCAAGAAGGGAACTGCCCCCAGACAGGTTCCTTGAGTTCATCCACTCCAAGAGGGACCTCCTTACCAGGGGGGAAGGCACACAGACCCTGCTCCAGGGATGCTGGATCCCTGTCCTGTACTAACAACAGAAGTCGCAGAAGGGCCCAAGGGGAACTGAGCATAAGGGACCTCTTCTGAGCAAGCCACCAACGGGCCCACCAGCTGCATCCCTGCCTGGTGAAGGGACTGGGACAGCAATGAGGGACTGAGCCCATGCAACCAGATTGTCCACTTTATTGCTGAGGAAGGAAGATTCTCGTCTGAACCGAATCCAGATTCATTCCTAGGAATGGAGTTGCCAATTAAGGGGACAATGAGGACTTGGGGTGATTGATCACTCATCCAAATGACTCCCAATGGACACCACCAGCCGAGTATCCAACTTAGCCTGACGTAGAGACTGGTAAGTGAAAAAGGACATCCAGGTAGGTCATCATGCGGACGCCTCTTGGTCTCATCAGAGACATCACCCCGACAGCACCTTGGTGAGCACTCTGGGAGCTGAAGAGAGGCCAGATAAGGCCACAAATTAGCAGTGTTGGACTAACATGAACCTGAAGAGCCTCGGTGTCCAGAAGACACAGGGATGTGAGAATAAGCATCTTAGAGCTCCACAGACGGCAAGAAGCCCACTGGGCGCAAGGCGCTGATGGCCCATCTCAGAGTTTCCATGCAGAAAAACTGCCTGTAATTGGAGAATTGCTGAGAACCTGTGAATCCAGAATGGGCCAGTACTGACCCATCCTTTTGGGGGACTGTGGAAAGGTTGGTGTAGCGGCGCCTGCCTCTGCCTGTTAAGGGCAGTCTGCAAGTGACCCTCAGACCCCGCAGGCCTTGCATGGCTTGCGCCTGCACCTGAACAGAGGCAGGGACCAGGAGTACCCGGGACCTGATAAGCTTGGGGGGGGAGGCCGTGCAGCAAACTCTATCTTGTATCCGGAGGACACTACCTCCTGAATCCACCAGCATGAGGCGTGATGCCTCCTGACAAGGGCAAAGTGCCGCAGCCATCCCCTCACCCAGATGGGCGAGGGCGCCCCATCATGCTTGAGGGGGCTTGGTGGAAGATTTAGACTTAGCCCCCCCCTGAGGGGCCAGGGCATTGTCTGCTGCTCCCGGGGCAGGAGTCTGCGTGAGCCCCCACGAAGGACACCCCTGGTTCTTGTTTAACACTATGGTAGGGGGGAGGAGGGGTGCCCCTGCCCCGAGGGGGCCGAGACAGCCGCCTGCGTTGCGGTGACTTACCCTTCTTACCAAACAGGCGTAAAGGGAAGCCCGGTAAGAGTCTTTTTAGCAGCATCGTCAGCACCCCACTGTCGCAGCCAGACCAAGCGACGTATCGTTCTTACACACATTCTAATGGTGTCATCCAACGCTAATAGGATACATTTTACAAACACATCACAACTGGAGAGTGCATTAAACACATCCCAGGGGAGATCATCAGGGGGACGATCAAGCATCTTTCTGATTAGAGTTCTAGCGTCCACGGGCGTAATGGCAGAGGCACAGACCGGGAGCAGCGCCGTCCCTGCACATGTAAAGGCGTGGGAGGCCAGCAGATCAATGCGCCGGTCCTCAGCATCCCGAAGGGTAGTATAAGCAGGGGCTGCAATAAAGGGAGGGGTTAGGAACCCCTATGATCTGAGCATCCACCACGGGGGGGGGGGATGACCAACAATTAACCACCTCAGGGGGGAAAGGATACTTCCTATCCCAGTCCCCTGGGACTCCTGGCAGTTTACTGGGGCACTCCCATTCCTTGAGCACAAGAGTATGGAAATGTGCCTGCTCCAGGAATTCCAAACGTGCCGTCGCTGTATGGAAACGCTCCCCTCTCTGCTTGGAAGCCTCACCAGGGAGAGAGATAGACAGAACCTCAAAGACCTTAATCAACAGATCGTCAGTGTCACTCCGGGCCCAGTATTCATGGCCAGAATCGTCATGACTCCCCGGCCCATCAGATGAGCCTGAGTCAGAGAAGAGCTCTCCATCAGAAGGGGTATAGCCACACAGAGTAGTAAACTCCTCAGTTCCCATAGGGAAAACAGTAACATGAGGCGTCAAGTGCCGCTTCTTACCAGGGCCCTTGCGCTCTGACAACCTCGCAATAATCTGTTCAGCCGTAGGCAGTCTGGAAGACACAACAGGCTGCAAATCCCCACTTGTATGCAACTCAGCAGGAGTGAGATTTAAGCCTGGGGAAATAGGTGAATTGAAACGAGGTGCAGCCACTGGCAGGCCTGATTGCAGAGCCAGTGCTTGCTCGGCAGATGGGAACGCAGACCCGTGCCCTGTCAGCGTCAGCATGGGGTTGTCCACACGCTATACACAGCCGGTCTTGTCCCAGGGGGACCCCGGTCACATAATTCTGATATGCCTCCATATGGTGATTTTTTAGGCACAATATGCCAGCAGGGATTGACGCTATAAGCAACCCTGGATGCCCCAAAGACCCGCTAGGGAAGTGGGAGAATTCTACAAGGCCCACTATCAAATACACCGGGCCGGGAGAAGCCAATGGTGTTCACCAGTCTGAAAGACACAATGAGAAAAGAATGGTGTCAGAACCGAAACACTACAATGAGTATAAGCCGCCCGAGAGGAACTTACGGACCACGGTAAGCAGGAACGTCCCACGCATCGCGCGCGAACAGACAAAATGGCGCCATGTACCTCGAAGGGCGGGCCAGAGCGTGCCATGACCAGGCCCCGTCCTCCCGAAGAGCGCAAAGTCCAACATCAGCCAATGAGGACACAGAGGTGTCTGAGGTAACGCTGCCGCCCGGCGCGGAACATCCAATGAAGGAAAAAATGCGCGCGGCGGCAGTTATACGAGTAAAATACAAAAAGGCACGGCGGCTGACACCATATATATATAAAAGTCCAAAGACAGACAAAGGCCATATACGTGCAATCATACACCACAGGCACACCCCCCCTTTCTTTCCCCCCCGTCTACGGGGGGAACGAGGGAGGATGGCGGCCCTTCGTACAGGGCCCACCGTTACACGGGGCAATAATGCGGGAGAGGCTCACCATCAGCCTACACTGCCTACCCTTTGGTGGGGGACTGCGGGGGAGCAGCGCTCCATAAGCATGCATGGTGCTGCCTACCTTCACCTGACCAGCGCAACCCAGGCTGGGAGGCACATCACAAAGAGGATGGGTGGGAATAGTCCAACAGGGCCGCAGGCTAATAGCCCCGCTCACCTGCGAGAGAGTGATTAGCAGTAAGCACTGCAGAGAAATCTGGGGATTTGTGGGAGGTCCCCGGGTATTTGAGGGGCCGGGAGGAGCCTGTTTTGCATGTCTCTGCAGTGCAGCGCCATCTGGCGGAGGATAACCCAAGTGTAAGTACTATATCTGGAGCAGGACGTACTGTATACTAAGAATAAGACACTTTTCTGGTTTAACATTTCCAAACGCATCAAATGGAATACAAATTCCACTTTTATACAAATGAAGGTACAGCAGAACATTTTCTTTCTATGGCAGCTAAAGCAGTTGGGGCTACCACAAGACTGCAATTTTATATATCTGTATTTGAATCCATCATGTGGTACAATCGGCCTACCACTACCTTCACTTGAGACCATTCATTCCAGGAGAGCCAGAAAGCCTGCAGTGGGAAGCTCCAGTGATCAGTCCCACCCTGGCCATTTTCTCTCCTCAGGAAGAAAATTCTGAGAACTGATAACATTGTAAGAACTGCTTTTTCCCAAATGCCATCAAATCGAGTTTGAAGGTTTTAATATTCTTCTGTAATCTTCTGTAATATGTTCTTGACTTTGTCCTAGAATTTCACCTACTTTATGGGATGACTTCACAAATCGATTTAGTACTGTGTACAGTTAATCAAGATGCAGACAGTATAATATGCCTCGGATCCTTCTTTCTTGTTTTAAAATGGAGCTTTTGAGGGTCCAAACATGCTGATCATATGTATATTACTAATTATGGTAATCTTTATTAGGCATAATTCAGCAGCCAAGTAAATATGGCTTTGATCCAGGTTATAACTTTTATTTACATTTTTAGATATATGTGTAATTAAATTTGAGGTCCCCTTGGTTCACACAGTGCAGGTCTCCTCCCCCTTTCCTTTCAGGTGGCCCAGTTCAACCAATATGGTTGTCGGGCATTGGTCCTCCCCTCCCCTTGGGTACGGCTCTATATGTATGACATGGTGGACTGGGATGGTGGGGGGTGGAGACATGTGACACCAAACACTGCCCCCATCTATACTAGCACTGCGCTGATATGCAACTTGCGTAAGGAGAGGTGGGACCAGCTTTAACACGCATGCCACGTTCCTGGAAACATGTAACACTGAGTTCCAGCTGGAGCCCGGAGCAGCGAGATTGTAGTAGTATGATCACATGACTGTGGGGTGACCTAGACACTATGATCGCGCTAGGTGTTGAAGACATAACTAATGGGGATTTGGTGGTGCTTGGAATTTCCAGACCTCTCTTTGAATCTGGGGGTGGAGCAGGGCGGGAGCTCCACCTGTTTGATGGTTTCCAAAAGGTAGGACTTTGCAACCATTATACTGTAAGGGTGCTGTGTGTGCCAGAAATGTGCCATGATGCAATTTGAAAGGATCAAATAAACAGAAGTTTTATTTTATACCACCTCCTGAGAGCCAGAACATCTTGTTTGTTCAAAGCGTATGGATTGGAAAGCCAGCCCAAGCACCAGGAATGGATTATTACTAGCCATGTTATTCAGTTTTCTCCGAGGGAAAATTCCATACACTGTAAATATGTTTACAGATAAAAAAAAGAACAAATGACAGCTATTGAGATTTATACCCAGCAAGAAGACAGTCTGTAAAAATACCGTACTCACCTGTAAAACGGGTATTATGAGTGTGCCATACACTCCACTTCGATCTTCATGACATGTGGGTAATCTCCAGTAGAGGGCGAACTTCTGCAGAGATGAATATGCAAAAAAGAAAGCCCCTCCCGGTCCATATATGCCTGGGACCTACCATCAATTTCCCAGTGTAAAAAAGCAGTACCCAACATACACAGTATATAAAGCCTCAGTCATGTTCATGACATGCAAGACCTACTAGACCTCTGTGACCTTCGCTCTCTCGGCTACCCCCCAAATGGAGCCTCGCCATGCCAGTCCACCTTATTTTCCGTTTAGATGGTAAAGGGGGAATTTGGGATCAGGATCAAGATGTAGGGGGGTAGGAAGTGTGGGGGGAAGGGAAAAGAGGGGAGGGGGAGGGAAAGAAAGGAACGGGGAGGAGGGGGGGGCGCCCCAACCCGCCGTCTGTATCTAGCCGTCACAACAAGTAGTCATACTGTGATCCGCAGTTTTTTGCCTTCAACAGACTCCATGAACATGTCCCATGGCAACCACCGGTGCCTATGTTTTTCCTCAGAGCCCTTAAGTAGGGCAGTCAGATCCTCCATGCGCCTAATGTCCTCCACCCTATGGATCCAAGAGCCCATGAGGGGTTGCGGCCTCGCTCTTCCACTGGGCTGGTATGCACGCCCTGGCTGCGTTCCCCAGATGGATAGTCAACGACTTTCTGTAGTTCCCAACTGTTTCTCTAATGGAGTGGAGCAGTAGAGTTTCCAGGGAGAGCGGAATATCGTCGCCCGTTATCTTACGGATCAGATCTACTACGTTCCTCCAGAAGCCCTGAATTTTCTCGCATTCCCAGAAAATGTGTAGAATGGTGCCCTGGGCCCTCTCACACCTCCAGCATAGTGGCGAGACAGATGGGTAAAAGCGATGTAGCGTCTGAGGAGTCCTGTACCAACGGCAAGAGTTTTATAGCCCCCCTCCTGGTAGGAGTTGCTGACCGATGCCCGTTGCGCCAGCTCCAAGATTTTCTTCACCTGATTTGGCGGGAAGGTGATTCCGAGGTCCCTTTCCCATGCCCTTATGAAACCAGGCACAAAAGACTCTCCAGGGTCCAGCAGCAGTTGGTACACTTTGGATAGCGCCCCTCTAACCGGTTCCGGTGACAAGCACAACCGCTCGAAAGATGTTAGCGCCCTCCCGAACTCACCGGGGAGGGGCAGGTCGTCCAGAAAGTGAGAAATCTGTAAGGCTCTCCAGTGCGACAAGTGTGGAGGGTCCCCCCATGACATGATCTACTGTTGGGTCTTCCATCTGGAGCTGCACAGGAAGTCACGGGCAGTGCCCCTACCGGGCGTCTTCCATCTTTGAAATCCTGCATCTAGTTGTCCCGGGATAAAATCTAAAGCCCCTAAGACCGGCCTGAGCGGGGAGGGTGAGGGAGCCAGATTCTTGTTCGTTGCTTGTCTGGTCCAAACCTGCAGGGTAGGGCCTATAGTTGGGTGTGATCTGAGTGCACTCGGAACCGGGCCAGGGGACCAAGGCAAACTCGCCAATGGAAAACCGGGGATCATGTCTTTTCAAGCTGGACCCAGCGTTTATGTCTCCCATGAAGGTTCCAGTCTACAATTCTGCCCAAGTGTGCCGCTGCATAATACATTTTGACGTCAGGGAGTCCCACTCCCCCCCTTGTCTTAGGTAAGCAGTTTCTGTGAGACTTGTGGGCTCTTTCCTCCCCACACGAACTTTATGAATTCTGCTCGAATGGTTTTCAAGAAGGAAGCTGCCAAGTGGATGGGTAACACCTGAATAGGGTAGAGTAGAAGTGGTAGGACGTTCATTTTGAGAACGTTACACCTGCCAAACCAGGACAGCACCCTGTCCCTCCAGCTGCTGAGGTCCTTCTTGATTGCTGACAACAATGGTGGGAAGTTTTTAGCAAACAAGTCTTGCAAGGAGGGCGTAATCTGTACTCCCAGGTAAGAGATTGATTCTGATGCCCAGCGAAAAGCAAAACTGGACTCGATGTTCCTCAGGTGTCTCGGTGGTAGGGAGACGTTCAACGCCTCCGACTTTTGTAAATGTATTTTAAAGTTTGAGAGCTCAGTATACTCCTTTAATTCTCTTAACAAGTTGGGAAGCGAAGTTGCCGGTTGGGTGATACAAAAAAGCAGGTCGTCCGCAAAGGCTGCAACTTTGTGCTCAGATCCGCCGTCCATCACTCCTTTTATGTCCGGGTTCGCCCTCACCCGGCAGAGGAACGACTCCAGCGTTAGAATAAATATAATCGGGGAAAGCGGGCATCCCTGCATAGTTCCATTTGCGATCCTGAATGGCCTCGAGAGCATGCCATTGACCTTAACACATGCCGATGGGGAAGAGTATAGTGCTTTTTCCGCATCCGTGGAAAGCAACATAGCCGAGATCCTCTCCTCATGGATCAGGTGAATAAGATTGAGGACCCTCGTCACATTGTCTCTCGCCTCTCTTTTCGGTGTAAAACCCGCCTGGTCAAGATCTATCAGGTCACTTAGGTGTGCTATCAATCTGTTTGCCAAAATTTTCACGAACAATTTCAAGTCCACGTTTAACAGCGTTATTGGCCTATAGTTTGCGCAGAGAAGCGGGTCCTTTCCCTATTTCGGTATGACCGCCACTTGGGCCCTTAGCATGTCGGTGGGCACTGTCTGTTCAGTTGAAATGGAGTTAAAGGCGGTCAGTGCACGTGAGGTCAAGATGTCTCCCAGTTCTTTGTAGTAGTAAACCCGTCCGGGCCCAGCGACTTGCCTGTCTGCGAGAGTTTAATTGCCTGCGCCCACTCTAGTTCGGAGATAGTGGAGACCCTGGAGGAGCCTATCTCGGGGCTTAGCACAGGGAGGCCTGAAGTAGCCACGTAGCCTCGTGCGTCCTGCAATAGGTGAGCTCGGCTACTCCCCTCGCCAATCAGGTTGTAGAGCTTACTGTAGAATTCCCTAAACGCCTCAGCAATGTCGTCAGGACCGGAGCACACCCGTCCACCCGCTCCAAGGATCTGCGGGACATAATTATTTGCCCTCTGTTCGCGGATCGCTCTCGCCAGGGAGCGGCCGCACTTGTTTCCATACTCATAAAAGGAGCACCGAACTCTTAGGAGGGAAGCCTTGGCCTTGACTATCAATATGTCTCTTAGGTTTTCCTGCGCCAGCGCCAATTCCTGTCCGACTCTCACTGCCTGTTGTCTTTTATGTTCGGCTTCTAGTCTACCGATCAAGTCGCAAATGGCTTTCTCTCTCTCCTTTTTTCGTCTGGACGCTATCTTCAATAATATGCCCCTGATATAACATTTGTGGGCTGCCCACAGGGTGATGGGGCTCTTTTCTGGTCTGTCGTTCAATTCAAAATAGGATCTAAGCTCTCTCCTGTCTTCTTTTACAAGTGGATCCTGCAGCAGGGACTCGTTAAGAAGCCACGAGCTTGGTCTTGCAGGCCACTCAGGTATTCTTACCGACAGCGAGACCAAGGCGTGGTCTGAGATCATGATGGAATCTATTGTGGCCTTCTGTGCAAGCTGGAGATACCTATGTTCTATGAAAAGATAGTCGATCCTGGAGTAGGAGTCGTGAGGAGCTGAGTAGAAGGTGTAATCTCTCCCGCGCGGGTTTTGTAAACGCCAAGGATCTACCAACTGTGCCAGCCTGAGGGCTGTTTTAAGTTTTTTGAGGGCTGAGAATGAGAGGTGAGAGGCTTTCCTAAACACATCAAGCAAGGGGTCCAAAGCCACATTGAGATCGCCTCCAAAGATCACCAGACCTTCCGAAATAGTTTGAAGAGTTTGTTCTATGAAACGTGTCTGATCCGTGTTAGGAGCGTAGATGTTCGCAAAAGTGCACATTTGATTGCCTACTCTCCCCTTAAGGAAGATAAACCTACCCTCTGACCTGCTATCCACTAAGGTCCAAGGGAGCGAGGAGGCGAGCAAAATGCCCACTCCTCTTGATCTCGCGTCGGGTGAGTATGAGTGGTAGCTCGTAGGGAAACGCTTATCCGAAAATTTCGGAGCCCTTCCTTTCCGAAAATGTGACTCCTGGATGAACGCTACCTGAGCTCTTTGCTTCCAGAACAGGGACAGGCACATTCTCCTCTTCTCGGGGATGTTAAGGCCCTTAGCGTTGAAAGAGACAATTTGCAAGTCCATCGTGCATGCAGCACCCGGGTCACACGACAACGAGGCGAGGCAAGACTGAGGCCAAGCACCCAACCGAAGAGAGGGCCCCCAGGGGAGACAGGGAGGGAGCGCATGGGCGAGCCCGGGGGGGAGGGCAACGGAGGACAGCAGCCCCCACCAACCCCCACAGATCCGGGGGAAACACAACGGAGGGAGGGTAAGACAAAATGGGTAAGTAGGGAGAAGAAGAGAGACCGGAAAAGGGAGAAGCGTAGAGGGGAACAAAGAAAAACTCCCGTCTAGTCGATTGGACCTAGACGAGCTGGCCTATGTGGGGAGTAAAAACTGTGGCGCTGTGCAACAACAGGGGACCCACGTCCCCAGCCCAAGGCAGTTCCTCCCACGAGGAGCAGTTCAAAAAACTTAACTTAACCTACACGTCCCCAGCCAAGGTCACCAGGGTCGGAAACGTCTCAAAGACAACATCTATAAACCTGCAACAATGGTAACCACTTATATAGCACACAGGTGAACAACTACCTCAGGCCCCCACCACCCACTGCCCCCCACCCCCTGAGTGGCCCACACAGACCCAGCCTCGGTGCGCCCCAAATTCCCCCCCCCCGGGACCGTACCCCGGCACCGAGAAAGACAGGGGAGAGGGGCGACGAATCATCCTCCCATCAAGGCCCGATCCCGAGGGGGAGGGGGCACGACCGAGGCAGCCAGCCCCCCCGCCCCAAGCCATGCCCACCATTCCAGACCAGCAAGCCACATAAATGTCCACCGTTACCGCCCCATCACCCCCCCCACGGAGTCCGCTCCGGGCCCCAGGGGACCCCCACAACCCCGCGCAGGGCACCCCCACCAAGGCCCAGCCCGGAACCAAGCAGCGGAGCTGAACCGGGAAGGGAGGGGGCAACGCAGCACAGGGGGAGGGCACCCTGGGCCCGGACAGGACCCCGGAAGCACCCCCTCAACCGAACCCCAGCCACCTCCCCCCCACAGAGGGGAGAGGCAGCACCGAAGACGGTCCGTCCCACCAAGGAGAGGAACTCCCCCCCGGCCCCCCCCAGTCCACGGCCCAAGCCCACCGCACCCAGAAATCAAGGCCGAAGCTATAACCCGAAGAACCGCCAACCGGTCCCGGCCCGGGGCCGAGACCCAGGCCCAGCAGCCAATGGGGACCGGCAAGAGACGGGGGCACAGCCCGACAACAGTTAGCCAGCAGGGGAAGGAGCAGAGGTGAGAGGGCCCCCCGAGAACAATCCACATCACCCATCCCCGGATGGTCTGTCCCTGGTCCAGTGCAGGACCCTCAGTGAGGCTCAGGGACCCGTCCATCCGGAGAGCCAGGGACTGGGACCGATACGACACGGGGACCAAGGACAGACCCAATGGCCCCCCAAACCAGACAAGGGGGGGACCAGGGGCCCGGGGGGGGGGTGGCCAGAAAAAAGCTCAGGTCCAGGGGGGACCCCTCCAGCATCACCACATGGCATGTAGGCCAGGGCACCGGATAGAGACCCGGACGAAGACCGGTGCCAACATCATCAACCAGGCCAGAGGAACCGCCGAGCACAGGACCCCCAGCGCCACCGCCACACTGGCTGCGAATGTGCGGCCGGACTTCGAAGAGAGGGCCAAAGCTCCTGGTTGAAGCAGTAGCCAGCGCCTGGGCTGCGCCCGGCGGCCCCTGGAGCCTGAAAGGGGCCCAGGAACGAAGCAAATCGGGGGTCCAGGGGGGAAGCACCACGTCCAGCGGCCCACTCCCCTTCCGCAGGACGCAGTCCAGAGGCCAGGGCAAGGCCACCAAGGAAGTCCACAGTCAGAGGGCACAACACTGGCCTGGACCAGCGTCACAGTGCTGTAGATCCCAACGTCACCTGGCCCATGGCAGGCAGGGGCGCAGGAAAGCAAGCAGCTAAGACCCCGAGGCATTGGATAACAGGGGTAATTACTCTTCTAGGGGAGGAGGAGAATCCCCCCTGCGCGGCGGCCCCCGTCTAGGTGGGGCCCTCCTACGTCTGATCCTCTGCGGTAACGGTTGAAATGATGGTAAGTCCAGCCAGTTGGGAACCTCCAATGGAGCGGTGTCCAGGAAAACGAACAGGCTATCAAGATCCCTGGGTGTTCGGAGAGTGAAAGTTCTTGCGGACGATGAGATGAAAGGGGTATCCCCATCTGTAGACTGCTCCGCTTTCTTTTATTTTCTGAAGATGAGGTTTCAGTTGCCTTCTCATCCAGAGTGTAGAACATCCAAGTCCGGCAAGATGGTTAATGGTTTGGAGTCGTGGACAACCTGGCCCGCCTCCCACACCTTCCTCAAGATCTCTTCTTTAATCCTGAAGTGATGGACTCTACAGAGAATGTTGCGAGGGGCATCTGGGGCGGCCGGGGGCCGACCTGCCACCCTGTGTATCCTATCCAGTTTGATGGCAGCAGTCGGGGGGTTACCCAGCAACCGGTTGAAGACAGAGATGACAATCGATTCCAGGTCTGCATACTGCGGCAACTCGGGGGGGACCCCGTATACGTAGATTGTTCCTACTGCGGTTTTCTAAGCGGCGGTCTTCCGTCGATGTTCTTGTATTCTCCAAGGCTGTGACCCGATCCTCTACCGCCGCCACATTGTGTTGGACAACTTCCAGGTCCTTTTTGAAGGTTTTTTCGATTCTGAATATCATAGTTTCCAATTCTGCCTAGGTCGGGATAGATTCCAGGTCGGCCTTGGTAGGGAGGGAAAGGATCGTAGGTCCAGGTCTGAGCTCGTCAGATACATGCTTGCGGGCGTTTGGAGAGGTCTCTCACCTTCTTTCATCCAGGTATGAACAGGACCGGGGTCAGCAGCCCACGTTTATTCCATGGGTCATGTGGAGACCCTCTCTCGATATAGCCATAAGAAGTGCATAAGAGGGGGCATCCCCTCCAAGGAAACGGACCAGGTCCGTGGAGCGGCCCTGTGTGTAAGTGGCGCCTCCTCCAGAACCTCCGCTACTGCGGCTCTCGGCTCCCTGCGAACAGAGCCGGGCCTCACACTCGGAGTGCCCCCCTGTGCAACGTCTCCCATCCAGATCCGGCCTGCAGAGGGTCCCTCAGGCAGCCTCCTCCAGTCGTCGCGTGGCGATGAGATCGGGAGACTTTGGGCCATCGTCTCAGAATAAGCGGTGCCTGTCTCTTTAACAGCGCGCCCGGGCCGCTGCGCTGGGCAAACAATACTGCTGTCCCTGCTGGCTGGGGATAAGGCCAGGGATTCTCTCCATCCCTCCCCCTCTCCCCCATCGGCTTGTGATCCCCAGGAGCAGGGGGGGCATCTCTGTACGATCGTTGGGCTGGAGGGGGGGCTTCTCCCCACTCCTTTACCCGGGGTCTCCCACCCCGAGTCAGGGGAATCCCCGCCAGCCGCACACACTACCCGATGCTGCTCCTCAGCCGCAGCGGATGCCTCCGGCCGCATCGTCGGCGTCTCCTCCCGCAGACAGGCGCCTCTCTCTCTACCTCCTCCCGCCCGGTCACACAGCGGGGACATCTGACGGGCAAGACCTTGCCTTCCTGGGGTTTCCCTCCCCGAGTCAGGGGACTGCCTCGCGCTGCTCCTCAGCCGCGGCGGGTGTCCCTGGCCGTATCGTCGGCGCCTCCTCCCGCTGACAGGCGCCTTGCTCTCTTCCTCCTCCCGCCCGGTAACACAGCAGGGATGTCCGCCAGGTAAGGCACGACTCCGGCGCCGTCCGCATCTCCTCCGCACGCTGGCTCACCTCCATGTAGGCAGCTGTAGTCCGCCCTCCTCCTTCATTCCTGCCGGCCGCGTCCGCCGCCATCTTGCTTTGGTGCGTGGATGCTCCCGGGGGTCGCCCGCTTGCAGAAAACGGGCAATGCTGCCCCCTTCCTCTCTCTTGGGGTCCCTCGGTTGCCCCCGTCGCTTCCCCATTGTCGCTAGGGACAGGTTAGGGCTACTGACACACTACAAAAGGGGCTCCTGGCCTGGGGTCACAGGAGAGCTTCAAGGTGCACGTCCTCCCGCTGCCATGCCCCCAATATATGATTTTAATACATATTACCAGGGGTAGATCTCACCATGTGCAAATCGAGGAGCACATGGAATCCTCCCCCTTCTCATGCTGTTGAAACATTTGTTAATCTAGTACAACAAGATTTCAACACCCTAAACATATGAAACATTAGAATCTCAGCATCAAAGAAAAGAAAACTTAGAATTCTTTAAGCACTAATCCTGATATTACGATTAAGCCGGCTGACAAAGGTGGGGCCATAGTAGTCATAAATACATACGACTACTTCAATGAAATCATGTTACAACTCAACGACAAAACAGTTTATACTCCCATTTCATATGCCCCCACTCGTTAGATAAAGTCTTTGATTGATCTCACCATAAATGCAGCATTTGAAACATCACTCATCGATGAAAATACCAAAAGATTTCTTAGCACCGATTTTCCATTAACACCACTATATATATTCTCCCTAAAATTCATAAGAGATTATTCAATCCTCCTGGACGTCCAATTGTAGCTGGTTCTGAATCTATATTTCATCCCCTAGCCATTTTTTTAGACCAGGTCCTACAATCTCTTGTCATCTCTACTAAAATCATACCTTCAAGACACAAATGATTTTATGAATCACCTAGCCGCATTTGGCTCAATGACTAATGATTGTATCCTGGTCACCATGGATGTTTCCGGTCTATATACCTTTATCCCACATGCCGAAGGCATCGCTGTTATAAGAGAAGCCTTAACCACGACCCATATCCCCAGTACAATGCAAGATTTTCTGTTGCAATTACTTCCTATATAAAAACTATTTTTCATTTGATCGACCGTTTTTCTTTCAAGTCCAAGGGGCTATGCCAATCTGTACATGGCCAATTTGGAATCACAATACGTTTACACCACAGCATCCTATAGTACCTAAATACTCCCTTGGTTAAGGTATATAAACAATGTATTTATGATCTGGCAGGGTTATGCTGACTCATTAATCAATTTCCATCTGTATCTTAACCAGTGCCTCCCAACTATTTTTTTCGCACTAGAATACAGTACAGGTGAAATACACTTTCTTGATGTACGTCACGATCACTTTATCTGATGGGTGCATTCATACAGATGTATACAAAAAGCCAACCGACCGTATGACCTTTCTTCATGCTAAGAGCTTTCATCCTCCTGCTGTCATCAAGGCACTCGCTTAAATCCAGGTTGTTCGCATTACATGGATCACTTTCACCGATGCCAATACCAATACGACAACAAACAGTAGCCCCCTACTAACTGGCTCTCCAATCTTCGTAAGCCTGTTGGCATGTTCCCGGTCGGCCACAATGCCCAGTGCAGCTATGCTCTCAAAACCTCCACGTTCACCATTTAACCATTTAACTCCGTGACTTTGCAAATTGTTCCTCCTCTAATTTAATATATCTTTTTAAATGCCCTTGTGGGAAGGGCTACATAGGCAAAACCTCTAGAGAAATCCAAAATCGCATAAATGAACATCTATCATATATTAGAAATTCCTGTATGGAGTCACCTTTAGCCAGACATTTTCTCGATCAGTCACCATATTAGCCAGATTCTTGGTCATAGAGGTTGTAAAGAAAACAGTCAGAGGAGGCGATAGGAATAGAAAGTGCGAATTCTTTTGGATCTTTGAATTACAGACCAAGAAGCCCTTTGGCCTCAAAGATGAATTTGACTATTTAGTATTTTATTAATTTATCTGTCCCTTTAAGGCTTAATGACTGACAGGACTCATATGATTTATTTGTCCTTCGAAATGTTTCATTTATCCCCCGATTGGCGTTTCATTCTTGTCTCTTTAAAGGTCCTAATACCACTGGGATACTTACCTATCATTTATCCTGGCTAACAACATCCGAGCCCTAAACATAGGTCAGTCATCACTATGCTTAATTTTACAGGTCAATTGTACTGTTTCACTATTCTATATAGGCTACCCCTTGTGTGTCACCTTTGTGCAAAGATTAGGTACAGTCGTGCTGTCTGTCCAGCAATATAGCAGGAGCCTCACCACATTGCTACTGAATACAGCCCATTTCCGTGCGCTTTTGTTCCCGACTAAGAATGCCGCCATCTTTTTGGTTTCCCCCTATGGACTTCCTGCCTAAGAAGCATGACTCTCGTCACTTCCGGCTCCGAGCCCGATCACAGCTGACACACTTCTGGTTCCATGGACTATTCTTCCGTTGCCACCTAGGCGGTGGCCTTCTTGTTGCTTATTATCGGCGCTCACTTGCTCCATACGCTACCTACAGTTTTTTCTACTCAATTTCTTCCATTTATGGGTCCCTGTATCTACTGTGGCACCCACCAGACCCCGCGTGCCACCCTTGTGCATAATGTGAATTAATAACCCAGCATATGGAAAGGTCGGGATAAGGTTGGGGGACATCATCACTTAGCACCATCTTGCTGGAACAATGCATTCCTTTCCCCCATTTAAGGCTGCTCCTCATCACTATGGATACCACTCTCCCTCCTGATGAAGGTATAAACATTGAGGATTCTCTGGGGTTTTATCCACTAGGTATACTGCTTTACATTTGCGCTTTAGTACCTGTCAATTTCTGTTACCTTTTCCATATTATCTCTATGCAATTTTGGACTGATTACTGACAGAGGCTCACTGTGCTACATTCTTTGCCTCTTTATATTGGAAATATCAATACCCTGGTAACATTGCTTTGCTGCACAGTACCTCTATTTTGTGCATACCACAGTGCCCCTTAGTGGCCAATATAAGACATACTCAACATACCACATGCTTCACATGTGTAAGCCTTGTTCTATATCCCTTGTACTCTTGTATTAGTCCTATTGTGAAGCAAATATTCAACATTATTAAAATCTGTCATTTTTTTTGCATAGTCCTGGGTGTTTATAAAAATACAATTCTGTGATTACTCACCTTCAGAATTGTTATTATGAGTATACAGTACGTCCTGCTCCAGATAAAATTCATTACACTTGGGTATTACTCCACCAGATGGCGCTGGACTGCAGAGACCGCAAAATTGGCTCCTCCCAGCCCCTCAAATACCCGGGACCTCCCACAAATCCCCAGCATTGAAAAGCAGTTAACGAGAAGCTGGGAGAAAGATAACAGAACCAACTAATAACTATAAAACAATGATAATCACCAAACAGGGGATCCAAGGATAATGCAAACCAAGGGTGGGATGGAGCAGGACATACTGTATACTCATAATAACAATTCTACAGGTGAGTAATCACAGAATTGTATTCTTAGTATACAGTACGTCCTGCAGATAAGATTCATTACACATGGGACATCCAATAGCAGTGTCCATAAAGTAGGGTGGGATCCCCAAAGGTAACAACAGACAGGTCAAACCACTGCCGCCTGCAGAACCTTGCGGCCAAAAGCAGCATCAGCTGAGGCCCTAACATCATACCTTTTCCAAGTTTTATAAGGTTGAACAGAAGACCAAGTAGCGGCCTTGCAAACTTGTTCAACAGAAGCCTGGTGCCGAAAAGCCCAAGAGGCACCAATAGCACGAGTGGAGTGAGCAGTAAGGCGGAAGGGAGGATTCTTCCCCTTAGCAGAATAGGCCTAAATCACAGCCTGACTGATCCATTTGCTGATAGTAGATTTGGCAGGCGCCAAACCCTTCCTAGGACCAGAAGGGACCACAAAAAGAGCATCAGTTTTTCTGAAAGGTGCAGTAGCCACCAGATAGTACTTCAGGCACCTAACCACATCCAAGGAATGCAAAACCCTCTCCTTAGCGTTACTAGGATTAGGGCACAAGGAAGGAAGAACAATAACCTGATTCAGATAAAAGGCAGACACAACCTTAGGCAGAAAATCTGGCTTGAAGTGAAACACCACCTTGTCCTGGTGTCTCTCATAGTAGGGGGGCTGGATGGAAAGCGCCGCCAACTCAGAAACACGCCTAACAGAAGTGATAGCCACCAAAAAGACAACCTTCAGAGTAAGAATAGCCAGGGCAACATCTCTGCACAGGTTCAAAGGGAGCACCCTGCAAGGCAGATAAGACCAAGTTCAAATCCCAAACAGGCAACATAGGCTTACGAGGGGGACACACATGAGTAACCCCCTGGAAAAGTCCTGATCAGAGAATGCTGGGCAAAGGACCTCTGGAAGAAAACAGCCAGGGCAGAGACAGGACCCTTCAGAGTACCGAGTTGGAGCCCCAGCTCCAACCCATGCTGCAGAAACTCCAGGATCCTGAGAATAGAGAACACACGACAGGGAAGAGACCTAGCCTCACACCAGTCAATGTAGGCACGCCAAACCCTATAGTAAATGGAAGAAGAAGACTTCTTTCTAGCCTTTATCATGGTGTCAACAACAGAGGCAGACAGCCCCTTCTCCATCAAGATGGAGGTTCCAGCAGCCAGGCCGTCAAAGCCAGAGTTTGTAAATTGGGATGGCATAAATGACCCTGAGTGAGCAGGTCTGGCACCCTGGGCAGAACGTACTGATCTACTGCCAGCTGCACCACGTCCACGAACCACAATCTTCTTGGCCTCCTGGGAACCACCAGGATAGCTGGCACCCCCTCCTGAGCCATCTTGCGCAGAACCCTGCCCAACAGGGTGAATGGGGCAAAGACATACAGGAGCTGAAAGTCCTGCCATGACATTTCTAGAGCATCTGTTGCCAAGGCCAGAGGGTCCTGGGCCAGGGAGACAAAGGCCAGGAGCTTGTGGTTGTGACGGGACACAAACAGATCCACATCTGGTTGGCCCCAGCGGTGACACAGAGATTGAAACACCCTGCCGCAGAGGGACCATTCTCCCAGGCGAGAGGTCCCCCTGCTCAGAGAGTCTGCTTGCAGATTCTCCACCCCCGGAATTCACACAGCAGATATGCAGGGAACATTGTCCTCCGCCCAGGACAGGATCAGAGACACTTCCTTGAGGGCCCCCGTGCTCCGGGTCCCCCCCGATGATTGATGTAGGCAACCGCTGTCTGGTTGTCCGAGCGTACCGGAACAGGCCAGCCCCGAAGGTGTTGGGTCAAGTGAACCAGCACCAACCTGATCACCCTTAGTTCCAGAATATTGGTGGCCTCCTGTGGGCCCCACCGCCCTTGGAACTGCAGGGACTTCCAGAAGCCCCCCAACCCATCAGACTGGCATCCGTGGTGACTGTCTCCCAGCAGGGGGCCAGAAAGGATCTGCCCACCAAGAGGTTCCTGGAGTCCAGCCACCACGAGAGGGACCGCCTGGCTCGGGGGGATAGAACAAGGACCTGGTCCAGGGACGCGGGATCCTTGTCCCATACTGACAAGAGGTGGAGTAGCAGAGGCCTCATGTGAAACTGAGCATAAGGAACCGCCTCGAAGCACGACACCATCAGGCCCACCAGCTGCATTCCCTGCCTGATGGAGGGATGAGGGCAAGAGAGCAGGGACTGAACCTGCACCAGTAGACTGTCCACCTTCTGCTGAGGAAGAAAAATCCTTGCCTGAACTGTATCCAGATTCATTCCCAGGAAGGGAGTCACCAAGGAGGGAGACAGGGAAGACTTGGGATGGATGATCACCCAGCCAAATGACTCCAGGGTGGACACTACCCGCTGAGTATCCAGCTCTGCTTGATGGAGGGACTGAGAAATGATGAGAATGTCGTCCAAATATGGCAGCACGCGAATGCCCTGAGCCGAGCCATCACCCCTGCCAGCACCTTGGTGAACACTCCGGAAGCCGAGGTGAGACCGAAGGGCAATGCCACAAATTGGTAGTGCTGATCCTCCAGAACGAACCTGAGGAACCTTTGATGACCTGGACAAACAGGAATATGAAGGTAAGCATCCTTGATGTCCACAGAGGTCATGAAATCCCCTGGACGCAGGGGACTGATAGCAGAGCGCAGAGTTTCCATGCGAAAGCGCCTGCACCTGACAAATTTGTTGAGGTTCTTCGAGTCCAGGGTGGGCCTGACTGACCCATCTCTTTTGGGCACGGTGAAAAGGTTGGAATAGAACCCCTTGCCCCTTTCTCGTAAGGGGACCTGACAGATAACCCCCAGCTCCAGAAGGCTTTGCACCGCCAGAATTAGAGCCTGAGCTGACATGGGTCCTGAGACATCCGGGATCTGATGAATCTTGGGGGCCAGGCAGCAAACTCTATCTTGTAACCGGAGGCTTGGGAGAAGACTTAGGCTTGGAGCCCCAGGATGAGCCAGGGCGTCCACATCCCCTGCCCTCGGGCCCCGGTAAGGGAGACCCCCCTCCCCTGTCTGGCTCCACGGTAGGGGGAAGAAAAGGAGCCCTAGCCCCGAAAGGGCCGAGACTGCCGCCTGCGCTGGGGTAACCTGCCTCCCTTAGCAAACAGGTCCAGGCGGTCCCCAAACAGGCGTAGTCCTTTGAAGGGAAACCCAGTGAGAGCTTTCTTAGCAGCGTTGTCAGCAGCCCACTGGCACAGCCAAACCGAGCAGCGTATAGCCACCACTACGGCAGAGGCTCTGTCACACATCCTAATGGTATCATCCAAGGCAGAGAGGACATAAGTCACAAAAACCTCACAACGAGAGAGTGCATTCAACTCTTCACTAGACACATCATCAGGGGCACCATCTAAGACACTTCTAAGCAGGGTCCTAATAGCCACAGCTGTAGTGGCAGAGGCACAGACCGGGCGCAGTGCCGTCACCACACAGGCAAAGGCATGGGATACCAGCTGATCAATACGCCGGTCTTCACTATCCCGCAGCGTAGTAGAGTCAGGGGAATGCATGACAGAGGTGTTAAATAACCCTAAGACCGGGGCATCCACCTCTGGAGGGGATGACCAACACTTCACCATATCAGAAGGAAAGGGATACCTCTTATCCCAACTCTTAGGGACTCCGGGGAGCCTGCTGGGATGCTCCCATTCCTTGAGCACAAGATTATTAAAATGGGCTTGCTCAGGAAACTCTAAACGTGGCTTAGAAGTATGAAACAATTCCCCCTGCTGCCTGGGGGCCGCAACCGGGGGTCAGAGCCAGAATCATCATGACCCCTGGGCATCTCATCAGATGACTCAGAGTCAGAGAATAACTCCCCTTCTTCCAAGGGGGTATAACCAGACAGTTCCACGAACTCATCAGCCTCCATACGGAAAAGAGTGACATCAGGCGTCAATTGCCACTTCTTAGCAGAGGCCTTACACGCCAAGGTATTAGCAAGCAACTTCTCAACACTAGCCAGTCTGGAAGACACATCAAGCTGAGAAGTCAAATTTAAGCTTGGGGGAGTAGGTGATGCCATACGAGGCACAGGCCCAGCTACTGGTAAACCAGGCTGCAGCGCAAGCACCTGCTGGGCACAAGTTATACAGACCTGCACATTGTCAGCACTAGTAGGGGACATCCCACAAGCTACACACAGCCGGGCTTGTCCTGAAGGAACCCGGAGCACATTATCCTGAGACTCCATATGGTGATTATAGCGGCACAATAGGCCGATAGGGATTCACGCTATAAAAGCAACCCGGGATGCCCCAATAGCCCGTTAGGAAAGTGGGAGCAATTTACACACTAGGCCTCACAAGTTTAATAACTAAATAGAGGGAGTAGGGCCGGGAGAAACCAATAGAGTTCGACCCGCCTGAAAGACATAAGCGAAGAGAACCCCATAAGTGACATGTATATTGACATAGGGTAAATAAAGCCGCCCACGAGGGCACTTACGGAAAGCGGTAGGTAGATGCCAGCCACGCAGCAGCCGAATCCAGAGAAAAATGGAGCCGGGTATACCTCGAGGGGCGGGCCGCGGAGACAGTGAAGCGGAATGCCCCATCCGCGGGCCCCGCCCCCCGAAGAGTGCGAAGCAGCACACGTGACAAGCAGCCAATAACAGCGCCTGAGGTAATGCCGCCGCCAACCGCGGAACACAGTGGAAGAGCGCACGGCCGCGGCATTTTCAAAAATGCAACCAAGTCAGCGCGGAGACTGGCACCAACAAGAAGCACATAATACAGTGAAGCACTAAGGCAAATACACCCCCCCTCCCCCCGAGAACTACAAGGGAGAGCGAGGGAAGGCAGCGGCCACTTAACATAGGGCCCACTGATAGACAGGGGCAATAGGGCCGGAGGGGTATCCCATAGAGGCTCACCATATGCCTATACCGCCTACCCTTTGGTGGGGGATTGCGGTGGAGCAGTGCTCCTAAGCACCTGACAGCGGTGCTGCCTACCATCACAGCCAAGGCTGGGAGGCACATTAAAAATAAAACGGGTGGGAATAGTCCTACAGGGCCGCAGGCTAATAGCCCCGCTCACCTGCGAGACGAGAGTGCCATCTTCTTGTCCTTCGCAGTCCAGACTGCAGAGAAAATCTGGGGATTTGTGGGAGGTCCCGGGTATTTGAGGGGCTGGGAGGAGCCAATTTCACAGTCTCTGCAGTCCAGCGCCATCTGGCGGAGTAATACCCAAGTGTAATGAATCTTATATGGAGCAGGACATACTGTAAACTAAGAATAAATAGCCTCTTTTTATATGCATGATTTTATTACATACCTACATTTTAAGTAAATAATACATTTTGCAACTATATTTGGTGTGCGCTTGGGATTCATTAAGAAAGCAGAGGTGCTGCGGGACTGCTCTTTAATCTTGTATTTTTTCTTAAGGAGAACATATGCCTTGCTGTGTCAGGTGGAGAATGTTTCTTATATCTGGTAATCCATTGTGTCTTTCAGGGCCTGTTTCAAGAGTATACAGCTGTCACTATGCATGTTCTGGATAGTATTTTAATCACCCCTCCTGGGCCTGATGGCTTCATTTTGGACTGGAATTTATTCTATCCAATCTGAATAGCTCCCCCTACTGCAAGTAGTAATGGGTAAATCTATTACTATTTGTGTTGGCCCATTAAATCTCCTTGCCCCCCCCCCCCATTACTAGGCCTAACATGGGTGTCTCCATCTGGTGGCTTGGGACTGTGTTTTGGTACTCGCGAAGTCTCACCCCCACAGAGCCAAATGCTTTCAACCTTGTACTAATGAGAGCTACAAGTTCAAAACATGTGTCCACAAGTGAAAGGTGTTTGTATAAAATGTATGCTAATCCTTTGCATTGCGCACTCAGAGGCTTTGAGTGCCTTGGATTGCACAGATGTAAACTGATGATTTGCATAGCTCCACCCACTGCAAGGATTGATGGGTTAATCTATTTGCACAGTGCTTAATGCAAGCAGTAATCGCTACTGTTCTAGGAAAAGGCCTCTTTTCCTTTGTGTTGTGTCTAAGATCCCACTGAATGAGCAAGGTAAAGATATTCTTTCCAGAGAGCCTATCTACAGGCCTATTTATTGTATTTGCCACAGGCAAAATTCCACAAAGCTAAGTAAAAGTAAGGACAATCCACATCAGCCCTTTTTTGGCAGTTGGTTTATTGTGTCATTCCCCAATTATTGGAGATTTGACATACAGTAGTTTATGGCTATTATGAGGTTGTGCTTATCCAAAACTTTTAGTGCCAGCTATCCCCAAACATAGTGGCTACTGGTCCGACCAAAGTAGATTCTCTGGCTTCGAAATTACCAGGACCTAGTTCCTAGGTCAACCAAAGAATCAAGTTAAACTTTCAAGAAAATACATAAATCCGATTACGCCAGCGACTAGAGAGGAGCTTTGACACCAGAATTGTAAATATTTACATAGGTCAGAGCTAAATTCTGAATCCAAAGCTTTCCTCGATGAGCACGGCAGCCATTTTTCTTTATATTTACCACGTGATTAAAGTAATTTGTGCATACTTTTCAAGAGTAAAAATGGTTTACTCACTTTTTGCCCTTATTCCCAATTCATCCACCCCATTTTGCTGTGCAACATTTTTTGGTCGTAAATTTGCACATGGAGTAAAATTCCTTGTGCAAATTTACTCAGAATATATTTGCTTGCGATTCATGGATTGTTTTGAGGGGTAAAAAGTTAACTAACTTGCATGCTTATTTTATTCTTAAAACACATTCCGGCACCAGCTGGCATGTTTATGAATGACAGCTGTTTCTGCCCCAATTTAGAAAACCTTAAAATTTTTGTAAATATTTTTGTTTACAAATTTTATATTGTTTTAAGCAACAAACGCAAAAAAGTGAACATTTGGCCACAAGAGTTGTATTAAAAATAAATAGAAGAATGCTAGTAATGCAATTATTAAGCACTAATACAAAACATAAAACATGGGAGGTAGGGGTACAGAGAAAACCTTGGGAAACCCTACACTGGAGGGCAACTGGAATCAGGAAAATACCATTTTGTGAGTACTCACCTGAAAAATGGATATTGTTGGTGTGCCACACACCCCGCTTCACTTCTTAAATATTCATCCATTAATGGGTTAATCCACCGCCAGGTGACGTAGTGCAGAGAGGAAGTCTTGTAACGAGCCCCCTTCCGGCCTATATATACCTGGTACCTCCCTTCAATCACCAGTATATTTAAAAAGCAGAAAGACAAGGTGCCAGTATTCCACCGGTAACCTCAAAAATCAATTTTGATATAAATAAAAAAGGGCTTCACCCCCCTTACTCCAAGGTGGGCAATATTCGGCTCCATAGACTCTAACACCCAGAGGACGGACAGAGGAACTAGAAAATTAATTCTATTGATAGCCACAGTAGCTAAGAAGGTTATTCTTCAGGGATGGATAGGGAGCAACCCGCCCCCATTCCAACACTTTATGGAAAAGTTGCAACAGCTCTTTAAATTTGAGTGGGCTGAGGCAACTCTAGATAAAGAAAAGAAAACGCCCAAATTCTTTAATACATGGGAAAGCTTTATTGATACGTTGAATACAGAGACCAAGCAAAAGTTATATCAGACATTTCGAGACACCACTTGGTATTTGACAAGAATGGTGGAGGGGGATGATCCAATTGACCTTGGGGGGGGGGGATTGTAGGCGAGATGCGCGGCCCCCACCCTGAGCGGCGGGACCATAGGTAGGAGATGTTTTACAACCCAGCAATGGCAACTCAGATTGGATGTCACGATGTTGAATAATAGATCTGACATGTCTTGCAGATAGCAAACATGTTATACATTTTTGGGCAATCTTGTGTCTGTATCTCCTTTACTATGATGTAATTTCTTGAGAAGATCAAACTATGTACCTTATATGTTGAAAAAAATTGTTAAAAACTCAAATAAAAAGAATTTGAAAAAAAAAAAAAAAAGGGCTTCACCATATAAATGCTTCGGTAATACCGAAAAGGGTGGGGGTGAAGCGGGGTGTGTGGCACACCAACAATATCCATTTTTCAGGTGAGTACTCACAAAATGGTATTATTCTTGGTGTGCCACACACCCCGCTTCACTTCTTAAATATTCATCCATTAATGGGACATCCAAAAGCAGTGTCCACAAGGGAAGGGCATCTCAAGGCCAGGTGAAGCATAACTTAAATGACTGCAGTCTGCAGAACTTTGCGGCCAAAAACAGCATCCGCTGAGGCTCGCACATCAACTTTGTAAAACTTAGAAAAAGTGTGAACAGAAGACCAAGTGGCGGCCTTACAAACCTGTTCAACAGAAGCTTGGTGCTGAAATGCCCAAGACGCCCCAACGGCGCGAGTAGAATGAGCAGTGATACGAAAAGGGGGAACTCTTCCCTTAGCAGAATAGGCCGCAGTAACGGCCTGACGTATCCACTTGCTAATGGCAGATTTGGCTGGTGCCAAACCCTTCTTAGGCCCATGGGGCACAACAAAAAAGGAATCCGTCCTACGAAAAGGAGACGTGATAATCAAGTAGTACTTAACACAGCAGACTACATCCAAACAATGCAAAACCCTCTCTTTGTCATTCTTGGGATTAGGACACAAGGAGGGAAGAACAATATCTTGATTCAAATGAAAAGCAGAAACAACCTTAGGAAGAAAGTCTGGCTTGAACCGAAAGACCACTTTATCCTGATGCCTCTCAAAGTAAGGCGCCTGGATAGTTAAGGCCGCCAACTCTGAGACACGCCGGACAGAAGTGATAGCTACCAAGAAGACAATCTTCTGAGGGTAGACAAAGCAATATCTTGCAAAGGCTCAAAAGGAGGAGCCTGAAGAGCCGAAAGAACCAAATTCAAATCCCAAACCGGGAGTAATGGTTTCCTGGGAGGCCGCACATGCGTAACCCCCTGGAAAAAAGTTTTAACTAAAGGTTTAAGCGCAACACGGATCTGAAAAAAGATAGATAAGGCAGAGACCTGCCCTTTCAACGTACTAAGCTTGAGACCAGAGTCCAGCCCTGATTGTAAAAACTCCAGAACCCTGGAGACCGAAAAGACCCTACAAGGAAAAGATCTTATCTCACACCATGCGATATAGGCTTTCCAAGTCCTATAGTAGGTGATGGAAGAAGACCTCTTCCGGGCACTGATCAGAGTCCTAATGACAGAATCAGAAAGACCCTCCTCCTTCAGGATGGAGGTTTCAGCAGCCAGGCCATCAAACCCAGCGCTGGTAAATTGGGGCAACACAATTGCCCCTGAGTGAGCAGATCGGGCCGAAGAGGCAGAACGAACTGGACCACTGCCAGTCGAACGATGTCTGCGAACCTCACTCGTCTTGGCCACCTTGGGGCCACGAGAACGGCGTACACCTTTTCCAGAGCCAACTTCTGAAGAACCCTGCCCAGCATGGGCATCGGAGGAAACAGGTATAGAAATCCCAGAGCTCCCCAGTTCAGGGACATAGCGTCCACTGCCAGAGCCAGAGGATCCTGGGAGAGCGACACGAAGTTCGGGAGCCTGTGATAGTGATGAGGGGCCAACAGGTCCACCTCCGGGGTCTCCCATTGGAGACACAGTAAGCGAACCACCCGAGGATGGAGAGCCTATTCTTCCAGACGGGGAGAGCCCTTGCTCAACCGGCCCGCTACCTGTTTCATCACCTCTGGAACGTAAACCGCCGAGAGACAGGGAACATGGAACACTGCCCAGGTCCGGATCAGGGACACTTCTCTGAGAGTACTCAGACTGCGCGTCCTTCCCTGAAGACCGACGTAAGCAACCGCTGATCGATTGTCTGAACACATCTGGACCAGAAGGCCCAGAACGTACCGAGTGAAGAGAGCAAGCACCTGACGGATGGTTCTCAGATTCAGAATATTGATGGGTAAGTGGGGCCTTTAAGGTCTCCACTGCCCCTGAAACCGCAGCTCGTCCGTGGTGACACTTTTCAAAAGGGGGGTCAGGAAAGGCCTGCCCTACACAAGATTGGTCGAGACCAAGCACCACAGGAGGGACTGCCGTACACAGGAGGACAACTGGAAGGACTGATCCAGCGACTGAGGTTGCTGGTCCTAACACGCTAACAGAAATAGCTGAAGCGTTCTCGTGTGAATTTGGGCAAAAGACAGACACACTCCGTTTTGATGAGAGTTCAGGCCGGGATGAACCGACCCATGAACGGACCGTGAAGGAGGGTGAGACTCGAATTCCAGGTCGTAACCGGGCAACACTACCTCCTGGATCCATCTGCCTGGAACCACTTGGTTCCAATGGTAGAAGTGTCGCAATAGTCCCCCCACCCGCACGGGTGAGGGCAGCCCCTCATTGCTGAGTGAGCTTATCAGCAGGTTTGGGCTTGGTGCCCCAGGACTGAGTGGGCCGGCTACGGCCCCTCCCCCGAGTCCAACGTGCGCCACTGGTAGCGGGAAAGGACGCACCCCTGCCCGCTCTGAATCCTCGAAAGGAAGGCCTACCGGAACTTGCCCCCCTGAAGGGACCACGAGGCCTCTTGCGTTGTGGCATCTTACCACCCTTTGCGACTGAATCAATTTTCTCCCCGAACAGACGCAACCCCAAAAAGGGGAGAGCTGTGAGCACCTTTTTGGCAGCCGTGTCCGCTGACCACTGACGCAGCCATACTGACCTGCGAATAGCCACCAGCATAGCTGCTGCCTTGCTACTCATAGTCAGCGCATCGTCCTGAGCAGCCAGGACATAAGCCACAAAAGATTCACACCGCTTAAGCGCAGTGAACTGTTTGCAAGCGGGATTAAGATCCTCATATAGCCCCTGAATTAAGGACTTAATTGCCAATAGAAGAAGGGCTGAAGCACATACCGGGCACAACGCTGACCCGGAATAGATAAAACCATGTAGAGCGTATTGGTCAATCTGACGATCTTCCCCATCTTTAGGGACAGTGGTCTCAGCAGATTGTACCATAGCCGAGCTGGAGAGCCCTAGTACAGGGGTATCGACGTCAGGAGGGACAGACCAAAGCTTCACCAATTCTGGTGGAAAAGGATAACGCTTTTCCCAACTGGAAGGAATTCCAGATAACCGCGTGGGATGTTCCCATTCCTTAAGAACCACCCTCTCAAAGTGGTGTTGTCTGGGAAAAACCAAACGCAGCTGAGGCTCTTTAAACAACTGACCCTTTGGCGGGGCGGCCGCCTCAGGCGTATCTAAACTCAAAATTTTAAACATTTGAGCCAGAATAGAGGGGGTGTCAAAAACAACCCCCTCTGACCAATCGCCAATCTCATCAGCCACAAGCTGACCTGTCGGCTCATCTGACTCCGACGGGAATTCATCCTCGTCCGGGGATCCATCGGACCATTCCACAGGTTTACAAAACTGGTCCTGTGGAGCCGAAGGTACCAGAGTCAGGTGCCTTCGTTTTGCAGCGGCCTTTAACGCTGCTTTAACGGGCATTACTTTCCGGGGGCTGGGCTGTGCTGCCGCCTCGGAATGCGAATCCCCACTTTTGACAGTGTCATGCGGGGTCCGGAACAGGGAGGGAGAGGTAGGAGATGATGAAGGATGCGATGGACCCGCAGCCGAAGCAACGGACTGGCGCACAATAGTCTGTTTTGCACAAGGGATGCAAATAAAGACATCATCAGCTGGGAGTGGAACCCCACAACCTACGCACCCCCCGAACGGCTCAGCAGAACCGTTTCCGGAAATTACGGAAGCCTCCATATGGTGATTTATGGTATTCGCAATACTGGGACTTTTAAGGCATAAGCCAACCCGGGATGCCCCTTTATTAGTAATGTCCCGGAAGGGAGGATTTTTTTTTTCTTCAAGTTAAGGTCCCCTTTAATAAACTATATATATATATAATTAGCCAGGCACATAAGAGCCGGGGGGCCACCATAAGCAGGGATCCCAGGATCTGCAAGGAAAAGAAAAACCATCAGATCCTCACATGTGTATAAAAAACATAAGCATGGCACCAAAGTGCCTTTAAATAAGAGCCAAATCACGCCCCCTTAATACAAAGTGACTCCCCACTATATCACTGCAAGGAAATGCATTCCCCACTTAACGGCCCCAACGGGTGGGGCCGCTTACCTGGTCAGCGAAGGCAGCAGCCGGAGCAAGACTGCAGCCAGCACGGAAGACTAAGTGCCCCCGACGCCGCGTCAGCGGGACCCGCCCCCCCCTACGCCGATCAGCTGGAAATCACTCTCAGATGGGCCACTACACGTGCGCCCAGGCGGCGGAGGGGGGGAGGATAAAGACCGCATGGCGCAGCCTAAAGAATACATAAAATGCCAGGCGGGGAAAAGGGGAGAGGGGAGGGGGCCATAAAGCAACAGTCTGCAAAGAAAAGTGGCCAGCCCCTACCCAGCGCAGCCTGCCCTACAAGCAGACCAAAACCAAAAGTATACACATGCTGAATAACAGTGAATGCATAATCATGAACACACACACTTGTTGAAATGAAGTGATACAAGTGAAACACACATACTTAAAGCACACCCTCACACCCCCCCCCCCCCCCAGTGAAGGGAGAAGGGACCGTAACGGGAGAGAAAGGGGCTACAGGGACCCTCGGGACAGGGGCATCCCATTTCCGGATCACCATGCCGGATAGCCGCATTGCCCCACGCATGAGGTCGAGCGGTAGGAGATAAGCTCCTAGGCACTTAAAGTGCCATCTACCATTTGCCCGGTGAGCAGCCTAGGCTGGGAGGCTTCCATTCCACCATAAAGGTATACAAACTCAAACCGGGCAGAAATAGACCAAAAGGGGGGTGGCGGGGTAAGAATACCCCGGCCTACCTGTAAGCAGGAGACTTCCATCTTTTGACTTGTCAGCAAGCAGAGAGACAAAATACTGGTGATTGAAGGGAGGTACCAGGTATATATAGGCCGGAAGGGGGCTCGTTACAAGACTTCCTCTCTGCACTACGTCACCTGGCGGTGGATTAACCCATTAATGGATGAATATTTAAGAAGTGAAGCGGGGTGTGTGGCACACCAAGAATATTGCATACTAAAACTCTAGACAAAACCCAGAAGACACACGCCACAGGGCAAACAATACAGATCGGAGAGACCGTAGGCGGAGAGGCAAATTCATCAAGGCTTGGGCAAAGACAGGGGAAAGACATGGAGGCTATGGGGAAGATCTTAGCCTGCACAATGCGCACAGAGGACGGCATAAAAAGAGCTGCTTTTGAGGAGCAATGCAAAAGACTGCATCTCAATCAGAAACTTGCAATCGCATGTCACGCATGCCATTCGGTGCGTTCCGCCAGTGCGTGAACCTGGCACAGGGTTCTATAAATCATATAAATCATGCGCCAAGTAGCAAGCTTTCACATGCAGAAGCAGTGGTGCATATTTTGGGGTTTTTTTTGGGCACACGACCATGAATCGACCCGAGGCTGAAAGAGGTATTCTTTATTTTGCGCCCTGTTCAACTATTCCAGTGTTGTGCATGTATGCCAAGAAAAAGAGTACACCACTTTTGTAAACCAAAAACATTCTATTCTGGCAGCATGTGAAAAAGATAACAAACTTTTTATGATGTTCAATTTGGAGTACTGATAAAATGACAAAGATGTTATAAGTAATAAAGTGCGTCTTTTATATCACTGTTCAATGCAGAGAACATAAAAAAACTGAAGCTCAAAGGAGAGCCACATCATACATTTCAGTATAAGTAATCATGTGACAAAGTAACACTTGATATTTGACTTATAAACATAGCTAAAAATATTTGTTATTCTATTGTACAAAACTACATTTTTTTCTTTACAAAATATATCAAAAAGGCCAAATATAAACTAGAATTTCACATATATGCAACATCTGAACATGTGGCATGGAGCTAAACACACTAGCAAAAAAGGAGGCACTACATTTGAGGTAACAATCAAGTGGCTTCAAGGAAGCCTCCACAAAAAGGGAGCAGATTTATCAAAACTGTTAACATTTGCATCTTAAAAAGGTTTTGTTCATACCCAGAAACAATGAATCACAACTGCAACTCTGTTGTTTTTGTCTGCTGGTATTGCAGCATTGCATTGTATATCTGCCCCCTGGATTTATTTTTATTTATCTTTTGCTTTTTGGTGCAAGTTAAGCCTAGAAACAGAACACTAAAATTATCACTAAGAATACAAAACGAAGTAGATATTCAAGTGATGATTCTATGGTGGCAGGCACTAAAGGTTAGACATAGGGGCCAGTGCTGCCAGCTGGAGTTCCACAACCAGGAGAAAGGCAATAATGACCTACATGGAGTATACCGGCATTGTGCGCATTTCAGGTTTCAGAACCACATTTTATGTCTGTATGTATACCACATAATTGCATACTGTAGGGTCCATATATATATATACTGTGGGGACCATATATGACTTGTTCTAGGTATGAACTGTTCCGAAAAACAGTTGACGCTCAAGGATTTTTCTTTTATCAGCATTATCTACTTTCTAATTCACGGACATAATCTCCTTCACCAAAAAAGAAGAAAAATCACCCAAGGAATGCAAAATACTACTTCTGAGTTCTAGAGATAAAACTGTTCCAAGCCAATTATCCTACATCCAAAATGCAGACCTGAGATCATCACGGTTCAAGAAACTTTTGAAAGCACCTCTTGGCTGGCAAACATACAACTGTTTGTTATGGCAACAATTCAATTTATCTGTAACTGGGCCCTGTAGAGAATCAGCAGTTTTGCCAAGAATGTTCCGAGTAGTACACTTGAGCAGTACACTTGAGTGTTCCTTACTACTTGGAGCACAAAGGAATCTATACCTCACCAACATTTAAAATCTTAACTCCTCTACATGGCTGAATTTCTTAAAATAATAAAAAGTACAAGTAGATTACACAGCTTGGAACGCAATATTTTTAGAGACACCAAATTCCCACCCTTTACTAAAATTTAGCCAAGACCACATTTAAAAAATAAAGATGATAACATAGCCTGGGGCTGAACGCAACTGTAAGGATTCCCAACCTAAACATCACTTTAAATTACTACACATAAATAAAAATCTAAAACTAAAAAAAGAGTGGTGGAAGGTTTCCTTCAAAATATGCTGCTCGTAAGATATAGCCACCAACTGGCCAACTCAAACTAAATAGAAGCACCAACAGCAATGTGTAAACAACTCATAACCCTGAGACGTTTTAAAGAATAAGAGCCAGTATACTTCAGTATTATACACTGACAATGGTACTAAAGCCTCTATATAGCCAGGTAAGCAAATACGTCCAGTTTAAATGAGCCCCAACCATCTCTTTTTATCTTGGTACTTTTACTAGAAGCTGTCCTATGCCTATTATGGCTACAAATAGAATGATCTTGCTTATTTTAGGATTTAAAAATAATGGAAACCTGTCACAACTATGGATGCCACTATGAGGTTGAAGGAAGTAAATTTTAATCCCACTTACCTCATAAGAATGGCAGGAAAGCAACACTTCTTTTAAAGGCTTGTCACACTTGGTAACCATGCAGTAAAGCACGTCCAAGGCAAAAGTTGGAGAAATGACTAACCATCATTCCTTATGGGCGAGTAACTGAACCTTGCATCTCAGTAAGCTTTTTAACTTTAAAACAAAATGTTCCCAATTTTCCCATAAAATTATCTACCCCTGTGATCAGGCATTTTTCCAATGGTGTAAGGATTTATTTTTTATTAGGAAAAAATGCAGGCAATTGGCGAATTCTTTAGTATAGCCTATCGTTCTGATTTTTCTACACTTTGAAAAAAGTATCTTTGCCTCCGTGCAAAGATGATGCACCTTACATCGTAGTAAGCTTCTACCTTCTGTTTTAAAAAATGTCCCCAAAAATATAGCCTTTCTTTACAGGTAAGATTCAGTTCACACTCGAAAGCACAGCCAAAGGTAAACTTGTTTCACCAGATCCTAAACACGACCCCTATTGCTGGTACTGTTTGGGCCCAAGACTTTAACAAGCCAATGTTATAATCATGAGTCACTAAAAGCCCAGTTTTCAAATGTGAAAACCAACATACATGACATCTGCATGCTTTAACCTGCCTTCAAGTTGCTTTTACTTCCATAAGTTATTGTTAAAATGGCCTTGATTCAGCAAGAGTTGAAAAAAATTATCAAGTAGTAAAAAAATCACTATGGAGGAAAAAGCCTGAGAATGTCATGGTTACCGAATCACCAGATAAAGACCACGAAAGTCAATGGCACTTTTTAATACAGTGTAAAAAGTTCACTACTTTTCTTAAGAGAAAAAAAGTACCATAAACTTTCATTGTTTTCCTAGCCGGGATTCAGCAACAGTGATATTCTTAGACATATTTTCCCCATAAACTGAATTTATGAAAAACAACATTCTTATGTAACACGTGAGAGGAGCATACAATAATCCAGAGCTTTCTCTTGCAATTCACCATTTTTTTCTGGTGTTTGCAATAATTTTAGGAGCAAACTATGGCTAGAAGGCAGAACCAAAACCCTTACAAGCTGCAAACTACATCAAACCTTAGAAAATGCTGGGTGTCTGGGTTGCTACAAAAATGCACAACCCAATGGCGAGCATTAGTGCCCTTCTACACAAGCCCTAAAGTTTAACTGATAGCCAAGCCAGGTTTGGAAAAAAATACACACACATAAAATGTTTAAGTTGGGAGTCGCAATATCACCCAGGTGAGGTAGCAACTGTACATCTGAGAAAAAAATCAGTACGCCTGGACTAAACACAGTTTGAAATAAAAGTTGTTTCTATAATCAACAAAATATGCAGTCATATATAAAATGTTTTTAAGGTGTAAAATGTTCTCTTTATAAAACTTGGCCACATGTTCAGTACAGTCCTGAGGTTAGGCAAAATGTTGTGCCTGCAGCACTATTGGCATTAGAAGTGAAAAATCCTCCGATAAAGATTATGAATATAATATTGTGTTAAATGTACCTATATTCTGTTAAAGGATTATACAAAATGTTATCTGGACTATAAGAAATACACTAAATATTTATAAGGTGTTTTATGGAGCTGTATAGTGTCTTGCGCTTGCAAAAAAATATAATAAAAAAGTCACCCAGTGGCAACCATCTTACATTAATATTTTGAAATCCCATTTGGTATGGCAAGCTAGGAATTCTAATCACAGAGCAGGCCTGCCATGTTGCTTAATTGGGGAATTACTGAAGAAACCATCATTGGTGATAAAGATCCAAGAGGACAAGGAACACTAGCCAGGAGGGTCGTTCTTTTTAAAGTTAAAAAGGCCATTTATGCAGAAGGCAGCGACTTTTTCGATCATTTTAAAAAGGAGTCCACACAATATTTTACTCTGAGCTAAGGGAAGGCCAACCTCGATGCTAGCTGAAACTATCATGTAAGGAGGGATAAATAGACATATACGCAAATGGTTGGACAGGGGGTTCGGAACAAGGTAAAGTGGATGCTTTTTTTGGAAGTCACGCAAAATCACAGGGAAATTGCACACCATTTTTAGATTATGTTAAATACACTTTGTGTGTTATTTTCTCTTCATATCTAAGAGCAGGCCATGAGGACATTCAGTGGAGGTCAATACAGTGGAAACTATAAAACCATTGTGAAACACTTGGTAAAAGGTCATTGGCCCCACATGCCCACCCATGCTCTGCCCTCCTGGCTGCAGTGTTGCAAAGGTTTCAGGGTCAGGACAATACACTTCAAAGCAGCGGGCCTGGAGCAGGCATTATTGTAGATGATGGAGGCAGATTAATATAGCGACGGGCCATTTACCTAACAACCAAACTTCAAGTACAGTTTTGCTTTAATAATTAACCCTGATGTATTATGAGGTACAATGGACAGTGTTTAGGACAGTATTTTCTAATATAGTGGGCAGTGTTATATAGAATACAATATAATTATTAACTCCAAACCACAATTACTGCAATGACGCTAAATGCTAGCTCTATGAACAAAATCGCCATCTCCATATTATTTGGATGACTAATTCTCCTGCCATATAACGAATACAACCACCATTTCATCCTAAAGCCACTAATGAGGGTATAGCGGTAATGCTGTGTATGGTGAATTTGTCCTGACGCGTAGCGAGCCGCAGTAAAAAACAGTTCGGCATTCAGTGCAGTCACAGCCGAGGCTGCAGAGATTGGCTCAGTGGGTACATTGTGTCCTGAATCAGAAGTAGACGAGCTAGCTGTACACAACGTTAAATGAAAAAAGGCGCAGCATTCAATTTATTCACAAATAAGCATTATCTATATACAATAGTGTTGCAGTCCGTTGAGGGTTTCTCATCTCGTCCTTTGGCTATTCTTTGTGGCTTTTAAGTGCTCTTTTTCTGCAGCTTGAACCTCATTAAACTCTTGCTGGTCGTGCTCCATGCAGCAGAGCTTTCCGCCCTCCGTCCGCCTGAACAGTTTGTCTTCGTGGTGACTCTTGCAGAAGGAATTTGGACACAGGCAGCAGAAGGTCACCGATGCCTTTCCACAGACATCACAGTGGTGCCAGGGGCACTCCCATTTACCTGTCAAAAATAATGGCAAGTTAAGCTTAACCAGACAAGGAACTGGGGTGTGGAACAGACAGGAAGTGACCAGATCTGGACTTGTAATAAGACATTGCTGTGCTTGCAATAAAATCTCTTTATTTTGATATTCACTTTGATACACAGCTCAGCAATGACTAAAGAGTCATACTTGTCAGGAGATCATGTCAGGAGGACACGTTACTGGAAATATTATAATTTTTTTTTATATTTAAATATATTTTATATTTATATATTTTTTTTTTTTTGGTTTTTTTTTCCCATTCAGTAAGGATCTTAATTTAGTTGCTCAATAATCATGTCTTATCAAAGAGCTTTAAGATCCCTTATGAGGTACATCATTATGGGGAGAAGAGAAGCTTCCCTCCCCCCCCCTTTTTTTTTCCTCTCTCCTCCTCCTCTTCCTGTTCTTCTCTCCCTCCCTCCCTCCTCTCCTCTCTCCCCTCCCACACCCCGTATTATGGGAACAAAACATGCGGAAGAAAAGAGATTATAAATGATTCTTCAGGTACTAAAGATAGTCTACCATGCAAAAGCATTGATGAGCTGCAAGATCACATAAGAGCCAAATCAGCAGTAAAGCAGGTTACCAGGCAGAATATGAAATCCACCCTCTGTACCAAGAAAATTGGCAACAATAACTTGTTTCTGTTGGTTCAAAAAAGTAGATGGTTCAAAAAAGTAGATGCCCTAAAGGCAGAGAGAACCAGATTAAGGCTTTAATCACTGAAAATCACTAAATCTCACCCCTTCCTCTCTCCCAGGAAAACAATTATTATTAAAATGTGACAAAAAAATGGGACCGGCAAACCTGGCATTCTCCGATAATCATCCTCATTAAGGGGTAAATAAGTGCTTACCCCCTTTGTCTCCCCAAGGAGATCAAAGAATGGAATACTGGCCTAGGATCCTGAGGTTATCCCGGGCCCCTGGCACATTACGCCTCCAGGACGCCTCCGGGAGATGGACCTGCCTGCCAAAGCCCACAGCACCGGTTACTTACATAAACCTTCCTGGTTCAGGAGCTAGTGGTATGGCTCCTGCCTCAAGGAGGAAAATGAAAACAACTGAGGAATGGGGGTTGGAGTCAAGTTTTTATGTTAATCTGGTGGTCACGTGTTCCCTGTCTAGTGGGTGGGACTCGGAAGTCTCAGGAGTATGCTGCCCAAAGGAGGTTTTGAGAAAAAAGCCTTACCTTGCCTGCAGTTCACCCTGCCCTCAAAGAGCGGCCTCCCTCAGAATGGGCAGGTGGGAGTGCGCAAAGTGGGGGATGGAGCTTTGTGCTATTTCTTTCTGTGCGGCTATTATTTTTTATTGACCTGCCATGGTTGGCACAGGAGCAAAATTAGGAATTATGGGTAAGAAAACTCACCAAAGGGCCTTTTGTCGAGATCAAGACAAGAGAGATGGTAGGTTTTAGTACATATCTTCCTGTCACACAGAATAAGCTCTCCACCATCGTTGCATCGGAAGCAATAATCCTCAGAATCCTTTTTGCCTTCGCCTTTTGTTCTGCGCCTCTTTGCCTTTTTCTTGGCTTTTTTTGCTTTCTCTTCGTGAGATGTAGAAGAATTCTGTAAGAGTAATGAATCGAATCAGAAAATGCCACATAGTGCTGGTACGAACATCAAAAATGTTCAGCACTTTTTAGATTATTATTATTAACCTTTATTTATATAGCGCCATCATCTTCCATAGCACTTTACAAGGTATGATTACAAACAAGGTAAAACATATTGTACAGGGAACAATACAAAACTAGATGCCACGATGTTCAAACCAGGTGTTGTGAGCACAGAAGACAATAGGAGAGAGAGCCCGGCCCTTGCGAGCTTACAGTATTAAAGGATCTTCTGTAACTAGATTGCAGGGTGGGGGGTTCATGCAGGAGATGCAGTAGGTACATTTTCAATCCCATCAGAAGTCCTGTTTTAATCGGAAAAATACCGTTTTGTGAAGTACTCGCCTTTAAAACTGGTATTATGAGTGTGCCATACACTCCACTTCGATCATCATGACATCTGGGTTATATCATCTAGAGCAGTGGTTCCCAACCCTGTCCTCAAGGCACACCAACAGGCCAGGTTTTGCAGATCTCCACAAAGATGCACAGGTGGAGTAATTAGTGCAGCTGCAGAGCAATAGAGCTGGCTATTTGGAGATCCAAAAAACATGACATGTTGGTGTGCCTTGAGGACAGGGTTGGGAACCACTGATCTAGAGGGCGTACTTTCGCAGAGATGAAATGCAAAAAAAGGCAGCCCCTCCTGGCCCATATAACCTAGGAACCTCCCACCAATTCCCCAGTGTATAAAAGCAGTAAGGACCAGAAAAAACCAATTATAACAATAACAACCAATGGTTCACCATATAAAAACTCCGGAATACCTGAAAAAAGGGGTGGGGCGAAGTGGAGTGTATGGCACACTCATAATACCCGTTTTAAAGGTGAGTACTTCACAAAACGGTATTATTCTAAGTGTGCCATACACTCCACTTCGAACATCATGACATCTGGGACATCCAATAGCAGTGTCCGTCATGGGTGGAAACCATAAACAGTAAAGAATGTACCATCGTAAACCACTGCAGCTTGCAGAACCTTGCGGCCAAAAACAGCATCCGCTGAAGCCCGCACATCAACCTTGTAAAACTTGGAAAAAGTATAAACGGAAGACCAAGTAGCAGCCTTACAAACTTGTTCAACAGAAGCCTGGTGCTGAAAAGGCCAGGATGCACCAACAGCACGAGTAGAGTGCACAGTGACCCTAAAAGGAGGAGACCTCCCCTTAGCAGAGTAGGCCCCAACAATGGCCTCACAAATCCTTTCGCTAATGGTAGACATGGCGGGCGCCAAACCTTTCCTGGGCCCGCAGGCACCACGAAAAAGGCATCCGTCTTGCGGAAAGAAGAAGTAGTGACCAAGTAGTACTTGACACAGCGAACATCATCCAAATTGTGCAGAACCCTCTCCTTGTCATTGCTAGGCTTAGGACATAAGGAAGGGAGAACAATATCCTGATTGATTTGAAAGGCAGATACCACCTTAGGAAGAAAATCTGGCTTAAAGCGAAAAACCACCTTATCCTGATGTCTCTCAAAATAAGGGGCCTGAATCGACAGAGCCGCCAACTCAGAGACAAGCCAAACAGAGGTAATAGCCACAAAAAAGGCAACCTTCTGAGTGAGAATAGAAAGAGCAATATCCTGTAGTGGCTCAAAAGGAGGACCTTGTAGAGCCGACAGAACCAAATTCAAATCCCAAACAGGAACTACCACCTTCCTAGGAGGCTGCACATGCGCGACTCCCTGGAAAAAGGTCTTAACCAGCGGGTGTAAGGCAAAATACTTCTGGAAAAAAAACGACAAAGCCGAAACCTGTCCTTTCAAGGTACTAAGCTGGAAACCAAGATCCAGATTATGCTGAAGAAACTCCAGAATCCTAGGAATAGAAAACACCCTACAAGGCAAGGCCCTAGCCTCACACCAATCAATGTAGGACCTCCAAGTCCTATAGTAAATGCCAGAAGAGGACCGATTCCTAGCTCTAATCAAGGTCTGGACAACGGCCTCAAACAAACCTTCCTCCTTCAGAATGAAGGTTTCAGCAGCCAAGCCGTCAAAGCCAGCGTTTGTAAATTGGGGTAAAGAAGTTGACCCTGAGACAATAGATCCGGCAAAACGGGAAGCCGGTACTGATCTACCGCCAGCCTTAACACGTCTGCGCACCAAACCCTTCTTGGCCACCTTTGAGCCACCAGAATTGCTGGTGCCCCAGAATCAGTTTGCGAACTACCTTGCCCAGCATGGCGAAGGGCGGAAACAGGTACAGAAACCCCAGATCCTTCCAGGAAAGGGACAAGGCATCCACTGCCAATGCTAGAGGATCCTGGGAAACAGCCACAAAGGCCGGAAGTTTGTGATTGTGCCTCGAGGCAAAGAGATCCACCTCTGGAGTCTCTCACCTGCGGCAAAGATCCAGAAAAACCTCGGGGTGGAGAGACCACTCTCCTTGGCGAGAAGATCCCCTGCTCAGGGAATCCGCCTCCATGTTTTCCACTCCCGGAATGTAAACTGCCAAAATGCAAGGAACAAAGTTCTCTGCCCAGTGCAGAATCAGGCAGACTTCCTTGAGGGCACCCCTGCTGCGAGTCCCTCCTTTGTGATTGTCGACCGTTCGATTGTCTGACCGAACCTGAAACGGCAGACCCCATAACTGCAACGTCAGCCGTTGCAGAACAAGCCGGATGGCCCTGAGCTCCAAGACATTGATGGGGTTGTGAGCCTTCTGAGGGCTCCACACCCCACTGAACTGATGACTTTTCCAAAAACCTCCCCAGCCGGACAGGCTGGCATCCGTGGTAACCGTCTCCCAACAAGGGACCAGAAAGGACCTGCCCTTCAACAGGTTGCTCGACTCCATCCACCACCGAAGTGACTGCCGAACCCTGGGAGACATCCTGAAAGATTGATCCAAAGACTCATGTGAAACTGTGCAAACGGTACCGCCTCGAAGGAGGACACCATCAAGCCCACTAGTTTCATCCCCTGCCGGATAGAGGGACAAGGATTGGCCAGAAGAAGACGCATCAGACCCCGAAACCCCTGCACCTTGGTCTGGGGCAGAAACACTCTGGCCTGAATGGTATCCAGATTCATGCCCAGAAAGGAAATCGCGCGTGATGGAGAAAGAGGACTTGGGGCGGTTGATCACCCACCCGAACCTCTCCAGAGTCGACACCACCTGGTGGGTGTCCAGCTCCGCCTGGCTGAGGGAAGAAGCTGAGATCAACAGGTCGTCCAGATAAGGCACAATGCGAATGCCCTGAGCTCTGAGCAGAGCCATTATCCCCGCCAAGACCTTGGTGAAGACCCGCGGTGCAGAGGTCAGCCCGAAGGGAAGAGCTACAAACTGAAAATGTTGATCCTCCACCGTAAACCGGAGGAACCTCTGATGCGCTGGAAAAATGGGAATATGCAAATACGCATCCTTGATGTCTATGGACGTCATGAAATCCCCCTGGTGATGGGAATTGATAGCGGAGCGCAGAGTCTCCATGCAGAACTTTTAGGCTCTGAAAAACCTGTTCAGAACCTTGAGATCTAGAATGGGTCTCACCCAACCCTCCTTTTTGGGTACCGTGAAAAGGTTGGAGTAGTAACCTCTGCCTCTCTGCGACAGAGGCACAGGGCAAATAACTCCCATGTCCAGAAGATTTCTTACCGCTAACAGGAGCCCCTGAGCAGCCCGAGGGTCCGGGGGCACCCGCGACCTCAAGAACCTTGGAGGCGGCCAGTACTCGAACTCCAGTTTGTACCCGGACGACACCACCTCCAGGATCCAATTGTCTGTGACCTCCCTAGCCCAGACCTGGAAGAAGAGCTGCAGCCGCCTCCCCTACCCGTGCGGGTGAGGGTGCCCCTTCATTGTTGAGCCGGCTTACCGGCAGGCTTAGGCTTGGAACTCCAGGCAGCCGGCGGGCGCGCCCGAACTCTGGTGTCAGGGGCTCGTCCTGGAACAGGGGCAGAGACGGGCAGACCCCTAGTTGCTCTGGCTCCACGAAAGGACGGAGTGAAAGAACCGCCCCCCCGAAAGGGACGGCGCTGTTTCCTCCGCTGAGGTAACTTACCTCCCTTAGCAACAGCATCCAATTTATCACCAAACAGCCGGGTACCCAAGAAGGGAAGAGCTGTAAGGGACTTCTTAGCCCCAAAATCAGCTGTCCACTGACGCAGCCAGACCAACCTGCGCATGGCCACCAATAGGGCCGAAGTCCTGCTACACATGACAATAGAATCCTCCATAGCAGACAACACAAAATCCATTAATAAATCACACCTCTTAAGAGTAGCGAACTCAGCGCTAGCCGGATCAAACAGACCGTCATTAAGCCAGTCCCTGATAAGAGACCTGGTAGCAAGAGACCCTAGAGCCGATGAACAAGCCGGCCGATCCCACACAAGCAAACGCATGACAGGCCATCTGATCCAGGCACCTATCCTTGCCATCCTTAAGGGAGGTAGCGTCTAGGGTGTTCAATACGGAAGAATTGGTCAAGCCCAAGACAGGTGCATCGACCTCAGGGGGAGAAGACCATCGCTTGACCGCCTCCACCGGGAAGGGATACTTCTTGTCCCATCCCTGGGGTGCACCCTGCAGCCGACAGGGCCTCTCCCATTCCTTCTGGATCAGTGCATCAAAATGATCCCGAGTAGGAAACTCTAGATGGGGCTTGCGGACCCCAAAAAATTCCCCCTTCTTCAAGGGAGGCGCCTCAGGGGGAATATCCAACACCCCAACATATGCGACAACACAGCAGCCGTATCTATGGCATCCCCCGGCGCCTGCCCACCAAAAGTCTCACCAGACTGCACAAAATCAGATTCTGTCTCCTCATACACTTCCCCCTCCTCTAAAGGGGAATAATCTGACAAATCCATATAATCGTCATCTGTGTCCCACACAGGCTGGGCCCATGACAAATGCCTCTTTTTAGCTTGGGCCTTCTTGCCCACCATGCTAACAAACTTTTCAATGCTCGCCAACCTGGCGCATACATCTGATTGCGACTCCCCGCTGGCAACGTTACTCGGGGTACGTAACAAACGGGGAGGGGAAGGCGATGAAGCAGGAAGAGCCGACCCAGAAGGCTGGGACCCAGACTTCCGCGTTATGGCCATATGAGCGCATGGAGTACAGATTGGTACATCCTCTCCCGTAAGGGATGCTCCACACCCCACGCATAGGCAGACCAGTATCCTGCGGACCCTCCATATGTTGATTTTTTATTGGTCAGTCGCAAGACCGAAGGGAATTACGCTAAAGCAACCCGGGATGCCCCTTGGGAGGATTTTAGAGGAGACCAACTTTAAACTAGAGATCCCAGGACCAGGAGGAACCCCTTAATATGCACAATCTGAAGCAATCTGCAACACACAAAAGCATACAATTACAATGAGGCATCTGCATTAATAAAAATACAAGCAACCCCATATATACAGCTATATACAGTATATAGTCCTAAACTCACATACATGCACCACCAGGGGCCCACTCCACCAGAGAGTGACCCCTAAACAATAAAAAACAAAAGGCCATCAGGCCCCTACCTGACCCCTGCAAGCAGCACAGCAGCGCAGATAACTTTTAAGATGGTCCCTGAAGCATGAGGAAGGAGCCAGGACCAGGAAGAAGAAGGGGGGCGAGCCAGTGCCGATGGCGCCTTTTTTAGGCCACGCCCCCCTCCAAGGCAAGCTAGGGCCCTCCAATCGCGCCGAGGGGGCGGGGCTACCAAGCGCCGCCCCCGCCCCCTTTTACACACACCACAGCCTGAGTGATTCACTCAGGCTGACAGAAAAAGAGCCCAATGCAACAGGGATTACTTCCAAATGACCACAGCAACTAAAGTGTTAAGCAGCTAACATTCAGACATCCACACACACATAACACAAAAAATAAAGGGAAAAAAGCCAGCCTGGGACACGACAGTCCCCCCCCCCCCCAGGGGAGTAAGGGACCCGGAGGGGGAACCCAGGGAGGCCCCGGACGAAATAAGGCCGCATAAGGCAGGGTCTAAGGGCATCCCACACCAGGATCACCGTAACCTTGTGACACCGCCTGCCCCAATTGAGGACTCATGGTGTATTAAGACTCCCAAAGCACCCACAGGGTGCTCCTACCCTTGCCAGGACCCACAGCCAAAGCTGGGAGGCTCACTAGGGACAATTTGGTAAAAATCCTAGCAGCAATAGGGACAAAAAATAGGGCGCCGGGCGTTAGCCCGGCATACTTGCAAGAAAGAAGTCTTCATCTTCTGTCTCGTCCGCTCGCAGAGAAGTAACTGGGGAATTGGTGGGAGGTTCCTAGGTTATATGGGCCAGGAGGGGCTGCCTTTTTTGCATTTCATCTCTGCGAAAGTACGCCCTCTAGAGGATATAACCCAGATGTCATGATGTTCGAAGTGGAGTGTATGGCACACTTAGAATAAGTATATCCAGCTTGTGGGTATAATTGATGCTGCATGCACAGGAGCCTGTAGCTCCTTCGGAATGAATAGATTCTTTCATTTGTATTTAGCAAGGTGCGTGCAAGGGAGCTGGGGTCTACCCGACACTATCAGGCTGTGACCCTTCCCCTATGTAGTGCATCCAATAGGAGTCAGCAGCTCCTGGAAAGTAGCTCTGTATTTTACTAGCTGCAGTACATGTCCCTATTATGGAGCTTATATATAGAGAGTAGGGAGCACATTAAACAGAGTGTGTTGGGCACTGTATCTGCAACATGTATCTGCATATATACGAGATATGAAGACAGAGGTTCTAACTGTTAGTTAAAAATGTGGGTTTGGGTCTGCTTTAAGCAACATACATATCTAACAACCCCTGAATTGCTCCTCCTATTAAGAGTACCTTTTGCCAATTTATATTGCTCCTGTTTTACTCTAAACCCAGATAATTCTTCATGTTTTAGCTGTAAAGCTCCGTCTCCTCTGTCCATTTCCACTGTTGTGAGTGGCAATGACAACATTGCCACACCTATTCAATGGCTGATCTGCTGCCATCTTAGACCATGGAACAGAAAAAGCAGTTACTGTGTCCCCCAGTGAACAACAGTTTACATTATGTCAGCTGCACTAATATGTGCACGCCACGAAACCAACCTTTGGTCTATCGCCAAGGAAACCACTACAATTCGGTGCTCCACACATGCAGACCCTCTTCTCATTTCCAAGACAATCCAGGTTATAGTTAAACGTAAGTTCATCACCTAAAAATAAACAGGAAGAGAAACAAATATTTAGTTTAACTGCAAAGAATTTTTTTTTACTTCCTCTAAAGTGTATAGTCAAAATCCTGGGTTTTGGTCCTTTCCCCGATCTGAGTGTCCCGCTGTGTGAAAACCCCTCAGATCGCCTCAGCCAACTCACCTCTTCCTGGTCCCACGGCACTTCCTCCACTACCCTCTAGCAGTGCGCGTGCCATTCACAAATGCCTGGCGCGGGCACGCTCCCTGTTACAGGAAGGTGGAGGATGCGGTCGTCAGAGCCGCTGCTATTAGACGCGCCGTGGGATCGGGAGGAGGTTGGCTGGTCTCGGCGTCCTAGGGGGTTTCACATAGCGGGGTACTCTCGAGGAAATGATCAAAAGCCAGGATAGTCAACAGGCGGTTTCTCTTTTTATTGCGGACCTAGAATATATGTTGCATGAAATTAAAGCAGGTGTATAATTCAGGTTTTAATTATGATTAATAACCCCTAACTGATTAAAATTTAGCCTTACAAACCAGTCATTTTCCCCCTCTTCCTGTTCCAGCGGTTGAAACTATATTTCTTATTTGGTATAGCTCAGGGGTACTCAACGACTTCTTGTAAAGGTCCGTTTAAAGGCATCCGCTGAGAGGTGAAGGTCCGGGCAGAGTGCTGTCGTGGGGGTGGGGGTTGGATAGTTAAAAATGAACACACTGGGGGTAGAGAGACCGAGAAACAAAGTTTGTATGTACCCTGCAATCAAGGGGAGGCAGCTCTGAGCACAGCAAGACAGAGGAGGCATCTCTGAGCATAGCAAGACAGAGGAGGCAGCTCTGAGCATAGCAAGACAGAGGAGGCATCTCTGAGCATAGCAAGACAGAGGAGGCAGCTCTGAGCATAGCAAGACAGAGGAGGCAGCTCTGAGCATAGCAAGACAGAGGAGGCAGCTCTGAGCATAGCAAGACAGAGGAGGCAGCTCTGAGCATAGCAAGACAGAGGAGGCAGCTCTGAGCATAGCAAGACAGAGGAGGCAGCTCTGAGCATAGCAAGACAGAGGAGGCAGCTCTGAGCATAGCAAGACAGAGGAGGCAGCTCTGAGCATAGCAAGACGGGGGGGGGGGGGGGGGGGGGCAGCTCTGAGCATAGCAAGACAGAGAAGGCAGCTCTGAGCATAGCAAGACGGGGGGGGGGGGGGCAGCTCTGAGCACAGCAACACAGAAGCAACTGAGTGCAGCAGGGCTGTCAGGGCAGAGGTCCATACATCTGGCACTGAGGTCCGCATTCGGACCTTGGTCCGCCAGTTGAGTATCGCTGGTATAGCTAAATAGGGCCATGTCTTTTTACGGCAATAGTTGTAGTTTTTCTGGCCACTATTATGTGGCACATATATGTCAAAATACGTTAAAGCCTGGGAGCCGAATGGGTTATTACAATGCTTGTCAAATGCCAAACTCTGCGCATTACCTGTCTCTCTCAGTGCCTCCAGAGAGATAAGACAGCTGCCCTAAATACAGACACGTCAGATACAGGGCAATCACTTAGGACATAATTCATACAAACATATCTAGCGTAGGGCTGTCATTAGAGGGTTAGAGAGTTCATAAAACCCCAAAAAAGAAACGCGCACACCTTCTCTCCCCAGCATCAGTTGGTCTTAGCCGGGCAGCATCTGCCAGTTGCGCTGGTCATAGTCCGCCACTGTGTGACCGACAACAGGCGGGCCGGTGAGCGAGACACCGAGAGCGCTATTCTCAGAACCCAGGTTTCTGAGCGTTGGACTGGGAATTAAGTGTCCTGTTTGTTCCTTTGGGTTCAATAAATATGGCAGGTCCTGCACGTATTTAAGAATGCCAGGCCACTTCATTCTAACTGGTAATGCCAAATCTGCCCCCACCACCATATATCTTACCTGATCCTTGTTCCACAGTGCAGACCATGTGACCACCAGCGGCCAATCTCTGGGCTGCATCAAGTCAGGGGGAATGAGGAGCAGGTAAGGATATATGGGGGTCCTGGCAGCGTATGTACAGAGGAGACAATCTTCAGTGTTCTCTCCATCAAAGCAGTGCTCATTACAATGCTAACAATTAGGATCAACTGCTTCTTGGCTATAACAAGGTGACTCCTTGGCTAACATAAATGTAACTCTCACTCGGGTGCTGGGATGTTTTTCAGAATGACTAATCAAAGTCACAGCAGGGGAGAACATGCATCCCCAATATTTGGCAATGTGAGATCTGCCGCCTCTGTATGTGGGGACATTACTAATGAGTCTGCCACCCTGCGCCAGGTGGTTTACCAGTCCACAGGGACCCTAACTCACCATTTCCCTGCTGCCCATTAACAGTGAAAACTGCTGCAAGCTACATTCATGAATTGGAGGAAGTGCTGCTACAGAATATGCAGCCAGCTGCTTCCCATCAGATGCATCAACACCATGAGCAAAGCCTTTATTTACACCTACAGGTAATGAGAATTTCATGATTCTTTCATGACAGGCCCCTGCATTATGGCGGCTTATCGTGGAGAAAAGAGCTGTGGGTGATGTACTCCCTGACAGACTAAAAAAGTTTCAGACAACTGGTCAAGGGCCCGCAGGGCACCACGAAAAAAGCGTCCGTCTTGCGGAAGGAAGACGTAGTCACCAAATAATACTTCACACAGCGAACATCATCCAAATTGTGCAGAACCCTCTCCTTGTCATTGTTAGGCTTAGGACACAAGGAAGGGAGAAAAATATCCTGATTAACGTGGAAAGCAGACACCACCTTAGGAAGGAAATCTGGCTTAAAACGAAAAACCACCTTATCCTGATGTCTCACAAAATAAGGGGCTGAATCGACAGAGCCGCCAACTCAGAGACACGCCGAACAGAGGTAATAGCCACCAAAAAGGCAACCTTCTGAGTGAGAATAGAAAGAGCAATATCCTGTAGTGGCTCAAAAGGAGGACCTTGCAGAGCCGACAGAACCAAATTCAAATCCCAAACAGGAACCACCGCCTTCCTAGGAGGCCGCACATGCGCGACTCCTTTGAAAAAGGTCTTAACCAGCGGGTGCATGGCAAAAGACTTCTGGAAAAAAAACCGACAGAGCCGAAACCTGTCCTTTCAAGGTACTAAGCTGGAAACCAAGATCCAGATTATGTTGAAGAAACTCCAGAATCCTAGGAATAGAAAACACCCTACAAGGCAAGGCCCTAGCTTCACACCAAACAATGTAGGACCTCCAAGTCCTATAGCAAATGCCAGAAGAGGACCGCTTCCTAGCTCTAATCAAGGTCTGGACAACGGCCTCAGACAAACCTTCCTCCTTCAGAAGTTTCAGCAGCCAAGCCGTCAAAGCCAGCGTTTGTAAATTGGGGTAAAGAAGTGGACCCTGAGACAATAGATCCAGCAACACGGGAAGCCGGTAATGATCTACCGCCAGCCTTACCACATCTGCGTACCAAACCCTTCTTGGCCACCTTGGAGCAACCAGAATTGCTGGTGCCCCTTCCAGAATCAATTTGCGAACTACCTTGCCCAGCATGGCGAAGGGCGGAAAACAGGTACAGAAACCCCAGATCCTTCCAGGCAAGGGACAAGGCATCCACTGCCAATGCTAGAGGATTCTGGGAAAGAGCCACAAAGGCCGGAAGTTTGTGATTGTGCCTCGAGGCAAAGAGATCCACCTCTGGAGTCCCCCACCTGCGGCAAAGATCCAGAAAAAACCTCGGGGTGGAGAGACCACTCTCCTTGGCGAGAGAATCCCCTGCTCAGGGAATCCGCCTCCGTGTTTTGCACTCCCGGAATGTAAACTGCCGAAATGCAAGGAACAATATTCTCTGCCCAGTGCAGAATCAGGAAGACTTCCTTGAGGGCACCCCTGCTGCGAGTCCCTCCTTGGTGATTGATGTAGGCCACCGCCGTGTTATTGTCTGACCGAACCTGAACCGGTAGACCCCGTAACTGCGACGTCAGCCGTTGCAGAACAAGCCGGATGGCCCTGAGCTCCAAAACATTGATGGGGTTGAGAGCCTCCTGAGGGCAACACACCCCGCTGAACTGATGGCTTTTCCAAAAACCTCCCCAGACCGACAGGCTGGCATCCGTGGTAACAGTCTCCAAACAGGGGACCAGAAAGGACATGCCCTTCAACAGGTTGCTCGACTCCAGCCACCACCGAAGGGACTGCCGAACCCTGGGAGACATCCTGAAAGATTGATCCAAAGACTGGGGACACCTGTCCCCAATGCGTCAATAGGTGAAGTTGAAGAGATCTCATGTGAAACTGTGCAAACGATACCGCCTCGAAGGAGGACACCATCAGGCCCACCAGTTTCATCCCCTGTCGGATAGAGGGACAAGGGCTGGCCCGAAGAAGACGGATCAGATCCTGAATCCCCAGCACCTTGGTCTGGGGCAGAAACACTCTGGCCTGAACGGCATCCAGATTCATGCCCAGAAAGAAAATCACGCGTGATGGAGAAAGAGAGTACTTGGGGCGGTTGATCACCCACCCGAACTTCTCCAAAGTCGATACCACCTGGTGGGTGTCCAGCTCCGCCTGACTGAGGGAAGAAGCTGAGATCAACAGGTCGTCCAGATAAGGCACAATGCGAATTCCCTGAACTCTGAGCAGGGCCATAATTCCCACCAAGACCTTGGTGAAGACCCGCGGTGCCAAGGTCAGAGCGAAGGGAAGAGCTACAAACTGAAAGTGTTGATCCTCCACCGCAAACTGGAGGAATCTCTGATGCGCTGGAAAAATGGGAATATGCAAATACGCATCCTTGATGTCTATGGACGTCATGAAATCACCCTGGTAATGGGGATTGACAGCGGAGCGCAGAGTCTCCATACGGAACTTTTTGGTTCTGGTTTAGGTTCTGATAAACCTGTTCAGAACCTTGAGATCTAGAATGGGTCTCACCGAACCCTCGGGTACGGGTACCGTGAAAAGGTTGGAGTAGTAACCCCTGCCTCTCTCCGACTGAGGCACCGGGCAAATAACTCCCATGTCCAGAAGGTTTCTTACTAACAGGAGCCCCTGCGCAGCCTGAGGGTCCGAGGGCACCCGAGACCTTAAGAACCTTGGAGGCGGCCAGTACTCGAACTCCAGTTTGTACGCGGACAAGACCACTTCCAGGATCCAATTGTCTGTGATCTCCCGGGCCCAGACCTGGAAGAAGAGCCGCAGCAGTCTCCCCACCAGTGCGGGTGAGGGTGCCCCTTCATTGCTGAGCCGGCTTACCGGCCGGGCTTAGGCTTGGAACCCCAGGAAGCCGTCGGGCGCGCCCGATCTCTGCCCCTGTTCCAGGATGAGCCCCTGACACCAGAGACAGGCATACCCCTAGTTGCTCTGGCTCCATGAAAGGACGGGGTGAAAGAACCGCCCCCGTCCACCCCACCCGTAAGGGACGGCGCCGTTTCTTCCGCTGAGGTAACTTACCTCTCTTAGCAACAGCATCCAATCACCAAACAGCCGCATACCCATGAAGGGAAGAGCTGTAAGGGACTTCTTAGCCCCAAAATACGCTGTCCACTGACACAGCCAGACCAACCTGCGCATGGCCACCAATAGAGCCGAAGTCCTGCTACACATGACAATGGAATCCTCCATAGCAGACAATGGAATCCTCCATAGCAATCCATGAATAGTTCACACCTCTTAAGAGTAGCGAACTCAGCACTAGCCGGATCAAACAGACCGTCATTAAGCCAGTCCCTAATAAGAGACCTGGTAGCAAGCGACACTAGAGCAGATGAACAAGCCGGCCGCAGGGCCGATCCCACACAGGCAAAAGCATGACAGGCCATCTGATCCAGGCGCCTATCCTCGCCATCCTTACGGGAGGTAGCGTCAGGGGTGTTTAACACAGAAGAATTGGTCAAGCCCAAGACAGGCGCATCGACCTCAGGGGGAGAGGACCTTCGCTTGACTGGCTCCACCGGGAAGGGATACTTCTTGTCCCATCCCTGGGGAGCACCCGGCAGCCGACAGGGCCTCTCCCATTCTTTCTGGATCAGAGCATCAAAATGATCCTGCGTAGGGAATTCGAGACGGGGCTTACGGCCCCCCAAAAAGTGTGAAACACCTAAACACACACCCACCCATTAGATTAAAACTAATAAAAAAAAAAAAAGGAAGAAGAGGCCAGCTTAGGACGCGCCAGCCTCCCACCTTCCCCCCCCGAGGGAGTAAGGGACCCGGAGGGGAAAAGGGGGAACCCCGGCCCGTAATAAGGCCGTATTCAGCAGGGACTGGGGGCATCCCATACCAGGATCACCACAACCTGGTTGTACCGCCTGCCCCAATTTGAGGTCTAACGTTGGAGCAAAGGCTCCCAATGCACCCACTGGGTGCTCCTACCCTTGCCAGGACCCGCAGCCTAAGCTGGGAGGCTCAATGGGGGACAATTTGGAAAGAATCCTGGCAGCAATGAGGAAAAAAAAAAAAGGGCGCCGGGCGCGAGCCCGGCTTACCTGCAAGAGACTGAAGTCTTCATCTTCTGTCTTGTCCGCCTGCAGAGAAGACACTGGGAAATTGGTGGGAGGTCCCAGGTATATATAGGCCAGGAGGGGCTTTCTTTTTTGCATATTCATCTCTGCAGAAGTTCGCCCTCTAGAGGATATAACCCAGATGTCATGATGATCGAAGTTGAGTGTATGGCACACTTAGAATAAGCAGGTTTTGGTTGAGCTACTAAAGATCTAGACTGGGTTAATCTATTATCTTGGGCAGGGGTGTGTGGATGGGTGCGTGTTTGTGTGTTACCCATTTCCAGGAGGATAAAATACACTTTCATTCAAGGAGAAAATAATGAGAACTGGATGCACTGGATTCGATTACAAAATCAAGACTTTGCATTTTTTCTCTGTGTTACTCACCTATGTGTGTATTAAATTTCTTAATAAAAAAAACACTTAAGACTTTTCAGGAATCCTTCAGCTTGTCCGACCACAGTGAGTGGATAAGCAGCGGTCAAGCTGAAGGATGACTTGGAAAAAGTTAGACTTACCGGTAACAGATTTTTCAGGAATCCTTCAGCCTGACCGCTTATTACCCTCCCCATGTGGTCAGTCATGTTGAAGGATGACTTGAAAAAAAAACACTGTTAGACTTTATTATCCTCTACATGTGGTCAGTCAAGCTGAGGGATGTCTTGGAAAAATATAGTTATAATCTAAAAGCATCTCAAAGTGCTATTCCAGTCCTTATATAAATACCTGCAGGAATGTCCCGCACTGCAAACAGGCCCACACGGGTGTCTCCATTTACTGTCCATTTCTGGGTTTCACAGTTGGGATCACAGCTGTGATTCATAAAGCGAGAGTAGTTTCCTTTTGGCCCTGCATCAATTATTCGGTCCTGTAAGAAATGAAATATGTCCAGCAAATATTTAGTTTATAATAAAATCTTTCAACCAGAAATGTAATAGACTGATATAACCTTAAAAAGGTATCTAAAATCAAAACATATATTGTAAGGTGAAAAAAGCCAATTCTGTGAGTACTCGCCTGTAGAATTTTTTTTACTATGCATGGCACGGCCTGCTTCAAGAAGTCCTTACGTATGGGATATTCTGCCACAAGGTGGCGCAGTGTACTGCAGAAGAGTTGTGGCTCCTCCCGGCACCATATAAAAACAGGATCACCAAGACCTCCCCAGTGTTGACAAGCAGTTATACAAGAAGCCGGGAGATAATAAAGGTAAAAAAAAAAAAAAGGTAACAACCCCAACTTGGAACAATCATAGAGGTAACCATGAATAACGATAACAAGGGTGGGGTGAAGCAGGCCGTGCCATGCATAGTAAAAACAATTCTACAGGTGAGTACTCACAGAATTATCTTTTTCCTATTGCATGGCACGGGCTGCTTCCAGAAGTCCTTACGTATGGGACGTCCAACAGCAGTGTCCGTAAGGTAGGGTGGAATTCTCAAAGCGTAACAGGCAGTTCAAACCACTATCGCCTGAAGTACCTTGCGGCCAAAAGCAGCATCAGCTGAGGCCTTAATATCAAACTTGGAAAACTTGGAAAAAGTATGAACAGACGACCAAGTTGCGGCCTCACAAACTTGTTCAACAGAAGCTTGGTGCTGAAAAGCCCCAAGACGCACCAATAGCACGAGTGGAATGAGCAGAAACCGTAAAAAGGAGGAACCTCCCCCCTGGCAGAATAGGCCTGCTCCACCGCCTGACGGATCCAATGCTGATAGTGCATTTAGACGGAGGCAAATCCTTCCTAGGTCCAGCAGGAAGAACAAAAAGAGCGTCAGATTTCCTGAAAGACTCAGTAGCAACCAAATAAAACTTCAGAGCCCTGACAGCATCCAAAGAAGGATCCGCTCCTTGGAATTAGCAGGGTTAGGACACAAAGAAGGCAAAACAATGTCCTGATTGAGATGAAAAGCAGACACAACCTTAGGCAAGAAATCCGGCTTAAGCCGAAACAACACCTTATCCTGATGCCGCTCAAAACAAGGAGGTTTGATGGAAAGTGCCGCCAGCTCAGAAACTCGCCTGACCGAAGTAATGGCCACCAAAAAGGCCACCTTAAGAGTCAGAAGGGGCAAAGCAGCCCCACAGATAGGCTCAAAGGGAGGACCCTGCAGAGCAGACACCACCAGATTCAGGTACCAAACCGGTAGCATAGGCTTACGTGGTGGACGCACATGAGTAACTCCCTGGAAAAAAGTCTTAACCAACCGGTGATTGGCAAAGGATCTTTGGAAAAAAATTGCCAGAGCTGACACCTGTCCCTTAAGGGTACCAAGTTGAAGGCCCGAATCCAAACCATGTTGCAAAAATTCCAGAATCCTGGGGATAGAAAACACCCGACAAGGAAGAGACTTGGACTCACACCAGGCAATGTAAGCATGCCAGATCCTGTAGTAGATAAAGGACGAAGACTTCTTCCTAGCCCTAATCATGGTAACAACAGAAGCCGGCAACCCCTTATCCATCAAGATGGAGGTTTCAGCAGCCAAGCCGTTAAAGCCGGCATTTGTAAATTGGGATGGCACAGTTGTCCCTGAGTGAGCAGATCTGGATCCTTGGGCAAGACATACTGATCTACTGCCAACTGCACGTCGTCTGCGAACCACACCCTCCTTGGCCAACAGGGGGCCACCAGAATGGTGTAGGCAACCACCGTCTGGTTGTCCGAGCGGATCTGAACAGCCCGACCCCGAAGGTGCGTGGTCAGCTGAGAAAGAGCCAACCTGATCGCCCTCAGTTCCAGTACATTGATGGGAGCATGGGCCTCACCGACCCTGGAACTTCAGACTTCCAAAAGTCCCCCCAACCGGTCAGACTGGCATCCGTGGTGACAGTTTCCCACCTGGGGGCAGAAAGGTCCTGCCCACTGGAAGGTTCCCTAAGGCCAGCCACCACGAGAGGGACTGTCTGGCCAGGGGGGACAGAAGAAATTCCTGATCCAGGGACACAGGGTCTCGATCCCAAACTGACAAGAGGTGCAACTGAAGAAGTCTTATGTGAAACTGAGCAAAGGGGACCGCCTGGAAGCAAGACACCATCAGACCCACCAACTGCATCCCCTGCCGGATGGAAGGATGGGGACACAAGAGCAGAGTCCGTGCCTGCTTCTGAATGCCCTCCACTTTCTGCTGAGGCAGGAATACCTTGACCTGAGAGGTATCCAGAGTCATGCCCAGAAAGGACCTCACCAAAGACGGAGACAGTGAAGACTTGGGATAGTTGTTCACCCAGCCGAAGGACTCGAGAGTGGAGGTCACCAACAGAGTATCCTTCTCGGCCTGATGAAGAGACTGAGCCGCAATCAGAATGTCATCCAGGTAAGGGAGGATGCGAATGCCCTGATTCCGCAGCAGAGCCATCACGCCCGCCAGCACCTTGGTAAAGCCACAAACTGGTAATGCTGATCCTCTAGAGCGAACCTGAGAAATCTCTGATGACCTGGAAAGATTGGCACGTGAAGGTAGGAATCCTTGATGTCCACGGAGGTCATGAAATCGCCTGGGTGCAGGGTACTGACAGACGAGCGTAGAGTCTCCATGCGAAAGTGCTTGAACCTGACAAACTTGTTGAGACCCTTCATGTCCAGGATGGGCCTCAAAGACCCCTCCTTTTTGGGGACCGTGAAAAGACTGGAGTAGCACCCCTGACCCTGTTCTTGGGAAGGCACCAGACAAATGACTCCTGACTCCAACAGGTGTTGAACTGCAAGGCGCAAACCCTGAGCTGACATCCGGTATCCGAGGAATCTTGGGGGCGGCCATGCTGCAAACTATCTTGTAACCGGAGGACACCACCTCCTGAATCCACACCGGTCTGAGACGAGTAGCCTCCAGACGTGAGCAAAGAGCCGAAGCCGTCCCCCCACCCGGATGGGCGAGGGCGCCTCCTCATGCCTGAGGGGCCTTAGGAGGGGGTTTAGGCTTGGAACTCCAGGAGAGACCGGGACGACCACGGGATCTGCCACAGCCCCAAGAATCTCTGCGGCTACCCGAGAAGAGGGAGCCACGACCTCATCTGGAAGCATGAAAGGAGGGGAAGGAAGCAGAGGGCCCCCGAAAGGGCCGAGTCTGCTTCCTACACTGAGGTAACCTACCATCCTTGGCTAGAACATCCAGACGCTCCCCAAAGAGCCGTAACCCCGCAAAAAAGGGAGCCCAGTGAGAACCTTCTTGGCTGCAGTGTCAGCTGCCCACTGACGCAACCAAAACAGAGCGGTGCATAGCCACCAAGAGGGCAGAGGCCCTACCACCCAGCCGGACCACATCATCCATGGCAGTAAGGACAAAGGCAACAAAATCAGAGCAAAGCAAGAGGGCCCTGTAATCCTCCCTCCTCCTACCAGCCATAGCGCCATCGGTGAGACGCTTGAGCTTTTTCTTAAGGGCAATAGCTGTAATGGCAGCGGCGCAGACCGGACGCAGCCCAGCCACCACAAATGTAAAAGCATGGCAGGCCAGCTGATCCATACGCCGGTCCGCGCTATCCCGCAGTGTAGTAGTGTCAGGAGAAGGCATGACTGAGGTGTTGGACAGCCCCAGAACGGGAGCATCCACCTCAGGGGGAAACGGCCATCGCTTGAACCAGGTCAGCAGGAAAGGGATACCTCTTATCCAACCCTTTGGACACCGCTGGCAATCTATTAGAACGTTCCAACTCCTTGAGAACCAGATTAGAGAAATAGCCCAGCTCAGGGAACTCCAGACGTTGTTTATCAGGACGAAATAGCTCACCCTGCCACGTCAGGGGGGGCAATGTGCAAGGTTTCAAAAATGTCAGACACAATCAGTGTCATCGGGGAGCTATGAATCCTCCCTGGACACAGACCCAGGGTCACTGTCGTACCCTCCTGCTGGTCCCCAGAGGAGTCAGAGTCCGGGAAAAGCTCCCCCTCCTCTAGGGAGTAACGGCCACCAAGGGCATCAATTCCCTCATCCTCCTCAGCAAAGAGGGAGGGCGTGGGAGCCAGGTGCCGCTTCTTGCCAGAGGCCTTACCTGGAACAGGCCTGGCAAGCTGCCTTTCAATGCTGGCCACACGAAGTGACAGATCAGATTGTGACCCCCCTGCTAGTATCCCCCTCACTGAGGGCTAAATGCAGGCGCGGGGGGGGGTAGGCGATGCCCAAGGGGGCGCAGAACTGGGAAGGGAAGTGGATCCCCAAGTACGCTATCCCCAGAAGCCTCCATATGGTGATTAGCAGAGGCGCAATGGGCCAGCTCAGGGTAAGGGCTAATAAAAAGCCACCCGGGATGCCCCCCCAAGGGATGCCCACAGAAGAGCCAGTAAGGGGGAGATGATGGGGGGTAAGGGGAGACACCACAACCCACAGTTGTCCCGCCTGGAAGACATAAGTAAAAGGCACATAAGCATCCCACAGCCCATGCCCCAAGGAAACAAAACCCCCAAAGGGGACTCACAGACCAAGGAGACCGAAGGAGCACCAAGCCGCCAGACCATGGGAGGAAAAGAGACAGTAAACGGTGACCGCTGCAACTCAGGAAGGACGAAGGGCCCGCAGGCTCAAAATGGCGCCTGCAGAAGAACCTTGATGGGCGGACCGCGCTGGGGAATGGGCAACGCAATACGCGTCATCCCCCCCCCCCCCCCCCCAAAAAACCTCAAAAGCAGCGCTCACGTGACCGCACCGGCGCCATCACACACAAAAAACGTCTCATCGCCATAGCTCCGCCCGCTGCGGAGCGACGTACACATCGGCAACGGCGGCGAAAACAACGTTAAAACACAATTTCAGTTAAAAAACACATCGCCACTGCCACCCCTGGGAACACACGCCGGGGAGGGGGGAGAGGAGAGCGAGCAGGCAGCGGCAGGAGCTGGGCCAGGGTAGGGGGGACCCCAGAACACAGTCCCCAAAAAAACTCTCCCCCTCAGAAGCTAGGACAGGAACGCCGCATCCCTCATTAGGCACACCATAAAGCCTATGACCGGCTACCCTTTGTGGTACAGGGTCTGCGGCTTGGAGCAGCACTCCTTGAGCACTTGACCCTAGTGCTCCTCTACCCTCACCCGATCCGTCAGCCAAGGCTGGGAGGCACAGAGGGTCCGGAAACGGGTGGAAATAGACTTGCAGGGCCGCAGGCTTCGTTGCCTCGCTCCCCTGCACAACATAGAGAGCCATCTTCTATCTTCGCAGTATCACTGCAGAGGAAAAACTGGGGAGGTCTATTGGTGATCCTGTTTTTATATGGTGCCGGGAGGAGCCACAACTCTTCTGCAGTACACTGCGCCACCTTGTGGTGGAATATCCCATACGTAAGGACTTCTTGAAGCAGGCCGTGCCATGCAATAGGAAAACACCATTACCTCTGGATACCAAACTCTGCTCTGCTGTTAGCACTTATGGACAGTACACTCCCCTTCAACTACAGCTCATTTTTAAACATCCAACATTGATAAGCATATTGTCAGTAAACAAAGAAAAGAAACCCGACTTCCAATCAATGAGGGAGGTTGCACACACATGACTGGAAACGGGGAGATTCACAGAAGCCCGGTAAAGGGCAGACTAGATGGACCATATGGTCGTCTTCTGCCATCAATCAATCTAGATTTCAAGTATGCAGTATGAGTATGCAGTTAGCATCTGAGATGACAGCAGAGGAAGCAGCAAGTTTCAAGTTGCTTGACTGCATGTGATCGATCAGCTGACATGACAACTATATGCTTCTACTTTGGGGGGTGGGACTAGTATCCTCTAAACCTATATAGGAACCAGGATTCAGTTGTTGTACCGATAACTGTAGTGTCACACATTGCTGCACTGGACACTCCCAAAGCAGTACAAACATAATGTAGCTCAAATACTTTAGCACCTGCCAGCACAGAGAGAAGACGGGGCCGGGTGAGTTGAGCACAGCAGTCAAGCAGCGTATTAATTGTGCAGCCCATTACCTTGTCAATGGTCAACATGTAAAAATGTGTGATGTCATTTTCTTCTGCATGATGAATCCTTGCCATGCACTCCTCTTCATCTATCAGTTCTCCAATATACTCATTCACAAACTCCCCCTAAACAAAGAATAGAATACATCTGTTACAATAAAATAATGAAAGAAATTATTCAGGCTAGCACTTTTCAGGATTCTGGAACACTCCATCAATAAATCCTAGCAACAGGTTCTTAGAGCGGAACAAAACCTAGGGGCCCAGCCCTGGAATCTAAGATTCCACACTTGGCAGATGTCCTCAACCCCCCTCCCCTCAGGCATCCCGAATTGGGATGTCACACTGTGTGAAACCACTCAGGTCGCAGGTACCCACTCACCTTTCTCTGTTCCAACTGTGAGTGCACAGGCTCTAGTCCAACCAGAGCCGCTTGCCTTGCCCATGTAATTCAGCAAATGGCTGTGATTGTTTACAATGAGAAGCAAGAGCAGCTGCATCCCCCGCTTCCTGGAAATGTGAGCGTACTTTCGTCCCAGCCATTCAGATAATACCATTTTGTACTCACCTGTAAAATGGGTATTACAAGTATGTCACACACCCCACTTCCAACATTCATGACACTTGGGAAACCGGCCTGTAGAGGGCGATCTTGCAGAGATGACATGAAAAAAAGGTAGCCCCTCCTGGTCCATAAGTACCTGGGACCTCCCACTATTCCCCAGTCCTTAAGAAAGCAGTGAGAAACCAGGAACAGCCAATTATATAGTAAAATTGAAAACAACAAGAACACCATATAAAGGATCCCAGAACAAAAAAGGGCGGGGAAACGGGGTGTGTGACATACTCGTAATACCCATTTTACAGGTGAGCACTCACAAAATGGTATTATGCCTAGTATGTCACACCCCCCGCTTCCAACATTTATGACAATTGGGACATCCAATAGCAGTGTCAATAATGGGTGGGGATCCAACAAGGAAATAAGGCATAACTTAAATTACTGCAGCTTGCAGAACCTTGCGGCCAAAAGCAGCATCCGATGAGGCTCGCACATCAACCTTGCAAAACTTAGAAAAATTCCATTTTGTGAGTACTCACCTGAAAAATGGATATTGTTGGTGTGCCACACACCCCGCTTCACTTCTTAAATATTCATTACTTCATGGGTTAATCCACCGCAGGTGACGTAGTGCAGAGAGGAAGTCTTGTAACGAGCCCCCCTTCCGGCCTATATATACCTGGTACCTTCCCTTCAATCACCAGTATAATCAAAAAAGCAGTAATACAAGGTACCAGTATTCCACCAGTAACCTCAAAATCAAATTTGATATAAAAAGGCTTCACCATATAAAGGCTTCGGTAATACCGAAAAGGGCGGGTGTGAAGCGGGGTGTGTGGCACACCAACAATATCCATTTTTCAGGTGAGTACTCACAAAATGGAATTATTCTTGGTGTGCCACACACCCCGCTTCACTTCTTAAATATTCATTACTTCATGGGACATCCAAAAGCAGTGTCCACAAGGGCTGGGCAACTCAAGGCCAGGTGAAGCATAACTTAAACGACTGCAGTCTGCAGAACTTTGCGGCCAAAAACAGCATCCGCCTGAGGCCCGCACATCAACTTTGTAAAATTTAGAAAAAGTGTGAACAGAAGACCAAGTGGCGGCCTTACAAACCTGTTCAACAGAAGCTTGGGTGCTGAAAAGCCCAAGACGCCCCAACAGCGCGAGTGGAATGAGCAGTGATACGAAAAGGGGGGAACTCTTCCCTTGGCAGAATAGGCCGCAGTAACGGCCTGACGTATCCACTTGCTAATGGCAGATTTGGCTGGTGCCAAACCCTTCTTAGGCCCCATGGGGCACAACAAAAAAGGAATCCGTCCTACGGAAAGGAGACGTGATAACCAAGTAGCACTTAACACAGCGTACTACATCCAAACAATGCAAAACCCTCTCTTTGTCATTCTTAGGATATAGGACACAAGGAGGGAAGAACAATATCTTGGTTCAAATGAAAAGCAGAAACAACCTTAGGAAGAAAGTCTGGCTTGAATCGAAAGACCACCTTATCCCGATGCTTCTCGAAGTAGGGCGCCTGAATTAGACAAGGCCGCCAATTCCGAGACACGCCGGATCGAAGTGATCGCTACCAAGAAGAACCATCTTCTGAGTTAGGGTAGATAAAGCAATCCCTTGCAAAGGCTCAAAAGGAGGAGCCTGAAGAGCAGAAAGGAACCAAATTCAAATCCCAAACCGGGAGTAATGGTTTCCTGGGAGCCGACACATGCGTAACCCCCTGGAAAAAGGTTTTAACTAAAGACTTAAGCGCAAACACGCTTCTGAAAAAAGATAGATAAGGCAGAAACTTGCCCTTTCAACGTACTTAGCTGAAGACCAGAGTTCAGCCCAGATTGTAAAAACTCCAGAACCCTGGAGACCGAAAATACCCTACAAGGAAGAAGATCTCATCTCGCACCAAGCGATATAGGCTTTCCAGGTCCTATAGTAGATGATAGAAGAAGACCTCCTTCCGGGCACTGATTCAAAGTCTTAACGACAGAATCAGAAAGACCCTCTTCCTTTAGGATGGAGGTCTCAGCAGCCAGGCCCGTCAAAGCTAGCGCTGGTAAATTGGGGTAACACAATTGACCCTGAGTGAGCAGATCGGGCCGAAGGGGCAGAACGACCTGGTCCACTGCCAGCCCGAACGATGTCTGCGAACCACACTCGCCTCGGCCACCTTGGGGCCACGAGGACGGCGGACACCCCTTCCAGAGCCAACTTCCGAAGCACTCTGCCTAGCATGGGTGTCGGAGGAAACAGGTACAGAAACCCCAGATCCCCCCAGCTCAGGGACATGGCGTCCACTGCCAGAGCCAGAGGATCCTGGGAGAGCGATACGAAGTTCGGGAGCCTGTGATTGTGACGAGAGGCAAACAGGTCCACCTCTGGAGTCCCCCATTGGCGACACAGTGAGCGAAATACCCGAGGATGGAGGGCCCATTCTCCCCGACGGGGAGAGCCCCTGCTCAAGCGGTCCGCTTTCAGGTTCTCCACTCCTGGGATGTATACCGCCGAGAGACAAGGAACATGGGCTTCTGCCCAGGTCAGGATCAGGGACACCTCTCTGAGAGCACTCAGGCTGCGAGTCCCTCCCTGATGATTGATGTAAGCAACCGCTGTTCGATTGTCTGAACGCACCTGGACCGGAAGGCCCAGAACGTGCTGAGTCAGGAGAGTAAGCACCCGACGGATGGCTCTCAGTTCCAGAATATTGATGGGTAAGTGGGCCTCCTGAGGTCCCCACTGCCCCTGGAACTGCAGCTCCTTCCAGAATCCGCCCCATCCCGACAGACTGGCGTCCGTGGTGACAATTTCCCAAAGGGGGGCCAGGAAAGACCTGCCCTTCACGAGATTGGTCGAGACCAACCACCACTGGAGGGACTGCCGGACCCGGGAGGACAACTGGAAGGGCTGATCCAGCGACCGAGGCTGCCGGTCCCAAGACGCCAACAGATAAAGCTGAAGCGTCCTCGTGTGGAATTGAGCAAAAGGAACTGCCTCGAAGGAGGCAACCATCAACCCTACCAGCCTCATCCCCAGACGGATGGACGGCCGAGGATTGGAGAGTAGGACCCGAGCCAACTCCTGAATCAGAAGAATTTTGGACTGAGGGAGAAACACTCTGTGTTGATGAGAGTCTAACTGCATCCCCAGAAAGGGACACCACCCTGGCCGGAGCGAGGGAGGACTTGGAGAGGTTGATCACCCAACCGAAACTTTCCAGCGTGGAGAGCACCACCCTGGTGTCTTTCTCCGATTGATCGGGTGACGGAGCCATGATAAGAAGGTCGTCCAAATAAGGTACGACACGAATGCCCCGAGCTCTGAAAATGGCCATGACCCCTGCCAGCACCTTGGTGAACACTCTTGGAGCTGAGGTAAGGCCAAACGGAAGTGCCACGAACTGATAATGCCGATCCTTCATCATGAATCGAAGAAAACGTTGATGAGGGAGGCAGATGGGAACATGCAGATAAGCATCCTTGATGTCTATAGACGTCATGAAGTCCCCTTGCCGAAGAGAGCCGACGGCAGTGCGCAAGGTTTCCATGTGAAACTTCCGAAAACGGATGAACCTGTTGAGCAACTTCAGGTCCAGGACGGGACGAACCGACCCATCCCTCTTGGGGACTGCGAACAGATTGGAGTAGAAACCGAGGCCCATCTCTAAACGTGGTACCGGCCGGATGACCGCCATCTCTAACAGATTCTCTACCGACGCCAGGAGCCCCTGTGCGGCCAAAGGATCGATGGGCACCCGAGACCGAAAGAACCGTGAAGGAGGGCGAGACTCGAACTCCAGTTTGTAACCGGACGACACTATCTCCTGAATCCACCTGTCCGGAACCTCCCGGTTCCAAACCTGGGAGAAGTGTCGCAATCGTCCCCCCACCCGCACGGGTGAGGGCGGCCCCTCATTGCTGAGTGGGCTTACCAGCAGGTTTGGGCTTGGAGCCCCAGGACTGGGCGGGACGGCCACGGCCCCTCCCCCGCGTCCAACCTGTACGACTGGTAGAGGGAAGGGAAGTCCCCCTACCCGCTCTGTATCCTCGAAAGGACGGCCTACCAGAAGCAGCCCCTCTAAAGGGGCGTCGAGGCCTCTTGCGTTGTGGCATCTTGCCACCCTTTGCGACTGAATCAATTTTCTCCCCGAACAGCCGCAACCCCAAAAAGGGGAGAGCTGTGAGCACCTTTTTAGAAGCTGAGTCCGCCGACCACTGTCGCAGCCATACTGACCGACGAATAGCGACCAGCATTGCCGCTGTCTTGCTACTCATAGCCAGCGCATCGTCCTGAGCGGATAGAACGTAAGACACAAAAGAATCGCACTGCTTAAGCGCAGCGAACTCATCACAAGCGGGATTGAGATCCTCGCATAGCCCCTGGATAACAGATCTTACCGCTAAAAGAAGAAGGGCCGAAGCGCACAGGGGGCGCATCGTTGACCCAGCATAAACAAAGCCATAGCGAGCATACTGGTCAATCCTACGATCCTCCCCATCTTTAGGGACAGAGGTCTCAGCAGACTGTACCATAGCGGAGCTAGATAGCCCTAGCACAGGGGTATCGACTTCAGGAGGGACGGACCAAAGCTTCAGCAATTCTGGCGGAAAAGGATAACGCTTTTCCCAACTGGAAGGGATTCCAGATAACCGTGTGGGATGTTCCCATTCTTTCAGGACCACCCTCTCAAAGTGGTGCTGTCTGGGAAAAACCAAACGCGGCTGAGGCTCTTCAAACAACTGACCCTTTGGCAGGGTGACAGCCTCAGGCGGATCTAAATTCAGAATTTCAAACATTTGTGCCAGAATGGAGGGGGTGTCAAGGGCAACCCCCGCCGACCAATCGCCAATCGCATCAGCCTTAAGCTGATCTGCCGGCTCATCTGACTCCAAGAGGAATTCACCCTCATCCGGGGAGCCATCGGACCATTCCACAGGCTCACATAATTCGTCCTGAGGAGCCGAAGATACCGGAGTCAGGCGCTTCCGTTTTGCAGAGGCCTTTAGCCCCGCTTTAACGGGCAATACTTCCCGAAGATTGGCTGATTTTACCACCACCTCGGATTGCGAATCCCCACCCTTGACAGTGTCATGCGGGGTCCGGAACAGGGAGGGAGAGGCAGGAGATGATAGAGGTTGCGACGGGTCAGCAGCCGGATCAACAGACTGACGCGCAACAATCTGCCTTGCACAAGAAATGCAAATAAAGATATCATCAGCAGGGAGCGCAGCCCCACATTTTACACACCCCCTGGACGGCTCTGACGAGTCGTTTCCGGTAGTAACAGAAGCCTCCATATTGGTGATTTATGGTATCGCAAATACTGGGACTTTTAAGGCATAAGCCAACCCGGGATGCCCCTTTATAAAGAATGTCCCGGAAGGGAGGGTTTTTTTTTTTTTTTTTTTTTGTAAATACATTTTTTTTTTTTTTTTTTTTTTTTAAGAGAAAAAGGTCCCCCTTAACAGTCTCAAAATAAATATATATATATATGTATATATATATCTAAAATGTGCAATTTCATATCAAGAATGACTAGCCAGGCAATATAGAGCCGGAGGCCGCAATAAAAGAGGGATCCCAGGATCTGAAAGGAAAGAAAAAACAAACCATCAGATCCCTTGTGAGTGTAACAATGCAGCATGTTCACAATAGTATAAAAAGAGTGCCTCCTTAAAAGTTTGCCCCATGAGAAAAACTCATTCTGGCCCCACAAAAGCGGGGCCGCTTACCTGCTACCGACGCCAGGAGCCAGACCGGAGGGACATGTAGCAGCCGCAGCAGTAGACACAAACCCATGTGTTGCTGCAGCGCGCGCCCCCCCCACGTGACCTCTTTTCACAGAAAACATGAAGGAAGTGAGGCTGAGGCCGCCGAGCGCCGCTTCCGCCGGCGCCGCTTCTGCCGGCGCCACGCCCCCCCCGCGTCACAGGGAGCCGCCCTGCTCCATTCAACGGGGGATTGCCACCAGCTGCGCTGGCTGACACCCAGCCAGGCGGCGGAGGAGGAGGAGGGGGAAAGGAGACATAAGCGCAGCCACACAGGCTGCCGCACGGAGCAGTGGGGAAGGGAGGGAGGCGGGAGGGGACCAACTGAAGCCAGCTGAGCGCGGTCCGCTGTCCCACCCCCATAAAGCAGACCAAATACACTGGCCATGCCTAAAGTATCTGCCCGGAGCCCCGGTCAAAAACAGACAAAGCGCACCTGCTGCGCAGTCTGCTACTATGTAAAAGTGAACACACAGAAAATAGCAATACAGTGAAAACATCATACAAGATACACAACCCTCTATACCCCCCCCCCCCCCCCCCCCCAAGTGAAGGGAGAAAGGACCGGAACGGGGGAGTAAGGGCTACGGGGACCCTCGGGACAGGGGCATCCCATTTCCGGATCACCATGCCGGATTGCCGCATTGCCCTCAAAGGAGGGGGACGAGCGGAGGAGATAAGCTCCTAGGCACCAATAGTGCCGTCTACCAATTACCCGGTGAGCAGCCTAGGCTGGGAGGCTTCCTATCCACCATAGAGGTATACAACTCAAACCGGGCAGAAATAGACCAAAAGGGGGGTGGCGGGGTAAGCCCCGACCTACCTGTAAGCAGGAAACTTCCAACCTCTGTTTGTCAAGCAGAGAGAAAAATACTGGTGATTGAAGGGAGGTACCAGGTATATATAGGCCGGAAGGGGGGCTCGTTACAAGACTTCCTCTCTGCACTACGTCACCTGCGGTGGATTAACCCATGAAGTAATGAATATTTAAGAAGTGAAGCCACCAAGAATAAGTATACACCGAAGACCAAGTAGCAGCCTTGCAAACTTGTTCAAAAGAAGCCTGGTGCTGAAAAGTCCAAGACGCTCCAACAGCACAAGTAGAATGAGCAGTAACACGAAAAGGGGGTACTTTCCCCTTAGCAGAATAGGCCCCAATAATGGCCTGACATATCCATTTACTAAAGGAAGACCTGGCGGGCGCCAAACCCTTCCTAGGCCCAGAAGGCACAACAAAAAAGGCATCCGTCCTACGGAAGGCCGAAGTAGTGACCAAATAATATTTAACGTAACGAACTACATCCAAAGAATGTAAAACCCTTTCCTTGTCATTACTAGGATTAGGGCACAGTGAAGGAAGAACTATATCCTGATTTAGGTGGAAAGCAGACACCACCTTAGGAAGGAAATCCGGTTTAAAGCGGAAAACCACCTTGTCCTGATGCCTCTCAAAGTAAGGAGCCTGGATTGACAGAGTCGCCAATTCTGAAACCCGACGGACAGAGGTAATAGCAACCAAAAAAGCAACCTTCTGAGTAAGAATATGAAGAGGAACATCCTGCAATGGCTCAAAAGGAGCAAGCTGCATTACAGAAAGCACCAAGTTCAGATCCCAAACTGGAAGGGCTTTCTAGGAGGCCGCACATGCGTGACCCTCTGGAAAAAAAGTCTTAACCACAAGGATGAAGAGCAAAAGATCTTTGAAAGAAAATAGCCAAAGCATAAACCTGCCCTTTCAAAGTACTAATCTGGAACCCCAAATCCAGACCACGTTGCAGAAACTCCAAAACCCTAGGGATGGAAAAATAAAATTCTGTGAAATACTCACCTGTAGAATTGGTATTATAAGTATACAGTACGTCCTGCTCCTGATAGATTACTAACACTTGGTTATCCTCCCACCACATGGCGCTGCACTGCAGAGACATGTAAAACAGGCTCCTCCCGGCCCCTCAAATACCCGGGTCCTCCCACAAATCCTAAGCATTGAAAAGCAGTGAACGAGAAACCGGGACAATTTAACCACCCAAACTGGTAACTATAACAATGATAACAATCACCATACAGGGGATCCAGATTAATGCAAAAACCAGGGTGGGGTGGAGCAGGATGTACTGTATACTTATAATACCAATTCTACAGGTGAGTATTTCACAGAGTTGTATTATTCTTAGTATACAGTACGTCCTGCTCCAGATAGATTACTTACACTTGGGACATCCAATAGCAGAGTCCATAAAGTAGGGTGGGATCCCCAACAAAAAAGGTAACAGCAGACAGTTTACCACTGCCGCCTGCAAACCCTTTCGGCCAATAACAGCATGAGCTGAGGCCCTAACATCAACCTTGTAAAACTTTGGAAAGGTATGAACAGAAGACCAAGTAGCGGCCTTGCAAACTTAGTCAGACTCAAAGCAACACACCCACCAGGACTGAATGAAACATGCAGTTTCTCTCCCTTCCTCAAATAACTCAGACCAATCTAAACCCACACTCAGAGTCCCACCTTATTTAACCAATTACACACAAAAAACCCAGCCAAACCTAGTTGAGAGTCAGAACCAGGAAATAAAACATACAGTAACCAAACAAAATAACAAATTGTACCGATCCCTACCAGTGACCCCACCCCCAATTTCCACCGGGCATCCCTCAAAAAAGAAGGGTCCCGAGTGCACACTCACCCATCTGTGTCCTGACCCCACACAGAGTCTACCAATACTCAAATGGGAATTCATATATAGAATTACCAATCACTTAGCACTGAATAAGTACATAGTGGTATAACATATATGAACTAGTCATCAGAACTCAAGGTATACAAAGTCAATGAATCAGATATGCACTAATGAATAACAAGTTGCATAAGGTAAACTGCATATGTTATAACGCTCTCTATTTATGAACTATACGCTTTCTATTCTTAGATTAAACTAACAGCATGTAAACAGATCGAATGTAACAGACAATATGTCATTTTTATATATCTTTGTTATATGCAATAGGACTTAATGGAACAGGTAAATATGCCTCTCATACAGTATCCCTAACAGCAGCACTGCAGCTACCGATATGTAAATAGATCATAAAGAGATCGAATGTAACAGGTTAACATTTCTGTTATACATTTTTGGTATATGCAACTGTACTTAATGGAACGGGTTAATATGCCTCAGATATATTATCCCTAACAGCAGCTCCGCAGCGTAGACGAGCCGGGAACAGCGCTTCCCCCCCAGCCAGCACTGAGAAAGGCTATATTAAGCAGCCTTACCAACCAACAAAATGGCCGCCATCAGACCTGGCGACTACCCTACACGTAACCTTAGCAACACCTAACAAACTCAGACCTTTTTCCCCGCACAGAAGCAGCAAGGATGGACACCTTGCCTAGCCAATGACCGAAGGGGGCTGCCCCGGTGACAGTGCGCTACACGCACTTCCGCCCCTGACGTGACACCCAATCAGGGACCCAGCAGGGAGCACGGACAACGGAAATCCCGCCCACCCTGCGCCTGACGGCCCCGTACATCTGCAAAGCACACACATGCACTCACACAAGCAGCAACCGATGGCGCATACACACTACTGAGTGTGGCGGCACACACGCTACTGAGCGAGACTGAACCCGGAACCAAAGGCATCCGCCAGACACCGAACATAACTCTGCAGAGACGCCCCCTGCTGAACGGGGGGTGACGGTCCATGGCTACAGGGGACACGCACACTTAGAACAAAGGTAAGCGGCACCTACTACACGCTGAGGTGACAAGCAGGGAACACCGGTCCACGGCCATAGGGGATACACACATAGAAGCAAGACAAGTGGCACTACTTTAGAGACCAACACATGAACATGCATCTGACCAGCAGCGCAAACCAGTAATACCTTATATCTCCAGCAAATAGTGCAATGGTGGTTTGAACAACAACACTCAGAGAAGGTAAACAATCAAACTTCTTAGGTATAGAGGTAACAATATACAACACAAAGGGAACCAACATGTAGGAATAACCCTGAAACAACAATATGCCACCGAGGACGTGCAAGAAACTATCACAGTAATTTCCATACACCATGTCACTCATATTTCCTATCTTATACCAATTCTAAGGCAATACCCTGACCAACCTACCAATGGTGCTGGGAGGAACCGCTGCAACCAAAGCTCAAGCGCTGAATTAACGGCTGCTATACACAACTGACCGCTGATATATGCAATTGACTACAGAAAATGTGAGTTTATATTGATGTATTCAACAATATGTATCATTGAAAAATTATAAAAATTGTAAAACCAATAATAGTAACAATACATCACATTTAGATCACAAGGACCCACACACTGAAGAAGCAAAAAGCGAAACGCGTCTGTGCAACAGGTCCGCACCGACTAAGTAGAACACAACTTGCTACAGACTGAGGGCACAGTAGGCCCCAGAATAATCAAGATCATACAGAACCCAATAAGGGTATCTAACAAAAGTGTCACCGCACAAAAGAACTGTACCTAATGCAGAGGCGACGCCTCTTTTTCTGAACAAGTATGAAATGAATACTTCTTGTACAATCGAAAGAAAAATAAATTTGAAATGTTTTGATGAAAAAACAAAGCACATGTTTATGTAATCTGTATATGTTTTTGAAATCTGTATCTCCCAGTAAGTGACTTAGAGGCCCCCTCCCCTCCTGTCCCTGGGGGTACCAACAGTTCTACAGCTGCACCACCAACATCACTGTGGGTGGCAGACGTGAACCAGTGGTACCTCCTAGTTAACAAAAGGGGAAACCCCCCCACAAACTTAGTTTATAGTGCCCAAGAGGCCTAACATCTACACCACTGGGACTGAAAAACACAACAGGAGCACCCACTCCACTACAGCTCCCCCCTGTCTTCTTCCCCCCCCCCCCCACCTGTATCTTGTTCAACAGAAGCCTGGAGCTGGAAGGCCCAAGAGGCACCAATAGCATGAGTAGAATGAGCAGTAAGGCGAAAGGGAGGACTCTTCCCCTTAGCAGAATAGGCCTGAATCACGGCCTGACGGATCCATCAGTTTTCCTGAAGGACGCAGTGACCACCAGGTAATACCTCAAACACCTGACTACATCCAAGGAATGCAAAACCCTCTCCTTAGCGTTGCTAGGATTAGGGCACAAAGAAAGAAGAACAATATCTTGATTCAAATGAAAAGCAGACACTACCTTAGGCAGAAAATCTGGCTTAAAGCGGAACACCACCTTGTCCTGGTGTCTTCTCAAGTATGGGGGCTGAATAGAAGAGCCGCCAACTCGGACACACGCCTGACCGAAGTAATGGCTACCAGAAAGACAGCTAGAGCAGCATCCTGCATAGGTTCAAAGGAAGCACCCTGCAAGGCAGACAAAACCAAGTTCAAATCCCTAACAGGGACCACAGGTTTACGTGGGGAACGCACATGAGCGACCCCCTGGAAAAAAAGGTCTTAATCAAAGAATGCTGAGCAAAAGACTTCTGAAGAAAACAGACAGGGCAGAAAACCTGACCCTTCAGAGTACTGAGTTAGAGCCCCGACTCCAACCCATGCTGCAGGAACTCCAGAACCCTGGGGACTGAAAACACCCGACAGGGAAGAGACCTAGACTCACACCAGTCAAAGTAGGTACGCCAAACCCTGTAATAGATGGAAGAAGAAGATTTCTTCCTAGCCTTCACCATGGTATCAACCACCGAGGCGGACAAGCCTTTTTCCATCAAAATGGAAGTTTCAGCAGCCAGGCTGTCAAAGCCAGAGTTTGTAAATTGAGATGGCGTAAGGGGCCCTGAGTGAGCAAATCTGGCACCCCTGGCAGAACGTACTGGTCTACTGCCACCTGCACCACGTCTGCGAACCACACTCTTCTTGGCCGCCTGGGGGCCACCAGAATTGCTGGCACCCCCTCCAGAGCAATCTTGCGCAGAACCCTGCACAGCAGGGGGAATGGAGGAAAGACATACAGGAACTGAATGTCCTGCCATGACAGTGCTAAAGCATCCGTGGTCAAGGCCAGAGGACCCTGGGACAGGGAGACAAAGGCCGGGAGCCTGTGATTGTGACGGGACGCAAACAGATCCACATCTGGTTGGCCCCAATGGTGGCACAGAGATTGGAACACCCTGTTGCAGAGGGACCATTCTCCCTGGCGAGAGGTCCCCCTGCTCAGAGGGTCTGCCAGCAGATTCTCCACCTCCGGAATGTACACCGCTGATATGCAGGGAGCATTGGCCTCCACCCAGGTCAGGATCAGGAGACACTTCCTGGAGGGCCCTCTTGCTCCGGGTCCCTCCCTGATGATTGATGTAGGCAACTGCCGTCTGGTTGTCCGAGCGCCAACTGAACAGGCAGGCCCTAAAGATGAGTAGTCAAGCGAGCCAGAACTAACCTGATCGCTCGCAGCTCCAAGACATTGATAGGTGTGTGGGCCTCCTGAGGGCCCCACCTCCCCTGGAACCGTAGGGACTTCCAGACCCCCCCCAAACAGGTTCCTTGAGTCCATCCACCACAAGAGGGACCTCCTGACCAGGGGGGAGAGCACACAGACCCTGTCCAGGGACGCTGGGTCCTTGTCCCATACAGACAATAGGTGAAGTTGCAGAGGCCTCAAGTGGAACTGAGCATAAGGGACCGCTGCGAAGCACGCCACCATCAGGCCCACCAGCTGCATCCCCTGCCTGATGGAGATATGGGGACAATCTAGGAGGGACTGAGCCTGTGCAATCAGATTGTCCACCTTCTGCTGAGGAAGGAAGATCCTTGCCTGAACTGTATCCATAGAAACATAGAAGGTTGTCAGCAGAAGGAGACCATACGGTCCATCTAGTCTGCCCTTATGTGTATACTGTATGTACTCTTTATCTTAGGATAGATGTGTGCTTATCCCAGGCATGTTTAAATTCAGTGACTGTTGATTTTTCAACTACCTTTGCTGGAAGTTTGTTCCAAGCATCTACTACTCTTTCTGTAAAATAATATTTTCTAACATTGCTCCTGATCTTCCCCCCGACTAGCTTCAGGTTGTGCCCCCTTGTTCTATCATTAAGCTTCTTCTTAAAAACACTTCCCTCCTGAACCTTATTCAATCCTTTCACATATTTAAAGGTCTCAATCATGTCCCCCATCTCCCTTCTTTCCTCCAGACTGTACAAATTAAGTTCTTTAAGTCTCTCCTGATAAGTTTTAAGTTTAAGTCCTTCCACCATTTTCGTTGCCCGCCTTTGGACCCGTTCTATTTGAATAATGTCTTTTTGCAGGTAAGGTCTCCAGAACTGCACACAGTATTCTAGCTGTGGCCTCACCAGGGCTCTGTACAGCGGCATCACAACCTCCCTCTTCCTACTGGTGATGCCTCGAGCTATGCAGCAGAGCATCCTGCTTGCTTTTCCCACTGCCTGGCTACACTGTCCACTCATCTTGCAGCTTTCAGTAATCAGTATCCCTAAATCTCTCTCCTCCGAGGTCCTGGCTAACACAGTACTGCCCATACAGTACTCAGAGCAGGGATTCCTTCTACCCAAGTGCATGATTTTACATTTAGAGACATTAAACTCTAGTTTCCACAGTTTTGACCATCTATCCAGTAAAGCTAAATCATTTTCCATGTTGCAGACACCTCCAGGAATATCCATCCTATTACTAACCTTTGTATCATCAGCAAACAGACAAACTTTTCCTACCAAGCCTTCTCCTATGTCACTTACAAATATATTAAAAAGAATGGGGCCCAGGACAGAGCCTTGCGGCACACCACTTGTAACTCGCCTTTGTTCAGATTGCACACCATTTACAACAACGCTCTGATACCGATCCCTCAGCCAACTGGAAATCCACTGAACTATCCAGGGATTGAGTCCTACCTTCAATAACTTATCTATGAGCTCCTTATGTGGTACAGTGTCAAAGGCTTTGCTAAAATCCAGATAGGCGATATCCACAGCACCACCTTCATCTAACACTTTAGTGACATTGTCAAAGAAATCAATAAGATTGGTCTGACATGATCTGCGCTCAGTAAAGCCGTGCTGTTTTGGGTCCAATAGGTCATTAATTTTTAGATGGGAAATTATCTGTTTTTTTAAGAGTGTTTCCATTAATTTGACCACTATAGATGTTAAACTAACTGGCCTGTAATTACTGGCTTCTTTTCTACTCCCCTTTTTATGGATTGGTACGACATTGGCCATTCTCCAATCATCTGGAACCTCACCAGATTCATTCCTAGGAATTGAGTTACCAAGGAAGGGGACAGTGAGGACTTGAGGTGGTTGATCACCCATCCAAATGACTCCAGAATGGGCACCACCAGCTGAGTATCCAACTTTGCCTGATGTAGAGACTGGGAAGCGATGAGGATGTCGTCCAGATAGGGAAGCACGTGGACACCCTGACATCTGAGTAGAGACATCACGCCAGCCAGCACCTTGGTAAACACCCTGGGAGCTGAAGTGAGGCCGAAGGGCAAGGCCACAAATTGGTAATGTTGAATCAGGGGAATGCATGACAGAGGTGATAGCCCTAGGATTGGGGCATCCACGCCGGGGGGGGATGACCAACATTTAACCACCTCAGCAGGAAGAGATACTTCCTATCCCAACTCTTTGGAACCCCGGGAAGTATACTGGGGCGCTCCCATTCCTTGAGCACAAGGTTATGGAAATGTGCCTGCTCTGGAATTCCAAACGTGACTTTTGCTGTATGGAAAAGCTCCCCTTTTCTGCCCGGGAGCCTCAACTGGGAGAGAGATAGACAGAACCTCAAGATCTGGGTCAATAATCTGTCAGTGTCATCCGGGGCCCAGGGGTCAGAGCCAGAATCGTCATGACCCCTTGGTCACTCATCAGATGAGCCTGAATCACAACAGAGCTCCCCTTCATCAGACGGGGTATAGCCACACAGATTCATAAACTCCTCAGTTCCCATAGGGAAAACAGTAGCATTAGGCGTCAAGTGCCGCTTCTTACCAGGGCCCTTACGAGCTATTCGCAATAATCTGTTCAACAGTAGCCAGTCTAGAAGACACATCAGGCTGAGAATCCCCACTAGTATGCAACTCAACAGGAGTGAGATTTAAGCTTGGGGGAGTAGATGAAGTGAAACGAGGTGCAGCCACTGGCAGGCCAGATTGCAATGCAAGCACCGGCTCAGCACAGGGTACACAGACCCGTGCCTTGTCAGCATGAGGCTGCCCACATGCTACACACAGCCGGTCTTGTCCCAAAGGACCCCGGTAATATTATCCTGGGATGCCTCCATATGGTGATTACTAGGCACAATATGCCAGTAGGGATTGACGCTATAAAGCAACCCTGGATGCCCCAATGACCCGCTAGGAAGTGGGAGAATTTGCTAAGTGGACCCGCTGTAATATATGTGAGGCCGGGAGAAGCCACTGAAGTCCTGGCGTCTGAAAGACATAATGGGACAAGAGGGGTGGTGTCAGTGCCATGCGCAGCCGGATAAACACATAGAACAATGCCGCCCCGGAGGGCACTTACATGACCAAGGGAGGAGGCGGATCGCACCACGCGTGCGAAGATTGTCAAAATGGCACCAAGCGAACCTCGAGGGGCGGGCCTGACCAGGCTGTGACGCGGAGCGCGTCAGCCGAGTCCCCGCCTCCCCCAAAGAGCGCAAAGCTCTAACCAACAAAAAAGAAAGACAGTAGTGGATAGAAAGCGCATACATAAAGTTGCTGTCACACTGGAAAATGATGCTGCCGTCTGGGCAGTAAGCTAATGTTAATGAAAGACAAACAGGCTCGCAACTGTGGAGCAAGGAGCACGACACTGACACCCAAGTATAATAAAAGATCAAGGCCTTAACGTGTTATATTGCACTAGGACTGCCACACATACCCCCCCCCCCCTCTCTTTTCCCCCGAGCTACGGCAGGAAGCGAGGGAGAAGCGTACCAGCGTCCAGGGACTAACTCTGTGAGGGGCACGGGCAACAATGCGGGAGGGGCATCCACTAGAGGCTCACCATCGGCCTAACCGCCTACCCTATGGTGGGGGATTGCGGTGGAGCATGGCTCCGTTAAGCACACAAGGTGCTGCCTACCTTCACCAGACCAACGCAGCCCAGGCTGGGAGGCACGGACGGGTGGAAATAGTCCCACAGGCTGTAAAGCCCCGCTCGCCTGCGAGATCGTGATTCTTCATGTCTGGGGATTTGTGGGAGGTCCCTGGGTATATGAAGGGCCGGGAGGAGCCTGTTTTTGCATGTCTGCAGTGAACAGCGCCCTCTGGCGGAGTATTACCCATGTGTAATTATTATAGATGGAGCAGGACGTGCTGTATGCTTAGAATATCAGAGACACTTACCGGAGGACACTCCTGCAGAGAGTTCCTCCTTGGTGATAGATGTAAGCAACCGCAGTCCGATTGACGGATCGAACCTGAACCGGTAAGCCCTGGAGGCCCAACCGAACCGTCCTCAGCTCCAGAACGTCGATGGGGATGTGGGCCTCCTGAGGACCTCACAGCCCCTGGAACAGATGTTCCTTCCAGAAACCCCCCCCAGCCCGACAGGCTGGCATCGGTGGTGACCGTATCTCAACAGGGCGCCAGAAAAGTTCAGCCCCCCAGAAAATTCTTCAGGTCCAGCCACCCCTAAAGAGACTGCCAGACCAGAGGAGACAGTACAAAGGACTGAACCAGGGACAGGGCCGATAAAAGATGGAGCTGAAGAGGTCTCATGTGAAAACTGAGCAAAAGGCACTAGATTCATGCCCAGAAAAGAAGTCACCCTAGACGGAGAGAGAGAGGACTTGGGATAAATGATTACCCACTCGAACCTCTCCAGCGTTGTCACCACCGTCCTGGTGTCCAGATAAGGCACAATGCGAATGCCCTGGGCACTGAGAAGACCATCACGCCTGCCAACACCTTGGTCAAGCCCCTGGGCGCAGAAGTCAGCCCGAAGGGGAGAGCCACAAACTGGTAGCGCTGATCGCCTACCGCGAACCTGAGAAACCGTTGGTGTCCCAGGAAGACCGGCACCTGAAGTTAAGCGTCCTTGATGTCTAATGAGATCATAAAGTCCCCAGGACGAAGGGAGTTGACCGCAGAGTCTCCATGCTCAGATAAACCGATTAAGAAACTATAAGTCCAAAATGGGCCTTATGGATCCATCCTTTTTGGGCACCGTAAAGAGGTTGGAGTAGGAACCCTGACCTCTCTCTATGAGGGGGACCGTAGAAACGACCCCCATATCAAGAAGGTTTTGCACCGCCAGAAAAAGTCCCTGTGCAGCCCGAGGTTCCGCAGGAACCCGAGACCTGAGAAATCAGGGAGGAGGCCGGTAAGCAAACTCCAGCTTGTACCCATAGGAGACCACCACCAGGATCCAGTTGTCAGTGACCTCCAGAGTCCAGACCTGTGCGAGGAACTGCAGCCGTCCCCCCACCCACGAGGATAGGGGCGCCCCCATATTGCTGCGCGGGCCTGACAGCGGCTATGGGTTTGGTACCCCAGGAAGTCCCGGGTCAGGCGTGGCCACTGCCCCTGCCCCAGGAATCTCCTCTGAACGCAGGGAAGGACATTCCCCTGCTCGTCCTAGAGCCACAAAAGGAGGGAAGAAATGAGCCTGAGCCCTGAAAGGGCCGGTGTTGCTTCTGGCGCTGAGGTAACTTACCTCCCTTAGCCACAGAGTCCAATGCTTTACCAAACAGGCGCAGACCCAAAGAGAAGCCCTGTGAGTGCCTTCTTGGCAGCGATATCGGGCGCCCATTGGCGCATCCAGACCAATCAGCGAATAGCCACAAGCCACGCCGAGGTCCCGTGACACATACGGATAGTATCATCCAAAGCTGATAAAGGCAAAGGCAAGGAACATCTCACAGTGCGACATGGATGAAAATTCCTTGCTGGAAGAATTTAGATGGGGGCCAACCAACAGGCCCCCGATTAACGCACTAGTAGCCACGGCTGTGAGAACAGAGGCACAAGCCGGGCGCAAATCCGAACCAAGCCATTTGGTCGAGACGTCGGTCCTCACTATCCTTCAAGGTAGTGGAATCCGGGTAATGCACAACCGACGTATTGGCCAAACCCAGTACGGGAGCGTCGACCTCTGGGGGTGTCGACCAACGCTTAACCACATCCACAGGGAAGCGATACTTCCTATCCCACCCCTGAGGAATACCATGGAGCCAGCTGGCTATTCCCATTCTTTAAGGATCAGGTAGTTAAAGTGCTTCTGATCCGGGGACTCCAAACAAGGTTTGGCAGTACCAAAAAAAATGTTCCCGTTGCGGAGGAGCCTCCGCAGGAGGGGAAATAGCAAGCACATAAAAAATACGGGACAGGAGCCTGGGGGTATCCACGGTAGCCCCGCGCTCCGTACCGGCATCAGCATCCAGGTACTGCTGATCGACAGAGCCTTCAGAGTCTGAAAACAATACTTCCTCAAGCAGGGAATAACCAGACCAATCAAACGAATCATAATCGTCACAATCAAAGGCCAGCGCGGCAAGCGCCAAAAGCCGTCTCTTAGCTGGGGCCTTGCTGGCCGCAGAGCTAGCAATCATCTTCCCAATGTTGGCCAGTCTGGCACAGACATCGGACTGCGACTCCCCACTAATGACAACGTCACTTGGGGTCAAAGCCAGGCGTGGGGGTGTAGGTGATGAGGCCAGCGGAGCCGACCCGGCCGCACGGGGCCCGGCTTGCCGCGCAATGGGCTGCTGTGCACATGGTATATAAATCTGCACATAGTCTCCCACAAGGGATACCCCACAGACCACACACTGCCAGGGTTGCCCCGAAGGGATCCCCGGTATTCAAGCCTCCATATGGTGATTTTTAAAAAAGGTAGTCGCAATGACCATTAATGGGAATTACGCTATGAAGCTACCCGGGATGCCCCTTAGCGTCCGTTAGTGGGAGGATTTGCAATGTCAAAAGGTAACCCCGATTTACAACAAGGGACCTAAGGACCGGGAGAACCCCCTTTTGTATAATAGACTAGGTACTCCCACCTAAAAGACACAATAAGGGACCCCTAAGAATATGCCCCCAGGGGCATCATAATTCCATCTACATATATATATATATATATATATATATATATATATATATGTACAGATATATATACACAGGACATAATATCACACACCCACAAAAGATATGGTCTGAATAACAAAAGCAGACAATAAATGCGGTATTCCCATGCCACCAGGGCGCAGTAATACTAGTGCTATTAAGAGAACAATAATAGCCCCGAGCGGCACTCACAATTAGACAGCAGGAGAAATGGCGTCCAACACCCAGAGAACAGCAGGAAGAAGGGCGGGCCAGCGCGGATCGCGCGCCCTCCCGACCCGGGAAAACGCCAGACCGGCGTCCAGCCAAAAGGGCTGAGAGCCGTAAGACGCGTCAAAAGGAGGGGGGCGGGCCGTAACGGGCGCGCAGAGCGCCTGGCCCCGCCCCCTCCCCAGCACCGATGGAGAGCCACGCTCCCCAGCCATGCTGCGGAGCCGGCCAAAAAGTAACCGGCCCGCCTCCGCTAAATAGCGAGCGTGCGGGCCGCAGTCAAGAGACACACAAGCATACACTGACACACACATACGTACCCACGCGCTGGCAGTAGCCAAAGCTTGAAGTAAAAGCACAAACGCACTGACAGACAACTATAAGGGGAACAATGGAGGACCGCCCCCGCTCCCCCTACTATCCGGGAACAGGGAGTAATGGAGGGGAGCCAATAGCTACCTATGTATATGTAGCGATGGTTTCAATACGGGCAGGGCATCCCATGTCAGGGTCACCAACCTGACAAACCGCCTACCCCGTGGTGGGGTCTCACGGAGGAGCATGGCCCCTAGTTAGTACACTATTAAGGTGTAACCTACCCTCGGCCGGACCTACAGCCGAGGCTGGGAGGCATAGTAATCTATTTAAACAAGGTCCGGTCCGAAGCAGTGTGAGACATACTTAGAATAAGTGTGAACCGAAGACCAAGTAGCAGCCTTACAAACCTGCTCAACAGAAGCCTGGTGCAGGAAAGCCCAGGACGCCCCAACAGCACGAGTAGAATGAGCAGTACCACGAAAAGGGGGAATCTTCCCCTTAGCAGAATAGGCCCCAAAAATGGCCTGGCGAATCCATTTACTAATGGAAGACTTGGCGGGAGCCAAACCTTTACTAGGCCCAGAGGGCACCACAAAAAGGGCGTCAGTCCTACGAAAAGGGGAAGTAACCACCAAATTGTACTTCACACAGCGAACCACATCCAAAGAATGCAAAACCCTCTCCTTGTCATTGCTAGGCTTAGGACACAAGGAGGGTAGAACAATATCCTGATTAAGGTGAAAAGCAGAGATCACCTTAGGAAGAAAATCTGGCTTGAAGCGGAAAACAACCTTGTCCTGATGCCTCTCAAAGTAAGGGGCCTTAATGGACAAGGCTGCCAACTCCGAAACACGCCGAACAGAATTGATGGCCACCAGAAAAACAACCTTCTCAATAGGCGCAGAAAGCGCAACATCCTGCAAAGGTTCAAAAGGAGGACCCTGCAAGGCAGAAAGAACCAAGTTCAAAACCCAAACTGGGAGCAAAGGCTTCCTAGGAGGCCGCACATGCGTAACCCCCTGGAAAAAAAGTCTTAACCAGAGGATGAAGAGCAAAAAACTTTTGAAAGAAAACCGCCAGGGCAGAAACCTGCCCTTTCAGCGTACAAAGCTGCAAACCTTGGTCCAGACCATGTTGCAGAAATTCCAAGACCCGAGGAATAGAAAACACCCTGCAAGGCAAGTCCCTGACCTCACACCAATCAATATAAGACCTCCAAATCCTATAATAGATGGCAGAGGAAGACTTCTTTCTAGCCCTAACCAGAGTCTGAATGACAGCATCAGAAAGACCTTCCTCCCTCAAGATGGAGGTTTCAGCAACCACGCTGTCAAAGCCAGCGTTGGTAAATTGGGATAGAACAGTGGACCCTGAGTGAGTAGATCCGGCAGAAGGGGCAGAACTGATCCTCTGCCAACCTTACCACGTCTGCGAACCAAACCTGTCTTGGCCACCTTGGAGCCACAAGGATTGCTGACGCGCCCTCTAGGGCCAGCTTGCACACCACTTTGCCCACCATAGGAAACGGAGGGAACAGGTACAGAAAACCCAGATCCCTCCAGTTCAGAGACATGGCATCCGCTGCCAGAGCCAGCGGATCCCGCGAGAGAGACACAAATGCCGGAAGCTTGTGATTGTGACGAGAGGCAAAGGAGGTCCACCTCCGGAGTCCCCCACCTGTGGCAAAGCGACCGAAACGCCTTGGGACAGAGCGACCATTCCCCCTGGCGAGATGACCCCCTGCTCAGGGAGTCCGCCTCCGTGTTCTCCACTCCCGGAATGTACACTGCCGAGATGCATGGGACATTGCCCTCTGCCCAATCCAGAATCAAAGACACTTCCCTGAGGGCACGCCTGCTGAGAGTCCCTCCCAGGTGATTGATGTAGGCGACCGCCGTCCGATTGTCCGACCGAACTTGAACCGGCAGTCCCCGTAACTGATGAGTCAAGTGAGCCAGAACCAACCTGATGGCTCTCAGCTCCAGAACATTGATGGGATCGTGAGCCTCCAGAGGCCCCCACAGTCCCTGAAACTGAAGATCCTTCCAAAATCCCCCCCCAACCTGACAGGCTGGCATCTGTGGTGACCATTTCCCAACAAGGGATTACAAAGCACCTGCCACTCGTCAGATTGCTCGGTTTCAGCCACCACCGAAGGGAACGCCGCACCAGGGGGGGCATCAGAAAGGACTGATCCAATGACAGCGGGGACCCGTCCCAGGCCTCCAAGAGATGGAGCTGGAGCGTCCTCGTGTGAAACTGGGCAAAGGGAACCGCCTTGAACGATGCAACCATCAATCCCACCAGTCGCATCCCTAGCCGGATGGACAGGCGGGGGATGGATAGAAGACGCTGAGTCAATTCCTGAATCAGAAGAACCTTGGTTCGGGGGAGAAACACCCTGGCCTGAGAAGTATCCAGCGACATTCCCAGGAACTCCACCACCCTGGAGGGAGTGAGGCAGGACTTGGGATAGTTGATCACCCAACCGAAACTCTCCAGAGTGGACACCACAGTCCTGGTATCCAGCTGCGCCTGACTGAGGGAAGACGCCATGATGAGAAGATCGTCCAGATAGGGCACGATGCGGATACCCCTGGCTCTGAGGATGGCCATCACTCCTGCCAACACCTTGGTAAAAACCCTTGGAGCCGAGGTAAGGCCAAACGGAAGAGCCACAAACTGAAAATGTCGATTGTCCACGACAAACCTGAGGTATCTCTGGTGTGCCGGAAATATTGGAATATGCAGGTAAGCATCCTTGATGTCTATGGACGTCATGAAGTCCCCCTGACGAAGTGAGTGGATGGCTGAGCGCAGAGTTTCCATACGGAACCTCCGGGACGGACGAACCTGTGGAGCAACTTCAGATCCAGAATGGGACGAACGGATCCGTCCTTCTTAGGCACCGTGAACAAATTGGAATAGAAGCCCAGGCCCCGGTCTGAGAGGGGCACCGGACAGATGACAGCCATGTCCACGAGACTTGCTACTGCCGCCCGAAGCCCCTGTGCGGCCAGAGGATCTGACGGCACCCGAGAGCTGAAGAATCTGTGAGGGGGCCAGAACTCGAACTCCAGCTTGTAACCGGAAGACACCACTTCCTGAATCCACCTGTCCGAGACCTCTTGGACCCAGACCTGGGAGAAGAGTTGCAGTCGTCCCCCCACCCGCAAGGGTGAGGGCGCCCCCTCATTGCTGAGCCGGCTTGGCAGCGGCTCTAGGCTTGGAGCCCCAACTGTGTCCTGGACGGGCCTGACCCCTGCCCCTGGTCCAGGAATCACCTCTGGACAAGGGGAAAGCCGAACCCCTGCCGACTCTAGCCCCACGAAAGGACAGAGAAAGAAGCCGCCCCCCGACGCTGCTTTGTACGCTGAGGTAACTTCCTCCCTTTGCCACCGAATCCAACCTCTAACCAAAGAGCCGCAACCCCACAAAGGGAAGGCCCGTAAGCGACTTTTTGGAAACAAAATCAGCCGCCCACTGGCGTAACCAAACAGACCGCCGAATAGCCACAAGCACCGAAGCTCTGCTACACATCACCAATGTGTCGTCCAAGGCGGAGAGCACAAAAGACAAAAATAACTCACAGCGCTTAAGGGCGGCAAACTCCTCACTAGCCGGGTCAACAATCCTCAAACAACCGACCTGGCAGCTACCAATAAAAACGCAGAAGCACAAACCGGCCGCAAGGCCGATCCAACACTGGCAAAACCATGACAAGCCATCTGGCCAATGTGTTTACACTCACCATCCTTGAGAGTAGTGCACTACGGAGAATGGAGGACTGAGGAGCTGGACAACCCCAAAACAGGAGCATCCCCCTTGGGGGGGGGGGAGGGGTTGGGGCTACGACCACCAGTGCTTCACCGCGTCCGCCGGAAAGGGATATTTCCTGTCCCAACCTGGAAGCCGAGTCGGCCTCTCCCATTCCTTGAGAATACCATCAAAATGCTTTTGATAAGGAAATTCCAAGCGCGGCTTGGTCACTTCAAAGAACTCCCCCTTCAGCGGAGGAGCCGCCTCGGGGGGAGAAATAGCCAGGACCTCAAACATATGAGCCAGGACCCTAGAGGTATCCAAGGAGCCCCCCTGGCCCTGCTCGGTATCAGCGCCCACAAACTGCTGATCATCGGAGCCCTCAGACTCCTCATACAGCTCCCCTTCCTCACGCGGGGAACAATCAGACCAATCCAGGGAGTCAAAATCCTCCCTATCAAGGTCCTGCGCGGCCGTATACAAATGTTTTCTCTTTGCCGTGGCCTTTTTAGCAACGGCACTGGAAAACAATCTTTCAAGATTGGCCAATCTGGCACACACCTCAGATTGCGGCTCCCCGCCAATGACCACATCACACGGGGTACGTGTCAAGCGAGGGGAAGACGGAGAGGAGACTGGCGGAGCAGAACCGGACGCCTGAGATCCGGTCTGCCGCGTAATAGACCGCTGCGCACAGGGTACACATAGAAATACATCAACCCCAAAAGGGATACCACACACGCCAAACACAGCCTGGATTGCCCCGAGGGGGGCACAAGCCCAGTATCCGGGGAAGCCTCCATATGGTGATTTTTATATATAATATATGTGTACAATGCCTGGAGGGAATTACGCAATAATGCAACCCGGGATGCCCCTTTAAGTCCCGAGTGGGAGGATTTTAAGCCAACTAAAATTTTACCAGGGACTCTGGACCGGGAGAACCCCCCTTTAATAGGATCAATGGTCCACCTGGAACACACAAACAAAAACACACGCTCAGACCATGCTAGCAATGCATAAAGAGTTAATAACAGATGCATCTGATGGGCCACGCCACTCACCCGACCTTCACCTAAGTACCGCACGCCAGGCAGGAGGGGAAGTGGAAGACAGTAGGAGGAGGAAGGGAGGGCCGGCGCCGCCACGAGGCCCCCCCCCCCCCCCCCCCCCCGAGGGGAAGAAGCCCTCATGGGCGCTCACAGCCGCCATTGCCGCACGCCGGAGGCAGGCGCCCCCCTCTAAGGGTATCCGGGAGAGGGGGAATCAATGCCAGGGTAGAGCCAAGGGACGGGCCTTCCCAAACCGGGATCACCAACCCGGATAGCCGCCTACCCCTTGTTATGGGGTCTCACGGCTCCTAAGTACCAGGGGTGCCAACTACCTTTGCCCGGACCAGCAGCCTAGGCTGGGAGGCAAGTAATTTAAATAAGGGGATCCGGGCAGAAATAGAAGAATAGAAGGCCGGGAGTCATCCTGGCTACCTGCAAGGAGGAGGCAACATCTGACTTGCTCGCCTCTGCAGAGATGAAAGACTGGGGAATGAGTGGGAGGTCCCAGGTATTTATGGGCCGGGAGGGTCTTACTTTTTTTACTGACATCTCTGCAAGATCGCCATCTACAGGTCAGTATACCCACATGTAATGAATGTCTTGAAGCGGGGTGTGTGACATACTTAGAATAAAGGGGTTTCAATCCGCTTTAAGTAATCAAAACCAAATTCGAACACAGATAAAAAGTCAATAGCAAACCAAATCTGGACACCAATATAAGAATGTACCCAGTTAATGCTGCACTAACTTGCCCTAGGATAGGGCGAAACATGTCGGGGATGATTAAAGTAAGAATGCTTAAGATATTAGGACATAGAAATACTGGAATCTCCTCCTTACTTTCTTTATGTCTCGGGTAGATATTAGGCCCCATCCTTTGCCTTCAGTCTTGATAATTTTGGTCTCTGGATACTGGCGCTTAGTGAAGCACTGATTCTGACATCGCCCACCGGCAGGGCAAACTTGCGGGTGGCATTCGTACATAAGCATACGATTCAGACATTCAGAGTCAAATCCACAGGGTTTATCGCTTGACGGCTTACAGTTGCACTTCGGAATTTCAGAGATATCAGCAGTGTAAACTTGAACTTTGCCATAAGGCTTATTCACCTGAAATAACAAAAATAAATCAACCAATGAGCCATTACTTTGTAGCCACCGATTTAACCTTCCAAACACCAAGTGAAAATTAAACATAAAAAAAAAAAAAAGGATTACCGTAACTTGACGCTGTATTTGACAGCTGAGGAGATCACGCAACAACCCCCTGGCATAGTTTAGTACTGTGGTCCCCAACAGTCCCCCCCCAAATTTCATTTTATAATTATCTGCCTGGGTATATATGGGCTGTCAAGAGTCAAAACCGGACTGGACTAACACCCTTACAACTGTGCTCATATGCACCCCTCCCCGGGCAATTCAGATTGTTGCACATTTAATTTATCTTTTTCTAACTCCTGCTATAAAAACAAAATAGCACCTCTTCGAGCTGCAGATGCCTGCAAACAGTGCTGCTGGGTTTCCTGTAGCACTGCCAGTTACGTCAGTTGAATACAGGCAGCAGCATGGCTGGGAAAGGAAGCTCCAAAATGGCCGCTACCACTAGAAAATCAGTGAGGCGGTGTTTAAGCTTTGAGTGGATGCAAGAGCAAATGTAAGTGCTGATGATTCAGTATCGTGCATGCACATGGGCAAGGAATTTTGGGGAGCTTTCCAACTGTGCCAGGCTGTTGGTCCAGTTTAAAGACAAAAAAAAAAACAGCCATTTAAAGTATGACAAATAATTTTCAATACCTTTTGAAGAGTAAACAGCAGCCTCCTCTTCGACTGTGGTGCTGATTTTATCATTTCCAGAGTATCCCAGTCTGGTATGCCCCAAAAACCTCAGTTTTGTACCCATACCAACATGTGAATTGTACGAGTAGGCCTGTGTGTGTGTGGAGATGTACTTTAGGCGGTAAATGGGGACTCCCCCGTAGCAGGCCATCCCCTGCTATCAGTCACAGCCTCAAGAGTGTGCATTCTCTATTGCCTGCAATGGAGGATGTGTTCTGACGATTCAATCGTATCTGATCTCTAAAATGTATCAAATAGGTTACAATCAGGGGTTGTGTGTTTAGTTAGAAAAAATACCATTTTGTGATTACTCACCTGTAAAATGGGTATTATAAGTATGTCACACACCCCACTTCAAACATTAAGTCATTAACATGGGTACTCACCGCTAGGTGGCGCTGCTTTGCAGAGAAGTCCAGAAAAAGCAAGCCTCTCCCGGTCTATACATACCTGGTATCTCCTAACAATTCCCCAGTATTCAAACAGCAATAAAGGCAAGATACCAGGAGACCAAAACACAAAAGTAACCCTCAACTGTGAATAAACACAACTTCACCATATAAAGAACCAGGATAACAAAGAGGGCGGGTGAAGTGGGGTGTGTGACATACTTATAATACCCATTTTACAGGTGAGTAATCACAAAATGGTATTATTCCAAGTATGTCACACACCCCACTTCAAACATTAAGTCATTAACATGGGACATCCAACAGCAGTGTCCAAAATGGGGAGGGTATCCAACCAGGCAATAATGCAGACACACTCAAACCACTGCAGCCTGCAGAACCTTGCGGCCAAAAACGGCATCCGCTGAGGCCCGCACATCAACCTTATAGAACTTAGAAAAGGTATGAACCGAAGACCAAGTTGCAGCCTTACAAACTTGTTCAACAGAAGCCTGGTGCTGAAAAGCCCAGGACGCTCCAACCGCGCGAGTAGAATGAGCAGTAACACGAAAAAGGGGGATCCTTCCCCTTAGCCGAATAGGCTCCAACAATCGCCTGACGAATCCATTTGCTAATGGAGGACTTGGCCGGAGCCAAACCCTTCCTAGGCCCACAGGGCACCACGAAGAAGGCATCCGTCTTACGAAAAGGAGCCGTAGTACGCAGATAGAACTTGACACAACGTACCACGTCCAAACAGTGCAACGCACTCTCCTTGTCATTCTTCGGCTTAGGACACAAAGAAGGAAGAACAATGTCCTGATTAAGATGGAAAGCAGAGACCACTTTAGGAAGAAAGTCCGGCTTGAATCTGAAAACCACCTTGTCCTGATGTTTCTCAAAATAAGGGGCCTGAATCGACAGGGCCGCCAGCTCTGAAACACGCCGAAACGAAGTGATGGCCACCAGAAAGGCAACCTTCTGAGTCAGAGTAGACAAGGCAATATCCCGCAAAGGCTCAAAGGGAGGAGCCTGAAAGGCAGAAAGAACTAAATTCAAATCCCAAACAGGGAGCAACGGCTTCCTAGGAGGCCGCAAATGCGAAACCCCCTGGAAAAAAGTTTTGACCAAAGAATGGCTTGCAAAAGACCTCTGAAAAAAAATAGATAAGGCAGAAACCTGCCCCTTCAAAGTACTCAGCTGAAGACCAGAGTCCAGCCCTGACTGAAGAAAATCCAAAATCCTGGAAACGGAAAAGACCCGGCAGGGCAAAGATCTAGATTCACACCAATCAATATACGATCTCCAAGCCCTATAGTAGATGGAAGAAGAGGATCTCTTCCTAGCACTAATAAGAGTCCGAATGACCGAATCCGAAAGACCTTCCTCCTTCAAGATGGAGGTTTCAGCAGCCAAGCCGTCAAAGCCAGCGTTGGTAAACTGGGATAACACAACTGACCCTGAGTGAGAAGATCTGGCCGAAGAGGCAGATCGAGCTGATCCACTGCCAGACGAACAATGTCCGCGAACCACACCCGCCTTGGCCACCTTGGAGCCACGAGAATGGCGGGAACTCCTTCCTGAACCAGCTTTCGCAGAACCCTGCCCAGTATGGGAATCGGAGGAAACAGATAAAGAAACCCCAGATCCCTCCAGCTCAGGGCCATGGCGTCCGCCGCCAGAGCCAGAGGGTCCTGGGACAGAGACACGAAAGTCGGAAGCTTGTGATTGTGACGAGAGGCAAACAGATCCACCTCCGGCGTCCCCCACCGAAGACACAGGGACCGAAACACCTGGGGATGGAGAGACCATTCCCCCCGGCGGGACGAACACCGGCTCAGAAAGTCCGCCTCCGTGTTCTCCACTCCTGGAATGTAAACTGCCGAGATGCAAGGGACATGAGTCTTTGCCCAAACAAGAATCAGAGACACCTCTCTGTGGGCACCCAGACTGCGAGTCCCTCCCTGGTGATTGATGTAAGCAACCGCCGTCCGATTGTCCGACCGCACCTGCACCGGCAGGCCTTGCAAATGATGTGTCAAATGAGACAGAACCAACCTGATGGCTCGCAACTCCAGAACATTGATGGGCAAGTGAGCTTCCCGAGGGTCCCACTGCCCCTGAAACTGAAGATCCTTCCAGAAACCTCCCCATCCCGACAAACTGGCATCCGTGGTGACAGTCTCCCAAAGCGGGGTCAGAAACGACCTGCCCTTCAGAAGATTGTCCGAGACCATCCACCACAGAAGAGACTGCCGAACCCGAGGGGACATCCGGAAGGACCGATCCAACGACCGCGGTCGCCGGTCCCAAGACGCCAAAAGATGAAGCTGAAGCGTCCGCGTGTGAAACTGTGCGAAGGGAACTGCCTCGAACGAGGCCACCATCAACCCCACCAGTCTCATTCCTAGCCGAATGGACGGGCGAGGATTGGAAAGAAGAAGCTGAACCAATTCCTGAATCAAAAGGACCTTGGCCTGGGGGAGAAAGACTCTTTTCAGGCAAGAGTCCAAAGACATCCCCAGAAAAGTCACCACCCTGGCCGGGACCAGAGAGGACTTGGGGTAATTGATCACCCAGCCGAACCTCTCCAACATAGACACCACCAAACTGGTGTCCCCTTCCGCTTGACTGAAGGAAGGCGCCATGATGAGAAGATCGTCCAGGTAAGGTACAATGCGAATCCCCCGGGCTCTGAGCAGGGCCATCACTCCCGCCAACACCTTGGTGAACACTCTCGGCGCAGATGTGAGGCCGAACGGAAGAGCTACAAACTGAAAATGCCGATCCTCCACCACAAAGCGAAGGAACCTCTGATGAGCCGGAAAGATCGGTACGTGAAGGTAAGCGTCCTTGATGTCTATGGACGTCATAAAGTCCCCCTGCCGAAGCGCACCTATCGCAGATCGCAGGGTTTCCATGCGGAACTTCCGGGGACGAATAAACCTGTTGAGAAGCTTCAAATCCAAGATCGGACGGAACGAACCGTCCTTTTTGGGTACAGTGAAGAGATTGGAATAAAACCCGCGCCCCACCTCCGAAGGAGGGACCGGGCAGATGACTGCCAAATCCAGAAGATTCCTTACCGCCGCTAGGAGCCCCTGTGCGGCCAAAGGATCCGAGGGCACCCGAGACCTGAAGAACCTTAGAGGAGGGCGGGACTCGAACTCCAGCTTGTAACCGGCCGACACCACCTCCCGGATCCACCTGTCCGAGACCTCCTGGTCCCATACCCGGGAGAAGAGTCGCAACTGTCCCCCCACCCGTACGGGTGAGGGCGCCCCCTCATTGCTGAGCGGGCTTGGCCGCAGGCTTGGGCTTGGCGCCCCAGACGTGAACGGGACGGCCACGGCCTCTACCTTTAGGCCAACTGGCGCCCCTGGAAGCCGAGAAGCCCGCACCCCTGCCGGCTCTGGCTCCCCGAAAGGACGGATTAAAGGAGACCGCCCCCCGAAAGGAACGGCGAAATTTCTTGCGCTGAGGCAACTTGCCTCCCTTGGCAACAGAATCCAGCTTTTCACCAAAAAGCCTCAAACCCAGAAAGGGGAGAGCCGTAAGCGATCTTTTAGAATTAAAATCAGCCGTCCACTGTCTCAGCCAAACTGAACGACGAATAGCCCCCAACAGAGCAGTAGCCCTGCCACACATCAACATAGCATCCTCCTGGGCGGCCAGAATAAACGACAAGAAGGATTCACAACGCTTAAGAGCTAGAAACTCATCACCAGTAGGATCAAGATCCACACATAAGTCCCTGACCATGGACCTAACCGCCAACGACAGAAAGGCAGAAGCACAAGCAGGCCTCAAAACCGAACCCGCACAGACAAAACCATGACGGGCCAACTGATCAATCCGGCGATCCTCGCCGTCCTTGAGAAATGTAGTGTCAGGGAGATGAACAGCTGCCGTATTAGACAGCCCCAAAACAGGAGCATCCACCTCGGGAGAGACAGACCAACGCTTCAACAGATCCGATGGAAAGGGATACTTCTTGTCCCAACTAGGCGGAACCCCGACAAGCCGCGTAGGCTGCTCCCACTGCTTAAGGACGATGTCCTCAAAATGCTGTTGACTGGGAAACTCCAAGCGCTGCTTGGACCCCCCAAAAATCTGACCCTTAGGCCGAGGAGTAACTTCCGGCGGATCCAAATCCAAAACCTCAAACATTTGGGCCAGGATAGTGGGAGTATCAAGGGGGGGCCCCTCCAATTCCAGGTCCCCCTCAGCGCCCGACAAGTGCTGAATCTCGGCATCCTCCGACTCCTCAACAAGCTCACCCTCTTCAAGGGGACGAACCGACCAGTCCAGAACCTCAACTTCCTCATCAGAGTCCCGCGGAGGCGGAGACAGATGTTTCCGCTTGGCTGGAGCCTTCTGAGCGACCACAGCGGAAAACATTTTCTCTAGGCTGGCCAAACGGGCGCATACCTCAGATTGCGAATCACCCCCAACGACCGCGTCACGTGGTGTCCGGAACAGGCAAGGAGGGGAGGGAGAAGGCGCGGTAGAAGAAGTCCCAGGCACCGAGGTGTCGGACTGGCGCTCAATGTTCCGCTGCGCACATGGAATACAAATGATAACATCATCCCCTGGGAGCGGAGTCCCACATCCCCCACACAGCCTGGACTGCCCCGAAGGACTAGTTCCGGTATCTCTGGTAGCCTCCATATGGTGAATTTATGGTATTCGCAGACCCCAGGGATTTACGCATTAAGCGACCCGGGATGCCCCACTGGGATTTTAATAAAAAATCTATAAATATATAAATATATATAGATATGTATATATAATGAAATGTGTAAACAGGCCTGTCAGGCAATAGCAAAAAGGGACCCAAAAACCCAATAGCCAGGTACATATATGACCGGGAGAGCCCAGAGTGAAGGAATCCCGGGATCTGGAAAACAAAGAAAAGACAACCGTAAATACATGCGCACAGACACACAATAGGTGGCTCAAACAACACAGGGCCGGCTATATAAATATATATATATATTATATATATATATATATATATATATATATATATATATATATATATATATATATATAGACATATAACAATACATGCAATGAAAGCCAACATGCCCAGGGGCCCACCACCACCCCCACGAGAAGGGGGGGGGGGGGGGAGAGGGACACAGACCAAATGGACCCAAGGCCAGAGTAATCCCAAGGGGCCCAGAACGCTGCCCCCCCCCCCTCATCAGCAAACTGGACGCTCACAGTAAAAGGAGCGTCCAGCAACATGAATGGCCGGGAGAACAAGCCGGCACCCACCTGTACAGACACGCCACCAGAACGAGCCAAACACGGGGAAGAAGGGCGGGCCCGCAGAAGCGCGGGACCTCTGTAGCCCCGCCCCCCACGTACCCCGTCAGTCACGTCGCGGCCCGCGCAGGCCGCAGCCCGCGGAATCAGGCCGCGAGCGCCAACCACCATGGCGCCCGCAACAGCCCACAGAGGGACCGGCGGCGACGCACGCCGCCCGGCCCCCCCCCGCCAGCGGGACTCCAATGCAGCCGCGCCAAGGCCCCAGCCGCGGGCGCCGCGATGACGCCCGCAGAAGCCGTCGAGTGGGCCGGCGGAGCACGCCGCCCGGCCCGCCCGCCCAGGCAGACCGGCGCGACGCGCCGCCAGGCCACCCGACAGCACCAGCCACAGTACCACCAAGCACTATAAAGGCAGAACGGACGGGCCAGAGTCAGGCCACCCGTCCCTGCCTCACAACACACACACACACACCTGCACATGTACACATGGAGGAAGGAAAATGACATGGGAGAACTAAGGGGGGAATCAGGCCCGGGGCATCCCACATCCGGATCACCAAAAAACCGGATAGCCACTATGCCCCATAATATGGGGACGAGTGGAGGAGCAAGCTCCTAAGCACCTAAAGTGCTATCTACCCTTGCCCAGTCTGCAGCCTAAGCTGGGAGGCTACCAATAACCAGGGACTAATAACAAAGAAGCCGGGCAGAAATAGACCGTGGGGGGGGGGGGGGGGGGGGGCCGGGGTGATACCCCGGTTACCTGCAAGCAGGAGACTTCTTTCTTCTGTCTTGTCGCCACGTTGCAGAGAAGAACACTGGGGAATTGTTAGGAGATACCAGGTATGTATAGACCGGGAGGGGCTTGCTTTTTCTGGACTTCTCTGCAAAGCAGCGCCACCTAGCGGTGAGTACCCATGTTAATGACTAAATGTTTGAAGTGGGGTGTGTGACATACTTGGAATAAACAGGTTTTGCAACTGTTGGTCGATTAGCTGGTTCCAATAAATATTAAAGCACTAATTATTTTTAACTAACCATGGCTATTGATTTAAACAAACCAGTAAGATGACCGAAGCTGGACAAAGACAGTTCTCTGGTCATTGACTGGGAGCACAACGCAGACTGATCTCTGGAGCCTGGAGCTTACCGCCAGCACAACTGTCTGAAGGACATGCTCAACTGGCGGCTCATGGACAATTTAACTACCGTTTCCGTATGGGCTTTTTTTGAAAGCCATTTTCACTTTGGATTTGTTGATACCTGCATTGTTGAAGAAGAAAAAATCTATTGTATTACTAGAAAAAAGTATTCTTATATATTCAGTGCATTTTGGTATTTCCTTGGAATTACAGCCATAAGGAACAAAACGATGCGCAAGATTGCATATAGATTTGGATAGAGCGGACAGGCCAGCATCACTGCGACGGATGGGAGGCCCAATCAAATACGAGTCAAAGCATTGGACTAAGACATGACCTGTGGTGGACAAAAGGAGACTATAGCAGATTTTTTTGAATAAACAAACATCTGGCTTCATCTGGACTAAGCATCAGTAAGAGATCTGAGCATATTTGAGGTGCATAGCCATGTGTCAAGCATAGTCAATGCGGGAAAGCTGTGAAAACGTACTATTTCTGCCATCAGCTTTTTATAAACCCCTTGGGCAGTAGGCATGTTTTTCCCCTTGGAGTGGAGCATGGTACGCTCTTAAGTCAGTACAGCGGCAACATAGAAGCATCTTTTTTGATCCAGTGTTTTTGTTGTGTGCTCCGATCCCAGGGTAATAGGGATGTTCAGCCTGAGGTCACACAGAGCGAGAGAGGGGCTCAGAGAAGAGCCAAACAAATGAGGGTAATAGGGATGTTCAGCCTGAGGTCACACAGAGCGAGAGAGGGGCTCAGAGAAGAGCCAAACAAATGAGCATGAGTCCATCGCCCAGGACGAGGAAGGACTGTAAAATAATGCCCAAACACTGTTTTGCACCCCAGCCAAGGTAGGAGCTGTGGGGAAAGGTTTAACACTTGGCAGGACAATCCCTTTAACAATGCATAAAAGGTACCTTTATGTGCTTATATGGTGGCGGCTTTCGTTCATTTTCCTGAGTTTCTTTCTCTTTCCGCTGTAACTTCAACTCGCAAAAACGCTTTTCTGCTTCTTGTAAAGCTGCCGGGAAAAAAAAGTAATATAAAAAGTTAGATGCCGATATCTATCCGTACAAATGCTCAAAAATATTACTGGTTCTCCAAAGAGAGAGAAAGAGAAAAGGAAAGAAGTAGAGATATATCCCATATTAAAAGCTATATTTACATAACTTAAAATGACTTAACATTTATAAGAAGAATTCTTACTATACAGCACAGGCTTCCCCTCATCAGCCAGAAGTCCCTCAAAATTTGACTCTCACCACCTCTACTCACAGGTCTACACTTTACAGGAAGCTAGAAATTACAAAGCATTGCCAGTCGTATTACTCCAACAGTGCGTGCTGCAGTTTTCAGTGTCGGAAAAATTTTTTTTGTGACAACAGTCAACACCAAGCCTGGCACCACACTTGTCACCGCTCGCCCCTTTCCTAGGGCCCTTCAGTCACTATATAAACTATAAAGGATTTCAGGATTTTTTGACACTAAACTTTCTTTAGGGGATGGCATGTCAAAATATACAAGAGACACAAACGTTCCTTAAAGAGAACCTGTGAATGCTTGAACATAGGCAACAATTTTGGAAAATGCCAACTGTAACAACTATATTCAGTCCAGTGATTATATTGTAAAACCTTTAATTTTACAATATAAAGCGAATATTATGCATATTGCACTAATGTACTGAGTGAATAAAGAACCCATTCCATTCTCTAACAGAAAGTAAAGAAAGGCCAAAAACACACAATATACCATTTTTAAATGCTTTCCCAATGCTTTTAGCTCCATGATGTTTGCTTCCTTGATCGCCCTCCATGTACGGGAACACCCGCGCCTGATGGGTCCAGTAATAGTCTTTAGACCCAAAAAAGAAGACCGGAAACTCTCCAATCTCATGTTTCATCTTCAGGATGTTTGGAGGGATGTTCTTTGGATGACACACTTCCGCAGGCCACCATCTAGATTTAAAAAAGGACAAGATTTACCGGCAAATAAGAGAATTCTTACCTTCACCTCGAGCCTGCTCCAGAAAAGGACTGACCACCGGCGTGCACGTGGCCCAAGTGACCATCCAGTGGGTAATTGCGGGGCTCCTTTTCCAGCGCAAACACGAGATGAAGGTACACATATCGGGTGTTGGTACGGTTTAAATTCTCAGACTTGGTTAAAAGACAGATTTTTCAAAGACCCCAACCTTATATTCTTTATGGATTTTCAAATACTCCTTCCTCCTAAAGAGATGCACAGACAATGCAGTTTTACAGGGATTTAATAAAAAAAAATGAAAGGCACCCGTACCTGTAATTGCCGAGTTTCACCCAAATGAGGTCGTGGAATCGTGGCTTCTTCCCTGCTATGCAGTCACTGCAGAACCAGCTGCCCTCAGGCATGTCAATATTAAGACACTCCGGGTGGAAGGCTGAAGGGCAGGATTCACAGCACAGAAGGTTTCCTCCTTTACAGGAAGAAAGGCATTGGGTGAGAATTGGCAACTGTGTAAACCACTGTGGCTACAATATAAGGGTAAAATATGGTTCCAGAATATAAAAATATTGCACCACTTAGTGTCTCTCTAACTCCTTAGTGTATTGAAACAGCGCGTGTTGCTTCCAATATGTAGAGCAGGCCAAGTGATTATTTCTAGACTCAGAAAAAACATTTCATTCTGCTCCTAAAATAGAGGCAGCAGTGTATTATTCTAAAATGGAATGTATTTGAAGGAGGACTATTGTGAAAATAATTTCCCAATGACAAAAATTAAAAATAAAATAAATATGCTGGATGGCAGAAGGAGAGGTCACTTATACACCAGACATCATGAAATATCTAGCCAGGCGAGTTTCTTTCTTTGAATGAAAGGAATAGGAAAGCATATGTGTTTACATCGTGTGTGTGGGGGGGGGGAATTACAGGTTCTGTCTCCCCTCATACACTAAAACCTGTCACTCATGGATTTTATTCCTACCAGGAGAAGAAAACCACAAGCTTGGCGGGAGTTCTATTCAGTTTGGGTGTATAAGTGACCCCTCCTCATCAGCTGACTTGTTTAGAATGGTTGTTTATGTTACACAATTTCACAATACACCTCCTTTACATGGCATATTCAGACCGAGGATGACAGTGACCATGATCCTTAATGAGTAGACATGCAAATCATCCCTTTGGGCTACTTCCCAAGCTCAAAGAATCCACAGGGGGAGCAAAGCTTGGATATATCTAATAACATTATGAAATATCTTCTTAGAACAGGGGTTCTCAGCCATTTTTTTTTTTTTAAATCTGCTAGCACTTTAAAAATACCATTTTGTGAATACTCACCTGTAAAATGGGTATTATAAGTATGTCACACACCCCACTTCAAACATTAATAATTACACTAGGGTTAACGCACCGCTAGGTGGCAGCATTGCAGAGAATCTCCAAAAAACTTCAACAGGCCCCTTCCCGGTCTATACATACCTGGTACCTCCCAAGAACCTCCCAGTATTAGAACAGCAGTAAGACAAGGTACCAGAACCAAACAATGTAACCCTCAACGTAAAGAACTAAACTTCACCAAATAGAGAGCCAGGATACCGAAAAGGGCGGGTGAAGTGGGGTGTGTGACATACTTATAATACCCATTTTACAGGTGAGTATTCACAAAATGGTATTATTCTAAGTATGTCACACACCCCACTTCAAACATTAATAATTACACTAGGGACATCCAACAGCAGTGTCCAGAAAAGGGTGGGTATCCGAACAGGCAATAACGCAGAAAAAACTCAAACCACTGCAGCCTGCAAAACCTTGCGGCCAAAAACAGCGTCCGCTGAGGCCCGCACATCAACCTTATAGAACTTAGAAAAAGTATGAACAGAAGACCAAGTTGCAGCCTTACACACTTGTTCAACCGAAGCCTGGTGCTGAAAAGCCCAGGACGCACCAACCGCACGAGTAGAGTGAGCAGTAACTCGGAAAGGAGGATCCTTCCCTTTAGCCGAATAAGCACCAACAATGGCCTGACGAATCCATTTACTAATGGAAGATTTGGCCGGAGCCAAACCCTTCCTAGGCCCACATGGCACAACGAAAAAGGCATCAGTCTTACGAAAAGAAGACGTAGCACGTAGATAGTACCTGACACAACGTACCACATCCAAGCAGTGCAAAGCACTCTCCTTGACATTCTTAGGCTTAGGACACAAGGAAGGAAGAACAATGTCCTGGTTAAGATGAAAAGCAGAGACCATTTTAGGGAGAAAATCTGACTTGTATCGAAAAACCACTTTGTCCTGATGGTCCTCAAAATAAGGAGCCTGAATAGACAAAGCTGCCAACTCTGAAACACGCCGAACCGAAGTGATGGCCACCAGAAAGGCCACCTTCTGAGTAAGAATGGACAAGGCAACATCCCGCAAAGGCTCAAAAGGAGGAGCCTTAAGAGCAGAAAGAACCAAATTCAAATCCCACACTGGGAGCAAAGGCTTCCTAGAAGGACGCACATGCGAAACCCCCTGGAAAAAAGTCTTGATCAAGGAATGACTAGCAAAAGATTTCTGGAAAAAAATAGACAAAGCAGAAACCTGCCCCTTCAAGGTACTCAGCTGAAGACCGGAGTCCAGCCCCGACTGAAGAAACTCCAAAATCCTAGACACAGAAAAGACCCGGCAAGGCAAAGACCTAGCCTCACACCAATCAATATAAGATCTCCAATACCTGTAATAGATGGAAGAGGAAGACCTCTTCCTGGCACTAATAAGAGTCCGAATGACCGCATCCGAAAGACCCTCCTCCTTCAAGATGGAGGTTTCAGCAGCCAAGCCGTCAAAGCCAGCGTTTGTAAACTGGGGTAACATAGTTGACCCTGAGTGAGAAGATCTGGCCGAAGAGGCAGATCGAACTGATCCACGGCCAGACGAACGATGTCCGCGAACCACACCCGCCTTGGCCACCTTGGAGCCACGAGAATGGCGGGAACTCCCTCCAGAACCAACTTTCGCAGAACCCTGCCTAGCATGGGAATCGGAGGGAACAGATAAAGAAACCCCAGGTCCCTCCAGCTCAGGGTCATGGCATCCACCGCCAGAGCGTCCCGGGACAGGGACACAAAGGACGGAAGCTTGTGATTGTGACGAGAGGCAAACAGATCCACCTCCGGCGTCCCCCACCGGAGACAAAGTGACCGAAACACCTGGGGATGGAGAGACCACTCCCCCCGACGGGACGCACACCGGCTCAGAAAATCCGCCTCTGTGTTTTCCACTCCCGGAATGTAAACTGCCGAGATGCAAGGGACATGAGTCTCCGCCCAGACCAAAATCAGAGACACCTCCCTGTGGGCACCCAGACTGCGAGTCCCTCCTTGGTGATAGATGTAAGCAACCGCCGTCTGATTGTCTGAGCGAACCTGAACCGGCAGACCCTGTAATTGATGCGTCAAGCGAGACAGAACCAACCTGATGGCTCGCAATTCCAGAACATTGATGGGCAAGTGGGCCTCCTGAGGGTCCCACTGCCCCTGAAACCGAAGATCCTTCCAAAAGCCTCCCCAGCCTGACAAACTGGCATCCGTGGTGACAGTTTCCCAAAGCGGGGTCAGAAACGACCTGCCCTTCAGAAGGTTGTCCGAGACCAACCACCACAGAAGGGACTGCCGAACCCGAGGGGACAACCGGAAGGACCGATCCAACGACCTCGGACACCGGTTCCAAGACGCCAAAAGATGAAGTTGAAGAGTCCTCGTATGAAACTGAGCAAAGGGAACTGCCTCGAACGAGGCCACAATCAACCCCACCAGTCTCATCCCCAGACGAATGGACGGATGAGGATGGGAGAGGAGCAGCTGGACCAATTCCTGAATCATCAGAACCTTGGCCTGAGGGAGAAACACTCTGTGCTGGCAGGAGTCCAACGACATCCCCAGAAAGGTCACCACCCTGGCCGGAACCAGCGAGGACTTGGGGTAATTGATCACTCAGCCGAACCTCTCCAACATAGACACCACCGTGCTGGTGTCCCCCTCTGCTTGACTGAAGGAAGGAGCCATGATGAGAAAATCGTCCAGGTAAGGCACAATGCGAATCCCCTGAGCTCTGCGCAGGGCCATCACCCCCGCCAACACCTTGGTGAACACTCTCGGAGCAGAGGTGAGGCCGAATGGAAGAGCCACAAACTGAAAATGCCGAACCTCCACCACGAAACGAAGGAACCGCTGATGAGCAGGAAAGATCGGCACGTGCAGGTAAGCATCCTTGATGTCTATGGACGTCATAAAGTCCCCCTGCCGTCGCGAACCGATCGCAGACCGCAGGGTTTCCATGCGGAACTTCCGGGGACGAATAAACCTGTTGAGAAACTTCAAATCCAGAATAGGACGGAAGGACCCGTCCTTTTTGGGAACCGTGAAGAGATTGGAGTAAAACCCGCGCCCTACCTCTGAAAAAGGAACCGGGCAAATGACAGCTAAATCTAGAAGATTCCTTACTGCCGCCAGGAGCCCCTGCGCGGCCAAAGGATCCAAAGACACCCGAGACCTGAAGAACCTTGGAGAAGGACGGGACTCGAACTCCAACTTGTAACCGGCCGAAACCACCTCCCGGATCCATCTGTCCGGGACCTCCTGGTCCCACACCCGGGAGAAAAGTTGCAACCGTCCCCCCACCCGAACGGGTGAGGGCGCCCCCTCATTGCTGGGTGGGCTTGGCAACCGGCTTGGGCTTGGCACCCCAGACGCGAGCGGGACGGCCACGGCCTCTGCCCCTATTCCAACTGGCGCCCCTGGGGGCCGAGGAGCCCGCACCCCTACCGGCTCCGACTCCCCGAAAGGACGGATTGAAGGAGACCGTCCCCCGAAAGGAACGGCGAAATTTCTTGCGCTGAGGTAACTTACCTCCCTTGGCAACAGAATCCAGCCTCTCACCAAAAAGCCTCAAACCCAAAAAGGGCAGAGCCGTGAGAGATCTTTTAGAATTAAAATCAGCCGTCCACTGTCTCAACCACACACAGCGCCGGATAGCCACCAGCAAGGCAGTAGCCCTGCCACACATTAACATGGCATCCTCCTGAGCGGCCAGGATAAAAGACAAAAAAGAATCGCAGCGCTTAAGCCCAAGGGACTCATCACTGGTGGGCTCAAGATCCACCCCCAAGTCCCTGACAATAGACCTGACAGCAAAAGTCAAAAGAGCCGAAGCACAGACGGGCCTTAACACCGAACCCGCACATACAAAACCATGACGGGCAAGCTGATCAACCCGGCGATCCTCGCCGTCCCTGAGCGAAGTCGTGTCAGGGGAATGCACGACCGCCGTGTTTGACAGTCCCAAGACCGGAGTATCTACCTCAGGGGGGACAGACCAACGCTTCATCAATTCCGCCGGAAAGGGATACTTCCTATCCCAGCTAGACGGCACACCAACAAGACGTGTAGGTTGCTCCCTTTGCTTTAAAACAATTTCTTCAAAATGCTGTTGGCTGGGAAACTCCAAACGCTGCTTGGACACCCCAAAAAGCTGACCCTTAGGCCTAGGAGCAACCACCGGAGGCTCCAAATCCAAAACCTCAAACATCTGGCTCAGAATGGTAGAGGAATCGAGAGGGAGGCCGTCAGCCTGACCCCCCTCAGAACCCAGCAACTGCTGAACATCAGAATCTTCTTCCTCAATGAGCTCACCATCTTCACGGGGACGATCCGACCAATCCAGATCTCCCACAACTTCCTCTTTTGAATCCGGCGGGGGCGGAGACAGATGCTTCCGCTTAGCTGGAGCCTTCTGAGCGGCTATAGCAGAAAACCGATTCTCAAGGCTGGTCAAACGGGCACATACCTCAGACTGCGAATCCCCGCCCAGGACAACGTCACACGGGGTCCGGAATAAGCGAGGGGGAGAGGGAGATGGCGCGGCTGACGAAGTGCTAGGCACCGGAGTACTGGACTGCCGTGCAATGTTCTGCTGTGCACAAGGGATACACAAAATGACATCATCTCCCTGGAGCGGAGTCCCACAACCCCCGCACACCTTGGATTGTCCCGAAGAACCATTCCCGGTATCTGTGGCAGCCTCCATGTGGTGAATTTTATGGTATTCGCAGAACCCAGGGATTTATGCGGTACGCGACCCGGGATGCCCCTTAATAACCTAACAATTGTCTAAAGATTGACACAAGATCCTGACCCAGGGGAATAGCATAAAACCCATATGAATATATATATATATATATATATATATATATATATATATATATATATATATAGTAATGAAAAACACCCCCCACGAGCCAGGTATATAAGACCGGGAGAGCCCTGCCAGACGGGATCCCAGGATCTGAAAGACACAAAGAGAGAGAGGGACAGGAGTCAGTCCAGGCACAAAAGTACCTAAACAAGCATACAACATAACATACAACCCCCCTCCCCCCCCCCCCCCCCTCATTAACCATAGACACAGTAAATGGTTAAAATGCACAACCAGCACTAAAAAGATGTGCAGGAGCGAGGAGGCAGGAGGGGGAGGAGGAGGAGGGGACGCAATACGGGGGACCAGGCCACCACATTATGAGAGCATCCCCCGCAAGAACAACTGAAAGCCTACCTGAGAGAAGCACAGCGCAGCCAGGCACCGCAGAAGATGGCGGCCCACACTCAGAGAGGTGAGGGAGGGGAAGACGAGCCCCGGGAGCGCGGGAGCCGAGAAGGCCCCGCCCCTCCGGGACAACCAATCAGCGTGCGGCCCCGCCCCCTTGCAGCGTCAGCACCGAGCAGGCAGAGACCGCGCTCAGCCTCTGAGACGGTGCGCACCAAAAAACAGACTCACACACTCATCTCCTCAGTTCCCCTGTGCAGACCGGACACGCAGGCTGCAAGCGCCGATCACGGCGCTCAGCCACAGGCGGGACCGCGGCGCAGCACGCCGCGAGGCCCCGCCCCCCCGGCTCCTGAGGGGAAAGGAGCCATACCAGAGTGACAAGAAAGACACACACAGCAGGTCCGCAATAAAAATCAGCCACGGTAACCAGCGCATAAGCCCTCACAATAAAGCAGCGCAGCAGCCACGCTCAGACAAACCTGTCACCGGTCCCAAAGCGCGCCCCACACCCCGGAATGTGGAATAGCTAAAGTCCCAGGGCTAGGCACATCCTGACCGCTAACCTAATATTAAATGGGGGCATCCCACATCCGGATCACCACTCCGGGAATCCCGCTATGCCCCGCAATGAAGGGTCGAGCGGAGGAGCTAATCTCCTAGGCACCAATGGTGCCGGCTACCTTTTTGCCCGGCCTACAGCCGAAGCTGGGAGGCTGCCAGTAAATAGATATACTATCAAACAAGAGCCGGGCAGAAATAGACCACGGGGGGGGGGGGGGGGGGGGGGCCGGGGGGATACCCCGGCTACCTGCAAGCAGGAGACTTCTTTCTTCTGTCTTGTCGCCACCTTGCAGAGAACAACACTGGGAGGTTCTTGGGAGGTACCAGGTATGTATAGACCGGGAGGGGCCTGTTGAAGTTTTTTGGAGATTCTCTGCAATGCTGCCACCTAGCGGTGCATTAACCCTAGTGTAATTATTAATGTTTGAAGTGGGGTGTGTGACATACTTAGAATAGTCCTATACATGTCAAGTAACACTGGGGGCTGTACTTATTATGTATAAATGCCAGCAGATCTGGTCGGGGTACAGGTTGGCATGCATCATTGTCACGTGCCACATGATGGGATCTCAAGTACTACCAGTGGTATTATTGGTTGGTGACCCTTGTTTGAAAAGTAAAAATCACCCTGGCATCATTTAATATTTAAATAACCTGGTTAGAAAAGCCAAAACAAAACCATTCTCTCCCCCCCCCCCCTTTCGTTCTCTTCTCTGTCTGTAATTTCTTGTTCTCTTTATACTCGTCTCTCCGAACTTGTTTCCTACCCTAACAAGGGGTTGGTTAAATAATGTTGCTTGTATGAATTTACATATTAATGAAGAAAAAATCTGTAGCAATGATAATTCGTTTAGCGCTGGCACAGATCTTGGTTCATGGTAGTGAATAGCAATTTATATTTGTACAGCAGGGCGACAGTTTCATTTTACTGTGAAGCCTTATGGGACAGAATACATGTGTGTTAGCACTATAAATATTATGTGCAATTATTTTCTTTATGACCTGAACTGTATCCTGCAGAAGCTTAAATTTATTGAAATGGATAAAAAAAAAAAAGTGTCAAGACACAACACTGCACTCACCATTGGAACAGATAAAACACCAGCTCACATTGATGTGGGTATGATGGCTGTTTCCCTTCTTGGCAGCAAAGTGTGCTGAGCATATGATGCTGGAGGCAGACAGCATGGTGCAACCTGCAGCTATACAGGAGTCCCCGCCATGGTATGCCACCGGGCAGCGAACACAGCGTATCAGTTTACCTGTTAGACATGAAGCACTGCTTAGAATTAGCCATCAACGGAAGCCAAGGACAATGCTAACATTACAGTATCACAGGTGTTAGGCCAGTGCACATGTTCATGTATATAGAAAACCAATTACCAAAAAGGAGTGCTGACTGAACATTTACTATATTTTTCATGATAAAAACATTTGATCCCAGAGCTTTTCTTGACTGAATGTAAACCAGAGGCAGAACTAGAATCACACATTTTGTAAAGCTAAATAGGGCAACAAAAGCATATGGGATTGTATTGGTAACAGGCCTCATGATAAAGTTTCTGGATACTAGGGTGTGAATTGGCAAGTATCTGGCGATATGATACGTATGACAATACAATATATCCCGATTCAGTCTCAAAAAATACCGTTTTGTGAAGTACTCCCCTTTAAAACGGGTATTATGAGTGTGCCATACACTCCACTTCGATCATCATGACATCTGGGTTATATCCTCTAGAGGGCGTACTTTCGCAGAGATGAAATGCAAAAAAGGCAGACCCTCCTGGCCCATATAACCTAGGAACCTCCCACCAATTCCCCAGTGTATAAAAGCAGTAAGGACCAGGAAAAATCAATCATAACAACAACACCACCCAATGGTTCACCATATAAAAACTCCGGAATACCTGAAAAAAAGGGGTGGGGCGAAGTGGAGTGTATGGCACACTCATAATACCCGTTTTAAAGGTGAGTACTTCACAAAACGGTATTGTGCCATACACTCCACTTCGATCATCATGACATCTGGGACATCCAATAGCAGTGCCCGTCATGGGTGGGAACCATAAACAGTAAAGAATGTGCCAACTTAAACCACTGCAGCTTGCAGAACCTTGCGGCCAAAAACAGCATCCGCTGAAGCCCGCACATCAACCTTGTAAAACTTGGAAAAAGTATGAACGGAAGACCAAGTAGCAGCCTTACAAACTTGTTCAACAGAAGCCTGGTGCTGAAAAGTCCAGGATGCTCCAACAGCGCGAGTAGAGTGCGCAGTGACCCTAAAAGGAGGAGACCTCCCCTTAGCAGAATAGGCCCCAACAATGGCCTGACGAATCCATTTGCTAATGGTAGACTTGGCGGGCACCAAACCTTTCCTGGGCCCGCAGGGCACCACGAAAAAGGCATCCGTCTTGTGGAAAGAAGAGGTAGTGACCAAGTAGTACTTAACACAGCAAACAACATCCAAATTGAGCAGAGCCCTCTCCTTGTCATTGCTAGGCTTAGAACATAAGGAAGGGAGAACAATATCCTGATTGATATGAAAGGCAGATACCACCTTAGGAAGAAAATCTGGCTTAAAGCGAAAAACCACCTTATCCTGATGTCTCTCAAAATAAGGGGCCTGAATCGACAGAGCCGCCAACTCAGAGACACGCTGAACAGAGGTAATAGCCACCAAAAAGGCAACCTTCTGAGTGAGAATAGAAAGAGCAGTATCCTGTAGTGGCTCAAAAGGAGGACCTTGTAGAGCCGACAGAACCAAATTCAAATCCCAAACAGGAACTACCGCCTTCCTAGGAGGCCGCACATGCGCGACTCCTTGGAAAAAGGTCTTAATCAGCGGGTGCAAGGCAAAAGACCTTGCGGCAAAGATCCATAAAAACCTCGGGGTGGAGAGACCACTCTCCTTGGCGAGAAGATCCCCTGCTCAGGGATTCCGCCTCCGTGTTTTCCACTCCCGGAATGTAAACTGCCGAAATGCAAGGAACAAAGTTCTCTGCCCAGTGCAGAATCAGGGAGACTTCATTGAGGGCACCCCTGCTGCGAGTCTGACCGAACCTGAACCGGCAGCCGTTGCAGAACAAGCCGGATGGCCCTGAGCTCCAAGACATTGATGGGGTTGTGAGCCTCCTGAGGGCTCCACACCCCACTGAACTGATGACTTTTCCAAAAACCTCCCCAGCCCGACAGGCTGGCATCCGTGGTAACCGTCTCCAAACAAGGGACCAGAAAGGACCTGCCCTTCAACAGGTTGCTCGACTCCAGCCACCACCAAAGTGACTGCCGAACCCTGGGAGACATCCTGAAAGATTGATCCAAAGCCAGCCTGGGACACGCCAGCCCCCCCCCCCCCCCCAGGGGAGTAAGGGACCCGGAGCGGTAACCCAGGGAGGCCCCGGCCGATATAAGGCCGCATAAGGCAGGGACTACGGGCATCCCACACCAGGATCACCGTAACCTGGTGACACCGCCTGCCCCAATTGAGGACTCACGGTGTATTAAGACTCCCAAAGCACCCACAGGGTGCGCCTACTCTTGCCAGGACCCACAGCCAAAGCTGGGAGGCTCACTAGGGACAATTTGGTAAAAATCCTGGCAGCAATAGGGACAAAAAATGGGGCGCCGGGCGTCAGCCCGGCATACTTGCAAGAAAGAAGTCTTCATCTTCTGTCTCGTCCGCTCGCAGAGAAGTAACTGCGGAATTGGTGGGAGGTTCCTAGGTTATATGGGCCAGGAGGGGCTGCCTTTTTTGCATTTCATCTCTGCGAAAGTACGCCCTCTAGAGGATATAACCCAGATGTCATGATGATCGAAGTGGAGTGTATGGCACACTTAGAATAGATATATTGCGATTTTTTTAAAATTACATTTGATTTTCAATTAAAAAAAAAAAAATAGGGCCTTCCTTCCCCCTTTTGGAATTTTAAGGGTTACAAACCCTGGAATTCCCCCCCCCCCCCCAAATAGGTGTGAGGTCTCCCTTACCAAGCCCGTACCAGCTATGGGGTCTTGTAAAACAGGGGGCAGGGGCCAGCTTTGGTGGCCCTTGGCCCTGCAGGCTACAAACCGACATAGCCTAATAACCACGGGATCTTCGGCCGGATCGAATGAGGGGTCAGGTGAGTGTTTTGTTACTTTTCTTTTACTAAATTCAGAATGGATACTAAAAGAAAAAATAGTATTGCTAAATGAAATATCGCTATACTTCGACAGAATCGATTTTTTCTTCCTACTGGATACCAGACGAGGGTGAAGAGCGGCACAAATGTATACATATGCCTTGTGTATTCTGATTTTTTTCTTTACAACACTTTCCAAAAGCTGACCACAAGCATTAAAAGTACATATGCCTGTTATTCCATGAAAAATGATAGATATCAATGTGCGAATTTGTGACTATGTGGCCGTTATCAAGCAAAGTACATTGAATAGAAACACAGCAATTGTACCAATATACTCTGTATATAGGAAAAGTGTAGCTCACTTTTTATTACTCTAGCACTGGGGTTCTTTGATACAAGGCAGCTGGCGCAGTGATGAAGAGGACAGCGGAAGCCTTTACTATCAAAAGCGGCAGAAGGGTACTTGCGTAGACAGGCATCGTGATAGAATTTGCCGCAGTTCGTTGCATTGCACCGTTTCACTTCAGTGTCCTTCTGCTTGCACACAAAACATGTGTGAATACCTGCGCAAAGAAAATAAAGTGCTCAAAGTGAGCAGGCAGTTGAAATAACCTTATAAAAATATATACACAGTTGAAGTTTTATTATTATAATTACTCTTGACTTGGGGTAAAATGCTCAGGCTTTTAAAAGTGTGACCTTATGTGTATATAGTACTGCAATGGAAACCATTCTGTACTGCGAGGTGTCTCCGACATGGTGCAGTGCAGACTCTAGACTTTCCCCGGCAGCAGTTGAGGCACCTTGAGGATCCCAGCAGGCAGCAGCAAGTATAAGGTCCTTTATTTAACTGTACTGTAAATCAGCACAGTTAAAGCTCAATACATGCCTGGGCACCATTACGCACAGCATAGCTGTCCTAGGACTAGTTTGCAGCCCTGCTATAGTGTTCTGCACTGTGCGTCCAATGCAGTGGCGGCCTTGACCTGTTCATTTTCTGGCAGCATGTTGCAGGACCTGGAAGATCCTGGCATCAGAGGCAATGGCAGGACCCAGTGGAAAGACTCGCTGGAGGTGGCGGCAGAGAATGCAGACAAGGAGGACTGGTGACCACAGTTGAGCACATCAGCATTGGACCAGAAGGCTGAGTATAGAGCCCTTCAACTCTGTAACATACCCCATAGAAGTCTATGGGCAGCAGTCATTCTGAGTTCAAAATGCAGCACAAAGATGTGAAAACCCCAATTAGCCCATTAGGCATTTCCGGTAGTCCTCCATGACGGCTTAGCCGAGTAGCTCCTCCCACTTAAAGAGGAAACAAACTGGACATGGTTAAATACCATGTCCCTTATTCCTGGACCTCGGTGTCTAAATCATGAAAAAAATACCATTTTGTGATTACTCACCTGTAAAATGGTTATTATAAGTATGTCACACACCCCACTTCCAATATTCATAACATATGGGTAATGACCAGTAGAGGGCGAACTTCTGCAGAGATGACTAGAAAAAAAGAAGCCCCACCCGGTCCATAAATACCTGGGACCTCCCACACATTCCCCAGTATAGGAAAGCAGTAAGGGGACCAGGAAGAGCCAATCCCAAAAATATTTGGGACAATAAAAAGGTTCACCATATTCACTAAGGTTCACTAAAGAGACTGCCGAACCAGGGGAGACATCAGAAATGACTGATCCAATGACCGCGGACATCTGTCCCAAGCCAACAGTAGATGGAGCTGGAGCGACCTCATGTGGAACTGAGCAAAGGGGACTGCCTCGAAGGAAGCCACCATCAACCCCACCAGTCTCATCCCTAGCCGGATGGACGGGCGAGGGTTGGACAGAAGAAGAAATATCAGATCTTGTACCATCAGCACCTTCGACTGAGGTAGGAACACCCTGGTCTGAATGGTATCCAGATTCATGCCCAGAAATGCAATCTCCCTTGAAGGGGAGAGAGAAGACTTGGGGTGGTTGATCACCCAGCCGAACCTCTCCAGCGTTGACACCACCGTCCTGGTGTCTAGCTTCGCCTGTCTGAGAGAGGATGCCGTAAAGAGGAGGTCGTCCAGATACGACACAATGCGAATGCCCTGGGCTCTGAGCAGGGCCATTATACCCACCAGCACCTTGGTGCCGAGGTCAGCCAAAACGGGAGGGCCACAAACTGAAAATGCTGATCTCCCACCACAAACCTGAGGAATCTCTGGTGTGCTGGGAAAATCGGAACATGAAGGTAAGCATCCTTGATGTCTATGGACATCATGAAGTCCCCCTGACGAAGAGAGATGATGGCTGAGCGCAAAGTCTCCATGTGGAACTTCTTGGTTCTGATGAACCTGTTGAGAAGCTTCATATCCAGAATGGGTCTTATGGAGCCATCCTTTTTGGGGACCGTGAAAACGTTAGAATAATAGCCCCGGCCTCTCTCTGATAAAGGCACTGTGCATATGACCTCCATGTCCAGGAGATTTTGCACTGCCAACAGAAGCCCCTGCGCAGCCCGGGGGTCCGAGGGGACCCGAGATCTGAGGAATCTGGGAAGGGGCCGGTACTCGAACTCCAGTTTGTACCCGGAAGAGACCACTTCCAAGATCCACTTGTCTGTGACCTCCCGGGCCCAGACCTGGAAGAAGTGCCGCAGCCGTCCCCCCACCCGCAAGGGTGAGGGCGCCCCCTCATTGCTGAGTTGGCTTGTCAGCGGGCTTGGACTTGGAACCCCAGGTAGGTCCTGGACGAGCACGTCCTCTACCTTCAGAGGTGCTTCCTGGAACAGAGGCAGAGTAGGCAGCACCTCTACCTGCTCTTGCACCGCGAAAGGAAGGAATAAAGGAGCCTGCCCCCCGAAAGGAGCGACGCTGTTTCTTACGTTGTGGTAGCTTTCCTCCTTTCGCCACTGAATCCAATTTATCTCCAAACAGCCGCATACCCAAGAAGGGTAGCCCTGTAAGTGACTTCTTAGCCGCAATGTCAGCCGCCCACTGGCACAACCAGACCGACCGGCGAATAGCCACCAGCAACGCCGAGGTTCTGCTACACATGCATATAGTGTCATCCAAGGCAGATAAGACAAAGGTCATGAACAATTCACACCGCGTAAGCGCAGCAAATTCATCACTGGCCGGGTTAAGCCGGGAACCACTCAACAGGTCCCTAACCACAGACCTAGTAGCCACAGCCGTGAGCGCAGAAGCACAAACAGGCCGCAAGGCCGAACCCACGCTAGCAAAAGCATGGCATGCCATTTGATCAATACGCCTGTCCTCACCATCCTTAAGTGTGGTGGCGTCTGGAGAGTGTACAACAGACGTGTTGGACAATCCCTGAACGGGCGCATCGACTTCGGGAGGAGACGAGCGGCGCTTCACCGCGTCCACCGGAAAAGGATACTTCCTATCCTATCCCTGAGGAACACCAGGGAACGAGGCTTAGAGGTCCCAAAGAATTCCCACTTCTGCGGAGGGGACTCAGTTGGAGGAGAAATAGCCAGCACCTCAAATAAATGGCCAGAATCCTGTGGGTATCCACGGCATCCCCATGCCCCTGCCCAGCACCAGCATCCAAAAACTGCTGATCCTCAGAGCCATCAGATTCCTTAAATAGTTCCCCCTCCTCTAGCGGGGAATAATCACACCAGTCCAGGGAATCATAATCATCAAAATCAAGAACTGGCGCGGCCGGTGACAAATGTCCTCTCTTAGCCGGGGCCTTTCTGGCCGCAGAGCTAGAAATCAATTTCTCGATGTTGGCCAATCTAGCACATACATCAGACTGCGACTCCCCGCTAATGACAGTGTCACTCGGGGTACGGATAAGGCGGGGTGGAGCAGGTGAGGAGACCGGCGGCACGGACCCAGACGCCTGGGACCCCGACTGCCGCGTTATGGCCTGCTGAGCACATGGTATGCAAATCAGTACGTTATCCCCAGTAAGGGATACCCCACAACCCACACACTGCTGTGATTGCCCCGAAGGGAGCCCTAGCCCGGTATCCTGGGAAGCCTCCATATGGTGATTTTTATGGTAGTCGCAATGACCAGAGGGAATTACGCAATAAGCTACCCGGGATGCCCCTTAAGTCCGTTAGTGGGAGGATTTGTAATGCCTCTAATTTTTGGCCAAGGGACTCTAGGACCGGGAGAACCCCCTTTTTTAACACAGCAGGGAGTCCTCCTGAAAGAAACAGAAAAGGGGGCCCCCGTAAGTAAGGTGCACACAGCCATAGACGAGCACACATACATGCAGCAATGTAAAATGGCATGGCAACACAACATAATTAATTAAGTATATATGTGTATTGTACATAATCTTATAATAACCAGATAAGCGCTAGCAGTATAATAAGCTAACAGCAGTCACCTGCGCTGGATAACGTGCCTAATCAAACACTAATAATGAAAAAGCCCCGCAGGGCACTCACAGCCAGACAATATGGCGATCACCAGCCTGAGCAGAAGAGGAGGAAGAAGGGCGGGCAAGCGTGGATCGCGCACCGCGCCTAGCCCCACCCCCTCCACAACCAGCAACGTGGAATCCTAGCCATTGGCCGGGCGCCCTCAAAGGCGCCAGAGAGAGGGGGCGGTCCGCCAAGCACCCGGCCCTGCCCCCTCTCCCCACAGAAAGGAGGGGAAGAAGCTCTCCCCCAACAACGCGGAGCCAAACAGGCAGCCGGCTCCAAATACGGCTGCCTGAGAATCAAAGTGCAAAGAGAACAGCACACGCACACACACATGCATACAACCAGGGACCAAAGGAATAAAAGCCCCCCCCCCCCCCCCATTGCAAATAAGGCGAGAAATGGTAGGGGGGAGTTCCCAACCACCAGTGGTAGAAAGGGAGAAAATGGACGGGGCATCCCAAACCAGGGTCACCAACCTGGTAGCCGCCTACCCCCTGTTATGGAGTCTCACGGAGGAGCCTGGCTCCTGTAAGTACTTCTGCTAAGGTGTCCCCTACCATCACCCGGACCTACAGCCAAGGCTGGGAGGCATAGGGTATTAACATAACTAGGTCCAGGCACACATAGGGACAAGAAGGCCGGGTGTGAACCCGGCTTACCTGCAAGGAAAAGACAGCCATCTTCTGACTTGCTCGCCGACTCCTGCAGAGAATACTGGGGAATGTGTGGGAGGTCCCAGGTATTTATGGACCGGGAGGGGCTTCTTTTTTTCTAGTCATCTCTGCAGAAGTTCGCCCTCTACTGGTCATTACCCATATGTTATGAATATTGGAAGCGGGGTGTGTGACATACTTGGAATAATGAAATACTTAGCCTGGGCAGGATGTAGGACGCCGTCCTGGAGAAGCCAGTACCGGTAAGCTAACTGGGGTTCCTCCAAGACGGCTTAGCCGATTATAAGCGAAAAATACTAAATACCATCCTAGCTCAGAGATGGAAAATAATCTGTAGAATCTTCCTGCCAAATTCCTGTTTCATGTCAAAAGAAAGATCCACACAGTAGTACTTTGCAAATGTATGCGGGGAAGCTCAAGTTGCAGCTCTGCAAATTTCCTCCAGAGAGACTCCTGACCAATTAGTCCAGGAAGCGAAAAATTGCTCTAGTAGAGTGTGGATTTTGGGGCCTGTCCCCCAGAAGCTTCATAGACTAACTAAAGGGCTTCCCTAATCCAGCAGGTGATGGAGGCTTTAGGGGCTTGCAATCCTTTTTCCCTGCAAATGAAAGCAACAAATGGTCGGTGTGATCTGGCAGCCAAGAGACCTTTGTTGGTCCTTAAGGTCCAGGGCCTTCCTTTAGATAAATTTCCCTGATCCGATGACTACACACATTCCCTCCCCTGGGGGTGCCGCAGAGCTCACCCACTTCTGGCACCCTTGGTGATGTCAACATCCGGTGGGCGTATCTCTGAATTTTCAGGCTGTGTGTGCGCTCCAGCTCCCAGCCGCACAGATAGACTGCTGGCGAAGAAGCCTATGTGTTCCAGATTGCCGAAGCTCAGCATATAAACTCAGCCGCTTGCCGAGCATTACATATGCACTGTGAACAGCTCGAATTGGATGAGAGGCCCCACATGCTCCATAGGACAGGGGAAAGGTGAATGTTGAATGGGTGTTCTGAGTGTTTCACAAAATGGGACAAGCAATTCGGGATGCCCCAGAGGCACAGAACAAAACCTGGTATAATCAAAATCCCAGATTTTGTTCCGCTTTAAGAAAAGAAAAATACACAGCCACCCGCAGGAGACCAGCATCCCAACACAGAACACATGCTCAATAGTGTGGAGCATCATCCTCAGCCAGATGATTATCATGCCAGAGTGAGGCAGGAAGACTTTGCCGGGTACACCAAACACACCAGTTGGTGTAGGTTGCTAAGGTAAACACATTGTTGCTAAATGATTATATATACATTTTTTTTTCTTACATAACAGCATTGCAAAGAAATAAGGAAGAAAATGAGAGATAAGCATTTTGGTACAAACAGGAAACTTTGTAAAATCCTATCAAAGGGGAAATACTCTTTAAAAAGCTATGGTAATTGTGCTACGATGAAGACAAATACTTTAAAAGGACTGAAATACGTGCCACCCACCTGACGTGCACTCTTTACAGATGAATTGTCCGCGTGGCTTTGCAGAAAGTCCCGCGCAGGAGGGATGGAAAGCAGAGAAACACAGGCCTTCACACATTAGGAGGTCTCCCGTTTTTTCACATATCTAAAAAGAACACAAACCTCAGCAACAACTAGTCATATTTACAAAGCTTTGCTTATAATGCTTTAATATTTATGCGGTTTGTCTCCCTATGTGTCCTGCTTTATACTGAGCGTGCTCCCGCCCCCAACCATTTAGATAGGCTGGGGTCAGCAGCGTACACGCTGCTGGGGATGCTGGCACTGCACTCCCGATTGCCGAAGCCCTGCATGTAAACCGAGCAGTTTGTCTAGCATTACATATGCATGGCAAACTGCTCCGAGCAGCCAATCTTAGTACTGGATTTCCGGAGGGAAGGCGAGGTTACCTGGGGAGTTATGTGCAGGAGGTGGAGGATCGGCCCCAGCATTTTGGATGCCATCCTCCTAGCCGGTCATATAACAGTGCGTGTTGGCCCGCTTTAACATTTTTAGACAACTATTGTGTTTTAAAACACTTTTCTCCTACCCATTTATCAGAGGCTGCTTTAATTATTACTTCCTATTGTAACAGACTAGATCCTATGTGATCACCCTGTGGTGTAGTGAGGAAATGGTTGTGTGGCTATACATTCTTTGTTATTGTAAAGACTTATCGTGTTAAAATCCTGTCACCTCCCGCCAAAAGAACCCTAAATCTTTAAAAAAATTCTTAAAAAAACAAAGTCAGTTGTAATAACTCAGCACTGCCCAAGAAAACTCTCAAAACATTGTATCAACATTGTAAACCGTTACGATGCTGTGGCTCAGAAGAGGCCACTGGCACTGATTGATTCATAGTTACACTCATCCATTGCAGAGGCTGGCGATTCAGTGCGTGTGTGTGTGTGTGTGTGTGTGTGTGTGTGTGTGTGTGACATGACAGAGATGCGGATCCCTTTTCTGAGGTAATTATCTGGTGTGAGCTGCTTATAGCTAAATCACCAGCCAGCCTGCCATGTGTGGAGAAACAATATCACACAGGGACACTGCAGACATGCTGATCTTTACTTTGATGCAGCCGATGTTAGATGATTTTTATCTTCTAACATTCTGCGTGGATCCAATGAAATCTCTCCGGCTAGTTGGGCTGATCGAAAGGAAGCTCAACTGCAGTGGGTCTGTGTGCTAGCAACGGCTCTACCCGATACCCATTCATGCTTATGTGTAAGCAGGGCTCAGAGATGTGATCCAAGATGGGTGCTCCCATGTAATTACACAACATCTGCATTGGGGTAAGGCCTCTCAAACAGCATACACCACTGATCGTCAAAGAGCTTAATTTACTTGCCCAGTGGTCCGCTTTAATTACTTTATATGAGCTGTGTTTTTTTTAATATTTTAAGTATAAAACTAAATACCTGGCAGACTGGCTCTTTTTTTAAATTTCCCTTTTCACACTTCTTATAGAGGACCAGTTCATCAGCACTTTCTGATGGAGATTCCGACCTCTCGTCAGACACCTAGAACAAAACCGTGTTAGGTACATATTGGCCCCTTGGACGATGAGTGCATTTTAGGAGACACCTTTTTATTTTACCTCATCTGCAGCCAGGGATAAATAAGTAGAACTTCTCCTGCCAACCTGTGTAACTGGGCCAGAACTGTGATTTCTCTTCTTCAGTGGCTTACAAGCATCTGAGAGCCTGTGTGTTGCTGGAATAGAAAGATTTTATTAGCTGATAACATAGGTCAACATTAAAAAGACAAGGGAAGCGGTAAAGCAGACCTTCAACCTGAATAAGAGTCTATCTTATATGTTTCCTCGACGCTGTACATACAGATTACTAACATTAAAATCATCCTACCCGCATCTACTGCATGTTATGAGACTTTAAACATCCAAGACGGTGGCTCATGGAGCACCAGGCAGCCTGCAAACAGGAAGTGTCTTCTGACTGTGTTGTCTGCATTCTGGGATTGCTGCCCTTTCCCTGACCACAGCTCTGCTCTGTCTGTGCAAAGCACAGCTATAACCCCACCCACTGCACTTTATCCCCCTCTCCTCGGTATGTGCGATGCTTTTGAGGCAAGATGGCGGCACCCGTTTCCTAGAGTCCTGAACAGAGTTGTTGCCTGGTGGGCGAAAGAATAGTGTGACTAGTGACTAAAAACTTAAAATCTATTAAATTTAGCTGGGGAATAGTTTTTTTTAAGGGTTTGAGCTTTTCATTAAAATGATGCTGAAAGTCGTATTTAAATTCAAACTTTTACCTTAGGGTAAATAGGTTCATGTAGCTTCAGTCCAGGAGTTCAGTAGTTGCCTCTCCAACTGCTTTTCTTTTTGAAATGTACTAAAAAGTTTGATTTCTCATTTTTGCGCTTTTCGGTAGGAAATTGATTTTCTTTCAGTGGCTCTAAATCTTTGCAAGAGAGCTTCAAAGCTTGTCTGTCTTTCAGTGCTGCATCGCAATTATAAGCCATCGCTACAAAAACTGCCCTAATGAGCCTTCACATTAAAGTGTGTGCCAACCTTCTCTGTACTTACCTTGTAGAGCGCCCCACTTAGGTGTCCACGCCAGCCTGGTGCTAGGAATCAATGCGTTGGAATTAAAGATGAGGATGCCATATTGCACCGCCCTGTCCGCAGTTATCTCCCCTCCTAGGACCATATTTTGCCTTCATGTCACCCTAGGTACTGTTATTGCTTGCACCCACTTTTGTTGAGTCCGAACCTGGTCCATAAGTACATAAAGTGCATTTACTACTCTTTCTGTAAAATAATATTTTCTAACATTGCTCCTGATCTCCCCCCCGACTAGCTTCAGGTTGGGCCTCTTGTTCTACCATTAATTTTCTTCTTAAAAACACTTCCCTCCTGAACCTTATTCGAACCTTTCACATATATAAAGGTCTCCATCCTCTCTCTCCCTTCTTTCCTAAAGATTGTACAAATTAAAAGGAGCAGTATCGCGAAATTTGCATTAAAAAAGATAAATAATTAAATAGCCACACAATAGCTTCTAACATGTGTATAAATAATCTGGCGATAGAAAAAGGAAAAAATATCTGCCTTTCTTTTAAATTGTATAATTACAATGGCTCAGTCCATTTGCTGAATAGGGGGATCTGCTGGGTTGAATTTAGTGACCTGCTTCATTTAGCCCACTGGTCTCCTAGCAACACTTTACCTCAGAGGCTGACACTGTAATCAGTGGTAACGGCTGTGTGTGTGTGAGGTGCTGCTTTTGTTATGAGACCAGGTGACTCAAATGTGTAAAATCTATACAAAATAAACTAAAATGACTGAAAATAACTGAAATTCTTCTTTGAATAACTGTGCAGGAAAATCTAAAGGTATTAAAGTGGAACAAAACCCCGAGTGAAGTCTATAAGACCCGGCCATTGACCTTGCCCCTTGGGCATTCTAAATCAGGATGCCCACTGTGTGAAACGACCCCTGAATAACTACAGATCCCCCCATTTTTCTGGCGCGCTCACGCAGAGAGTCATTTAGACAGGCCGGGCGGCCAGGAAGGTTACTGCTCAGGCTCCCCATCTGCGTGCAAACAAAGCTGATTGGATGAGAGCCCGCGCATGCGCTGTGGGACAGGGAAAGGTACGTTTTCACAGGCGAACTTGGGGATTTCACATATCAGGGCATCCCAAGCCGGGATGCCCCTAGGGGCACAAAACAAAACTCCAGATAGTGAAAATCCTGGGTTGGGCTTTGCTCAAAACACACAAAGCTGAAAGAAAGATCATAAGGAAAAAAGAATATGAAAGAGAAAATGGTAAACTGAAAGATTCTGCAGCAGATCCAACATGAAGGGAAAACTGTCAAAATCAGCTAAATGACTTCTACAGCTTTTCTCTCTGTTTTAGATATATAAGTTCTGGCCAGGCAATGTTGCAATGTTGTTATCTTCTGCTGGACGACTGCCAGCACTGAACAGATGATACTTTGATACATTGTTTCACCCCTCTCCTCAGCGTGGAACAGGCTAGAGTGTCGGGCTCCGACACGCAACAGACATACACATGAGCTATTAGTCTCCAGCTGCTCAACACATGCTCAACACACACATTTTTTTCTAAATTTGTAATTCTTACTCCAACACTTACCTACATTCAAAGTACCATTTAAATATAAGTCACCAAGAAAAATTCGCGATACTGCTACTTTAAGTTCTTATACAATACAATATTAATGCACCTGGTTGGGGATGTAGCAGCGGCCTGCTCATGCGCTGTGGGAGCGTGAATGAACCCAGAGGGTATCATACAGAGGGGCATCCTAGCATTGTCTGCCCATGGCATAGGGAATTGTCCTGACTGGGTCTCACCCCCAACTAGTGGGATGCAATCAGTGGCCTACTCTGCACCAGTCGCTGCTTTGATATGCAAGTGTGCAGTGGCTTCCTGTCTGCTGCACACTTTGCATTGTGTTAATCGGCACCCCTCACTCGTTGCAGGCCTGCCACTGATCTGACCATGCCTATGGGGTCCCCCTGGCAGATGGGGGCCCCATGCAATTGCATAGTGGTTAAGCATGACACTGCTAACAGTTAAACGGCTTCCCATAGTTGCAAAAAAAAAAAAACACCTCTCCTCTGTCTAGATCCAGCTCTGGAGGGTCTCCGTCCTGCTCAACACCCCCTTCCCCTGGGTCTTCAGAGCAGCTTCTGACAGCTTGTTGGCTGCCACAGGGAGGGGCGTTTCATACCGCAAGTTAGATGGTATAAAAATACAATTCTGTGAAATACTCACCTGTAGAACTGGTATTATAAGTATACAGTACGTTCTGCTCCAGATATAATACTTACACTTGGGTTATACTCCGCCAGATGGCGCTGCACTGCAGAGACATGTAAAACAGGCTCCTCCCAGCCCCTCAAATACCCGGGGACCTCCCACAAATCCCCAGCATTGAAAAGCAGTGACCAAGAAGCCGGGAGAATTTTAACCACCAAAACTGGTAATTATAACAATGATAACAATCACCATACAGGGGATCCAGAACAATGCAAAAACCAGGGTGGGGTGGAGCAGGACATACTGTATACAAATAATATCAATTCTACAGGTGAGTATTTCACAGAATTGTATTATTCTTAGTATACAGTACGTCCTGCTCCAGATATAGTACTTACACTTGGGACTTCCAATAGCAGTGTCCATAAAGTAGGGTGGGATCCCCAACAAAAAAGGCAACAGCAGACAGTTAAAACCACTGTCACCTGCAAAACCTTGCGGCCAAGACAGCATGAGCTGAGGCCCTAACATCAACCTTGTAAAACTTTGAAAAGGTATGAACAAAAGACCAAGTAGCGGCCTAGCAAACTAGTTCAACAGAAGCCTGGTGCTGAAAAGCCCAAGAGGCACCAAAAGCACGAGTAGAATAAGTAGTAAGGCGAAAAGGAAGATTCTTCCCCTTAGTGGAATAGGCCTGAGTAACAGCCTGACGAATCCATTCGCTAACAGTAGACTTGGCAGAAGCCAAAAACCTTTCCTAGGACCAGAAGGAACCATCCTATCCAACTAATGACCAGGCCCAACGCCGCCTAGCCCGCCTAACCGAGACAGATAAGCCTGTCTCCATCAAAATGGATGTTTCAGCAGTCGCCGTCAAGGCCAGAGTCTGTAGATTGGGGTGACGTAAGGGACCCTGAGTGAGCAGAGCTGGCACTCCTGGCAGAACGTACAGATCCACTGCCCTCTGTACCACGTCTGCGAACCACACTCTACTAGGCCACCCGGGGGCCACCAGAATCACTGGCCCCCCTTCCAGAGCAATCTTGCGCAGAACCCTGCCTAGCAGGGGGAATGGAGAAAAGACATACAGAACAGAATGTCCTGCCATGACGTTACTAGGGCATCATGACCCCGGCCAGAGGATCCTGGGACAGGGAAACAAGGGCCGAGAGCTTGTGATAGTGACGGGACACGAACAGATCCACAACTGGTTGGACCCCTTTTTAGAGACACAGGGATTAGCACACCCTGTTGCAGAGGGACCCCCACCGGAGCGAATACCACTGATATGCAGGGAACATTGTCCTCCACCCAGATAAGGATCAGAGACCATTCCTGGAGGACCCTCCTGCTCCGGGTCCCTCCCTGATGATTAATGTAGGCCACTGCTGTCAGACAGACCGAGCGCCCCCGAACAGTCAGGCCCTGAATAGGAGTAGTCAGGCAAGGCAAGAACTAACCTGAACGCTGTTTCAAACATTGATAGGTGTATGGACCTCCTAAAGGCCCCAGCTCCCCTGGAACCACAGGGGGTTTCAGAAGAAACCCCCCCCTCAACCTGATAGATTGGCATCCATGGTGACCGTCCCCAGGAAGGGGCAAGAAGGGAACTGCCCCCAGACAGGTTCTTTGAGTTCGTCTACTCCAAGAGGGAACTCCTTACCAGGGGGGAAGGCACACAGACCCTGCTCCAGGGATGCTGGATCCTTGTCCTGTACTAACAATAGGAGAAGTTGCAGAAGGGCCCCAGGGGGACTGAGCATAAGGGACCGCTTCGGAGCAAGCCACCAACGGGCCCACCAGCTGCATCCCTGCCTGGTGGAGGGACGGGGACAGCTATGAGGGACTGAGCCCATGCAACCAGATTGTCCACTTTATTGCTGAGAAAGGAAGATTCTCGCCTGAACCGTATCCAGATTCATTCCTAGGAATGGAGTTACCAATGAAGAGGACAATGAGGACTTGGGGTGATTGATCACCCATCCAAATGACTCCCAATGAACACCGCCAGCCGAGTATCCAACTTAGCCTGACGTAGAGACTGGGAAGTGATAAGGACGTCCAGGTAGGTCATCGTGCGGGCGCCCCTTGGTCTCATCAGAGACATCACCTCCGTCAGCACCTTGGTGAGCACTCTGGGAGCTGAAGAGAGGCCAGATAACAAGGCCACAAATTAGCAGTGTTGGGCTTCCAACGGGAACCGGAAGGACCTCGGTGTCCAGAAGACATAGGGATGTGAAAATAAGCATCTTTGATCTCCACAGACGGCAAGAAGCCCCCGGGGTGCAAGGAACTGATGGCCCATCTAAGAGTATCCATGCAGAAACTGCCTGTAATTGACGAATTGCCGAAAATCTGTGAATCCAGAATGGGCCAGACTGACCCATCCTTTTGGGGAACTGTGGAAAGATTGGTGTAGCGGCCCCTGCCTCTGCCTGTTAAGGGCAATCTGCAAGCGACCCCCAGACCCCGCAGGCCTTGCATGGCCTGCACCAGCACCTGAACAAAGGCAGGGACCAGGAGTACCCGGGACCTGATAATCTTGGGGGAGGCCGCGCAGCAAACTCTATCTTGTATCCGGAGGACACTACCTCCTGAATCAACCAGTATGAGGCGTGATGCCTCCTGACAAGAGCAAAGTGCCGCAGCCGTCCCCTCACCCAGACGGGCGAGGGTGCCCCATCATGCTTGAGGGGACTTGGTGGAAGATTTGGGCTTAGCCCCCCCGGAGGAGCCAGGGCGTTGTCTCCTGCTCCTGGGGTAGGAATCTGCGCGAGCCCCCGCGAAGGACACCCCTGGTTCTTGTTTAACACTATGGTAGGGGGTAGAAGGGGGGCCGAGACACCCGCCTGCGTTGGGGTAACTTACCCTTCTTACCAAACAGGTCTAGATGGGCCCCAAATAGGCGTAGCCCTTTAAAAGGAAGCCCGGTAAGAGTCTTTGCAGCATCGTCAGCACCCCACTATCGCAGCCAGACCAAGTGATGTATAGCCACCACAAGGGCAGAAGTTCCTGCACACATTCTAATGGTGTCATCCAACGCTAAGAGGATACATTTTACAAACACATCACAACTGGAGAGTGCATTCAAGACATCCCAGGGGAGATCATCAGGGGGACGATCAAGCATTTTTCTGATGAGGGTTCTAGCGGCCACGGCAGTAATAGCCGAGGCACAGACCGGGCGCAGCGCCGTCCCTGCACATGCAAAGGCGTGGGAGGCCAGCAGGTCAATGCGCCGGTCCTCAGCATCCCGAAGGGTAGCATAAGCAGGGGCTGTAATAAAGGGGGTTAGGAACCCCTATGATCGGGGCATCCACCTCGGGGGGGGGGGGATGACCAACATTTAACCACCTCAGGGGGAAAAGGGTACTTCCTATCCCAGTCCCCTGGGACCCCAGGAAGTTTACTGGGGCACTCCCATTCCTTGAGCACAAGGGTATGGAAATGTGCCTGCTCTAGAAATTCCAAACGTGCCGTTGCTGTATGGAAACGCTCCCCTCTTTGCTTGGTAGCCTCACCAGGGAGAGAGATAGATAGAACCTCAAAAATCTGGATCAACAAATTGTCAGTGTCAGCCTGGGCCCAATATTCAGGGCCAGAATCGTCATGACTCCTCGGCCTCTCATCAGATGAGCCCGAGTCAGAGAAGAGCTCTCCTTCATCAGAAGGGGCATAGCCACACAGAGTCGTAAACTTCTCAGTTCCCATAGGAAAACAGTAACATGAGGCGTCAAGTGCCGCTTCTTACCAGGGCCCTTGCGCTCTAAAGACCTCGCAATAATCTATTCAGCCGTAGGCAGTCCAGCAGACAAATCAGGCAGAGAATCCCCACTTATATGTGACTCAGCAGGAGTGAGATTTAAGCTTGGGGAAATAGGTGAAGTGAAACGAGGTGCAGCCACTGGCAGGCCAGAATGCAAGGCCAGCGCTTGCTCAGCACAGGGTACCCAGACCCGTGCCCTGTCAGCGTCAGCATGGGGTTGTCCACACGCCATGCACAGCCGGTCTTGTCCCAAGGGGACCCCGGTCACATTATCCTGAGATGCCTCCACAAGGTGATTTTTTAGGCACAATATGCCAGTAGGGATTGACGCTATAAGCAACCGCAAGGGAAGTGGGAGAATTTTACAAGGCCCGACTATCAATTACACCGGGCCCGGGAGAAGCCCATGGATTCACCAGTCTGAAAGACACAATGAGAAGAAAATGGTGTCAGAACCGAAACACTACAATGAGTATAAAGCCGCTCGCGAGGGCACTTACGGACCATGGCAAGCAAGAACGTCACACGCACGGACAAAAATGGCGCCGAGTACCTCGAAGGGCGGGCCAGAGCGCGCCAGGCCCCGCCCTCCCGATGAGCGCGAAGTCCCACCAGCAGCCAATGAGGACACAAAGGCAACTGAGGTAACGCCGTCGCCCGGCGCAGAACTTCCAATGAAGAAAAAAAGCGCGCGCGGCGGCAGTTATACAAGTAAAATTACAGAAACAGCGCGGCGGCTGACACCATATATACAAGTCCAAAAGACAGTACAAAGGCCATGTGCATGTAATCACAATACACTGACACCAGTGTATCTCCCCCCCCCCCCCCCCCCCACGGGGGGAACAAGGGAGGATGGCGGCCCTTTGTACAGGGCCACCCGCTACACGGGGCAATAATGCGGGAGGGGCATCCCATAGAGGCTCACCATCAGCCTATACCGCCTACCCTTTGGTGGGGGACTGCGGAGGAGCAGCGCTCCATAAGCACGCATGGTGCTGCCTACCTTCACCCGACCAGCGCAGCCCAGGCTGGGAGGCACATCACAAAGAGGACGGGTGGGAATAGTCCAACAGGGCCGCAGGCTTTAATAGCCCCGCTCACCTGTGAGAGAGTGATACTTCATGTCGTCGCAGTAAGCACTGCAGAGAAATCTGGGGATTTGTGGGAGGTCCCCGGGTATTTGAGGGGCCGGGAGGAGCCTGTTTTGCATGTCTCTGCAGTGCAGCGCCATCTGGCGGAGGATAACCCAAGTGTAAGTACTATATCTGGAGCAGGACGTACTGTATACTAAGAATAAGTTGCTGCCGGCAGCAAGGGCCAGAATACCCTGCCTGGCTTCTGACTATTCCTTCCACACGTCAGACAGCGGCGGTGATCGGCAATGAAAAAAAAAAACAAACATTCTGTGCGTTTTGTATTTTTACATTCGTGAGACTCCTATACCAATTCACAGGGCTAAAGGGTGCTAGCAAGTCACCTGTGGCAAGCGGGTGACTATTCATAACCCTCCGCCCCATTACTTGTTTCCCCAACCCCGGAGTGGTGGTGGAGGAGCCAATCTCCGTGGGTATTGGTTCACTTTAATTCTTGCAGGGCTTGAAAATATAAAGAAAAACGAAATATTGAATGGACACTGAAAAGGAAGCCCCAAAACTGAGCAGGAGAATCCTTACCAACAAAACAGCAGCTGCAAAGGCTGCCTGACAAAAGCAAGCTTATCTCACAAAGCATAACGAAATTCAAAAAGGTTGATGCCTGGAGAACCAGATGCAAAATGCTGTAATATTTCCATTTAACCGTGAGCCTCTTGGGAACTTGGCGCTTTCACATTGCGGGGTATCCAAACTCTGAATGCCCCAGAGGAAGGCCAGGGCCGGCCACACTGGGAGTCTGTTCAGCTTCCACTTTGGGGGTAGGGGATTGTAGACTTCTTGAGGCTGGAAATACCACATTCTCAACAGGTTGGGTGGAAAGGTTTAGTGTCTCCCACACTGCCCTAATCGAGTGGGGCGGGGGCATTGTAGACTTCTTGAGACTGGAAATGCCACATTCTCAACACGTTCGTTGGGAAGGTTTAGCGCCTTCCCCATTGTCCTAATCAGGTGGGTGGGGGTATTGTAGACTTCTTAAGACTGGAAATGCCACATTCTCAACAGGTTGGTTGGGAGGTTTAGCGCCTCCCGCACGGTCCAAATCGGGTTTTCAATTTCGGCAAACAGAAGCTCATGTTTCAGTATTACTCTTTCAGCCCAAAAATGGGGAATCCAGCCCTCTTTACCAGCATTCTTAAAGTGGATCAAAACCTGTGATTTTCACTATACTTGGTCCTCCCTCCCTCCCCCACCCCAGTGGTGCAGATGCAGCCTTTCATCCAATCAGCTTCTCCTGCCATGCATATTAATGTGTCGCTAGAGAAGCTGAATGGAATACTAGCCACACTTACGAGCGGCTTAACTTGGCTCCCTTCGGCTGTGCGCGGCCATGCACAGCCATTTAGTTGTGGTAGACGGGGCCATGCACAGTCAAGAAGGGAGACGAGTGATGCCGGACGCGCATGCGCATAGGCTCGGAGTAAAAGGTATAAGGGCACCCTAGGTGGGTTTCACATAGCTGGCCACCCCATTTCGGCCGAGATATAAAGTTTTACAGTTTCACCTCATGATTTCTCTTCTGAAATATTTGGGCATAGCCCTTGAAGCGGTGATGGCACAGCATTACTGTCATGGTGCACAACATTTATTGTGACACCTAGTCACCTAGACAGCCATGGGTGTTTAAAATGCTAATAAGTTGTGGTGGTGATTGAAACACTAATTCAACACAATGGCTGTTCATATGTCAATTAGGATCACAGTGCACATGTAGGGAGGGGGAGAGGGGACAGAGGTGGAATGGGAGCTGTTTGTAATGGCTCAGGCTGCATAACGCTAGTATACTCATGCTTGCTGAGCTGAGAGGAGCTATAGACCACCAGTCGAGCCTTATGATTGGTGGTCTAAGGCAAAGGAATTCAGGGATGTGCCACTACTTTGCCTCGTTTCTACTTCCAGGAGCATCTGCATTCTCACAGAAAGGGAGAGGGCAGCCATTATGGGCGATCTTCTGAATGACCATTTATACACTTTGACTAAAGAGTCCCTTTAATTCTCGCAAACACAGGGCCACAAATACACACACTCAACCAGCGGACCACCCACAGGCTCTGCAGATTTCCCAATGGTGGTGTGAACCAATGGTCTTTTTTGTGTTTGTCTTATCTGCAGATTTCCCCCCTAAGCAGAATAGAACCCCAGCCTTAGCTAAGACTTTAGCTGTCAGACAGGCAAGATGGTCCTGTAGTGCTGCTGGGAGGAAAGGACAGAAAAGAGGGTGGGGGGGGCGTCTTATAACAACCAAGTGCACGTTAAACCCAATCACTCATCTCATGACCAGCCCCCTATGCTTTTCCGTAGTCACATAGGGACCATGAAAAGAACCCCTGCTAGGGCAGTCATGGCCTAAAGATTAGGAAGTAATCTTGAGACCAGTACATCCCCATTCACAAGTGAAACACAGGCACTGCTCAGTCACAGAGAAAAAAGCGAGTTTAACGCTGTGCGGGGGGAGAGAGAGAAGAGGGAGACAGCTGGGAAAAGGTCAGTCACAGATTATCCCAGTGGCCAAAGGATGATTACGTCATCCAGCGATGCAAATAATTAGCCAGTCTTACTTGACTGTGATCCAGGGGCCTAAAAAGCGTAATATTCTGTTTTCTAGAACAGCAGAATCTCAGCCCCAAACGCCTTTCCTAAGGCTCTTTTAGGATGAGGAAGAGGAAGAAAAAAAAAAAAAGGAAGACTAGACATTTTCCAAGGTGAAAAATACCATTTTGTGAGTACTCACCTGAAAAATGGATATTGTTGGTGTGCCACACACCCCGCTTCACTTCTTAAATATTCATTACTTCATGGGTTAATCACCTGCAGGTGACGTAGTGCAGAGAGGAAGTCTTGTAACGAGCCCCACCTTCCGGCCTATATATACCTGGTACCTCCCTTCAATCACCAGTATAATCAACAAAGCAGTAATACAAGGTACCAGTATTCCACCAGTAACCTCAAAATCAAATTTGATATAAAAAAGGCTTCACCATATAAAGGCTTCGGTAATACCGAAAAGGGCGGGTGTGAAGCGGGGTGTGTGGCACACCAACAATATCCATTTTTCAGGTGAGTACTCACAAAATGGTATTATTCTTGGTGTGCCACACACCCCGCTTCACTTCTTAAATATTCATTACTTCATGGGACATCCAAAAGCAGTGTCCACAAGGGCTGGGCAACTCAAGGCCAGGTGAAGCATAACTTAAACGACTGCAGTCTGCAGAACTTTGCGGCCGAAAACAGCATCCGCTGAGGCCCGCACATCAACTTTGTAAAATTTAGAAAAAGTGTGAACAGAAGACCAAGTGGCGGCCTTACAAACCTGTTCAACCGAAGCTTGGTGCTGAAAAGCCCAAGACGCCCCAACAGCGCGAGTGGAATGAGCAGTGATACGAAAAAGGGGGAACTCTTCCCTTGGCAGAATAGGCCGCAGTAACGGCCTGACGTATCCACTTGCTAATGGCAGATTTGGCTGGTGCCAAACCCTTCCTAGGCCCATGGGGCACAACAAAAAAGGAATCCGTCCTACGGAAAGGAGACGTGATAACCAAGTAGCACTTAACACAGCGTACTACATCCAAACAATGCAAACCCCTCTCTTTGTCATTCTTAGGATTAGGACATAAGGAGGGAAGAACAATATCTTGGTTCAAATGAAAAGCAGAAACAACCTTAGGAAGAAAGTCTGGCTTGAATCGAAAGACCACCTTATCCCGATGCTTCTCGAAGTAGGGCGCCTGAATAGACAAGGCCGCCAATTCCGAGACACGCCGGATCGAAGTGATCGCTACCAAGAAGACAATCTTCTGAGTCAGGGTAGATAAAGCAATCCCTTGCAAAGGCTCAAAAGGAGGAGCCTGAAGAGCAGAAAGAACCAAATTCAAATCCCAAACCGGGAGTAATGGTTTCCTGGGAGGCCGCACATGCGTAACCCCCTGGAAAAAGGTTTTAACTAAAGACTTAAGCGCAACACGCTTCTGAAAAAAGATAGATAAGGCAGAAACTTGCCCTTTCAACGTACTTAGCTGAAGACCAGAGTCCAGCCCAGATTGTAAAAACTCCAGAACCCTGGGGACCGAAAATACCCTACAAGAAAAAGATCTCATCTCGCACCAAGCGATATAGGCTTTCCAGGTCCTATAGTAGATGACAGAAGAAGACCTCTTTCGGGCACTGATCAAAGTCTTAACGACAGAATCAGAAAGACCCTCTTCCTTTAGGATGGAGGTCTCAGCAGCCAGGCCGTCAAAGCTAGCGCTGGTAAATTGGGGTAACACAATTGACCCTGAGTGAGCAAATCGGGCCGAAGGGGCAGAACGACCTGGTCCACTGCCAGCCGAACGATGTCTGCGAACCACACTCGCCTCGGCCACCTTGGGGCCACGAGGACGGCGGACACCCCTTCCAGAGCCAACTTCCGAAGCACTCTGCCTAGCATGGGTGTCGGAGGAAACAGGTACAGAAACCCCAGATCCCCCCAGCTCAGGGACATGGCGTCCACTGCCAGAGCCAGAGGATCCTGGGAGAGCGATACGAAGTTCGGGAGCCTGTGATTGTGACGAGAGGCAAACAGGTCCACCTCTGGAGTCCCCCATTGGCGACACAGTGAGCGAAATACCCGAGGATGGAGGGCCCATTCTCCCCGACGGGGAGAGCCCCTGCTCAAGCGGTCCGCTTTCAGGTTCTCCACTCCTGGGATGTATACCGCCGAGAGACGAGGAACATGGGCTTCTGCCCAGGTCAGGATCAGGGACACCTCCCTGAGAGCACTCAGGCTGCGAGTCCCTCCCTGATGATTGATGTAAGCAACCGCTGTTCGATTGTCTGAACGCACCTGGACCGGAAGGCCCAGAACGTGCTGAGTCAGGAGAGTAAGCACCCGACGGATGGCTCTCAGTTCCAGAATATTGATGGGTAAGAGGGCCTCCCGAGGTCCCCACTGCCCCTGGAACTGCAGCTCCTTCCAGAATCCGCCCCATCCCGACAGACTGGCGTCCGTGGTGACAATTTCCCAAAGGGGGGCCAGGAAAGACCTGCCCTTCACGAGATTGGTCGAGACCAACCACCACTGGAGGGACTGCCGGACCCGGGAGGACAACTGGAAGGGCTGATCCAGCGACCGAGGCTGCCGGTCCCAAGACGCCAACAGATAAAGCTGAAGCGTCCTCGTGTGGAATTGAGCAAAAGGAACTGCCTCGAAGGAGGCAACCATCAACCCTACCAGCCTCATCCCCAGACGGATGGACGGCCGAGGATTGGAGAGTAGGACCCGAGCCAACTCCTGAATTAAAAGAATTTTGGACTGAGGGAGAAACACTCTGTGTTGATAAGAGTCTAACCGCATCCCCAGAAAGGACACCACCCTGGCCGGAGCGAGGGAGGACTTGGAGAGGTTGATCACCCAACCGAAACTTTCCAGCGTGGAGAGCACCACCCTGGTGTCTTTCTCCGATTGATCGGGTGACGGAGCCATGATAAGAAGGTCGTCCAAATAAGGTACGACACGAATGCCCCGAGCTCTGAAAATGGCCATGACCCCTGCCAGCACCTTGGTGAACACTCTTGGAGCTGAGGTAAGGCCAAACGGAAGTGCCACGAACTGATAATGCCGATCCTTCATCATGAATCGAAGAAAGCGTTGATGAGGGAGGCAGATGGGAACATGCAGATAAGCATCCTTGATGTCTATAGACGTCATGAAGTCCCCTTGCCGAAGAGAGCCGACGGCAGTGCGCAAGGTTTCCATGTGAAACTTCCGAAAACGGATGAACCTGTTGAGCAACTTCAGGTCCAGGACGGGACGAACCGACCCATCCCTCTTGGGGACAGCGAACAGATTGGAGTAGAAACCGAGGCCCATCTCTAAACGCGGTACCGGCCGGATGACCGCCATCTCTAACAGATTCTCTACCGACGCCAGGAGCCCCTGTGCAGCCGAAGGATCGATGGGCACCCGAGACCGAAAGAACCGTGAAGGACACTATCTCCTGAATCCACCTGTCCGGAACCTCCCGGTTCCAAACCTGGGAAAAGTGTCGCAATCGTCCCCCCACCCACACGGGTGAGGGCGGCCCCTCATTGCTGAGTGGGCTTACCCGCAGGTTTGGGCTTGGAGCCCCAGGACTGGGCGGGACGGCCACGGCCCCTTCCCCGCGTCCAACCTGTACGACTGGTAGAGGGAAGGGAAGTCCCCCTACCCGCTCTGTATCCTCGAAAGGACGGCCTACCAGAAACAGCCCCTCTAAAGGGGCGTCGAGGCCTCCTGCGTTGTGGCATCTTGCCACCCTTTGCGACTGAATCAATTTTCTCCCCGAACAGCCGCAGCCCCAAAAAGGGGAGAGCTGTGAGCACCCTTTTAGAAGCTGAGTCCGCCGACCACTGTCGCAGCCATACTGACCGACGAATAGCGACCAGCATTGCCGCTGTCCTGCTACTCATAGCCAGCGCATCGTCCTGAGCGGATAGAACGTAAGACACAAAAGAATCGCACTGCTTAAGCGCAGCGAACTCATCACAGGCGGGATTGAGAACCTCGCATAGCCCCTGGATAACAGATCTTACCGCTAAAAGAAGAAGGGCCGAAGCGCACAAGGGGCGCATTGTTGACCCAGCATAAACAAAGCCATAGCGAGCATACTGGTCAATCCTACGATCCTCCCCCTCTTTAGGGACAGAGGTCTCAGCAGACTGTACCATAGCGGAGCTAGATAACCCTAGCACAGGGGTATCGACTTCAGGAGGGACGGACCAAAGCTTCAGCAATTCTGGCGGAAAAGGATAACGCTTTTCCCAACTGGGAGGGATTCCAGATAACCGTGTGGGATGTTCCCATTCTTTCAGGACCACCCTCTCAAAGTGGTGCTGTCTGGGAAAAACCAAACGCGGCTGAGGCTCTTCAAACAACTGACCCTTTGGCCGGGTGACAGCCTCAGGCGGATCTAAATTCAAAATTTCAAACATTTGTGCCAGAATGGAGGGGGTGTCAAGGGCAACCCCCGCCGACCAATCGCCAATCGCATCAGCCTTAAGCTGACCTGCCGGCTCATCTGACTCCAAGAGGAATTCACCCTCATCCGGGGAGCCATCGGACCATTCCACAGGCTCACATAATTCGTCCTGAGGAGCCGAAGAAACCGGAGTCAGGCGCTTCCGTTTTGCAGAGGCCTTTAGCCCCGCTTTAACGGGCAATACTTCCCGAAGATTGGCTGATTTTACCACCACCTCGGATTGCGAATCCCCACCCTTGACAATGTCATGCGGGGTCCGGAACAGGGAGGGAGAGGCAGGAGATGATAGAGGTTGCGACGGGTCAGCCGCCGGATCAACAGACTGACGCGCAACAATCTGCCTTGCACAAGAAATGCAAATAAAGATATCATCAGCAGGGAGCGCAGCCCCACATTTTACACACCCCCTGGACGGCTCTGACGAGTCGTTTCCGGTAGTAACAGAAGCCTCCATATTGGTGATTTATGGTATCGCAAATACTGGGACTTTTAAGGCATAAGCCAACCCGGGATGCCCCTTAATAAGAATGTCCCGGAAGGGAGGGTTTTTATTTTTATATTTTTTTTTTTTTTTTTTTTTTTTCTTTTTAAGAGAAAAAGGTCCCCCTTAACAGTCTCAAAATAAATATATATACATATATATATGTATATATATATCCAAAATGTGCAATTTCATATCAAGAAAGACTAGCCAGGCAATATAGAGCCGGAGGCCGCAGTAAAAGAGGGATCCCAGGATCTGAAAGGAAAGAAAAAACAAACCATCAGATCCCTTGTGAGAGTAACAAGCAGCATGTTCACAATAGTACAACAAAGAGAGTGCCTCCTTAAAAGTCAGCCCCATGAGTAAAACTCATTCTGGCCCCACAAAAGCGAGGCCGCTTACCTGTTACCGACGCCAGGAGCCAGACCGGAGGGACATGTAGCAGCCGCAGCACACAAACTCATGTGTTGCTGCAGCGCGCGCCCCCCCCCACGTGACCTCTTTTCACCGCAACATGAAGGAAGCGAGGCTGAGGCCGCCGAGCGCCGCTTCCGCCGGCGCCGCTTCCGCCGGCGCCACGCCCCCCCGCGTCACAGGGAGCCTGCCCTGCTCTAATCAACGGGGGAATGCCACCAGCTGCGCTGGCTGACACCGAGCCGGCGGAGGAGGAGGAGGGGAAAAAGAGACACAAGCGCAGCCACACAGGCTGCCGCACGGAGCAGCGGGGAAGGAAGGGAGGCGGGAGGGAACCAACTGAGGCCAGCTGAGCGCGGTCCGCTGCCCCACCCCCATAAAGCAGACCAAATACACTGGCCATGCCTAAAGCATCTGCCCGGAGCCCCGGTCAAAAAACAGTTACTATGTAAAAGTGAACACACAGAAATAACACACAGTGAAAACATCATACAAGATACACAACCCTCTATACCCCCCCCCCCCCCCCCCCCCCCCCAAGTGAAGGGAGAAAGGACCGGAGCGGGGGAGAAAGGGCTACGGGGACCCTCGGGACAGGGGCATCCCATTTCCGGATCACCATGCCGGATTGCCGCATTGCCCCCAAAAGAGGGGGATGAGCGGAGGAGATAAGCTCCTAGGCACCAATAGTGCCATCTACCAATTACCCGGTGAGCAGCCTAAGCTGGGAGGCTTCCTATCCACCATAGAGGTATACAACTCAAACCGGGCAGAAATAGACCAAAAGGGGGGTGGCGGGGTAAGCCCCGACCTACCTGTAAGCAGGAAACTTCCAACCTCTGCTTGTCACGCAGAGAGAAAAATACTGGTGATTGAAGGGAGGTACCAGGTATATATAGGCCGGAAGGTGGGGCTCGTTACAAGACTTCCTCTCTGCACTACGTCACCTGCAGGTGATTAACCCATGAAGTAATGAATATTTAAGAAGTGAAGCGGGGTGTGTGGCACACCAAGAATAAGGTGTGATAATAAATCAAGGGATGGTTTAACTCAAATGTTGAAGTACCAGTCTGGCCACTGTGGGATTATTTATATCTGTGACTTTCCCTTGGGAAATAAATATATATATATATATATACACACACACACACACTCTTCTATACAATACTCCTATAGGTTTAAAGAAATGTATGGTGCAACATTTAAACTGTATCTGGGGGCTAGCAGATGGCGATAGGAGCTGGATCATCTCAAACAGGTCCATTGCTTCAGTCTTATTCAGAGGCGCCTCCCTCTGCTGGAGGCTTTTCAATCTCAGGAGAACAATTAAGTCGAGTGGTTTTAAGATTCCAATGAACATTTATTGTAAATACGCTGGATACAATTCCTTACTAGATCTTATTTTTTTTTATCGTGTTTTTGATCTGAGCCAAAGCTTGTTTTGTAGTTTGGGCACTTGGTGCATGCTCAAAATAACAGAATATAAGGGCCAAGAATGCAATCAAGAAAGGAAATACATGCAATTGTTTGTATGAGAAGATAGAAGCATCTTGTTTTTGATACGTTCTAGCAAATTAATACTCCATTAATTGATGGGAGTGGAACATTGAGGGTCTAAAAAACGAAATCCACCGAAAATGATGTGTGTGGCCATCATCAAAGTAAAATATGTAAAAAACGTAATTAACCATTAAATCTAAAACAGCATTATATTATTGCATTATTACTAAACCCCCCCCCCCAAAGCATTTTCAGCGTCCTTGGATTTTAAGTTCCTTTGGGAGACTGTTTGAAGGATTATGTGCAATGTTTAAAGTGGACCAACACCCAGGGGTGATCGGCCCGGAAATCTATAAGATTCCCGGGCCGATCACCCCCCACCCCGCGGGACATCCGAGATCGGGATGTCCCGCGGGGTGAAACCCCCCAGAAACCCCAAAAACACCTTACCTGATCCGCCGCCGCTTCCGCCGCCGCCGCCTCCCGCGCACCCCTCCAGACGTGCGCGCGCCCGCGCCGGCCCTCTGTGAATGGCCGGCGGGGGCGCGCGCGCGCCGAGAGTGACGCGCGGGAGGCGGCGGCGGCGGAAGCGGCCTGGACGTTCCTGATCCCCGCCTGGACGTTGGCGGGGATTGGCTGCGGCGCTCACGTGGGAGCGTTGAGAGGTGAGTTTTTTGGGGTTTCTGGGGGGTTTCACACAGCGGGGCACCCCCGATCGGGGTGCCCCGCCGAAGTGGACCAAAACCCAGGATAGTCAAAATCCTGGGTGTTGGTCCACTTTAAACACCAGAGAAGAGTGAAATCACCTACAGATAGAACATCCCTATGAAATAAAATGCAACATACCTGACTGGGCTTTAACTTGTGCACTTTCTCGGCCTCTGCATGGCTTTGAAGGCTTCTCAGTGACATTTTCTACTTGCTACAAAGAAAAAAAAACATAAAAAAAAAAAAATGTGGCTGAATCATCTCGACAGACTTAATGTCATTTATATGGATTCACAATGGACAACGCTTTCCCACATGATTCTGGGTTGCAAGCTCCTTTGTGCAGGGTTCTTCCTCCCATTAGGAATATTTACGTAGCACCATCTCATTCTGCGGCACTTGCAATAACTAAAATTATCTTGCACTTTAGATCTGTGATTAATAGTTAAAATTAGAACTGCAGTGCAAGTCTCTTTACAAAAGCAGCAAATACAGTAGGAGAGAAGACGTCTTTTCAACACGTGAATGTAGCTCCTAGATCCTCTATATTGGCGCATGTGTAATTATGTGTGAGGATCAGACGGAAACTGGGACATAAAAAAAAAAAAAATATATGGAGAAAAACACAGACTTGACTGCCATCTAGGGGAAGGCTTTTAAGGCAGTGCAGCTCTTTCAGATGAAACGCAAGCCATGAACAAAGCAGGAAGTGACAAAGGCTGCCAGTCAGCAGAATCATTAAGGTGAATAAATAGAAGGAAGGTGAGGGGGAAAAGCAGGGGATAAAGACCGGCTTGTAAATCCATAGAGAAGACATAGCCATAGAGCAGCTGGTTTGTCTGTAATATTTGGCACTTGTGGAAGGAATGCAAGGCAGGAACCCGATTAGAAGTGCAAATAGGACTTCATTACACTTTAAGGACATAAACTAAATGTGCTCGTTGCTGTGGATGGGGCTCTGTGCAGGAATGGATACACATCACGATACCAGTTATGGCCCGTTTAGGATTATCGAGCGACAAAATCGCTACAGCCACCACAATTTATGTGTTTTGCTACGAGAAAGCGTGACGTGAGCGATCGCATTAGTTAGCGATTACCAACAAATCTTTGGCGTCTGAACAGATTTGTAAGATCTGTAGCTCCGGAGTGAGCAGCCAATATATCTGCTCGTTTAAACCCAGCATAACTGTAGGTAGCAGAAAGTAATTCCATGGTCATCCCTGATGGCGTAGAAATTAAAATGGAATTTAACCCTTTCTTCTGTTGTAAGTAATATCTCCAGCTTAAGTGCTCTAATTTAGTTGTCAGGGCATTCTGGGGCAGCGTTTCCAGGCACGTGTATTGTACGAAGAATTAAAAGGAAACTAAATGATAGAACAAAGGGTGCATATTTTATTGAAAGTCTAGTAGATGCTTGAAAGTACATTCCAGCAAACGTAGTTGAAAATCAACCGTAATTAAATTGAAACATGCCTGGAACAAACTAGATGGACCATGCCTTATCACAGATGCAATCCTTAATGCGGACCAACACAACAAAAAGTGCTCATATGCATCCCTCCCCAGGGCAATTTAGATTGCTGCCCATAAAAAAAAGCTAAATGTATTTGTAAGTCCTGTTGTGGTAATGTTAGAAACAAAATTTCAGTTCATGGATGTGCAGGCCACCTGCAAACAGGAAGTGCTGCTGGGCTTCCCGTTACTGTGCTTTGTCAGTTATGTCAGTTGAATCCAGGCAGCAACATGGCAGAGATGCTGGGAGATGGCAGAGATGCTGGGAGATGGCAGAGATGCTGGGAGCGCCAAAATGGCCGCTACCTTTGTTTTCCATCTGTGCCAGGCTGTGGGTCCAGTTTAGGTACACCTTAACTAGGCACAGAAGCCAATGAAAAACACTAAGAAATAATATGGGTGCTCTGTGCCATTGTTTATTTAATGCCAAAGGGACAGCTAGATTTGCACATGTATGAGGAGCATATTAGCATATAGCCGATAGGAATAATGGGCTTTTGTTATGGTATAGTAAATCCTTTTTTTCCACTGGCCAGGATCATACTAAATGTTTGCATTACTAGAAGTAAGAAGCTTACGCACAGATATTAATGCAAAGTTATTCAACTGGTTGTGACACTAGATTGACCATGCTTTCTCACAGATGCAATCTATATAGTGCCATTGAATTCTGTGGCCTTACAGGGTGCAAAAACGTATTCCCAGCAATTTTTAATTTTTTTTTTAATAAAAAAAAAAAAATAAAAAAAAAAAAAAAAAATGGGCTTTTGTTATGGTATAGTAAATTTTTTTTCACTGGCCAGGATTATACTGAATGTTTGCATTACTAGAAGTAAGAAGCTTACGCACAGATATTAATGCAAAGTTATTCAACTGGTTGTGACACTAGATTGACCATGCTTTCTCACAGATGCAATCTATATAGTGCCATTGAATTCTGTGGCCTTACAGGCTGCAAAAACGTATTCCCAGCAAAGATACAAACTTAACCATCAGTTGCAAAAAGGACCCTGCCATCATGAGTTTACAATCTGTTAAATGAGATGGAACCATGATACAGAATACTCCAGTCATAACTGGGCTGTCTAAAGAGTTTGTATAAATTAAAATGGAATTTAACCCTTTCTTCTGTTGTAAGTAATATCTCCAACCTAAGTGTTGTAATTTAGTGGTCAGGGCATTCTAGGGCAGCGTTTCCAGGCATGTGTACTGTACACTTAACTGATGGTTAAGCTGGTATCTTTGCTGGGAATATGTTTTTGCACCCTTCCAAGGCCACAGAATTCAATAGCACTATATAGAACAGTGTTATCTGTAATACACCATGACTCAGATTACAGTATGAACACTCCTGCTCTGGAGTGCAGAGAATACAGGGACAATCCTATATCTCCCTGAGGCCATAGTGTAATTCCTAAAGCAAATTCATCTCCCCAAAAGACTATGGCCATAAGTGAATTCCCACTACATGTGCAGAATAAAATAAAAATATTTTGCGTGCTTTAAGTCACATATTTTCACACACCTGTGTCTGCTTGACAAAAGCAAATACTAACCATCACAACCTTTGTACATCACTCCGCTTGTTTACCGTGATACAGAGGAGTAGCTAGGCTTTCTGGCACCCGGGGCAAACATTTGGAATAGTGCCCCCCACCTGTGGTCAAGCCCCCCGCTCTGCTGCACCTGGGGCACGTGCTCCCCTTGCTCCTCCCTAGCTCCGCCCCTGCCGTGATATACAAGATAGTGGTGGGAACCTGTCTGAAGTGTCTTTTGGTGTAAATATAATAAGTGTAATGGCAGCATTTTTGGGTGGGTTTGCCACGTAACAGACTATGATGTTATATTCTTCTGTGAGATTATCATGTCTCAGATTAGCCAGGGGATCACAGACAACTGCTTTCATTCCCATCCATTTCCTCAGCAGGTGAGAAGGAGTAAAGCAGCTTTTCCGCTCTATAAAATGACACGGTTCCACAACTCTACCACTAGGGACAATGCATAACGGGCATCCTAATTCACTAAAGCTTAAACTGGACCATCATGTAGGAGTTGGCCTGCCCTGTGCACAGTGGACTTATGGACACCAAGATATCCTTACCTTATTCCTCACTGCTCCAGAAAAATTGGGGGTTGGGGTTATAGTGCAAGGATAGCGCTAGGAATATATTGCCATGTGGAGGGCTGGGCATTTGTGTTAATCAGCGGCAGAAGAGGGCACTGGAAATAGAGATGCCCCCAACTCCCCCACAGGAGAGACCAACATCCATTTGACCCTTACATTTTAATGGATTGTTAGGGCTTAAACAATACTCACCCCTTTGCCCCTGTAGCAATCCAGCGTGGTGCCCGAGAGTAGAAATGGCGTACATGCACCCGTGCTCACCCACCATTCACAAGTGAAGAGATGAATGAGACAGCACCCCGTCTTAGCACTGCTGCAATAAGTGACAAAGCATTTCTGTACAGCATTGTGGATGTGCATCTCGATACTGTGGGACCTGTGTCTGGTGAGTCGAAAATCACAGGAAACGGTGCAGAGGAAGAAGACTTATTTATTACATATTTTTCTTTAGATACCTTTTTAGCCCGAATGGTGACTTTAAAGAACAAGTATTGTTTGGCAATTGCTCTGGCAACTGGCTGTCATTATCATTTCATGATACTTCTCTGCCTCTCAGCTGATAAATAGGTAACTTCTAGTGCAGGATAAACTTGTTACATTTAGATACAGTTGGCTGTTACATATGTATCTAAATGTAACAAGTTTCCCTCTGCACTAAGGGAAATTATGTATTTATCAGCAGAGAAGTGTCAGTAATGAAAATGAAACACAGTCGAAGTTGGCAAACAATACTTGTCCCTTAAACTCCCACCACCATTTGTTATGTTCCTAATGCGATCTCAACCACCTTAGAACGTGAGCAAAGGTCTGTGGTATAAAAGCTGAAAAACTAATCTCTAATCAGTTGGAGCTTTTGTACTACATTTTGGTAAACGTGTATGTATTGTACAAATCATGTTTGGACAGGTATGTGGATAGCATGAAGACATACTTGAATGAGCAAAGATGGTCTAGAGCAGGGGTTCTCAACCAGTGGTACTCCAGACCCTTTTGGGTGGTACTTGCAAACTGACCCAAACCACATCTTTAATTTACACAAGCCTGATTTGCTCAATAAGAACAAATTTGCTCCAAATGGTGGCGCAAACTACGCATGTGCATTGACAACCCTCACGTACCACCCAGGTGCTACTTCAGGCAACTGGAAGAGAGATTGGGAACCCCTGGTCTAGAGAATTTGAAGTTAGTCCTGGCTACAATGTTAGTAAAGCAGGGAATAGAAGCAAACATGGAAGTCCTTTACCTTCTGACTATGGGTCCTGAGCCTCTTCCTTGGCGCGTCATCATCATCATCGGCCAGCTTGACGTCCACCTTTGTGTGATTTGCTGCATTTCCATTCACTCTACCTTTAAGGGGCGGGAGGGTGTGAAATGTGTTTGAAAAGGGCCATGATTATTGTCGCTATGCTAACTGGATTTAAGATATTGCCATCACACATCCCACACAAACACGCATGCCTATATCTTTCATAACATACTCTGGGCACTCTTATCGGGGGCATTGATTCGTCTGATGACCAACACATAACTTGTACCTTGATAAACTTATTGGCGTAGCATGCATGAACACAGGACTTGACCACCAGAGAATAAAAGGTCAATCGTTTTATTTATTGCTGGCTCATATAAACCATTACTTTATGAAAACATAACATTTGTAAATATATGATGCACAGCGTACAATAAATCACACTGTTCCTTCTTGAATCCACGTAAGTCTGCAAAATGTGAGCGCGATGGCACCGAAGGTCAAAAATAACTCATCCCATGCTCTGGAGACCACTGTATTACTCCATGTACGCAAAAGATGCAATGGCTAGTTTATTAGGATGAAACATATGTAGTATGAATGGATTCGCTAGAGGTCAATGTCCACCACTGTGGCGATTACTGTGCTATCAGAGTTTTTAACCACTTCCACCGCAAAGAACTCAACGTAGGTCATATTATCAACTTCCACTGGTAAAAAATTAAGCTCTTGGTACTCTTAAACCGGACCTTCACCGTGATTTAATGAAAAGCCCAAACTCTTAAAAAATGGTTCCCCAGCATCTAAAATTAATATATTTTAAGTTTTTAGTCACTTACTTATTATTCTTTCCCCCACTGGGCTGCAACTCTGTTCAGGAATTTAGGATATGGGCGCCGTCATCTTGACTCAGAAGCATCACACTTACTGAGGAGAGGAGAGTGGGATAAGGTACAGGGGGGCGGGTTATAGCTGTGCTTTGCTCAGACAGAGCAGAGCTGGGGTCAGGGAAAGGTCAGCAGTCCTAGAATGCAGAGCAACACAGTCAGGAGGCACTTCCTGTTTGCAGGCTGCCTGATAAGATGGCGGCTTCCATAAGCCGCCATCTTGGATGTTTAAAGGCTCATAACATGCAATAGATGCAGGTAGGATGATTTTTTATGTGAGCAATCTGTATGTACAGGGTGTGGGAAACATATAAGATAGACTCTTATTTACAGTGAAGGTCCGCTTTAAGATTCAAGGAGAGAGAGTCGTGCCTCTTGACACACGAGCCCCCCCCAGAAAAAAAAACAGATAAAAAAGGGCCAAAATGTGTCAGTTTCTATCTCTAGAAGGTATTTCAGATAGCCAGCGACTCTGTAAGAGTTGAAAAAAAAATCTCATGGTAGTAAATTCAGTTTATGAGAAAAAAAAAAAGTCTGAGTGTTCCTAGCTGGTGATTCAGCAACAGTGACAATGAAAGTCAATGTCATTTTTTATTACAGTGAATAGAGGAGTAAAAATGCCAATGCTTTTCTTAGGAGTAAAAAGTGCCATCATCTTTCATTGTTTTTTCTAATAAAGTGTGTATTTTACTACCAATGGAAATTTGTCAACTCTCACTGAATCAAGGACATAGGATACATCTTCACATCCCTAAAGCAGTGCGGAACAAATGTCACATCAGTTGCAGAAGTGGTCAAGATAAGGTGACCTGGGTAATGATTATCTGTAGCGTAGCAAAAAAGCAGGCTAAGGCTATCTAATGTTTTTAAACAGAAAACTCAATGCTTCACTGTTACCAATGACAAAATCGCTTAAAGAGGAAGAAGGAGGGTTTCCATTATTGCCAGGGAAACTGAAATGGCACAAGCCATTGCTGATCAATCACTGAACAGGACCACCCCTCCAAAAAAGGGACAGTCTCCTAAAATAAAATAATTGCATATACCGTATATACTCGAGTATAAGCCGAGTTTTTCAGCCCACTTTTTGGGCTGAAAAAAGCCGCCTCGGCTTATACTCGAGTCATACCGCTGGCCCGCTGGGGGAGCTGGCCTGGAGCGGCAGCTCCATCCGCCCCTAAGTCGGAGCAGAGGCAGAGGGCCCCCGCAATCATTCAGCGACGGAGGTGAGGAGAGCGGGAAGATCCGAAGCGGGCCAGCCGCAGGCGGAGGAGAGCGAGGCGGCTTCTCAGAAGAGAGTCCCCTGGGGGGGCGAGACAGCGGGCGGCAGCCGGCCGGGAAGCGGCGCCGCTGCAGGAGGAGGGGAGAGCGTCTCCCGCAGGTCTTCGGTCCGGGGGAGCCGGGCGGCGCCGCCTGCTGCGACTCCCCTGGCCACGTTCACACAGTGACAGCGCGGCGGAGGCGGGAGCGGCTGCCCAGAGGAAGGGGGGGGCGAGACAGCGGGCGGCAAGCGGCGCCGCTGCAGGAGGAGGGGAGAGCGTCTCCCGCAGGTCTTCGGTCCGGGGGAGCCGGGCGGCGCCGCCTGCTGCGACTCCCCTGGCCACAGTGACAGCGCGGCGGAGGCGGGAGCGGCTGCCCAGAGGAAGGGACAGGCGGGAGAGAGGCCGACGCTGAGTAGAGGATCGGAGTGACGGCCTGTGGCCACAGAGACAGCCATCCTGTCTCGGACGCGCCCTCCGGTAAGTGCTCGCCCTCCTCTCTATGCAGCTAATTATTTTCCATAGTTATATTATTAGTTATATGGGGATCACTTGTGTGTAGTCAGAGAGGAATTTCTGGGCCCGGGAAATGTCAAGTGTTTATAATAATACAGCCTCCTCCCTTCCCTTCATCTTCTCTTCAGCCTCTCAAAATGGTGGCCGGCCGTTACTGCTGCTGGGAGGGACACCGGGGCCCCTCTGCAGGGCAGGACAAAAAAAAATATTCTGGAGTCCCTTTCCTTACTTGGCCATTTTTTTTGAACAGGGAGGGTCTGTGTTTACAGGGTAATATGTGGGGCTTATTCTCAGGCTTTAACATATTTGGTTGTTAGTGGGGTAGCTGCTGCATTTCCCACCCTAGGCTTATACTCGAGTCAATAACTTTTTCCATTTCTTTGTGGTAAAATTAGGTGCCTCGGCTTATATTCGGGTCGACCTATACTCGAGTATATACGGTAAGTACTAAGGGAATGCATCTATCACAGCCTACAAAATATTTATGATGTTTTAGTTACTTGGCCGGGTGTGATCAAAAGTAAAGGGTAGGTTAATACCCCTTACAGATGGGGCTTTCTCCTGGCTTGGAGCCTTGGGACTTACAGCATGTTTGACCCGGTGAGATATCCCTTTTAAATATATTTTGATCTCTCATACAAGACATCTATTGAATACATTAGCGCCTGTGACAGTCTACCATGCTGGGCTGGGGCACGCACCGCATTGTTAAAACTTAATCTTCCTGGACATACAAGTTTACCAATGCAGAGTCGCAAGCCAGTATGTGGAGAGACCCATCTTAGGCTTAAGAAAAGGGGGCTAAAAGGGACCAAAAAAAGTCTACTTCTAAGGGCCTTGGATGGCACAGAGACAGAGATGATTTGCATAGCTCCGCCTACTGCAAGGATAGATTGGTAATGCTATCTGTCCTTGGACTGGGTACTGAGCAAATACGTTTCTTCTAGGAAAGCTCCTATTTTTCCTTTACCTAAGTAGAGGGTTTTTTGGTCTCTTTAGCCCCCCTATATTAAGCCTAACATGGGGCTCTCCACATACTGGCTTGCGACTCTGTTTTGGTACTGACCAAGTCTCAACCCCCCCATACAGCCAGAAAAATCCACCCTAGTGCTGATGAGAGCCTAAAGCTCGAAACACGTCCACTAGTTGGATGTGTAAAATTTAAAGCTAATCCTTGGCATTGCACCCTTAGCATTTCTAAGGGCCTTGGATGGCACAGAGACATAGTGATGATTTGCATAGCCCCGCCTATTGCAAGGATAGATGGGTAATGCTATCTGTTCTTGTACTGGGTACTGTGCAAATACATTCCGATCTAAGTTTACCAATGAAAATTGATAATGTGACATTAAAGCTCATAGGATTGTCTAAAACTATTTTAACAAAAAAACCTTCAGTTAGGGGTGGACAAGTAGTCTGTCAAGACCCCCACTAATCCTCTTGAGGATTTGGATCCATGGGCCCCGATTCAATAAAAGGTAGTAAAAAATTGAATTCATAAGAAAAAAGCCAGAGAATGTCAATGTTACTGAATCACCTGATAAAAAGACAGACAGTGAAAGTCAATGGCAGCTTTTACCACAATGTAGAAAGGAGTAAACAGTTCTCTACTTTTCTTAGGAGTAAAAAAGTGCCATTGACTTGTTAACTGGTGGTTCAGCAACAGTGAAATTCTCAGGCTTTTTTCTCATGAATTAAATCTTTTACTACCATGAGAATTTTTTTCTACCTTTATTGAATCGAGGCCACTACGCATTATAATCATACAGTCAGGCAAGGATATGGTGGCAGTGGCTAAGGGTGAGGCTAGGAACCCAAGTGGAGTGACCTGTAAAAATAGTGGCGGGACGACCGGTGACTGAAATGACCAGCACCCGCCTACACCATCATTGAAATAAAAATGAATTATTTACAAAGGTGTCTTCTGTAAGTAATGAGGTATGAACACGTTCTTGTAATCGGCATGTGTGACGGCTTTGCGCGTTAGGATTACAAGCTAGCAGGGCATTGGACAATGAACAGGACTAGACGGCAGGGGAGCGGCAAATCTGTAACTGGCAGGAGGGAGGATCTGATAGAAAAATCTGCACAACAAAGCACATGGCGCTGTTCACAAGAATTTCTGGAATAACATTACATGCAGTAACATCTTGTCTTCTCCGAAAAAAAAAGGACACATTAAAATCACCACTACACCTATTTGTACACAAGGTACCAATATTCCCACCCCCCAAAGAAAAGATTTTCCGTTGGTATATAAAGTTATTCCGCACCAATTATGTAAATAAAGTAGACAACAATTAATTTTAATTACTTCTTGAACTTGATCTTCTCTTTGGCGCCTCTTGAAACTTGTCGCTCTTGAGATGCCCCACGTCCTCCGCAGCTGAACCTTGAGAGACATACAAGGGGGTTTTGTTTTGTTTTTTTTTTTCATTGTTCCTCACTTCAACTGGTATCCAATAAAAAAACTCTCATTCAAGAGAATGTCAATGTGCCAGTGCAGAAGAGCTGGGAGAACACGATCAACATTTGCTCGATTTTAACATACAAATCGTATTTCGGGTCCCAGGACAAGAAAGTAAACGCACTGGTTTGTGTCTTCCCAAAATTTTATGCTTTAAGTAGAAAAAAAAAAACAAAAACAAACAGGAACCTAAACATAAGGGTCTACTCAAAGTTCATTTTGTTTTAGATTCCACTCACTTTTCATTTTCTTGCAAACCCTATAAAAACAAAAGCCCCACATAGCAACCTATTGCACGTTGTCTTTAACAGTCACAGTGAACCTGAACTACATACAGTATATGTTTAAAGCGCCTGGATGGAAAGGCAGGCACCTCGGCCATCACAGGCTCTGGTGATCTTGCCCCATTGATACTTCTGATCGATAGGCAGTCTGTTACCCATACAAAAACAAAAAGGCAAGGGCAAACATACTCCTTGGTCATAGAAGCCAGATGAGAAAGGCCTCACATGACCAAGAGGAGCCAGAAGCCACTGCCAGTTGCCTTGAAAGGTGCCCATGCTCCTAGTTCAGTTTTATCATTCATCTTTTTTCCTATTTTAGACTATAAATGTCTAACCCCCCACCCAAACCTTCAAAATCAACCACCACTAAGCCTGAAACATCGCTCTTAAAAAAATAAAAATCATCTGGTCACATTTAAATGCTAAATTTTAGAAGGCAGGCCCACGAGCACTGCCAAGTAGAGTGTCCCAGACAACACAAGTGAATGACTGGTGGTCTGACAAAAAATGTCACTATAATGAAAAGGTAGTTTTCATTCCCTCCTCTGCTGTGTGCAGTCCCACCTACTGCAACTGAATGACTGTGTGGCGCTGCACACAGCTGAAGGAAGCCAAGGTGCTGCTAGGTTTTGATCTGTCGTGGAAGAAGCCAGCACTCCATAAATCTCAAAAACATTACCGTCACAAGAAATCACATGAATTGCACCAAACAGTCCAATGTCTGTATTGTCCAACGTTTTGGGGCCCACAGCGCCCCTTCATCAGGGACAAACAGGACAGACTGTTTGTCCCTGATGAAGGGGAGCTGTAGGCCACGAAACGTTGGACAATACGGACATTGGACTGTTTGACACAATTCATGTGATCCTTTCGCCTCGTCTCCACCCCTCATCCTTTAGACTAAGTTCACAATGCCAGGGCTCTCTCTCTCCTATTGTATCTTGTATTTAGAATATTCATTGTCAACTCTGTAACACTGCATTTGTAATAGTCTATGTACTGTATGCTTCTACCCTGTCTGTAATTACTACTTTGTATAGTGCTATGGAAGATGATGACTCTATATAAACAATAATAATTTCTTGCGAATATGTTTGAGATTTATGTAGTGCTGGCTTCTTCTACGACGGAACTTGCGGCACCACCACTAGCCATTGCACCCGGCTGAACTCGTTTAATTTGATAAGTTAGTGCCTCTGCCTTTCAAGAATTAGGTTTTGAGCCGGCTGCTCTAGCTGCAGCGTGGGCCCGCAGAGAGTTATTGGGGGGGGTTTCACACAGTGGGCCACCGAAACCAGGATGCCCCAGGGGGACAGACCAAAACCCAGGATAGTGAAAATCTAAACTTTAAAGTGGACCAAGACCCATGATTTTGACTATCCTGGGTTTTGGTCCACTTCGGTAGGGCACCCCGATCGGGGGTGCCCCGCTGTGTGAAAGCTCCCCGATCGCCCGGAAAACTCACCTCACCCTGCTCCCACGTGACCGCTGGAGCCAATCACCGGGGACGGACAACGAGAGGCAGCGACGGACAAGCAGAGCGCGTCCGCCGCCGCCTCCCGCGCGTCCCCCTTACAGGGAGCGCGCCCATTCACAAACGGCCGGCGTGGGAGCGAGCCCTGCTAGAGGGACGCGCGGGAGGTGGCGGACGTGCATGTGCCGCTGGAACGGGGAAAAGGTAGGCTTCTGTGGGCTTCCTGGGGGGTTTCACCAAGCGGGACATCCCGATTTCGGATGCCCCCCTGGGTGTTGGTCCACTTTAAAGAGGAACTATGGTTAAAAATATACAGCAGTGGAGGAAGTCCAACCCAAGCTCCCTCACTGAAAAAAGGTTGCACGGACACTCTGCTCTTTTGGGTTTGCGCTCCCACATGAGAAGCCCATCAGTGTGAGCTGATCATCTGCTCCACGGCAGCCGCAAAAGGATGCTGGAAGAGACAAATACCCAGGAGGCATTTATTTATTTTTAAGTGGTGCAACCGGATTCAGGCAGCCGCATATTAAAGAGGGACTGATCATTTCTGACCATAGACCACAGCCTGGACAGTCCAGGCAATGGCAATAAAAGCTGCAATCAACTGAAACCTGTCCCGTGTGCCTCTACTTCCCGTAGCAGGCCTCCAACGTTTTCCCCTCCTTTCTCTTCAGTTTTGACCACGCTCCAAATCTGGCTGCACAGCCACCCATGTACCCAGCAAATGTGACCACTGTGGCTTGCAGGATTTACGCATGTTTGGAGCACTAAGGAACAGGAGAGGCCATGCGAACACTCTTGGGGGTGGTCATGGAGCAATATAATAAATAGGAGGGGGCAAACTTTGGAGACCTGCTACAGCATTTATATTGTGCTGCAGAAATCTAAGGTGAAGCACATGAGACATAAGTTGAGCTCCTTGCTGCTTTATTTTTGCCATTGCCTAGACTGTTCCCCTGTAACGTCTCCCAAAAACAGAGCTCAGACCCAAATACCCAGTACTCCACCCAATTATTTCTCATACGGACGGACTGCTGTGCTACTGGTAGAAAGTTTAGGGCCAAGTTATTTGCTGGGCTTCTTATTACCAACTACAAAAGCCAACACTGAATAAGAGGCACCGCTAAGAGTAAAATCTCCACCTGCGCAGTGAAGCTGTTTGGAGCACAGTGGGTGGTGTGAATGGGGGCAACTATTAACTTTAGGGGAACCCCGATTCGGCCTGTGGTTTTTGAATAACAGTTTTGGTTTCCGCTAAATCCTTACTAGATGCCAGGGATGCCCCGCTGTGTGAACCCCCCAGGGCACCCCGTTCACTCACCTTTGTTCTCCCCACTATCCCTCTAGCCAGGCATTTGTGAATGGCTGGCACAGGCGCGCTCCCATGCGCCGTAGGACCAGGAAGAGGTGAGTTTCTTCGGGCGATATGGGGGGTTTTACATAGTGGGGTGCCCCAGGGGAAAGGACCAGAACCCAGGATAGTCAAAATCCTGGGCTTTGGTCCACTTGAACCCTGCCACCTGGTGCTGCTGGCAAGGCCTGCAATTAAGATTTTTACCATACCCAGTTTCCTCTGGAAATATAAAATACAGTTTTGTGAGTACTCCCCTTCAAAAAAGTGTGACATACACTGCGCTTCAACTCTTCATGACATCTGAGTTATTCTCCAGTAAGGGGGCGAACTTCTGCAGAGATGAATGCAAAAAAGGAGCTCTTCCCAGTCCATAAATACCTGGGACCTCCCACCAATTCCCCAGTGTAAGATAGCAAATAATACCCAAGAATACCTAAAAAAGGGTGGATGAAGCGGAGTGTATGTCACAATTATAATACCCGTTTTAAAGGTGAGTACTCACAAAACTATTATTCCAAGTGTGACATACACTCCGCTTCAATTCTTCATGACAGTTGGGGCATCCAATAGCAGTGCCCGTCATGGGTGGGAACCATGAACAGTAAAGAATGCACCAACTTAAACCACTGCAGCTTGCAGAACCTTGCGGCCAAAAACAGCATCCGCTGAAGCCCGCACATCAACCTTGTAAAATGAAAAAGTATTAACGGAAGACCAAGTAGCAGCCTTACAAACTTGTTCAACAGAAGCCTGGTGCTGAAAAGCCCAGGACGCACCAACAGCACGAGTAGAATGCGCAGTGACCCTAAAAGGGGGAGTCCTCCCCTTAGCAGAATAGGCCCCAACAATGGCCTGACGAATCCATTTGCTAATGGTAGACTTGGCGGGCGCCAAACCTTTCCTGGGCCCACAGGGCACCAGGAAAAAGGCATCCGTCTTGCGGAAAGAAGAAGTAGTCACCAAATAGTACTTAACACAGCGAACCACATCCAAATTGTGCAAAACCCTCTGCCTGTCATTGCTAGGCTTAAAACACAAGGAAGGGAGAATATCCTGATTGAGATGGAAAGCAGAAACCACCTTAGGAAGGAAATTTGGCTTAAAACGAAAGACCACCTTGTCCTGGTGTCTTTCAAAGTAAGGGGCCTGAATCGACAGAGCCGCCAACTCAGAGACACGCCGAACAGAGATAATAGCCACCAAGAAGGCAACCTTTTGAGTGAAAACAGAAAGAGCAATATCCTGTAACGGCTCAAAAGGAGGACCCTGGAGAGCTGAAAGAACCAAATTCAAATCCCAAACAGGAACCATAGCCTTCCGAGGGGGTCGAACATGAGTGACCCCTTGGAAAAAAGTCTTAACCAGCGGGTGTAAGGCAAAAGATCTTTGGAAGAAAACAGACAGAGCAGAGACCTGCCCTTTCAAGATATTAAGCTGGAACCGAAGATCCAGACCGTGCTGAAGAAACTCCAAAATCCCAGGGATCGAAAACACCCTGCAAGGCAAGGCCCTAGCCTCACACCAGTCAATATAGGACCGCCAAGCCCTATAGTAGATGCCAGAAGAGGACCGCTTCCTAGCTCTAATCAAGGTCTGAACCACAGCCTCAGACAAACCCTCCTTCAGAATGAATGTTTCAGCAGCCAAGCCGTCAAAGCCAGCGTTGGTAAATTGGGATAAAGTAGTTGACCCTGAGATAACAGATCCGGAAACATGGGAAGCCGGTACTGATCTACCGCCAGCCTTACAACGTCTGCGTACCAAACCCTTCTTGGCCACCTTGGAGCCACCAGAATTGCTGGTGCCCCTTCCAGAGCCAGTTTGCAAACTACCTTGCCCAGCATGGAGAAGGGAGGAAACAGGTACAGAAACCCCAGATCCTTCCAAGCAAGGGACAAGGCATCCACTGCCAGAGCTAGAGGATCCTGAGATAGAGACACAAAGGCCTGGAGTTTGTGTCGTGAGGCAAAGAGATCCACCTCCGGAGTCCCCCACTTGCAACAAAGAGACCAAAAAACCCCGGGGTTGAGAGACCACTCTCCTTGGCGAGAGGACCCCCTGCTCAGGGAGTCCGCCTCAGTGTTCTCCACTCCCGGAATGTAGATTGCCGAAATGCAAGGAACATTGCTCTCCGCCCAACGCAGGATCAGAGAGACTTCCCTGAGGGCACTCCTGCTGCGAGTCCCTCCTTGGTGATTGATGTAGGCTACCGCCGTCCGATTGTCTGCACGAGTCTGAACGAATCTGAACCGGAAGACCCTGTAAGTGCGACGTCAGCCGTGACAGGACAAGCTGGATGGCACTGAGCTATAAGACATTGATGGGGTTGTGAGCCTCCTGAGGACCCCACACCCCGCTGAACTGATGACTTTTCCAGAAACCTCCCCAGCCCGACAGGCTGGAATCCGTGGTAACCGTCTCCCAGCGAGGAACCAGAAAGGATCTGCCCCAACAGGTTGCTCGACTCCAGCCACCATCGAATGGACTGCCGAAGGGAGACATCCGGAACGGTTGATCCAATGACAGCGGACACCTGTCCCAATGCGTCAATAGATGAAGTTGAAGAGATATCATGTGAAACTGTGCAAACGGGACCGCCTCAAAGGAGGCCACCATCAATCCCACCAGTGGTGGGTGTCCAGCTCCGCCTGACGGCGGGAAGAAGCTGAAATCAATAGGTCGTCCAGATGCGGCACAATGCGAATTCCCTGAGCTCTGAATAGGGCCATTATGCCCGCCAGAACCTTGGTGAAGACCCTCGGCACCAAGGTGAACCCGAAGGGAAGGGCTACAAACTGAAATTGTTAATCGTCCACCGCGAACCTGAGGAATCTCTGATGCGCTGGAAAAATTGGAACATGCAAATACGCATCCTTGATGTCTATGGATGTCATGAAATTCCCTTGACGAAGGGAATTGATGGCCGAGCGCAGAGTCTCCATGCGGAACTTCTTGGTTCTGATGAATCTGTTGAGGACCTTGGAGGTCCAGAAAGGGTCCTACAGAATCTTCTTTCTTGGGGACCGTGAAAAGATTGGCGTAGAAACCCCTGCCTCTCTCCGACGGAGGCACCGGGCATACAACTCCCATGTCCAGAAGGTTTTTTACTGCTAACAGGAGCCCCTGTGCAACCTGAGGGTCCAAGGGCACCCGAGACCTTAAAAATCTTGGAGGAGGCCAGTACTCGAACTCCAGTTTGAACCCGGAGACCACCACTTCCAAGATCCAATTGTCTGACCTCCCGGGCCCAGACCTGGAAGAAGAGCCGCAGCCGTCCCCCCACCCGTGCGGGTGAGGGCTGCGGCAGGCTTGGGACCCCAGGCAGAAGCGGGCCGGGCCAGAACCTCTGCCCCTGTTCCAGGAAGAGCCTCAAACACCCGAGAAGGCCAAACCTCTGCAAGCTCTGGCACCTCGAAAGGAAGGATTGAAAGAGCCTGCCCCCGAAAGGGACGGCGCAGTTTCTTCCGCTGAAGTAACTTACCTCCCTTTGCCACAGCATCCAACTTATCTCCAAACAGCCGCGTACCCAAGGGAAGAGCTGTGAGCGATTTCTTGGCCGCAAAGTCCGCTGTCCACTGACGGAGCCATACCAATCGGCGCATGGCCACCAATAAGGCTGAAGTCCTACTACACATAACAATAGTGTGTACCATAGCAGCCAAGACAAAATCCATGAACAATTCAAAACTTTTAAGCGTAGTGAACTCAGCGCTGGCCGGATCAAGGTGAGCGTCATTTAACCAGTCCTTAATCAGAGACCTAGCACCCACCGACACTAGCGCAGATGCACAAACAGGCCGCAAGGCCGAACAAACACTGGCAAAGGCATGGCATGCCATCTGATCAAGGCGCCTATCCTCACCATCCTTTAGGGAAGTGGCGTCTGGCGTGTGAAGCATGGAGGAGTTGGTCAACCCCAAAACTGGCGCATCGACCTCGGGAGGAGAAGCCCAGCGCTTAACCGCTTCCACCAGGAAAGGATACTTCTTATCCCATCCCTGAGGAATACCCGGAAGCAGACTAGGTTTCTCCCATTCCCTAAGGTTCAGTGCATCAAAATGACCCTGGGAAGGGAACTCCAAACGAGGCTTGTGGGCCCCAAAAAATTCCCCCTTCTCCTCAGGCGGCGCAATATCCAAAACCTCCAAGAGATGTGACAAGACCGTGGCCGTGTCCACAGCATCCCCCAGCGCCTGCCCAACATCAGCCTCGCCAAACCATACATAGTCAGCCTCTGACTCAATAATTCCCCCTCCTCTAACGGGGAATAATCCGACATATCAAATTAATCATCATCAATATCCCAAGTTGCCTGTACCGACGACAAATGTCTCTTTTTAGCCTGGGCCTTCTTGTCCACCGCGCTAACCATAAATTTCTCGATGCTGGCCAACCTAGCACAAACATCGGAATGCGATTCCCCACTGGCACCAATGTCACTTGGGGTACGGATAAGGCGGGGAGGGGAAGGCGATGAAGCGCGGGCGCCGACCCAGAAGGCTGGGCACCTGACTGCCGCGATATGGCCTTTTGTGCACATGGTATACAAATAAGCACACATTCTCACCCATAAGAGATGCCCCACAACCCACACATGGCCGGGATTGTCCCAGAGGGAGCCCGGGCCCGGTATCCTGCGGAACCTCCATATGGTGATTCTTGTGGTCAGTCGCAAGACCGCAGGGAATTTAAGCAATTAGCAACCCGGGATGCCCCTTAAAAGTCCCAGTGGGAGGATTTGTGGTGATCTATTTTAAGACTAGGGACCCCAGGACCAGGAGGATCCCCTTATCATGCACATACACGATGCAATCTGTAACACACAATGAAGTCATCACACACAATGAAGTCATCGTAAGTCACAATCGCCTCAAAATATATAAATATATATTACACATATCACCATATAATACCTATATACACACACATGCGAGAAAAAAGGAGCCTCCCCCCTGCTAGAGGGGCCCCCGCATAATCTAAGGAAGTGGCCAACAGGCCCTTACCAGCCAGGGGCACACCGGATCAGCCACAGCAGCACCAAGATGGCCCCCGGAGAAGAACCCCCCCCCCCCCCCCCACAGATTCCTATCTGGCCATAGGAATGAAAGGGACAGGGCATCCCACACCAGGATAACCAAACCTGGGCAACCGCCTACCCCTTGTAATGGGGTCTCACGGTGGAGCACAGCTCCTTGCACACCCATAAGGTGCTACCTACCCTCACCAGGACCCGCAGCCAAGGCTGGGAGGCTCAAATAGGGATAATTTAGGAAAGGTCCTGGCAGCAATAGGGACAAAAAATGCCCGGGCGCGAGCCCGGCTTACCTGCAAGTAAGAGAAGTCCTCATCTTCTGTCTTGCTCGCCTTCCTGCAGAGAAGAAACTGGTGAATTGGTGGGAGGTCCCAGGTATTTATGGACTGGGAGGAGCTCCTTTTTTGCATTAATCTCTGCAGAAGATCGCCCTCTACTGGAGAATAACCCAAATGTCATGAAGAGTTGAAGCGGAGTGTATGCCACACTTGGAATAGATTAGCCAACGGCCGCATGCAAGTGTGCAAATGTTTGGGGCATTGTGAGGGGCAGGAATGGATGAGAGGTTTGTCATAGTTCAGCCACCAAGACCTACATCCAACATAAAGCCCATGCTGGTCACCCCCACCTCACCCGCTTTCTAAGGCTTATATTTAGAAGCTGCAGCAGATAGGTCTTCTGAGCCAGTGGGGCATTTGAAGATGCCTCACTGTGCAGCCCGACGATCCTCCAGGGGATGCATCATTACTGGGCGAGTATGGTCACGCTGGATGATACGCTGCAGTGGCTGACTTACCAAGCCTGGCCACTTAGAAGGTGGATCTAATGGAGGCTTGTAGATCAGCTTTAATAGGTTTAAAACATATGCAGACTACAGTGATCCTTTATCCAGGAAAGAAGTTCTATCCCCAGCACAGCAACCCAAAACATCCTGAGCTTCTATTTTTGACCAAGCCAGTGCACAAAATTCCTTAAAAAAACTGTAGCCAATGCAGCGTGAATGGTTGGTTGCCTTATGGCTACCTGGCAGTGCACCCGGGAGCTCTCCAGTGGCGACTCATTGAGTTACACAAATACTGACAGCAGGAACTGCTCTCAGCTTGTCTGAAGAAAATTCTCCTCGTACAACAGTGTTGACAGGCTAGTGATGGGAGGGAGAAAGGGGCCAGCCATGCCAGTTATAACTACTAGAATAAATTTGAAAGCACTACAAGCTAAACTGCCACATACACCTCAGCAATCCTGAACACAGCATATATATTATATATCCTCCATTGTCTTAATGTGGTAAAAACCCCACCGCAATCATTGACTCCCTCACCAATGGGGAATCCAAAATAGAGATGCCCCGCTGTGTAAAACCCGCCAGGTCGCCCCATACACTTACCTTACTTCCCGTTCCAACGGCGTATGTGCAAGCCGCAGCCACACCCCCGCTATCCCTCTAGCAGGGCGCTTGTCCGCAAGTGGGGATGCACACTCGGAGTCGCTGGCCTTAGACGACGTGACATCAGCGGCTCAGAGCGCGTCGATTGGACGAGCGCCCATGAATGCGCCGTAGGACTGGGAAGAGGTGAGTTAACTTCGGCGATCTGGTTCACGTACCTGGGTTTTGGTCCACTTTACAAACCCCTCTTCAGCCTGCCAGAAGTGTTGTATTGGGGGGGGGGGGGGGGGGGGGTGCCATTTTACATAAGACTCGCTGTGTAAACCTTCAGCCATATCCCCTCTCCATCAATATGCTAAGTCTGTGTGTATGTCGCCACTGGAGAACACCAGGGGGAGCTTCTGCATGGACAGAGCCATATGTCCACCATTTGATCATCACACTACATTCGGCTCAGGTTTTTATGAATATTTTACAAAGGCTTTTGGATAAAAAAAAAATGCTGGTAAACTTCCTTTCTGGATATAGGTTCACTAAATCCTAAGTAAGACATCTCCTTCCCTCCGATAATAACATTAGTAACAGCTACATGATACACACAGCTTTACAATTTTTGTATGGAAGGGCCCATGTTGGATTCTTGATGATGAAGCCTGATGAAGTGGGGGATACACCCACAAAAAGCTTGGCTCCTGGCGTTTTGGGTGGGGGGGGGCCCTTTAGTGGCATACCTGTGACACTGAGTATATTTTGGCGCTGTATTTGGTATTTAATGGTTGATTGATACTAGCATCTATATTGGTGAAGTATGGTTGCACTTTATAGTTATTTAATACAGGATCCGGATCATAGGCAGGATTTGCACATTGTTATTTGCACTGATCACTTGTGTTTTATGTTTTTTTTTTTTAAATATAGATGCTGATTGATATTTATGTGTGCCAGTACTCTCCCCATCGCCTACACACCTTTATGTTGGTTTGTCTTATATGTATTGTGTCATTATGCGTTTTTAAGGGATTTTAATTGTGTAGTGGTCATGTGTAGTGATTAGTTTAGTGATATGGAATAAAATCTATTTTTTTGATACATTTCTTAAGTGCCTCCCTCTGATTCTGTGTTCGTGAGGAGAGCTTTATATAGCTTTGGGAGTGGCATGTTTAGTGATTATAGGGTATTGTGCAGATTCCCTTGCCTTTATCCATGTTGGATTCTTTCAGCACATTAGGTTCAGCACAAAAAGTTGCACACTGAAAACTACAGAGGGAATGCGGAGAACATCGCTCTCAATTATCAGCTCAGCAAGAGTTAAATGCCGCTGCACAAGGAGCGCAGCAGCCATTTTACCTTCAACACTTGCAAGCTTCAGAAATTCTTTTGGAAAACTTATTTTGGAACTTTTTTGCTTTGAAAAATCAAGGAGTGCCAAATAGATATACAGCCCCAGAGAAGGACTCAGAACGGCATATTGGCCATTTTATATGAAGAGTGACATTATAACCATCCAGATAGATATAGCCCCACAAACCACACATAAGTGGGGCATATCACGAACCAGCATAATTTAATTTACTATGAATGTTTTATTGTTTTATTATAAGTTAATAAATTGATTTAAGGGTTATTGAGAGAGTTGGCTTTTATGGGGTGCAAACAACTCGGAAGAGGAAACTCCGAAAGGTGCAGCCACACTAACTCCTCAGATAGAACACCAGCCATCCAATCATCAGGACCGGATGCACTACAGACAACCCCACAGGCCCAGGGCAGGTCGGCGTACCTCCAGGCCGTGGAGGTGAGTTTTTCCTCTTTCGTGATCTTACTATTATTATCATCATTTGGTGTCAATTCAATTTGATTATATGTGAGTTGACAGAAAGTTGCTGTGTGAATAAAACCACATAGCTTAGATTGAAATATTTGGATTAAGAAGTTGTTGCCTTTTCCAGATACAACAAATTTATTGTCTCTGGATATAAACACTTCCTAACATAAAACCTAAAGCGCCCCTAAACTGATCTCCCTTATTTAGGGAATTTAGTTTTTTTTGTACGTTGCATACAGTAACATTTTTCTAATAGAGCTCTGCGATTAAGATGCCGCATTACGTGTCCAGGCATGGTTACGTTTCAGGAAGCTTAGTGTGGTGGCTAAAGGTCCACATTGATTCAACTTTCTGCCTAGGTTTAGGCGAAGAACAACTGAACTTTTGTAAAATAAGCAAATCATATTTGTAACAGAAAAAAAATAAGTTTTCAGAAAATTCTTTACATAGTATAGCATATAAACCGGTAACTTTTTACGTAAAAACAGGATACAGGCATCAGAGACGACCACATCTAAGATAATATGGAGCAGAATGTGGATTCTCCAGCCAAACAAATGGGGGAGTTTAGAAATCCTACATGGTGAATACTTCCTTAAATTAGTATTCAAACTTCTTGACCGTTAGTAAAAACTACTGACAGCTTGGGCACTTCTTATAGGCTACAGTTCTTCATACATGGCATTTAGACTGACCGAGCCACTAGGTACCAACTACATCTACAAAGAATATAATAGGACACGCTGGGGTATAAAAGCAGAGTAAAATGTAGGGCAGGCCCGTCTTTATAGAATGGCTTGAGATTTTCAAAATCTATTCTTCCCTGTGCCATACAAAATAAAAAAAAGTGGAGATTAACCACACTAATCACAGGATGCCATATAAATATGGGGTAGCTAATGAAATGATCTAGCAGAAAGAAGGGTTGCGGTTAGACCATTTAAAACCTCAAAAAGATTAAAATGCCTTAGAGAGCTTTGCGGCTATGTGGTTTACCAGAGTCTTCTTCAGTTTTGGGAGAGGTGAGAATGGCAAACTTTGTATTATAGCGAGCTTTTTGTTTATCGCTGAGCATGTTCCACTGAGACTCCAGAAGCTCTTCGATCTCATCGGGAGAAGCGTCAGGGTGCTCGCTTACCACCTAGGAAAAGCAGGACAAATCTTAGATTCACAGCAACACATAGGTATTATTATTTATAAAGCGCCATTGCATTCTGTGATGCTCTACAAAAGCATGAGAAAACTTCAGAGGAGCTTCGACCTGAATAAGAGACTATCTTATACGTTTCCCCCCTGTACATACAGATTGCCCACATTAATCAGGACCTTCACTCTGAATAAGAGCGTATCTAATGTTTCCCACACCCTGTGCATACAGATTGCTAACATTGAAAATCATCCTACCTGCATCTACTGCATGTTATGGGCCTTTAAACATCAAAGATGGTGGCTCATGGAGCATCAGCCAGCAAACAGGACGTGTCTTCTGACTCTTCGCTCTGCATTCTGGGGTTGCTGTCCTTTTCCTGACCCCAGCTCTGCTGCCTATGCAAAGCACAGCTATAACCCCCCCCTACACTTTTGCCACCTCTCCTCTCCTCAGTGTGTGATGCTTCTGAGGAAAGATGGGGGCGCCAGTATCCTAGTCCTGAACAGAGTTGCAGCCCATTGGGAGAAAAATTAAAAATATATAAATATTAGATGCTGGGGAATAGTTTAAAGTGGACCGTCACCCATGGGTGATCGGCCCGGGAATCTATAAGATTCCTGGGCCGATCACCCCCCTCACCGCGGGACATCCGAGATCGGGATGTCCCGCGGTGAGGGACCCCCCCCCCCCCCCCAAAACCCCAAAAGAACGCTGCCGCCGCCGCCTCCCGCGCACTCCTCTAGCCGTGCGCGCGCCGCCCGTTTGTGAATGGCCGGCGGGCGCACTGTCAGAGGGGCGCGCGGGAGGCGGCGGCGAACGCGCTGCCTTGTCCGCCGCTTGTCCGTGGGAGCGTGGTGAGGTGAGTTTGGGGGTTTCTTTGGGCCCCCCTGAAGTGGACCAAAACCCAGGATAGTCAAAATCCTGGGTGTTGGTCCACTTTAAGGGTTTGGGCTTTTCAATAAATCATGCTGAAGGTCCGGTTTAAACAGATTTTGAACATTTTATATGTGACTGTTAGGGGTGGCCTTGAGGTAGAGGAACAAGAAGAAGAAGAAGAAGAGGAAGAAGAAGAAGAAAGAAGGAGGAAGAAGGAGGAAGAAGGAAAAAGAAGAAAAAGAGGAGGAAAGAAGGAAAGGAGAGAGGAAAGAGGAGGAAGAGAGGGCATATGTAGGTGCAAAACCAGGAAGAAGCTGCTGCGAGTGATGAAGGGTTTTTTTTGCCTTTTGACCCCTCTCCTCAGTATGTGATGCTACTGAGCCAAGATGGCGGCGCCTGTATCCTAGAGTGCTGAACAGCGTTGCAGGCCAGTGGGGGAAAAAATAAAAAGGGATTTAAAAAGTTAAAAATATCGATCTTAAATGCTGGGGAATAATTTTTTAAGGGTTTGAATGAAAAGCCCATTCAAAGACACTTTAAAGTGGACCAAAACCTGAGATTATCCCGAGTTCTGGTCCTCCTCCTCCCCCCCCCCCCCCCGGGGCACCCCGGTTTTGGGTGCCCTGCTGTGTGAACCCCCTTTCAGAACACAGATTCCACTTACCTCGCCACGAGCCCACACTGCGGATAGCTACACTTACGAGCGGAGCACAGCATCACTCAGCTTCATATTGGGCACCCTGGGGGGTTTCACACAGCCGGGGTAGGGAATAAGCCTGCTCTGGAATCTCCAGGGTGTGTTTTAGTCCACTTTATTAAAATGGTATACATGACAGAAAAAACAAGTATACCTAACCCAAGGATCCATTCCATCTTCGCTCAATAACAGTTCATTAAGTTAGATTCTCCTGTAGCCAGGAAAGGTCAGATTGAGCTGGAGATTATTAAAACCCGAATTCCTGTCCATTCCCATTTTGATACAAAGTTAACCTTTTCAACCCCAATAATAAAAAGCCATGAGGAAGAGGATGGAGATCAGCTCCATGTTCATCTCAATAAGTCATTATCAGACAATATTGGACTGGCCAGTCAACTATCAATGAAAGCCTGAACATAAAACAGACTCAAGAGTACCGCAGGGGAACAACAGAGGCTGTGCGCTGTGAGTCCTTACAATTGTGATGTCCCAAAGATGATCGCCCTGGGTTCGAGCAATTGATGGGACATTGGGAGAGTGCTGAAGACCAGAGCACCTGTATCGACTGCTGGTCCCATGCTTCTCCCCAACCTGTTAGACTGGCATCTACAGAAATCATAGTCCACTGTACCATTAAAAAAAAAGGAAGCCCTGAATCAGACAGTGCCTGGAGACACCATTTCAGGGACGACCAAACCATCCCCGAGGAGATGATTGGCCACTTCAGGTCAAGCAGTGACTGATCCCGATGCAACAAAACAAACTACAATGCTCTGGTGTGGAGTTGAGCAAATGGGGCTGCCTCAAGGATGCCGTCAAACCCAGAAGTTTTATGCACTGTCATACCCAGGATAAGTCCTTGACTGCAGATCACTACACTCCTGTAGCATCCAAAGCTTGTCAGCTGGTAGGAGCACCTTGGCCTGGACCTTATCCAACGCAAAGCCCAGGAAACAGTCCTGTTGCTAGTGTGTTATCTGGGATTTGGGATTATTGATCACCCACTGAATATTTCCAGAAGTTACTACAGTCAGAATATCACTTTCAGCCTCCACCCGAGGCGGAGCCCTGATCAGAAGGTCATCAAGGACGGAGCAATGTGGATCCACTGACAGCAGAGAATAGCCATGACAGGTGCCGGTACCTTGATAAAGACACTGGGCACTGAGAACAGGGAGTACCTAAAGAGGGACTACCTAAACTACCTCAATTTGGTAGTTATACTGGTCCAGGGCAAATCGGAAGAAAATTGGATGACCTTGTAGGATAGTTATGTGGTCGTTATAATCGTCCTTGAGGTCAAAAGGTAGCCCCCCTGATGAAGGGCCGAGTAGCAACTGCATCTTTAACTCTGTCATCCGCATTAATTGGTTGAGGCATTTCAGGTCTAGGTTGGGGTGTACTGCCCCACCCTTTCTGGTAATCACAAATGGGTTGGAGTAGAAGCTGAACCCTCTTTTTCCAGGCAGCACAGGGGCAATCACTCCCGCTTGTAACTGCTAGGTAGTTGGACGTCAACAAGGGCCCCTTCTCCAGTGAGCAGTGAAGTATGGAGGACAGTAATCTGGGCAAAGGCTACCTCACAAACTATCTTGTATACTGAGGCCTCAACCTACCTGACCCAGCCGTCCAAAAGTTCAGCTTGTCAGGTTTTGTGCAAACTGGCAACATGTCCCTTCATGCCCGACTAGACTTAGAATTAGAATTCTGCTTGGACGCCAAGGGTACTTGGGCTTACCCCCTGTCCTTGAAGGCCCTTTGTTGACTGGATTTTTCCTTCGTGGCTCTGTATCTGCCAGTACGAATGTAAGGGCAATGGCAGCTGTTGCCTTTTCCTCTTCTGCTGTGGCAATCTGGTACTCTTGCAATCAGTGACATGTTTGACCAAATCATCCGGTCTTTCAAAGTGGCTTCCGACAAAGGGTTGTTTGGCCAGCTGTATTTTTTTTGGGGATTCTGAAGCCCACTGCTTCAGTCACAGGGCATGACGCATGGCCACTGACACATCAAGGTTAAGATAATACATGCTAAGTAGCTTCATGCAAGAGTACCTTCTCGGCATAAGCGCTGCAGGCCTTCTGGAGATCCCAAGATTCTACCCACCAAACAAGTGAAGTGACAAAAAACAGGTGCAAGGCCACTCCATCCATGGAAGACATGTGGCAAGCAACCACATCCAGGTGCCAGTCCACTATATTCTTGAGATCGTTCTTTGAGGTTGAAAGCAGCATTTGCTTGGCCAGATAGGCAATAAGGTCGCCCGCAGCAGATGGACCCAATTATGGAGAAAGTTTTACGGAAAAACGCAGTGGACATCCAAAATTTCTGAAACTGAGAATATCTACCTAGCTTCTCCTATTCCCTGACAGTCTATTTAAGTGCCACTGGTCTGGAAAGGCTTACGAATTAGGTATCTGGTACCTCATCCATTGCACCAGCCAGAGTCCTGTTTTAGACCAAAGGTCTCTGACGGCTGGATGAGTTCATCCATGGTGTCCTTCTGTTGATCCAGCAAAGAATCCTTCCCAAGGTCAAAAACCGGAAAAGCCACCTTATCTTAAAAAAAAAAAAAAAAGGAACAGCCCGAGGTTTCCTGGGAATCAAAGAGTTCCTCCATGGAGGCAAATTACCCCTACTAGGTTTAGAAGCAAGGCAGCGGAACCTCGCCAAGTCAGCCTGGATATAATCTCCCTGTGTCCAAGAACCCCCAAGGGAGGGATCTAAATCCAACGAGAAAGCCCTCACACCAATGCGCGTCCCAGGTGGGAAGCTTAACAGCTTGTTTGGGAGTATGAACATGATAGCAGGCCCCACACAGGAGGCCCTCTTCCACTTTGCAAGTTGCCACTGTGATCAAGTCACTCAGACCATATATACTATATCAGAAGGCCGAGACATCAGCAGCTTCTAGTTAGCAAGCTATGGAACACCATGAATCAAAGTATCGACAACAGAGGCCGGCAAACCCTTGCCCATCAAGATGAAGGTTTCAGCAGCCAAGCTGTTAAAGCCAGCGTTTGTAAATTGGGATGGAGCAGCTGCCCCTGAGTGAGAATCTCTGGATCGTCGGGCAAGACGTACCGATCCACTGCCATCTGGACGACGTCCGCGAACCATACCCTCCTCGGCCAGCGGGGGCCACTAGAATGGCCGGTACCCCCTCCTGGGCTATCTTGCGCAGCACAGGACCCAGCAGAGGAAAGGGAGGAAATACATAGAGGAGCCGAAACTCAGTCCAAGAAATCGCTAGCGCATCCATGGCGAAGGCCAGTGGATCCTTTGACAGGGAGACGAATCTTGGAAGCTTGTGATTGTGACGGTACACAAACAGGTCCACATCCGGCTGACCCCAGCGGCGGCACAGAGCGCGAAATACCTTGTTGCTGAGAGACCATTCCCCCAGACGAGACGTCCCCCTGCTCAGGGTGTCCGTCCCCTGGTTCTCCACCCCCGGAATGTAAACCGCCGAGAGGCAGGGAACAGTCTCCTACGGCCATGATAAGATCAGGGACAGTTCCTTGAGGGCTCGCTTGCTCCGGGTCCCTCCCTGATGATTGATATAGGCAACCGCCATTTGATTGTCCGAGCGGCAACTGGGGAGTCAACTGGGAGAGCACCAACCTGATCGCCCTCAGCTCTAGGATGTTGATGGGCGCATGGGCCTCCTGGGGACCCCACTGACCCTGGAACTTCAGTGACCCCCCCCCCCCCCCCCCCAGCCGGTCAGACTGGCGTCCGTGGTGACAATCTCTTATCGCGGAGGCAGAAAGGACCTGCCCACTAGAAGATTCCTCGAGTCCAACCACCACGAGAGGGACTGTCTGACCAGAGGGGATAGAGCAAACTCCTGACCCATGGACTCCTGAGTCCGATCCAAAGCCAACAAGAGATGTAACTGAAGAGGTCTCATGTGGAAATGAGCAAAGGGAACCGCTTTCTAAGCAGGACACCATTAGGCCCACCAACTGCACCCCCAGACGGATGGAGGGGCGAGGACAACACAGCAGGGCCCGTGCCTGCATCTGAAGGCCCTCCACCTTCTGCTGAGGGAGAAAAACCTTGACATGAGAAGTATCCAGCGTCATGCCCAGGAAGGACCTCGCCAAAGACGGAGACGGTGAAGACTTGGGATAGTTGATCCCCCAGCCGAAGGACTCAAGAGTGGACGTCAGAACCCGAGAATCCATCTCGGCTTCATGAAGAGACTGAGCAGCAATCAGAATGTCGTCCAGGTAAGGGGGGATGCGGATGCCCTGGTTCCTCGGGAGAGCCATAACACCGGCCAGCACCTTGGTGAAAACCCGAGGAGCCGAGGTGATACCGAACGGCAAGGCCAACTGGTAGTGTTGATCCTCCAGAGCGAACCTCAGGAACCTCTGGTGACCTGGGAAGTTCGGAACGTGAAGGTAGGCATCCTTGATGTCCACTGTGGTCATGAAATCGCCCGGCCGAAGGGAACTTACGGCCGAGCGTAAGGTCTCCGTGCGAAAGTGCTTGAACCTGACAAATTTGTTGAGGCCCTTTAAGTCCAGGATGGGCCTCAGAGAGCCGTCCTTCTTGGGCACCGTAAACAGGTTGGAGTAGCACCCCGGACCCTGTTCCTGAAGAGGACACCAGAAGACGTTCTACGGCCCAACGCAGTCCCTAAGCCGACAAGGGGTTTAGAGATATCTGGGACTGGAGGAATCTTGGGGGCGGACAGGCTGCAAACTATCTTGTATCCGGAGGAAACCACCTCCTGAATCCACCGGTCTGAGACGCGCAGTCTCCAGATGTGAGCAAAAAGCCAAAGCAGTCTCCCCACCCGGTCGGGTGAGGGCGCTGCCTCGTGCCTGAGGGGCCTTGGTAGGCGGTTTGGGCTTGATGCCCCCAGGAGAGACCGGCGGGATCTGCCTCGACCCCAAGAGTCTCTGTGACTACCTGAAAAGGAGGATCCACGACCTCCCCTTGAAGGGCGAAAGGAAGAGGTCCCTGAAAGGGCCGAGCCTGCTTTCTACGCTAGGGAAGCCTACCATCCTTGGTCAGAGCGTCAAGATGCTCAATGAAGAGACGAAGACCAGTGAAAGGGAGCCCAGTGAGAGACTTCTTAGAGGCGGTGTCAGCCGCCCACTGACGCAACCAGACGGACCTACGCATAGCATCCAGCAGGGCCGAGGCCCTACCGCCAAGGCAGACGGCGTCATCCATGGCAGACAGGACAAAGGCAACAAAGTCAGAGCAAAGCAAAAGGTCCTTATAATCCTCCATAATCTTGCGAGATCGGGCAGCCTCAGCAAGGCGCCTGACCCCCTCCTTTTTAATAGCAATGGTCACAATAGCCGCGGCGCAGACCGGACGCAAACCGGCCCCTACAAAAGGTGAAGGCATGACAAGCCAGCTGATCCATGCTTCGGTCCGCGCTATCACACAAGGTGGTAGTGTCGGGGGATGGCATGACCGAAGTGTTGGATAGCCCCAGGACAGGGGCATCCACCTCAGGTGGGCACGACCAGCACCTAACCAAATCGGCTGAGAAGGGATACATTCTGTCTAACCCCTTGGGCACCCTGTTAGGGCGTTCCCACTCCTTGAGGACCATATTAGAGAAATGTCCCTGTTCCGGGAACTCCAGGAGTTGCTTGCCAGGGCAGAAGAGCTCGCCCTGCTTCTTCTTCGCCACCTTTGGCCACTTGGTACCCATGATGACCATCTACACGGAGAAGAGAGAAGGAAGGAATGGTCCCAGACATCTTCCTTGAATTTACAACCTCAAAAGGAACCCCCATAACGAGGGGGAGCGTACTGACCTAGTTCCAGGGGTGCTGGAACCCTGTCCAGGATAAGTAACCTAAGGTGTCGCAGGGCCCAAGGGCTCCTGAGAATAAGGGACAGCATCTGGGCCGCCACCAACAAGCCCACCGGCTGCAAGGTAAAGGAAGTGTGACATCAAAGAGGGCAAGGCCCTTTCCATAACAGGTCCACATTTAGCAGAAGGAAGGTTCTAATGTGAACCAATCTAAATGCCACCCCGTAGGGGGGATACCGAACCGGGGAACACTAAGTGATGTGCCTGAGCACCAATCCACAGGACTCCCAAAGGAGCCACAAGTCAATAGCCACACGGCCTGATGCAAAAATAGGAAGCAAAGAAGGACAATAAAGTAGAACCTAGCGTGGACGCCACACGGGCACGTCCAAGACACCACTCCCATACTCGCCTCGGTGAGTCATCTGGGAGCAGGAAAGGAACCAAAACAATACCCCAATGCGCAGAGTTGGACCTTCAACACTGGCTGGAAGTGGCCTAGGTGTCCTGAAGGCAAAGGGGACTAAAATAGGATTATAAATCCTCACATGCATCAAGAGGTCTACTGGACTAGAGCGCCTGCGGCCCAACAGGTAGATACCATGTAGAAACTGCCTGTAAAAGGTATAAATGCTAGGCCCCAGAATGCCAACCTGGGTCAGACTGCTTCATCCCGGAGGGGGAAGGGTAAAGTGGATGCAATCACATGTCAAGGGCCAACCTGTAAGAGAGCCCAGACCCTACACGCCAAACTCGGCCTGCCTCAACTCCTGAAGGGAAAACAGGGACTAGAAGAACCCTGATAACCTTAGAAAAAGGACCGCCTTCAGACTGTAACTCATGGTACCTCAAGCACTTGTTTTGTGCCAGAAGCTGATCTTAATAGCTAATACCAAATTTTAGAGAAATAACACTCAGGAACCTTTACAACCTGTTTAATACCTATTGTTTATTATGCAAGAGTAAACACACTCAGGAAGTTCAATATCTTTTTTGATAACGATTTAATACTGTGTCATAATGCACATTTTGTAAGCCTGTTCACCTGTCAACATTGATGCATAAGTAATGTCTGATTCATGTATATTTTATATGAAAACCCAATAAAATTTTTGTAAAAGAAAAAGGACCGCCCAGCAGACTCCATTCTGCATCCGGGGGGACTACCTCCTGTAACAACCTGAAAGAAGCATGGTGCCCTGCGATAGGAGCCCAGTGCTGCGGCAGTCCACTCGCCCAACAAGGCGAGGGCATCCCCTCAAGCTTGTGCGGTTTCGGCAGATTTGGACTTCACACAGCCGGAGGACCCAGGGCGTTGTCTGCCCCCCTGGGGCGGGTCTCCATTCCAAAAAATTGGAAGCACACTTCTAGTTCGCGCTCGACACTAACGTAGGGAAGGGGAGGGGTGTCCCTGCCCCTGGGAGGCCGAGACGGCCTTCTGCTCGAGGGTGCCTTACTCCTTTTTTCCAAAAGTTCCAACCGGGCCCCAATAAGCGTCGTCTCTAAAGGGAAGGCCAGTAAGAGCCTTTTTAGTATCATTGTCAGCCCTCTACTGTCGCAGCCAAGCAGGCGGCGAATAGCCACCACAAGAACCGAGGTTCTAGTACACATTTTAACAGTGTCATCCATCGCTGAGAGAATCAACTCACAAAAACATCACAATCAGACAGTGCCTTAAAGACCTCCCAAGGGTGATCCTCCGGTTGGTGGTCAAGTATCTTCCTAAGAAGGGTCCTGGCGGTCACCGCAGTGACTGCCGCGGCACAGACCGGGCGCAGAGCCGTCCCTGCACACGAAAAGGCGTGGGAAGCCAGACTGTCAATGCGCTGGTCCTCAGCATCCCGAAGTGTACGATGAGTAGAGGCTGTCATGAAGGGAGGGTTAGCAACCCCAATAATAGGTGCATCCACCTCGGGAGGGGCTGACTAGCAGCCAACCACATCAGGGGGAAAAGGGTACTTCCAATCCCAGACCCCCGGAACTCCTGTACGTTCACAAGGTGATTCCCAAACCTTAGATATAAGAGCTTGGAATGATCCTGCTCCGGAAATTCCAAGTGCATCGTCGCCGTGTGGAAACTCTCCCTCTTGGGCTTGGGAGACTCTCCCGGAGGAGAGATGGACAGTACTCCAAAGATCTTTATAAGTAATTTATCATTGTCACACAGGCCCCAGGAACCAGGGCCAAAATTATCATGGGTCCAAGGTATCTCGTCTGAGGAACCGGAACCTGAAAACAGTCCACCTTCATCCGAAGGATCGAGGACCTGCATAGCAGCAGACTCTTCAGTTTGCTTGGAAAACATAGAACCAGGAAGCGTCAGGGACCGCTTCTTTCCAGCGCCCAAACGCTCCGCCAACCAAGCATCACCTGCTCAGCCGTAGGTAGCCTGCGCGGCACCACCTGCTGGTCATCCCTGCTCAAGTGCGACTCATCAGGAGTGAGATTTAAACAAGGGGAGACAGGTGTATTGCAGCAAGATGCAGCCACTGGTAAACCTGATTGCAGGGCCAGTGCTTGTTCAGCACACGGTCCGCAGACCCGTGCTCTGTCAGCATCAGCATGGGGTTGTCCACACGCAGTACACAGCCGGTCTTGTTCCCTGTGGGACCCCGGACACCTAATTCTGAGATGCCTCCATATGGTGATTATCAAAGCAATTATGCCAGCAGGGATTTATGCTATAAGCGACCCCGGATGCCCCAAGACCCGCTAGGGATGTGGGAGAATATAAAAGTGAACCCGTTTAAGATATATATCAGGACGGGGGATGCCACCGGAATCTTAGCTTCTGAAAGACATAATGAGAAGAATGGGTGTCAGAGCCATGCGCAGCTGGAAAACATATAAAAAGGAGTCACCCGCAAGGGCACTTACAGACCAAGGGAGGAGGGAACCGCCACCACGTGCGCGCAAAGATCAGCAAAATGGCGCCCAGCGAACCTCAAAGGGCGGGCTCGATGCTCGGCCGTGACGTGGAGCGCGCCAATTCAAGTCCCGCCCACTCCGGAGAGCGCGAAGCTCTGAGATAACGGCAAAGCAAGGATACAATCACACGCTTAAGGATTTGTAGAAAAAACGTTACGACTAGTAAGGAAAAGGCGCCACAGCATCTAGACAAAGCCGCAAACCGTGCATAAGACATACGGCGGTAGCCGAAAACCAATATAAAGAGCAAGCAGCACGGCTCTGACATTTCAATGTTAATGAAGGGCAGAAATAAGGCCATAAGCGTGAAATACTGGTACACAGGGACCACCACACACATACCCCCCCCCCTTTCTTTTCCCACTAACTAGCTGGGGAATGAGGGCGGATGGCGACCTTTTACACAGGGTCCAGCACTACCCGGGGTACGGGGCAATAATGCGGGAGGGGCATCCACTAGAGGCTCACCATCAGCCTAAACCGCCTACCCTATGGTGGGGGATTGCGGTGGAGCATGGCTCCGTTAAGCACACTAGGTGCTGCCTACCTTCACCCGACCAACGCAGCCCAGGCTGGGAGGCATATTCTTCTACAAAGAGGATGGGTGGAAATAGTCCCGCAGGGCCTCGGGCTGTAAAGCCCCGCTCGCCTGCGAGAGCGTGATACTTCATGTCTTCGCAGTTCCAGCACTGCAGAGAATTCTGCGGATTTGTGGGAGGTCCCTCGCTATATGTAGGGCCGGGAGGAGCTTGTTTTCTTCATGATACTGCAGTGCACGGCGCTGAAGGCGGAGGTATACCCACATGTAAGGACTATGTCTGGAGCAGGACGTGCTGTCTGCTTAGAATATCCCGGGAATCGAAAACACCCTACAAGGAAGGCCCTAGCCTCGCACCAATCAATAGAGGGCCGCCAAGTCCTGTAGTAGATGTTAGAGGAAGACTTCTTCCTAGCCCTAACAAGTGTCTGGATCACGGCATCAGACAAACTTTTATCTTTTAGAATGGAGGTTTCAGCAGCCACGCCGTCAAAGCCAGCATTTGTAAATTGGGCTAACAAAGCTGACCTTGAGTGACCAGATCCAGGAAGCAGGAGACGTTGAGATGCATGGAACATTGCTATCGACCCATGCAAGAATCAGAGAAACTTCCCTGAGGGCAATCCTGCTGCGAGTCCCTCCTTGGTGATTGATGTAAGCAACCGCCGTCCGATTGTCTGATCGAACCTGACCCGGTAAGCCTTGGAGGTGATGCGTCAAGTCCAACAGCACCAACCGGATAGCCCTCAGCTCCAAGACGTTGATGGGGGTGTGAGCCTCTTGAGGACCCCACAGCCCCTGAAACTGATGTTCCTTCCAGAACCCCCCCCCCCCAGGCCGACAGGCTGGCATCCGTTTTGACCTTCTCCCAACAAGGGGCAGAAAAGATCTGCCCCTCAGAAGATTTCTCGGTTCCAGCCACCACTGAAGAGACCGCCGAACCAGGGGAGACATCACAAATGACTGATCCAAAGACAGAGGGCATCAGATGAAGCTGAAGATGCCTCATGTGAAACTGAGCAAAGGGAACCGCCTCGAAGGAGGCCACCATCAACCCCACCAGCCTCATCCCTTGCCGGACGGACAGGCGAGGGTTGGACAGGAGAAGACGTATCAGATCTTGAACCATCTGCACCTTCGACTGAGGCAGGAACACTCTGGTCTGAATGGTATTCAGATTCATGCCCAGAATGGAAACCTCCCTTGACGGGGAGAGAGAAGACTTGGGGTAGTTGATCACCCAACCGAACTCTCCAGCGATGTCACCACCGTCCTGGTGTCCAGCTCTGCCTGGCTGAGAGAGGATGCCGTGATGAGAAGGTCGTCCAGACGGCACAATGCGAATGCCCTGGGCCCTCAGAAAAGCCATTATACCCGCCAACACCTTGGTGAATACCCTTGGTGCCAAGGGCAAGCCAAACGGGTGAGCCACAAACTGATAGTGCTGATCTCCCACCACAAACCTGAGAAACCGCTGATGACCTGGGAAGATCGGCACATGAAGGTAAGCGTCCTTGATGTCTATGGACGTCATAAAGTCCCCTGGACGAAGAGAATTGATGGCCGAGCGCAGAGACTCCATGTAAAATTTCTTGGTCCTGATGAACCTGTTGAGAATCTTTAAATCCAGAATGGGTCTTATGGAACCATCCTTTTTGGGCACTGTAAAAAGGTTGGAATAATAGCCCCGGCGTCTCTCTGAGAAGGGCACCGGGCAAATGACTTCCAACTCCAGAAGATTTTGTACTGCCAACAACAGCCCCTGCGCGGCCCGGGGGTCCGAAGGAACCAGAGACCTGAGGAATCTGGGAGGAGGCCGGAACTCGAACTCCAGCTTGTACCCGGAAGAGACCACATCCAGGATCCATTTGTCTGTGACCTCCCGGGTGCAGACCTGGGCGAAGTGCCGTAGCCGTCCCCCCACCCGTGAGGGCGAGGGCGCCCCCTCATTTCTGAGAGGGCTTGGCAGCAGCCTTGGATTTGGCACCCCAGGCAGTTCCGGGGTGGGCACGTCCTCTGCCCCTACCCCAGGAGTCACCACTGAACGCAGAGTAAGCAACTCCCCTGCTTGCTCGAGAGCTACGAAAGGAAGGATTAAAGGAGCCTGCACCCCAAAAGGAGCGGCGTTGCGTTTTGCGTTGTGGCAGCTTTCCTCCTTTCGCCACCAAGTCCAATTAATCTCCAAACAGGCGCATACCCAAGAAAGGTAGCCCTTTGAGTGCCTTCTTAGTCGCCATATCAGCCGCCCATTGGCGCAACCAAACCAATCGGCGTATAGCCACAAGCAAAGCCGAGGTTCTACTACACATGCATATTGTATCGTCCAAAGCTGATAAGACAAAGGTCACACAAATCACACCTCGTAAGCGCTGCAAACTCATCACTAGCAGGGTTAAGATGGGGACCGTTCAACAGGCCCCTAATTACAGATCTGGTAGCCACGGCCGTGAGAGCTGAAGCACAAACGGGGCACAGGGCCGAACCCACACTGGCAAATGCGTGTGACGGCATTTGATCAAGACAACGGTCCTCACCATCCTTCAGCGTGGTGGAGTCTGGTGAATGCACAACCGATGTGTTGGACAGCCCCAGGGGTTGACGACCAGCACTTCACCGTGTCCACCGTAAAGGGATACTTCCTATCCCACCCCTGAGGGACCCCAGGAAGCCAGCTGAGCCTTTCCCATTCCTTAAGAATCAATTTGTCAAAATGCTTCTGATCAGGAAACTCAAGGCGAGCTTTAGTGGCCCCAAAAAAATTCCCCCTTCTGCGGAGGGGCCTCCGCAGGAGGGGAAATAGCAAGAACCTCAAGAATATGGGCCAGAAGTCTGGGGGTATCCACAGTATCCCCACGCTCCTGCCCAGCATCAAAGAACTGCTGATCATCAGAGCCTTCAGAGTCTGAAAACAATTCCCCTTCTTCAAGCGGGGAATAATCAGACCAAGTAAACGAGTCAATCATAATCAAAAGCCGGCGCCAAATGCCGTCTCTTAGCTGGGGCCTTCCTGGCCGCAGAGCTAGCAATCATCTTCTCAATGTTTGCCAATCTAGCACATACATCGGATTGCGACTCCCCACTGATGACAACGTCACTTGGGGTCAAAGCCTGGCGTGGGGGTGTAGGTGATGAGGCCAGCGGCGCTGATCCAGACCCCAGGGGCCCGGATTGCCGAGCAATGGCCTGCTGTGCACATGGTACGCAAATAAGCACATTATCCCCCGCAAGGGATACCCCACAAACCACACACTGCCGGGGTTGCCCCAAAGGGATCCCGAGCCCGGTATCCTGGGAAGCCTCCATAAGGTGATTTTTTATGGTAGTCGCAATGACCAGTGGGAATTACGCTAATAAGCTACCCAGGATGCCCCTTAATGTCCGTTAGTGGGAGGATTTATGAATGACAAGGAATAGACCCCAATTTGAGCGAGGGACCTAAGGACCAGGAAAACCCCTTTTTATCTAAGGTAAGGTATTCCCCCTGAAAGACACAGTATAAAAGGTACCATAAGAATCACACCAAGCCTATCATTCCTGATAAATATATAACATATATATTGTCAACACACAAAAACACACCTTCCATGAGCTGAGAGCCCCTAACGGGTTAAGAGCAGTGTACAAATAAAATGAACAGGCCCCGCAGCTAACCCCGCACTCAGAGAACCGGAGGAAAAGGTGTCCATCAAGCAGCAGAGAGAAGAAGGAGAGAGGGCCAGCGCGCCGAGCGCCCGGCCCCGCCCCCTCTCCTGACTGAACTGTGAAGAGAAGGAATGGCCGCGCTCCCAGCCAGCTGCGGAGCCGGCCCGTTCTTTAGGGAGCCAGCCCGCGCGGACCTGGAAAAATTAAACTAAGTGCGCACAATCATTCCCAAACACACACTCACTCACACACGCTGGCCCGCGTAAGAACCACAATAGGTCGCAAAATGGAGGTATAGGTCGCAAAATGGAGGTACAGCCCCCCCCCCCCCTATAATTCAAGTCGGGGAGTAACGGAGGGGGGGGGGGGGTCTCAAACTACCTAATGTAGCGCAGGGAAAATAAAACGGACAGGGCATCCCATACCAGGATCACGAACCTGGCGGCCGCCTACCCTTTGGAGAGGGTCTCACGAGGAGCAGAGCTCCTATACTGTACACCTCTAAGGTGTAACCTACCCTCATCCGGACTCACAGCCAAGGCTGCGAGGCATAGGGACTAAGAACTAAAGTCCAGGCAGAAATAGGGACAAGTGGCCGGGTGTAAACCCGGCTTACCTGCAAGGGAAAGATAGACAGCCATCTTCTTGACTTGCTTCGCCGTCTGTAGAGACTTATCTGGGGAATGTGTGGGAGGTCCCAGGTGTTTATGGACCGGGAGGGGCTTCTTTTTTCTAGTCATCTCTGCAGAAATTCGCAGGGTGCGAGACATACTTGGAATATCCCGATATCCCTCTAGCAGGGTGACTGGCCGTCGCGGGCACGCTCCATTTTAGAGGTAAGTGCCTGCCAGCGCGCTCGAAGCTGCTGGCCTTAGAGGCCGTCTTAGACAGCATGACGTCAGCGGCTCCGAGCGTGCCGATTGGATGAGTGTCCGCGCATGCGCAGTAGGACCAGAAAGAGGTGAGTGAGATTGGGTGATCTGGGGGGTTTCACACAGTGGGACGCCCCTAGTAAAGGACCAAAACCCAGGATAGTCAAAATCCTAGGTTTTGGTCCACTTAACACATGACCACACTGTAGTGTGGTAAATGCCTGAGTACAACACTGTGTCTCATTTGCGACCCAAGGGGTTTATTCGTGAACTTGGCAGAAAACAAAGAAGCAAAGAATATAAATACAAGTACAGAAAAGAGCAGCCACCCCCCAGCAGACTGGGGTGGGGGGCGAAGCGTGGGGTGAAAAAGTCTTAAAGGAGCCACAGCACTCAACCCTGTTAGCTAGCAGACCAACCTAAACCTCGGTGTGTGACCGAGTCCTCTGTTTGTAACCAGATTTAGAGAAAGATTTTAGGTTGGATTTAACAGGGTTGAGTGCTGTGGCGCCTTTAAGACGTTTGTATCCTAATTGCCCTGCTCACGTGCACCTCCCAGGTTATATAAAATGGTCTGAGCGGCTGCCACCCCTCCTTTATTTCTTGAGAAGCGTGGGGTGTCCCACGTGCTGTGATGAAGGGGGTGGGGTTATTCTGCAACGCCGTTTAAAAAAAAAATAATTAAAAAGCAGGATGAATAAAACTGAATCAGTGATAAAGTTCTGATTTTACACTTTGCCATTACAAACTCTTGAGAAAATCAAATGACAACAGTAGAAGACAAACCTCATCTCTGTGCTTCTGGCAGAACACCAGGAACTGAGTAATGGCATCACCCTTCCTTCCTCTTCCGCCGTGCAATCCCGACTTTCTTTTCTGGGTGGACGTGGTCATGGCGGAGCCTTTAGTATCTGTGCTTTCAGTAGTGGTTTTCCAATCGGGATCAGTCTCTTGACAACTAGATTGCCTGGACACCTTCCTTTTCTTAGTGGGTACTTCATCGTCCTTCGGACTCTCGGGGTCATCATCTGAATCGTCTTCCTTGTAGGAGGCAGCGACGGGAAGGGCGGGCTCCCCGGCTACTTTAGGATTGAGATGTGGGCGGTCTTTGATGTAAATGAAAGTGAATTTATCTTTCCTTCCGCTTACAGTCATTTGTTTGGCTTCTTTCATTTGCTCCATACCAATGTCCCACTGCGTTTTAAGCCGACCGGTTATTGGCTTTAAAAGCTACAAAAAAAAAAAAAAGAGAATAATTACGGTTAAGAGTGTCGGGCATATGCATAGTGAAAATGTATAAATCTATGTATCATTTTATCTTGCATAACAGGATTCTACTCATGACTCCGGAAACCAGAATTGACTTGTTTTCTTTTGGCCTTGGTTCTGTATATTTTTCTCAGGTTTTCTATAGTGTCTGATTGGCCAGAATCAACAATAGTATTGGGACCATAAAATGTGGGCTATGTAAAAGACAAAAACAAGTAATTGTAAAGTCTTGAGAGTGTTTGCAATCAACCCTTGAAGCAAGTTTATCCACAGAAGGCGTTTTCCCGCGAATCAAGCTTACTAATGAATTACTGTGTGAAGAAAGCAAAGAGGGTTTCCTCATGCCATATATTTTATCATACTGATTTACTAGCTATGATGTTTGTATTTTGGTGAATACAATGATGGTTGGACAGATTTATTTTTCTTATATACAAGTTGCATTTCTGTAAATGTTTTATTTTCTTAGATAATTCATCTGATATTTTAATAGATGTAAATGTATTATGTCATTAATATCTTATATATTAGCCATAATAATTGGCCCCAGGATAACATTTAAATGATTGATTTTTTTTTATTATTTGTAACAACTAAATATCTACATATCTCCAGGTATCTATTTGAGATAACTGAGAAGTTATTTGTGAATATTGGAAAGATTAATGTGACAGACTCTATGCCTTTTGGATTTTAAAGGCCCCGTTACTGCCCTTGGACTTTTGCATAGACTCATTACTTCCATTTTCTTGAGCATGTCACAGACAATGTCATTGTGCTATTGATTACGTTACAGACGGTCATTGTATTGATGATTGTGTTAGACTGCTATTGTCATTGTGCTATTGATTACGTTACAGACTGTCGTATTGATGATTGTGTTACAGACTGCTATTGTTCTACTGATTGTGTTACCGGCAGAGTTGAGGGATTGTGTGGCCTGCTCCCATTGGTCTGTGCGTTTGTCATGCAGTTCTCTATCAGGTCCACGGGGGAGGTCCCCTTGCATATAAGGCACAGGGTGGCACTAATAAAGAAAGTTCATCTTCACCCTTAATACTGAGTTCTGTCTCTTATTGGGGGAAACGCTATATTACAATTCACTAGCCCTTGTAAGGGCTGTTCCTGGTTCCTCACGGATGACTCTGGGATTCCTGCAGCACCCCTCACCATTGGGAAAAGGACGTCTCTGGCGGGGAAGCCCTCCGGCGATAAAGGTTATCGCTACAATTAATATGAGATATTATTTTGATGTAGGTTAATTTGGAATATTATAATTATATATACATATATATATATACATATATATATACATATATATATATATATATATATATATATATATATATATATATATATATATATATATATATATATATATATATATATATATATATATATATATATATATATATATATATATATATATTTTTTAATGATATAAATATATAATTTGCCTATTGCAGATGTGATAATGCAGGATCCATTTCTTATCCTGTACTGCCCTCCTGTGGTTAGCATAGGAATGACTAGGTAATAAGATATCCAAATACTCCCCCAGTGACGTCATGTTTGTTGGGAGGATAGAAAAGATAAGAAATGGGTTAAAACACGTGACCATGGATCACACAACACACCTCACGCATCAGCTCATCAGATCAGCACCTCAGATCATCTGATCGATTGCATATTGAGGACACACCCACCCTTAGGAAAAATCTTTCATAAGCTCCGCATAAACTTACAGATCGTTGGCAACGTATAGATCTTGTTACTATATATTATCAAGTTATCTGGCTATAAGCTAATTGGGCATTGGTGTAGCATAAGGCTTTGTATCCTTTTGATGATTATTTGGCAATTATGCATTTTACCAGATTTTACATTTAAAAGTTGGTACAGCCTTAAATTTTTATTGATAATCAAATTCTAACCTAGTAATTTGATCTATACTATCAGATATTTGTAATTGGTTATGTATTGTTGGAGCATTGTTTTACTGGGGATAATTATTTCTAATCCATACATTTCCCATTGCATAATAGTGCATAATTGGCTGCCCCTTAGTGTTGGTTAATTAAAAAGTTTATATGTGTAGTAAGAGGTGAGCCATCTAGTAGCCAAATTTAAGTGCTGATATAAGATTTTCATTTGATTGGTGTTGGTTGTTTTTTTATTGTATTTATAATAAATCATTGATATTTATCTAACCATTATTTGTGAGTTTTGCTATTGCGCTATTACATACATACATCTTATAGAAGTGTTTTATGTCCCCTTCGCAAGGATCAACCTGAGCTATAGTTATCATTTTAATCCTTCTTTAATATAAAGCCTTGCCTTATATACCCGACTAGAGAATCGGGATAACAGCTTTTTATATTATACAATGAAAATTAATAGTCTTATCAAATCATAACGTTAAATAAACCATGCTGATCTCTCGCCTATTGCTCGTCAATTTAAAAACAATTAAAGAGGACCAACACCCTCCATGACAAGGATGTTGGTGGCCGCCAGTGCTATATGACAGGCTTGGGGGGGGGGGGGGGGGCACCTAGAATGCTGGAGCCCCCCAGCATGTAAACCCCCAGGATGCCCATCAATCTCACCTTCACCTCGCTCCATCCCCGGAAAATCCAGGGCTAGGATTGGCTGCCCTGCGGAGCGCACCTGGTTAGTGACATTCCGCCCGGCAAACGTCCTGCCCATGTGACCGCCAGGCAGCCAATTGCGGCGCTGGATTTGTGGCAGAACATCAAGCATACAAGATTGATGGACGTCCTGGTTCGGTAGCATTTAGGATGCCCCCCAAACTGTCATTTCACGGTGGCTGTTGGTCAGTTTTAAGGAGTAACTCTTTGTCAGAAATGATTGGATTCTCTTGTATATGCAGCAGCGCGGCACCCCAGAACAGGCTCCCTCGCTGTGCAGCAGCGCAGCTAAACCAGAGAACGGGCCCGTTCATATACTCAACAGGGTTTTTCCATGGTGCAGCATATGAATCCGCTAGTCCCCCCTGATAGGCTGCTTGCGGTCACGTGGGACTCGCAGCCTAGTAGAGGTGAGCATCTGGTGTGGCCAACTTCTCTTTCGCCACAGGATTTTTTATGCACGTAAGCATGGCATTGGTCTTTAGTAGAATTTCACCTGAAGAATTCTCTTCCGGTATTAAAAGGCCTTCTTCAGGGTCTCCACAACTAGATCCTACACTAAATTAGGAAAGAATGACTTATGTTATAAATGCTGCGTAAAGCTCCAACTTGGGGGGAGCAGAAGGGCAATCAGCCTGCAGGAGACCAATGCCGAGCATGTGAGGAGGAAGAGCCAATCACCTCTATAGTGGCAGCTGCCGCATGGCACCGCACTTGCCACAAATTTTAACAGTGGGGAATTACAGGTAACGTGTATCCAGTTCTGGTTAGCGAGATAAGAAATGACTGAACAGAGATTAAACCGGACCTTCAGCATCATTTAAGGAAAAGCCCAAACCTTTCAAAAACGATTCCACAGCATCTAAAATTAGTATATTCTAAGCGTTTAGTAACTTTTTATTATTTCCCCCGCTGGGCTGCAACTCCTGCTTCCTGAGAAGCATCACATACTGAGGAGAGAAGGGGAGAGGCAAAAGTGCAGGGGATGAGGTTATAAACTGTGACAGATACAGAGCAGAGCTGGGGTCAGCAAAAGGGCAGCAATCCCAGAATGCAGAGTGGTTTATAGTCAGAAGACACTTCCTGTTTGCCGGCAGCCTGAGACTCCATGGGCCGTCATCTTGGATGTTTAAAGGCTCAGAAAATGCACTAGGTGCAGGTAGGGTGGTTTTTAATGTCAGCAATCTGTATGTACAGGATGGGGGAAACACACAAGGTCTGCTCGTATTTAGGGTGAAGGTCTGGTTTAACAGAAATTGTGACTGTAAGGCTGGGTGTCAGAAGCTGGGCTCTCAAGGGTGTAGTAAGACTGGCACTCCCACACAATCCAGGAGTTGCTATATCACAATATCTGAAAATATATTGAAAACCTCATGGTCTCTAGGGATAATAGACACGAGAAGTTTATGGGAACATGGTACAAATGGATGGAGTATACAGAGTCAGAGGAGTACAAAGCCGCCCTGCGAGAGGCCTAATTACCGTGTGCCCAATTGCCCTCCCTCTGCCCCCCCCCCCATAGAAATTCTTCCTTCCCTCATCCAAATAATTCCCTGGTTTGGGTAGGATGAGGTGTGTTGTTGCTGAAAGATATCTCAGTGTTTGGTATAGTAGCAGGAGACTAGTATAATCATAGACCAGGTAGGGGAGGCAGACCAGAAAAGGATGGGTTGAGCCTGGGAACCCTCACAGCAGGGAGTACAATCAGAGACCCCGGGCTGCTGGGTCTTGGGAGGTGATCATGGCAGGGCCTTAGGTTTGAGCAGACAGTGTGGAGTGCCCGCGGCTTGCTGGTTCAGGTGCAGGGGGGACATGGGAAACAGGTTGGCCGGTCCAAGAATGCAACCCCCTTACATAAATGCCATGTTTGCCTCATGTGTCATGATATGGTCTGTCCTTGATATGCGATATACCTAAAAATCCTGTTTGTATGCAATGTTATCTGTTGTATTTTTGAAAAGCATGAATAAATAAAAAATTTACAAAACAAAACATTGGGATGTCCCCCTGTGTTATGTGCTTTCCTGGCAGCAGGCGATTGACTTCTATCAAAAATGGCAAGTCCCCATACCACAGATAAGCCAATACTGGGCCTGAAAACGGGAGGGGAGAAATAATTCACTTGCAGCAAGGGGACTCCCTATTTCAATAGAAAGCAATGGCAACACCAGCTGTGAGAACATATTTCAGTTGGGAGAAGATGCCTTGCAAACATATATAAGACTTGGATAGTTTGTATTGCACAAAAAGTCAGTTGTAAGGGAAACTTGCATCAGAGCTGAAGTAAATTTTTGACTTGACTAATGCTTCAAATACAGACAATGGCCTCGATTCAATAAAGGTAGAAAAAAATTGTCATGGTAAAAAATTCAATTCATGAGAAAAAAAAGCCTGAGAATGTCACGGTTACTGAATCACTAGATAAGAAGACAATGAAAGTCAATGGCAGCATTTACTACAGTGTAGAAAGGAGTAACCCGTTCTTTACTTTTCTTAGGAGTAAAAACGTGCCATTGAGTTTCATTGTTTTCTTAGACTGTGATTCAGCAACAGTGAAATTCTCAGGCTTTTTTCTCATGAATTGAATCTTACTACCATGAGAATTTTTTTCTACCTTTATTGAATCGAGGTCAATCTGCCTTTTCTGCTGGACAATTCTCTCTAGGAAAGTCTCCAGTCCCAGCACAGCCAGATGCCCTACATCCAATTTGCAGTTGTTTCTCAACCTCTCCATTTTGTCGACAGCACTCACCTTGACTTTTTCAGCTTTGTTTGAGGTCTGTTTGGCACTTTCTTGGCACAGCTGCTCATACTCATGGTCTCCAGCAAAAGGAACAATACTCTTCTCAAAGATCCAAGCTCTTTCAGGAGCGTTCCCGAAAAACTGCACATGGTACTGGCGGACATTCTTTTTCTGCCCTGTGGTGAACAGACAGTATTTGTAGCAACAAAACAACAGCAACCTTGAGGGAACACCAGAAAAATACAATTCTGTGAAATTGGGGGCTCTTGACTGCAATATCAAAGATGTAGCTCCTCCCGGCCCCCTATAAAGGCAGGTGTCCCTCTATCATTCTTCAGTGGTTAAAAAGCAGTGGACAAAAAGGACAGGCCGGGAGGCCCAAGAAACCATGTTACTTCACATAGCTTCAGCTTGTACTCTCTCTAACAAGATTTATGAAAATGTCCAATGAATAAAAATGGTGATCACCATAACATGCAAACAGGAAACAATGAACAAGGGCGGGGTGGGACAACCTGGACTGGATATAATCAAAAACAATTCTACAGGTGAGTTTCACAGAATTGTATTTTTCCCTATATCAAGTCCAGGTCGTCCCAAGAGATGACATGTTGGACATACAAAAGCAGTGTCCATTTGGGCGGGATCCCCAGTGCGGAACAGCATGTAGCTCATTTCACTACCGCCTGAAGCACCTTTCGGCCAAAAACAGAGTCAGCTGAGGCCCTAACATCCACCTTGTAAAACTTAGTAACAAAGTATGAACTGAAGACCAAGTGACGGCCTTACAAACTTGCTCAATCGATGCCTGGTGCTGAAAATCCCAAGAGGCACCAATAGCTCTGGTAGAATGAGCTGTGATCTGAAAAGGGGGTTCCTTCCCCTTGGCAGAATATGCTTGCACCACCGCCTGTATGATCCCCTTACTGAGAGTGGACTTGGCTGGTGGCAAACCTTTCCTAGGGCCCTCTGTCAGGACAAAGAGCAAATCCGATTTCCTGAAGGATTCACTCCCAGCCAGGAAATACTTTATGGCTCTGACCACATCCAAGGCATGGAGGGTCGATTCCTTGGAATTAGTCGGTGCTGGACCCAAGGAAGGCAAGAAAACTTCCTCATTAAGGTGAAAGGGAGAAACAACCTTAGGCAAAAAATCAGGTTTAAAGCGAAAAACCACCTTATCCCTATGCTTCTCAAAATAGGGAGGTTTCATACAAAGCGCGGCCAGCTCTGATACACGACGCACCAAGGTGATCGGTACCAAATTGAGAGTCAAAAATACCATTTTGTGAATACTCACCTGTAAAATGGGTATTATAAGTATGTCACACACCCCGCTTCAGATAGTCATTACACTTGGGTTATACCGACCTGTAGAGGGCGATCTTGCAGAGATGTCATGAAAAAAAAGGGAGCCCCTCCCGGTCCATAAATACCTGGTACCTCCCACTCATTCCCCAGTATTAAGACAGCAGTAAAGGGACCAGGAAGAGCCAAAATAACCAGTAACAGTAAAAAAGGTTCACCATATAAAGGATCCAGAATACCAAAGGGCAGGTTGAAGCAGGGTGTGCGACATACTTATAATACCCATTTTACAGGTGAGTATTCACAAAACGGTATTCTAAGTATGTCACACACCCCGCTTCAGATAGTCATTACACATGGGACATCCAATAGCAGTGTCCATAAAGGGCGGGGATCCAAAACAAGGCAATAGTGCACCAATTAAACCACTGCAGCATGCAGAACCTTGCGGCCAAAAACAGCATCCGCTGAGGCCCGCACATCAACCTTATAAAACTTGGAAAAAGTATGAACAGAAGACCAATTAGCAGCCTACAAACTTGTTCAAAGGCCTGGTGCTGAAAGGCCCAGGAAGCCCCAACAGCACGAGTAGAATGAGCAGTGATCTGGAAAGGGGGATCCTTCCCCTTGGCAGAGTAGGCCCTAATAACAGCCTGACGAATCCCTTTACTAAAGGTAGACTTGACGGGCGCCAAACCCTTCTTGGGCCCGGAGGGCACCACAAAAAAAGGCGTCCCGTCTTCCGGATTGGTGAAGTAGCCACCAGATGGTACTTTACACATCTAACGACATCCAGAGTGCAAAGCCCTCTCCTTGTCATTGCTAGGTTTAGCACACAATGAAGGAAGCACAATGTCCTGATTGAGGTGAAAAGCAGAGACAACCTTTGGCAGGAAGTCTGGTTTATAGCGGAAAACCACCTTGTCCTGATGTCTCTCAAAGTACGGGGCCTGAATAGACAGCCGCCAACTCAGAAACACGTCGAACAGAGGTGATAGCCACAAAAAGGCAACTTTTAAGGTGAAAATGGATATTGCAGCATCCTGCACTGGTTCAGAAGGAGGACCCTGAAGGGCAGACAACACCAAATTTAAATCCCAAACAGGCAACATGGGTGTGCGAGGAGGGCGCACGAGTGACCCCCTGAAAAAAAAGTCTTAGCCAAAGGATGAAGAGCGAAAGATCTCTGAAAGAAAACCGCCAGAGCGGACACATGCACCTTAAGGGTGCTAAGTTGAAAACCCATGTCCAGACCATGCTGAAGAAACTCCAAAATCCGAGGAATGGAAAACACCCGACAAGGAAAGGCCCTAGCCTCACCCGAGCAATGTAGGTGCGCTAGGTCCTGTAATAGACATTAGAGGAAGAATTCTTCCTAGCCCTGACGAGAGTCTGAACAACGGCCTCAGACAAACCCCTTTCCTTCAAGATGAAGGTTTCAGCAGCCACGCCGTCAAAGCCAACGTTTGTAAATTGGGGTAACAAAGTTGACCTTGTGTGATCAGATCCGGATCCAGAGGCAGCGTGAACCACACCGGACGACATCTACGAACCACACCTGTTTTGGCCACCTTGGGGCCACCAGGATTGCTGGCACACCCTCTTGAGCCAGCTTGCGTACTACCTTGCCCACCATGGGAAAGGGAGGAAACAGATACAGGAGACCGAGCTCCCGCCAGGACAGAGACATGGCAACCCCTGCCATAGCCAGAGGGTCCTGGGACAGAGACACAAAGGCTGGGAGCTTGTGATTGTGAGGAGAGGCAAACAGATCCACCTCCGGCCTCCCCCACCTGCGACAGAGGGATAGAAATACCTTGTCGCTGAGGGACCATTCCCCCCCGGCGAGAGGTCCCCCTGCTCAGGGAGTCCGTTCCAGGCTCTCCACCCCTGGAATGTAGACTGCCGAGATGCATGGAACAATGCTCTCGGGCCAAGCAAGAATCAGAGACACTTCCCGGAGGGCACTCCTGCTGCGAGTCCCTCCTTGGCCCACCACCGTCCGAGTGTCCAGCTCCACCTGATGGAGCTAGGGAGACTTAACGAGCAGGCCGGTTATCACCCACCCCAGATAAGGGAGAATGCGAAAGCCCTGGGTCCTAAGAAGAGTCAGCACCTTAGTGAACACCCTGTGTGCACAGGTGAGTCCGAACGGGAGAGTCACGAATTGGTAGTGCTGCTCCCCTACCGCAAGCCTGAGGAACCGCTGGTGTCCTGGAATGACCGGCACATGAAGGAAAGCGTCTTCGATATCTATAGGTGTCATGGAATCCCCCAGGCGTAGGAAACTGACAGCGGAGCGCAGCGTCTCCATGCAAAACCATTTAGTGCAGATGAACCGGTTAAGGAACTTAATAAGGTCCTAAATAAGGTCCTAAAAGCCGCGGCCGTAATAGCAGAGACCACCACAGGGCGCTGGGCCACACAGACAAGGGCATGGGAGGCCCGTTAGTTGATACGTCAGTCCTCACTATCCATCAGGCAATGGAATGAGGGAACGCACCACAGACGCAATACACAGCCCCCGGATGGGGGCATTCACCTAATGGGATAATTGACCAATACCCGGGGAATGGAATACCTCCTATCCCATCCCTTAGGTCAAGCGTCGGTTCTGGTAATGCCAACAGTGGATTTGCAGTACCAAAAAATTATTTCCCCTGCTGCATAGGAGTCACCACGAGGAGAAAAAAGGGGGGGCCTGTACTACTAAAGTAAGGGGTAAAGGGGGACGTCAGCATCCCACAGCTCTGAGGCGGCATCAGTGCCATGGCAGGCCGATTATCATAGGGACATAATCTGAATAATATCCCTTTACACAAGGGGTGTACAGTAATAGAATAATATTAATCATGATGTTAATGCATAGGCCAGCGCAAGAGCGCCATGTGCCGACATTCCGCTGGAGCCTTCCGGCTGCAAGGCTAGCAATCAAAATCAGTGTTGTCTAGTCTATCACAACCATCAAACGCGACTCCCCGCTAGTGTTAAGGACACTAGGGGTCATACCCAGGTGCGGGGGTGTGAGTGGTGAGACCAGCCAAACTGATCCGGGGGCACGGGCCCAGATTGCCGCGCCAGCACCTGCTGCAGACAAGATACACAATCTAGCACAATAATGCCCACAAGGGATGCCCTTCAAAATCCAAAAAAAAAAATGACGTGGGGTCCCCCTTACCCAAAGTAACCAGCCCGGGACCAGCTATGGGGGCTTGTAGGCACAGAGTGGGGGGGGCCAGCTTTGGTGGCCCCCCCACCCTGCAGCCTACGAGCCCACATAGCCTATGTGGGCCCGGGCTCTTCTGCCCCCCCCTGGCCTTTGGGGAGGCAGGTAATGGGGGTGCGGGGGTTAATGGCAAGCCACCCGCTAGGGCAGGTGACTTGCCACCCCCCCAGCCTTGTGAACTGGTATAAGGGGTCTCATGGACCCCTTACCAGCTCACAAAGGGTTAATGTGAAAAAAAAACACCACACAATAATAAAAAGTATTACCTTCGATTGCAAGCTCTTGTCCCTCGCCGCTCAGCTGACAGATGCCGGTGATCGGCATCCAGAGAAGGAGAAGGCAGGAGATCAGAGGATCTCCTGTCACCTCCTTCCCCAGCGCCGATCACCGGCATCTGAGAAGCTGAGAAAGATGAAGCCCGTTCGGGGCCGGGATGACTTCATAAGCCCCGCCCCCCCAGGTGAAGAGGAGGGACAGCGGGAGCCAGCGCACACACAGGTAAGTGAATGTCATTTTTATTTTATTTTTTTTTTTACAGTTAGACCCCCCACGGGGGATCGGATGGCACCAAATTAAAGAGGAGACCCGGCCGGATCCAACAAGGGGTCAGGTGAGTATTTGTTGTTTTTACTTTTTAAACTACAAGCGAAGAAAGTCAAGCACGTAACACCTACGGGCTTGGCACTTAAGGCCCAGCCAAGCCAGCACGTAGGTGTTACGTGCTTGGCAACAAAAGGGTTAAAAAGGGTCAAAATCTGAAAGGTTACAAGACTAATGGCCCAAACCTATAAGGTGATCCCTTTTAATAAAAAGGGGGACCTGGAGGAACCACAACCCCCACCTCAAGCCCACGACCTATGCAAGAGAGGGGGAGAAATGCCCATGATCAGAATAATCAAGATGCAATTGGTCATAATATACAGCCAGAAGGAAAGAGGGACTTACGACACCGACAGAGGGACAGTGCAGCCTCCGATGACGAGCGTGATCCCCCAGCAGCAGCAGGAAAAGGCCAGGCTCCGCAGAGTCCAGCAGCAGCGCGCAGTGCTAAGCTAAGTGGCCCAGAGTCAAGCTCTGCCGAACACCAACAAACCCCGGCATTCACCCTACCGTCACGATCCCGTAGCAGCCAGAGTCTGGGAGTCAGGAGTGGGTCAGAAGGGATCCGTGGGAATAGGGCCCGCAGCACCCGACGGGCTAGGTGGCCCCGCTCTGCTGCCATTAACAGAGTGTCAAATGATCTTCTACAGCCAAGACTGCAAGATGAACAACTGGAGAATGATAGAGGGACACCTGCCTTTATAGGGGGCCGGGAGGAGCTACATCTTTGATCTTGCAGTCAAGCACCCCCTAGGGGCGAACTACCCACATGTCATCTCTTGGGACGACCTGGACTGGATATAGGGAAAAGATTAATTCTCCCAAGCCATTAGTCCATCTAATATGTGTTTTCTGAATATTAGAGCACAGAGTGAGCTCATAGTTACACTGACGGTCAAAAATCTATGGAGATTTATTAGCAATGCAAACTGGGGCTGTGGAGTCGGTAGAAATGTCTCCAGCATAACAAAAATCTCTTGGTATTGTTTAAAAATTTTCATCAGAATTATGTTTTATGTTCTTTACAAGCTAATAACGTGGAAAAAACACCATTTTGTGAATACTCACCTGTAAAATGGGTATTATAAGTGTCACACACCCCGCTTCAAGACATTCATTACATGTGGGTATACTGACCTGAAGATGGCGATCTTGCAGAGATGTCCATAAAAAAATTAAGACCCTCCCGGTCCATAAATACCTGGGACCTCCCACTCATTCCCCAGTATAAAGATAGCAGTAAGGTAAAGGGACCAGGAAAGCCAATTAAAACAAAGGTTCACCATATAAAGGATCCAGAATACCAAAGGGCAGGGTGAAGCGGGGTGTGTGACATACTTATAATACCCATTTTACAGGTGAGTATTCACAAAATGGTATTATTCTAAGTATGTCACACACCCCGCTTCAAGACATTCATTACATGTGGGACATCCAATAGCAGTGTCCATAAAGGGCGGGGATCCAAAAACAAGGCAACAAAGCACAAACTTAAACCACTGCAGCTTGCAGAACCTTGCGGCCAAAAACAGCATCCGCTGAGGCCCGCACATCAACCTTGTAAAGCTTGGAAAAAGTGTGAACCGAGGACCAAGTAGCAGCCTTACAAACTTGCTCAACAGAGGCCTGGTGCTGGAAAGCCCAGGACGCCCCAACAGCACGAGAAGAATGAGCAGTAACACGAAAAGGGGGACTCTTCCCCTTAGCAGAATAGGCCCCAACAATGGCCTGGCGAATCCATTTACTAATGGAAGGATTGGCGGGAGCCAAACCTTTCCTAGACCCAGAGGGCACCACAAAAAGGGCGTCAGTCCTACGAAAAGAGGAAGTAGCCACCAAATAGTACTTCACACAGCAAACCACATCCAAAGAATGCAAAACCCTCTCCTTGTCATTGCTAGGCTTAGGACACAAGGAGGGTAGAACAATGTCCCGATTAAGATGGAAAGCAGAGACCACCTTAGGAAGGAAATCTGGCTTGAAGCGGAAAACAACCTTGATGCCTCTCAAAGTAAGGGGCCTTAATGGACAAGGCCGCCAACTCCGATACACGCCGAATGGAAGTGATGGCAACCAGAAAAACAACCTTCTGAGTAAGCGTAGAAAGTGCAATATCCTGCAAAGGTTCAAAAGGAGGACCCTGCAAGGCAGAAAGAACAAAATTCAAATCCCAAACTGGGAGCAAAGGCTTCCTAGGAGGCCGCACATGCGTAACCCCCTGGAAAAAAGTCTTAACCAGAGGATGAAGAGCAAAAGACTTTTGAAAGAAAACCACCAGGGCAGAAACATGCCCTTTCAGCGTACTAAGCTGCAAACCTAGGTCCAGACCATGTTGCAGAAATTCCAAAACCCTAGGGATAGAAAACGCCCTGCAAGGCAAGGCCCTGGCCTCACACCAATCAATATAAGACCTCCAAATCCTATAGTAAATGGCAGAGGAAGACTTCTTTCTAGCCCTAACCAGGGTCTGAATGACAGCATCCGAAAGACCTTCCTCCTCCAAGATGGAGGTTTCAGCAGCCACGCCGTCAAAGCCAGCGTTGGTAAATTGGGGTAGAGCAGTGGACCCCGAGTGAGCAGATCCGGCAGAAGGGGCAGAACTAACTGATCCTCTGCCAACCTTACCACGTCTGCGAACCAAACCTGTCTTGGCCACCCGGATTGCCGACGCGCCTTCTAGGGCCAGCTTGCGCACCACTTTGCCAGAGCCAGCGGATCCCGCGAGAGAGACACAAATGTCGGAAGCTTGTGATTGTGACGAGAGGCAAAGAGGTCCACCTCCGGAGTCCCCCACCGGTGGCAAAGCGACCGAAACACCTTGGGGCTGAGCGACCATTCCCCCCCGGCGAGATGACCCCCTGCTCAGGGAGTCCGCCTCCGTGTTCTCCACTCCCGGAATGTACACTGTCGAGATGCATGGGACATTACCCTCTGCCCAAGCCAGGATCAAAGAAACTTCCCTGAGGGCACGCCTGCTGCGAGTCCCTCCCTGGTGATTGATGTAGGCGACCGCCGTCCGATTGTCCGACCGAACTTCAACCGGTAGTCCCCGCAACTGATGAGTCAAGTGAGCCAGAACCAACCTGATGGCTCTCAACTCCAGAACATTGATGGGATCGTGGGCCTCCTGAGGCCCCCACAGTCCCTGAAACTGAAGATCCTTCCAAAATCCCCCCCAACCAGACAGGCTGGCATCCGTGGTGACCGTCTCTCAACGAGGGGTCAGAAATGACCTGCCCCTCATCAGATTGCTTGGTTTCAGCCACCACCGAAGGGAACGCCGTACCCGGGGGGACATCAGAAAGGACTGATCCAATGGCAGCGGGGACCCGTCCCAGGCCGCCAATAGATGGAGCGTCCTTGTGTGAAACTGGGCAAAGAGAACCGCTTCGAATGATGCCACCATCAATCCCACCAGTCGCATCCCCAGCCGGATGGACGGGCGGGGGATAGATAGGAGACGCTGAGTCAATTCCTGAATCTGAAGAACCTTGGCTCGGGGAAGGAACACCCTGGCCTGAGAAGTATCCAGAGACATTCCCAGGAAATCCACCACCCTGGAGGGAGAAAGGCAGGACTTGGGATAGTTGATCACCCAACCGAAACTCTCCAGAGTGGACACCACGGTCCTGGTATTCAGCTGCGCCTGACTGAGGGAAGACGCCATGATGAGAAGATCGTCCAGATATGGCACGATGCGGATACCCCTGGCTCTGAGAATGGCCATCACTCCTGCCAACCAGTGCTTCACCATGTCCGCCGGAAAGGGATATTTCTTGTCCCAACCCGGAGGGACACCCGGAAGCCGAGTCGGCCTCTCCCATTCCTTAAGAATGATATCATCAAAATGCTTTTGATAAGGAAATTCCAAGCGCGGCTTGGTCACCTCAAAGAACTCCCCCTTCAGTGGAGGAGCCGCCTCGGGGGGAGAAATAGCCAGGACCTCAAACATATGAGCCAGGACCCTAGAGGTATCCAAGGACTCCCCCTGGCCCTGCTCGGTATCAGCACCCACAAACTGCTGGTCATCGGTGCCCTCAGACACCTCAAACAGCTCCCCTTCCTCAAGCGGGAAACAATCAGACCAATCCAGGGAGTCAAACTCTTCCATATCAAAGGCCTGCGTGGCTGTATACAAATGTTCTCGCTTTGCCGTGGCCTTTTTGGCAACCGCACTGGAAAACAATCTGTCAAGATTGGCCAATCTGGCACACACCTCAGATTGCGACTCCCCGCCAATGACCACATCACATGGGGTACGTGTCAAGCGAGAGGGCGACGGAGAGGATACTGGCGGAGCAGAATCAGACGCCTGAGATCCGGACTGCCGCTTAATAGACCGTTGTGCACAGGGTACACAAAGAAATACATCATCCCCCAAAAGGGATACCCCACACCCCAAACACAGCCTGGATTGCCCCGAGGGGGGCACAAGCCCAGTATCCGGGGAAGCCTCCATATGGTGATTTTTTAATATATATATGCACAGTGTCCCGAGGGAATTACGCAGTAAAGCAACCCGGGGAAGTCCCGCGTGGGAGGAATTTTAAGACAACTAAATTTAACCAGGGACCCTAGGACTGGGAGAACCCCCCTTTAATAGGATCGATGGTCCACCTGGAACACACAAACACACAATCAGACCAACATAGCAATTGTCTAAAAGGTTAATAACAGAGCATTGCCCAGCAACCCCAGGGAGGGGCATAATCAATAAGGAAAACTGATGGGCCACAGGTCACTCACCCAACCGTCACCCCTGGCAGTAGAGGGGAAAAAGGCGCGTAGGCAGAGGAAGAGGGAGGGCGGGCGCGGTTCACACGACGCGCCTGGCCCCGCCCCTCCCGGCCAGAAGCCGGGACCTGAAACGCAGCGCCCGCCCTGAGGGGAAGAAGCGCCTCTTGGGCCTTACAGCCGCCATGACAAACGCCGGTCTGGGTAAAACCATGCACTGTAAAGCACCACACACACACATAATAATTAATAAAGATGAATCCATAAAGGACCCCCCCCCCCCCAAGGGTATCCGGTAGAGGGGGAATCCATGCTAGGGTAGGAGCCAAGGGATTGGGCATCCCAAACCGGGGTCACCAACCTGGGTAGCCGCCTACCCCTTGTTATGGGGTCTCACGGCAGAGCGTAGCTCCTGAGCACCTAGGGTGCCATCTACCATTGCCCGGACCAGCAGCCTAGGCTGGGAGGCAAGTAATGTAAATAAAGGGATCCGGGCAGGAATAGAACAATAGAGGGCCGGGAGTCATCCCGGCTACCTGCAAGGAGGAGACATCTATCTTCTGACTTGCTCCCCGCCTGCAGAGATAAAAGACTGGGGAATGAGTGGGAGGTCCCAGGTATTTATGGACCGGTAGGGTCTTACTTTATTTTTCTTGACATCTCTGCAAGATCGCCATCTACAGGTCAGTATACCCACATGTAATGAATGTCTTGAAGCGGGGTGTGTGACATACTTAGAATACACTCAGAAGCATAAGTCTTCGGGAAATACAATGTTTGTTCGGTCAACCGGGGGCTTGCTTACTTTAACTGCCAACATCTGAATTGCCCAATTTTGTGGCTTGCTTAAATACAGGTTTAGACAAAGGAACTTAAATGATCATCCTGATTGGATGCCTGGACACATAACATTTCAAACATCTACTGCACATATATGGAAGGTATAGCTCAGACCTGAAGAACATCTTTCTCATTATGCAGACATAACATTCTTAGTATGGTGATACCTATAAGGCGAGGGGGTGAAAACCCCTCCACACACTCGGGAATGTGAGGGATGGCATACAGGCGGCTAGAACTGAAATTATTAATACTAATTATAAATATTTAAAGTGGACCAACACCGAGAGGTGATCGGCCCGGAAATCTATAAGATTCCCGGGCCGATCACCTCCCACCCCGCGGGACATCCGAGATCGGGATGTCCCGCGGGGTGAAACCCCCAAAAAACCCCCAAACACCTTACCTGATCTTCGGCGGCGGCCGGCCGCCGCCGCCTCCCTCGCGCCCCTGTAGGCGTGCTCGCGCCCGCGCCGGCCGTCTGCGAATGGCCGGCGGGGGCGCGCGCGCGCCGAAAGTGACGCGAGGGAGGCGGCGGCGGCGGCAGCCGCTTGGACGTTCCTGATCCCCGCCTGGACGTTGGCGGGGATTGGACCGTCCAGTCACGTGGGAGCGGGGACAGGTAAGATTTTGGGGCTTTCTGGGGGGTTTCACACAGCGGGGCACCCCCGATCGGGGTGCCCCGCCCAAGTGGACCAAAACCCAGGATAGTCAAAATCCTGGGTGTTGGTCCACTTTAATGTTCCACCTAAGGCCCTTGTATAAAATAATAATAATAATAATAATAATAATAATAATAATAATAATAAATATATACACACATATATATACACACATATATATACACACACATATATACACACACATATATATACACACACATATATATACACACATATATATACACACATATATATACACACACATATATATATATATATATATATATATGATAATCAGCAGCCGGCTGTTCTAGTGATAGATATGGAGTTCTCCAATCTTCCCTGCTCCTTAACCTGCATTCACACCTTCACAGTTTCTGTTCGAGTTTAGATGCAGCCAGACCGGAACAGAAACTGCAACTACATCCACATAGGTGTTAACGCAGGTTTATACAGGGTATCAACAAGCTGTCCCAAGGCCCTTCATTACAATGTCTGAAACTGCTGCACATGCTCATTAGGTTAATGCACCAAGAACCAGAGGAAGTTCATCACGTAGTGTGCCTGCACGGGGAGCTCCCTGCTCCCCAACCAACAGCAAGCAGCGCTAGCAGTTGGTCTGCACCCCGCAGCTTCCACTGGATAGCGCCGGTTGTGCAGTGCCGTCCATTCATAGCAACAGAGGGGCTAGCCCCTTCCATTGCAATGAATGGACGCCGCTGTGTGACTACCACAAAGGGCAGGACTGCGTGCGAGGCACCAGGAGGTTTTAGAGCATTGGCCCATCTCAGCCGAGTTGCGTGGGAGTGAAGGCGAGTGGGACCCTCAGGTTGGAAGCCGTGGTTCTCTAGACGGGCCAATCTCTCCGCCATTTCCAGCTGGAAATGAAAACCTTGAATTTCAGAATGGGGTGGAGCTGCCGGAAGAGCTGTAAGCCCCAAGGAAGTGGACCCTGAGGCTTCCATGGAGGGAAATGCCTCCGGAGGTGGCAGCCGCCACCTCAATCTGAAAAGTACCGCTGCAGCGGTGCATACCGAGCAGATGGGGCTGTCCTCTTCCAGAAACCTCGGCAGGCACAGAGGATATGGGACGATGCTCTCTCCTAACATACAAGACCCAGACACCCTAGATGTCTCACTCATGGTAAAGTCAGTCTATTATCCCCGAGGGCCTAAGACCAAAGTATATAAAGGAATCTCGATAATCACAAGTGATTACCCAGAGACCCTAGGGGTGGACCACAACCTAATATCCCATATCCACAAAATCTAAAAATAAGAAAAAAAAAATAGCATACATTTCTTAACCAAACCTAATCAAATAAAATAAACAATAGGAAAAAAATAAAATAAAAAGGTCCTACCACATCCACAGAGTCGATCGGAGGAGGGCAGTAGATATGCAGCGGGAGACCCCAGCAACCTTAAAACTGAAAGTGGACCTTTCCCCGGGGGCACCCCGCTGTCAGAAACCTCCCAGGACGTCCAAACGGACTCAGCTGTTCCCGGTCCCACGGCATGTCTAAGAGCAGCGGCTCCGACGGCCGCATCCTCCGCCCCCCTCTAACAAGGAGTGTCGCCCATTCACAAATTCCTGGTGCGGGCACACACTGCTAGAGGGAGGCGGAGGATGCAGTGGTCAGAGCCGCTGCTCTTAGACGCGCAGTGGGACCGGGAAGAGGGACCTTGTCCTTATTTGCACATTACCCTTCCCTTTACCTCATTCTCTCTCTCTTTTAAGGCCTAACTGACTCCAGGAGGCATAGGTGGGTCCACCGGATCAACGGGAACATAAGGGCCTGGATGACAGACAGGTTAAATCCCTGCATCCTCCACAAAAAAACTATACAAGGAAAATAAATCCAAGCACAACCTTCACAGTCCAGTCCAACTGCAAGAATGAAACTGGATTGCGGAGGGTAGCCGGTAGTATATATAGGCCGGGAAGAACCACACCTTTCCTTTGAAGGGATTAAAGTGGACCAAAACACACTGAACTTGTGAAATACATTTGGCCAAAGCCCCTTCCAATAATCTCCTCTTAGGGTGTAGAACCAGAAATGGGTCTTTTCGCTTATCAAATCGCCCTGGAACACTTTTTTGCTGTCCCTCTCTGTAAGATGACAGGTAACTAGTCATAAGTGTGGCAACGACATCATTGCCACACACAGCAGTGGCAATGAATGGAGGAGGCGGAGCTTTACAGCTAAAACTAGCACCATTATCTGGGATTAGAGTAAAGCAGGAGCAGTAAAAATAGTGAAAAGTTACTATTCATGTGGGGAGCAATTCAGGGGATGCTAGTAAAAAAAAAAATTAGGGTTTTGGTCCACTTTAACCCATTTGTATCCGTTTCGGTGAGGCCCTGGAGTAGAATATGAGAGAAAGGCAGCTTTTTTTTTTTTACCCGCTTCACAGGCAGAGTTTTTTAAACAAATATCACTGAATTCAGGAGGACCAACAAAGATCCCAGATTTTCTTCCTTATTGAAAGTCACATTACACATGCAAAAGGCAAACATTACAGTCACACCAATAAAAACAGAGGTAAGAGCGTATTCCCCTACATACATAAGAGTCCATTAGAAGACCATTTGTAGTGTAACCTACCCTGGATTTTGGTGTGACTATGCAGAACAGGATCAGATGTCACCATACATGGCCACCATGGGTATCCAGACACTTTAGCCCACACTAGGTCTCCAACAGAGACTTTGCAAGGTAGGTCATCTTGCCGTTTCTGTTCAAGAGATGCATCTGAAAGAGACTTTTAGAAAAACACCAAAATATTACTACAAAATCTGTGTGGATTACATTACATAACAAAAAACTAATGTGTGTCTAAACAAGAAATGGTTTCGTATAGGACAATAGATTAACACAATAGTTGCCACGGGTTCAAATCTAACTTGCCCCATGTGCATGCATGATACAGTCACAAATACTAAAAAACAAAAACAAAGGCCCATTAAAATGTTTTTGTCATCACCCCACAGCAATCCAGATTTGTATTAGCTCCTAGATTAAGCCTAAGCCAGAAATATAAGACAAAAGTTTAGAGTACCATCCCATTTCCCTGATGAAGCGGGAAATGCGCAGGAAACACAATTTGAAACTGGCCTTGCTGTGGAGGGAATTTCTTGAGTCTCATTACTAGCTACTAACAAAGGAACATGTTGATTAAATCTATGGTGTAAAAGAAGGGCTGTATAATGTAATCCAAGTGTTTAATCTCTCATTGGAATCTTAGTATAAGTGGAGTAAGTGGTCTGAGGGGGGCACCGGACAGATGAAAGCCATGTCCAAGAGACTTGCTACTGCCGCCCGAAGCCCCTGAGCGGCCAGAGGATCTGACGGCACCAGAGACCTGAAGAATCTGGGAGGGGGACGGAACTCGAACTCCAGCTTGTAACCGGAAGACACCACTTCCTGAATCGACCTGTCCGAGACCTCTTGGACCCAGACCCGGGAGAAGAGTTGCAGTCGTCCCCCCACCCGCAAGGGTGAGGGTGCCCCCTCATTGCTGAGCCGGCTTGGCAGCGGCTTTAGGCTTAGAGAACCAACTGTGTCTTGGACGGGCCCGGCCCGTGCCCCTGGACCAGGAATCACCTCTGGACGAGGGGAAAGCCGAACCCCTGCCAACTCTAGCCCCGCGAAAGGACCGAGTGAAAGGGGCGATGCTGCTTCTTACGCTGAGGTAACTTACCTCCCTTTGCCACCGAATCCAATTTTTCTCCAAAGAGCCGCAACCCCACAAAGGGAAGGGCTGTAAGCGACTTTTTGGACACAAAATCAGCCGCTCACTGGCGTAACCAAACCGACCGCCGGATAGCCACAAGCAAGGCCGAAGCTCTGCTACACATCAGCAATGTGTCATCCAAGGCGGCCAGCACAAAGGGCAAAAACAACTCACATCGCTTAAGGGCGGCAAACTCCTCACTAGCCGGGTCAAGCCCGGAAGAGGTCAACAGTCCTCTAACAACCGACCTGGCAGCTACCAATAAAAGCGCAGAAGCACAACCCGGCCACAAGGCCGACCCAACACTGGCAAAACCATGACAAGCCATCTGGTCAATGCGTTTATCCTCACCATCCTTGAGAGTAGTGCACTCCGGAGAATGGAGGACTGAGGAGCTGGACAACCCCAAAACAGGAGCATCCACCTCAGGGGGGTGGGGGACGACCAGTGCTTCACCGCGTCCGCCGGAAAGGGATATTTCCTGTCCCAACCCGGTGGGACACCCGGAAGCTGAGTCGGCCTCTCCCATTCCTTGAGAATGATACCATCAAAATGCTTTTGATAAGGAAATTTCAAGCGCGGCTTGGTCACTTCAAAGAACTCCCCCTTCAGCGGAGGAGCCGCCTGGGGGGGAGAAATAGCCAGGACCTCAAACATACGAGCCAGGACCCTAGAGGTATCCAAGGAGTCCCCCTGGCCCTGCTCGGTATGAGCGCCCACAAACTGCTGATCATCGGAGCCCTCAGACTCCTCATACAGCTCCCCTTCCACACGCGGGGAACAATCAGACCATTCCAGGGAGTCAAAATCCTCCCTATCAAGGCCCTGCACGGCCGTATACAAATGTTTTCTCTTTGCCGTGGCGTTTTTAGCAACGGCACTGGAAAACAATCTTTCAAGATTGGCCAATCTGGCACACACCTCAGATTGCGACTCCCCGCTAATGACCACATCACACGGGGTACGCGTCAAGCGAGGGGAAGACGGGGAGGAGACTGGCGGAGCAGAACCGGACACCTGAGATCCGGTCTGCCGCGTAATAGACCGATGCGCACAGGGTACACATAGAAATACATCAACCCCAAAAGGGATACCCCACACCCCAAACACAGCCTGGGTTGCCCCGAGGGGGGCACAAGCCCAGTATCCGGGGAAGCCTCCATATGGTGATTTTTTATTAATTATATATATATATATATATATGTACAATGCTCCGAGGGAATTACGCAATAATGCAACCCGGGATGCCCCTTTAAGTCCCGAGTGGGAGGATTTTAAGCCAACTGAACTTTAACCAGGGACCCTGGACCGGGAGAACCCCCCTTTAATAGGATCAATGGTCCACCTGGAACACAAACAAAAACACACGCTCAGACCATGCTAGCAATGCATAAAGAGTTAATAACAGATGCATCTGATGGGCCACAGGCCACTCACCCGACCTTCACCTAAGTACCGCACGCCAGGCAGGAGGGGAAGTGGAAGACGCGCAGTGTGCAGTAGGAGGAGGGAGGGCAGGCGGGCCGGCGCGGTTCGCACGTTGCACCCGGCCCCGCCCCTCCCAGAAGCCGGGACCAGAAAACTGTGCACGGGGGCGGGCCGTAGGCACGCGCGCAAGCGCTTGCCAGCCCCCCCCCCCCCCCCGAGGGGAAGAAGCCCTCATGGGCGCTCACAGCCGCCATTGCCACACGCCGGAGGCCGGCGCCAGTCTAACATTAAAACACACAGTTAAAGCACCATACATACACAATAAAGGGGATGAATCCATAAGTGCCCCGCCCCCCCCCCTAAGGGTATCCGGGAGAGCCAAGGGACGGGGCATCCCAAACAGGGATCACCAACCCGGATAGCTGCCTACCCCTTGTTATGGGGTCTCACGGCTACTAAGCACCAGGGGTGCCAACTACCTTTGCCCGGACCAGCAGCCTAGGCTGGGAGGCAAGTAATTTAAATAAGGGGAACCGGGCAGAAATAGAAGAATAGAAGGCCGGGAGTCATCCCGGCTACCTGCAAGGAGGAGACATCTTCTGACTTGCTCGCCTCTGCAGAGATGAAAGACTGGGGAATGAGTGGGAGGTCCCAGGTATTTATGGGCCGGGAGGGTCTTACCTTTTTTTATTGACATCTCTGCAAGATCGCCATCTACAGGTCAGTATACCCCACATGTAATGAATGTCTTGAAGTGGGGTGTGTGACATACTTAGAATAGAGAGTGTAAAGCACAGAATGCAACACACACACACACACACACACACACACACACACCTTTTCCCCGAAGACTACAAGGATGAGGGAGGACGGCGGCCACTTAAATAGGGCCCACCGATAGGCAGGGGCAAGGTGGCACTAATGCGGGAGGGGCATCCCATAGAGGCTCACCATAAGCCTGAACCGCCTACCCTTTGGTGGGGGATTGCGGTGGAGCAGCGCTCCTAAGCACCCAACAGCGGTGCTGCCTACCCTCACCCGACCAGCGCAGCCAAGGCTGGGAGGCATAATACTAGTGGAACGGGTGGGAATAGTCCTACAGGGCCGCAAGCTAATAGCCCCGCTCACCTGCGCGCAGAGAGCCAATTTCTCGTCCTCTGCAGCCAGACTGCAGAGAAATTCTGGGGATTTGTGGGAGGTCCCCGGTTATTTGAGGGGCCGGCAGGAGACTATTTTCGATGTCTCTGCAGTCCAGCGCCATCTGGCGATTGTAAGTATTATATTTGGAGCAGGACGTACTGTATACTAAGAATAAATCAGGTTTAAAGCGAAAAAAAAACACCTTATCCCTATGCCGTTCAAAGTAAGGAGGCTTCATACAAAGCGCGGCCAGCTCTGACACGAGACACCGAGGAGATAGCTACCAAGACCACCTTTAGGGTCAAAATAGACAATGCAGCATCACCCAAAGGCTCAAAGGGGGGACATTGGAGAGCAGAAAGCACCAAATTCAAGTCCCACACCGGTAATACAGGCTTACGCGGTGGACGTACATGGGAAACTCCTTGGAAAAAGGTCTTGATCAGTCTATGATTGCCAAAGGATCTTTGGAAAAATTTGGCCAAGGCCGAGACCTGGCCCTTGAGGGTGCTCAGCTGGAGACCCAAGTCTAAGCCGTGTTGCAAAAACTCCAAAATCCTAGAGATAGAGAAAGTGCGACAAGGAAAGCTCTTGGATTCACACCAAGCAATATAGGCATGCCAAACTCAGTAGTATATCATGGAGGAAGACTTCTTCCGCGCCTGAATCATGGTCTGAACAACAGTGGCTTTTCTGTCAGGATTGAGGTTTCAATAGCCAGGCCGTCAAAGCCAGAGTCTGTAAATTGGGGTGCCGTAGCGACCCCTGCGTGAGAAGCCCTGGGTCGTCAGGCATGACGTAGCGATCGACTGACATCTATGTCCGCGAACCAACTCCCCCTCGGCCAGCGAGGAGCCACCAGGATGGTTGGTGCCCCCTCCTGGGTTATCTTGCGCAACACTCAGCCCAGGAGTGTAAACGGAGGGAAGCATAAAAAAGCCTGAACTCCGTCCAAATAATTGCTAGAGCGTCCGTGGCAAATGCCAGAGGATTTCTTGGCAGGGAGATGAATCTCGGGAGCTTTTGATAGGTCCACGACTGGCTGACCCCAGTGGAGACACAGAGCGTGAAATATCTTGTGCTGAGAGACCATTCCCCGCAACACTCGGCCCAGGAGTGGAAATGGAGGGAATGCATAAAGGAGCCCGAACTCCGTCCAAGGAATCGCTAGAGTGTCCGTGGCAAATGCCAGAGGATCTCTTGGCAGGGAGACGAATCTTGGGAGCTTGTGATTGCGTCTAAACGCAAATAGGTCCACGTCCGGCTTACCCCAGCGGAAACACAGGGCGTGAAATATCTTGTCGCTGAGAGACCATTCCCCCAGGCGTGAGGCACTCCTGCTCAGGGAGTCTGCCTCCTGGTTCTCTATCCCAGGAATGTAAACCGCCGAGATGCAGGGAACATTCTCCTCTGCCCAAGTCAGAATCTGGGTCACCTCCCTGAGGGCTCGCTTGCTCCGAGTCCCGTCTTGGTGATTTATGTAGGCGACCGCCGTCTGATTGTCCGAGCCAACCTGAATCACACAACCCCTTAAATAGGGAGTCAAGTAAAGAAGCACCAACCGGATCGCTCTCAGCTCCTCCTGCGGCCCCCACTGACCCTGGATCTTCTGCGTTAGCCAAAAGCCTCCCCAGCTGGTCAGGCTGGCATCCGTGGGGACAATCTCCCCCGATCCCAACCGGTCAACAGATTCAATTGAAGAGGTCGCATGTGGAAGTGAGCAAAGGGCACTGCCTCGAAGCAGGACACCATAAGGCCCACCAGTTTCATCCCCAGAAGGATAGATAGTCGCTGACAAGACAGTAAGGCCTGCACCTGCGTCTGAAGACCCACCACCTTCTGCTGTGGCAGGAATACCTTGACCTGAGAGGTGTCCAACGTCATGCCCAGAAAGGACCTCACCATCGAGGGAGTGATTGAAGACTTGAGGTAACTGACTACCCAACCGAAATCCTCAAGAGTGGACAACACCGTCCGGGTGTCGCTCTCGGCCCGCTGAAGAGACTGAGCCGCAATCAGTAAATCGTCCAGATAAGGCAGCACACGTATGCCCTGGTTCCTCAGGATAGCCATGATGCCCGCCAGCACCTTGATGAACACACGGGGGGCTGAGGAGATCCCAAATGGAAGTGCCACAAACTGGTAATGCCGATCCTCCAGCGCAAACCTCAGGAACTTCTGATGCCCCTGGAAAATCGGAACTTGCAGATAAACATCCTTGATGTCCACCGTAGTCATGAAGTCGCCGGGTCGAAGCGAGCTCACCGCGGACCGTAAGGTCTCCATGCGGAAATGTCCGACTCTGACAAACCTGTTGGACCCTTCAGATACAGGATAGGTCTCCGCGTTCCGTCCTTCTTGGGAACCGTGAACAGATTAGAGTAGAACCCTCGACCACGTTCCTGTCGAGGCACGGGACAAATCACACCTGACAGCAGAAGGCGTTGGACGGCCAATCTTAGGCCCTGTGCCGTCAATGGGTTCTGGGATATCCGGGACTGAAGAAATCTTTGCCAAACTGCCAGCTCTAATTTGTAACCGGAGGAAACCACCTCCTGAATCCACCGATCCGAGACGTGCTGTCTCCAGACGTGAGCAAATAGCAGAAGCCGTCCTCCCACCCGGATGAGTGAGGGCGCCCCCTCATGGCCAGGCGTCTCACCTTCTTCTTGATGGCTAAGGAGACAATGGCCGCGGCACACACAGGGCGAAGCCCAGCACCCACAAAGGTAAACAAGCCAGCTGATCCATACGCCTGTCAGCAGGATCGCGCAAGGAAGCAGTATCGGGAAACTGCATAACCGTAGTGTTGGATAACCCCGACACAGGGGAAGCCACATCAGCGGGATGGGACCAGAGGCGGACCAGCTCCTCAGGGAAGGGATACCGCCTGTCCAGGACCTTAGGCACCGATGGTAATTTATTAGGCCTTTCCCTTAAAGTGGACCAACACCCAGGGGTGATCGGCCCGGGAATCTATAAGATTCCCGGGCCAATCACCTCCCTCACCGCGGGACATCCGAGATCGGGATGTCCCGCGGTGAGGGACCCCTCCCCCCCCCCCCCAAAAAACTCACCTGCGCCCCTCCCGTGCGGGCGCGCGCACTGTCAAAGGGGCGCGCGGGAGGCGGCGGCGGACGCGCTGTCTTGTCCGCAGCTGTCATCCGCTTGTCCGTGGCTACGTGTGAGCGTGGTGAGGTGAGTTTTGGGGGGTTTCTGAGGGGTTTTACACAAAACCCAGGATAGTCAAAATCCTGGGTGTTGGTCCACTTTAAAAGCCATATTGGAAAAGTGGGCCTACTCAGGGAAGACCAGCCTCTGTCTCTCAGGCCGAAATAAATCACCCTGCTTCCTCTTAGCCGCTTTAGGAGGGACAATATGCAAGGTCTAAAACACAGAAGACAACAGCTCTGTATCATCAGGGAGCCACATGTCCTCGCCAGAGGAAAAACCAGGGTCGCTGTCATAGCCAACCGACTGATCCCCTGAAGAAATGGAGTCCTTAAACTCTCCCTCCTCCATGAAGTCCCGACCTCCAAAAAGATCATCAAAATCTGAGTAACCCAGCTCGATGTGCCGATGTGGCCTTCCCAGTAGCCGTGCAAGGTAACTGTCTCTCCAGGCTGGCCACCCGGTATGCCAAATCGGCTTGGGACCCCCTGCTGGCTTTCCCCTCACTGAGGGCTGAATGCAATGTTGGGGGTGTTGGCGAGGCCGTAGGCAACGGAGGGCTAGGGGCAGAGACGCCCGCCCTATCATGCTCCAAAAGTACGCTCCTGGCACAAGTGACACAAACGGTGATGAGTCTGCCCAGGGGGGCTGGTACTGCACATGGGGCAGAGCTTCACCCGGCCAGATGGGGCCCCTAGCTCACTATCCCCAGAAGCCTCCATTATGGTGATTATAGTGGCAATTATATAGGTTACAAGGCACTAACGGCCAAAACCTAAGATCCCCAATTTAGTTCCTCTTTTTGTGATCCCTCTAAAAGGGAGAGGGTGCGGAGAGGGGGGGGGGGGGGGTGTTAGGAGACCGGGAGGAACCACAACCCTCAGCTGGCAATGGGGGGCCCACCTAGAAGACACATCGCCTATGGCCGGCTACCCTTTATGGAGGGTCTGTGGCCCAGAGCCTAGCTCTGTCAACGCCTGGCCCCGGCGTTATCCCTACCTTCACCTGTCCCATCAACTGAGGCTGGGAGGCAGAAGTCCACGGGAACAGTGGCAACAAGGCTTAGAATGCCCCGTTCAGCTGCAGTATCCAGAGAGAGTATCCAAGACGATCCTAGCAGCAGCACTGCAAGATGAACTCTGGGGATGCTACTGAGACACCTTATTTTATAGGAGGCCAGGAGGAGTTACAGCTTTGGATCTTGCAGTTACTGCGCCACCTGGTGGCGGACTACCCACATGTCGTCACTTCTGGGACGACCTGGACTGGATATAGTGAAAAAAACCATGAACACAATTTTTTTAACAAGACAAATCTGAAGAAAAATATATTGATTAGTTTAGCACCTTGACAACATCCTTTTGGCACATAAAAACACACCTTCGAAAAAAATGCAATTGAAAGTTAAAAAAAAGCCAAGGCAGGAGGTCATGGAATCTAAAAGATTCCAGGGCCAGCCACTAGCCTTCCCCCAGGTGGTTTCCCTGCTGTGTGAATCCCTCCTCCCCCGAGGCACCAGAAAACACTAAACGTTCTCCACTCCAACTGCATTTGTGTGTTCTCGTCCAATTTCAGCAAATGGCTCTGATGGTTTTCAATGGGGAGCGGGAACGACCATCTTTGATGCGCTGTGCGTGTTCCCATCACAGCCATCTAGATAGGTTGGGGTTGGGGCAGGAGCAAACACGTCGCTCCCTATTGGAATCAGAACCCCTTTTACCCTAGGATGTAAACAAGGCAAAGGGCTCTGATTGGACGACAGTCCTGCGCAATTGGACCACAGAGTTTAAGGGTGCATCAGTGCAGGGCATCTAAAATTGGGATGCCCAAGAGGCACACAACTAAACCTAGTATGATTCCTGGGTTTTGTTGCACTTTAAAGTGGACCAAAACCCACCCTTGAGTCTATGAGGTTGCAGCCCAGAGGGGGAAAGAATAAGTGATTAAAAACTTAAAATATATAGATTTTAGATGCTGGGGAATATATATATTTCTTTTTTTTTAAGGGTCTCGGCTTTTCATTAAACTGGACCAACAGCCTGGCACAGTTAGAAAAGAAAGGGAAACGTACATTTTTGAGCTGAAATGCACAGTAACAAAAAGCCCAGCACAATTTCCTGTCTGCAGGTGGCCTGCCATCTTGTTTTTTAAAATTTATCCCAGGAAGCGTTAGTAAAGGGAAAAATACAATTCTGTGATTACTCACCTGTAAAATTGGTATTATGAGCATACAGTACGTCCTGCTCCAAATCTAATACTTACAGTTGGGATATATTCCGCCAGATGGCGCTGGACTGCAGAGACATCGAAAATAGGCTCCTCCCGGCCCCTCAAATACCCAGGGACCTCCCACAAATTCCCAGCATTGAAAAGCAGTGAAGAAGAAGCCGGGAGCATTAAACAATCCAAACTATCAATTACAACAATGATGACAATCACCATACAGCGGATCCAGAAAAATGCAAACCAAGGGTGGGTTGGAGCAGGACGTACTGTATACTCATAATACCAATTCTACAGGTGAGTAATCACAGAATTGTATTATTCTTAGTATACAGTACGTCCTGCTCCAAATCTAATAAAAAATTAAGCAGCAGGCAGTTTAAACCACTGCCGCCTGCAGAACCTTTCGGCCAAAAGCAGCATCAGCTGAGGCCCTAACATCAACCTTGTAAAACTTTGAAAAGGTATGAACAGAAGACCAAGTAGCGGCCTTGCAAACTTGTTCAACAGAAGCCTGGTGCTGAAAAGCCCAAGAGGCACCAATAGCACGAGTGGAATGAGCAGTAAGGCGGAAGGGAGGATTCTTCCCCTTAGCAGAGTAGGCCTGAATCACAGCCTGACGAATCCACTTGCTGATAGTAGACAGGAGTCAAACCCTTCCTAGGACCAGAAGGGACCACAAAAAGAGCATCAGTTTTTTCTGAAAGGTGCAGTAGCCACCAGATAGTACTTCAGACACCTAACCACATCCAAAGAGTGCAAAACCCTCTCCTTAGCATTGCTAGGATTAGGGCACAAAGGAGGAAGAACAATATCCCGATTCAAATGAAAAGCAGACACTACCTTAGGCAGAAAGTCAGGTTTGAAACGAAACACCACCTTGTCCTGGTGCCTCTCATAGTAGGGGGGCTGAATGGACAGCGCCGCCAACTCAGACACACGCCTGACAGAAGTAATAGCCACCAGAAACACAGCCTTGAGCATAAGAATGGCCAAGGCAGCATCCTGCACAGGTTCAAAGGGAGCACCTTGCAGGGCTGACAGAACCAGGTCCCAAACAGGCACCATAGGTTTACGTGAGGGACGCACATGAGTGACCCCCTGGAAAAAAAGTCCTGATCAGAGGGTGCTGAGCAAAGGACTTTTGGAAAAAAAATAGCCAGGGCAGACACCTGACCCTTCAGAGTACTGAGTTGGAGCCCCATCTCCAACCCATGCTGCAGGAACTCCAGGATCCTGGGAATAGAGAACAAACAACAGGGAAGAGACTTAGACTCACACCAGTCAATGTAGGCACGCCAAACCCTGTAAGAAATGGAAGAGGAAGACTTCTTCCTAGCTTTAATCAAAGTATCCACAACCGAGGAAGACAGCCCCTTCTCCATCAAGATGGAGGTTTCAGCAGCCAAGCCGTCAAAGCCAGAGTTTGTAAATTGGGATGGCGTAGTGAGCCCTGAGTGATCAGATCTGGCACCAAGGGCAGAGCGTATTGATCTACTGCCAGCTGTACCACGTCTGCGAACCACACTCTTCTTGGCCACCTGGGGGCCACTAGAATTGCTGGCACCCCTTCCAGAGCAATCTTGTGCAGAACCCTGCCCAGCAGGGGAATTGGGGGGAAGACATACAGGAACTGAAAGTCCTCCCGTGACATTGGTAGCGCATCCGAGTTCAGGGCCCAAGGATCCCTGGACAGGGAGACAAAGGCTGGAAGCTTGTGATTGAGGCGGGACGCAAACAGATCCACATCTGGTTGGCCCCAACGGTGACACAGATATTGAAACACCCTGCTGCATAGGGACCATTCTCCTTGGCGAGAGGTCCCCCTGCTCAGAGAGACCGCCAGACAAGTTTCCACCCCCGGGATGTACACAGCTGAGATGCAGGGGACATTGGCCTCTGCCCAGGTCAGGATCAGAGACGTTTCCTGGAGGGCCCCCTTGCTCCGGGTCCCTCCCTGATGATTGAAGTAGACAACTGGCGTCTGGTTGTCCGAGCGCACCTGAACAGGCAGGCCCTGAAGAGGAGTAGCCAAACGAGCCAGAACTAACCTGATCGCTCGTAGTTCCAAGACATAGATAGGAGCAAGAAAGGCTCTGCCCCCCAACAGGATCCTCGGGTCCTCCACCCCGAGAGGGACCTCCTGACCAGGGGGGAGAGCACACAGACCCTGTGCAGGGACGCTGGGTCCTTGTGCCATACAGACAATAGGTGAAGTTGCAGAGGCCTTAAGTGGAACTGAGCATAAGGGACCGCTTCGAAGCACGCCACCATCAGGCCCACCAGCTGCATCCCCTGCCTGATGGAGGGATGAGGACAGGATAGGAGGAACTGAGCCAGTGCAATCAGACTGTCCACCTTCTGCTGAGGAAGGAAGATCCTTGCCTGAACTGTATCCAGAATCATTCCTAGGAATGGAGTTACCAAGGAAGGGGACAGTGAGGACTTGGGGTGGTTGATCACCCATCCAAATGACTCCAGGGTGGACACCACTAGCTGAGTCTCCAACTCTGCCTGATGTAGAGACTGGGAAGTGATGAGGATGTCGTCCAGATAGGGAAGCACGCGGACGCCCTGACATCTGAGTAGAGACATCACGCCAGCCAGCACCTTGGTGAACATCCTGGGGGCTGAAGTGAGGCCGAAGGGCAAGGCCACAAATTGGTAGTGTTGATCCATCAGAGCGAACCTGAGGCACTTTTGATGACCTGGTAACACAGGAATATGAAGGTAAGCATCTTTGATGTCCACAGAAGTAATGAAATCCCCTTGGCGCAGGGAACTGACGGCAGATCGCAGAGTCTCCATGCGAAAACGCCTGCCCCTAACAAACTTGTTGAGAATCTATAAGTCCAGGATGGGCCAGACAGAACCAACCCCTTTGGGTACTGTGAAAAGCCCTTGCCTTTTTCTCTTAAAGGGACCTGGCAGAAGACCCTCAGCTCCAGGAGGCCTTGCACTGCTTGCACTAGCTCCTGAGCCGACACAGGGTCCTGAGGAATCCGGGATCTGATAAATCTTGGAGGGGGGTCGGCAGCAAAATCCAACTTCTAACCGGAGGACACTACCTCCTGAATCCACCGGTCTGAGACATGAAGCCTCCAGACGTGAGCGAAGTGCTGCAGCCGGCCCCCACCCGGATGGGTGAGGGCGCCCCATCATGCCTGAGGGGGCTTGGGAGAGGATTTAGCTTTGGAACCCCAGGAGGAGCCAGGATGTCTGCGTCCTCTGCCTCTACCCCAGAAATCTCCCCGGGCCCCAGGGAAAGAGACCCCCCTTCCTTGTCTTGCACCACGGTAAGGGAAGGAGAAGGAGCCCTGATCCCGAAAGGGCCGAGGTTGCCGCCTGCGCTGGGGTAACCTGCCTCCCTTAGCAAAAAGGTCCAGGCGGTCTCCAAACAGACGCAATCCTTTAAAGGGAAACCCAGTGAGGGCCTTCTTGGCAGCATTGTCAGCAGCCCACTGGCGCAGCCAAACCGAGCGGCGTACAGCCACCACGAGGGAAGTTCTGGCACACATTCTGATGGTGTCATCCAATGCTGATAGGACAAAATTTACAAAAACATCACAACTGGAGAGTGCATTAAACACCTCACAAGGCAAATCGTCAGGGGCACTATCAAGCATATTTCTGATAAGGGTTCTAGTGGCCACAGCAGTAATAGCAGAGGCACAGACCGGGTGCAGCGCCGTCCCCGCACATGCAAAGGCGTGGGAGGCCAGCTGGTCAATGCGCCGGTCCTCAGCATCCCGCAGGGTAGTAGAACCAGGGGAATGCATGACAGAGGTGTTAGATAGCCCTAGGATCGGGGTATCCACCTCAGCAGGAAAGGGATACTTCCTATCCCAACTCTTTGGAACCCCGGGAAGTTTACTGGGACGCTCCCATCCCTTGAGCACAAGGTTATGGAAATGTGCCTGCTCTGGAAATTCCAAACGTGATTTAAATGTAAGGAAAAGCTCCCCTCTTTGTCTGGGAGCTTCAACTGGGTCAATAATCTGTCAGTGTCATCCGGGGCCCAGGGGTCAGAGCCAGAATCGTCATGACCCCTTGGTCTCTCATCAGATGAGCCTGAATCAGAAGAGAGCTCCCCTTCATCAGACGGGGTATAGCCACACAGATTCCAAAACTCCTCAGTTCCCATAGGGAAAACAGTAACATTAGGCGTCAAGTGCCGCTTCTTAGCAGGGCCCTTACGCGCTAAAGACCTCGCAATAATCTGTTCAACAGTAGCCAGTCTAGAAGACACATCAGGCTGAGAATCCCCACTAGTATGCAACTCAGCAGGAGTGAGATTTAAGCTTGGGGGAGTAGGTGAAGTGAAACGAGGTGCAGCCACTGGCAGGCCAGATTGCAATGCAAGCACCTGCTCAGCACAGGGTACACAAACCCGCGCCTTGTCAGCATCAGCATGAGGCTGCCCACACGCTACACATAGCCGGTCTTGTCCCGTAGGGACCCCGGTCACATTATCCTGAGATGCCTCCATATGGTGATTATAGCGGCGCTATACGCCGATAGGGAATAACGCTATATAGCAACCCTGGATGCCCCAATAACCCACTAGGGACGTGGGAGTATAACTTTATACAGGGCCTTTACAAGTGATAAACTAAAAAACAGGGCCGGGAGAAGCCAAAAGGGTTCGCCCCGCCTGAAAGACATAAGCAGACAAGACCTTAAGTACGTAGTAACACAAGTGAAGCAGATAAAGCCGCCCGCGAGGGCACTTACGGACCGCGGTAGGTAGTAGTCCGTCGCGCATAGGCCAACCAAGTCAGAAAAGATGGCGTCTGTATACCTCGAGGGGCGGGGCAGTAACACCTATGACGCGGAAGGCGCCAAAGACGGGCCCAGCACCCCCCCGAAGAGCGCGAAGCCAGAAGGCAAACAGCCAATGATGGCGCAGCAGCGCCTGAGGTAATGCCGCCGCCAAGTGCGGAACCAAGTCAGCGCGCGGCGGCGGCACATTTTTAAAAAGGCAATAACGACAAGACAGTGCAGCGGCTGACATAAGAATAAAGACATGTGAAAGTTGAAAGCACAGACTTCATATACATATCTATACGCATACACACACACACACACACATACACACACACACACACACACACACATACACACACACACACACACACCCTCTTTTCCCCCGAAGACTATGAGGAGGATGAGGGAGGACGGCGGCCACTTAAATAGGGCCCAATGACAGACAGGGGCAAGGGGCGATAGTGCGGGAGGGGCATCCTATAGAGGCTCACCATAAGCCTGAACCGCCTACCCTTTGGTGGGGGATTGCGGTGGAGCAGCGCTCCTAAGCACCTGATAGCGGCGCTGCCTACCTTCACCCGACCAGCGCAGACAAGGCTGGGAGGCATATAATTAGTGGAACGGGTGGGAATAGTCCTACAGGGCCGCAGGTTAATAGCCCCGCTCACCTGCGAGTAGAGAGCCAATTTCTCGTCCTTCGCAGCCAGACTGCAGAGAAATTCTGGGGAATTTGTGGGAGGTCCCCGGGTATTTGAGGGGCCGGGAGGAGCCTATTTTCGATGTCTCTGCAGTCCAGCGCCATCTGGACGAAGGGGCGGGAGCGGATCTGAGCACGCCGATTGGACGAGAGGCTGCACATGCGCCGTAGGACCGAGGAAGGCCGAGTGTGATCGAGCGACCTGGGGGGTTTCACACAACGGGTCATCCGCGATCAGGGTGCCCAGGGGGGCAAAGACCAGAACATTTAAACCCAAACAACAACAGAAATACCTTCTCTTCACTTGGTTCAGAAGGGGGCAAATCTTCTGGGGCATCGTCACGGGCCTCTGCGGAGTCAAACTTGATACTTTTTCTCTTCCTCTCTTTCTTGTTTTTTCTTTCGTCTTCCTCTGGTTTGGGGGCATCTTCCCCTTGCTCCCCACAGATGGAAGACTCAAAGAGGGGTTTCCCGTTCATGTAAGTCTTGGTGATTTTCAGCTTTATTTCTGGAGAGCCATTCTTAGTGGGGGAAGTGCTGGGAGGAGTCTCAGCGCCTTTAACTTTTTGGGAATCGGCGGGCACATCCGCCTCGCGGGTACCGGACTCCCCATTGTAAACCCGCGAAGTCAGATCTTTCAGTTTGTCTGTGGGAAGGAAGGGTAAGGCATCGTGGCCGTTCACCTTCTGGATGACGCCTTCATGTATGGAGATGGGCGTCCGGCTCAGGTACACGGAGCACTGGCGGCTCACTTCTGGATTGGAGACTCGCACGTTGGGGTTCTCTATGATGTGCGGGGCTTGCTTCATTTTGCAGAGGTGCTGCACAGCTTGTAGGGGGGACTTCAAGTAGTTTTCTTAGATTCAGGCTACTGAAAAAGAAAACGGTGAAACAAACGTGAGACACAGCACAACGTTTTGTGATTTACCTATTAAAAAATTGTGCAAAACAGAGCTACTTAAAATCAGCCCAGATGGCAAATAGCCCTCTAAAAGTGCAACAAAGCCCCTTCCCAGGTGAGGCCACACCCGCCTGTCTTTTTTAGCTCGCCGATTGGCTGATATCAAGAATTCTGGCTCAGCTGACCAGCCTGCTGGCAGCTTCCCCAGCAAAGACAGCACCCTTGGATCCACCGGCGACCCCGAGTGTTACATACAGCTGGGCATTTAGACTTTGGATGCCCCAGAGCAGCTTAGCCTGACTTTTATAGCCGCGTTAAAGTCACACTATGCTTAAGGTGGGCCAAAACCAAGAACTGAGGAAGTGGGAGGTTTCCCACGGAACGCGTGGCTCTTGTGAGGTGTTGGTTGCAAGGGAGATGTGTATCTTTTAATCCGTTTGCATTTTACCATGATTAATGATGAGATTATGACATATATACTTGTTAGCCTTTAGTATTAATTGTGGTTATGGGTTGTGATTGATGGTTATCCATTCTTAGATTGCCACATTGTTGGCACATAGTGATACAATAGTTATATTAAGAAACATAGAAGGTTTACGGCAGAAGGAGACCGTACGGTCCATCTAGTCTGCCCTTAGTAACTGTATGCATATTAGTATATTAGTTAGACTTTATTGATCCGGATCATAGGTAGGTTAGTTATTTAGTTGATTGTACAGTTTTTCAAAGTGGTGTTTTATATATAGTCACAATATTTATATTTATGGTTATCTTCTTATACATTTATATTTTGTATGACATATTAATCATGGTAACTTATTGATTAAATTGTAATTGGTATTTATACTAATATGTATTTATCCAAGTTCCATCTCCCTGCATCCACACCCCATATTATTTGGTTGTGTTGTGTTTTATGTTTTTTAAGGTTTTTAATCCGTCTGTGTGTGAGAACATTGTCATTATATGTTCATGAATAAAATGTGATTTATTGGGAGCTGGAGTGCATCCTGTGTAGGTTTGTTGGTAAGTAGTATTAAAACCCAGGACCAGAATTTTGACCATCCTGGGTTTCGGTCATTTCCCCTGGGGCAACCAGCTGTGTGAAACCCCCCCAGATCGCCACAGACAACTCACCTATTCCCGGTGCCATGGTGCGTCTAAGAGCAGCGGCTCTGATGGCCGCATCCTCCGCTTCCCTCTAGCAGAGCATGTGCAGGCACCGGGCACGCTCCCTGTTAGAGGGACACGTAGGATGCGGCCGTCAGAGCCGCCGCTCTTAGACGCACAGTGGGACCGGGAAGAGGCGGGTCCGTTCGGGCGTCCTGGGGGGGGGGGGGGGAAAAAACCGAAACCCAGGATAGTCAAAAACTTTTCACTATCCTGGGTCTTGGTCCACTTTTAGCATTCCGTATTCCCCCGTGTTTGTTCTTATTTTCTGTCTGCAGGACCAACACACATGGTCCGGTGCAACTTCCCCAGTTGTGGTGTATCACACTAAATGGCAGTTAATCAGGTGACCAATGGAAACCATTCAGATCTCAGGTGCAAGCCCGCTGGGAGATCCCGATTGGTCAAAGGCAGTGAAGTTATTGCCAGCCACTCAGGAATGAAGAAAGTGTTAACATATGGGTATAGGATCACGTTAAAGTAGAACAAAACCCAGGATTTATAGTCACATGGGTTTTGGTTCACTTTATAGGGGCAACCTACTGTGTAAATCCCACTGGTTCAGCCATTCACCCACCAAAGGCCACACTGCCATGGCATCAGGACTCACTGCTATGCATATTCATGTCCAAGTTCTGAATGAGCAGATTGTCGGGCACCTCACACTCTCAACACTGCACGCACCTGCCACCAGCCATTTAGATATGCTGGTGGGGCCTACGTATGTGTCAGAGAATGGATTTCCATTCTGGGTACGACACACGGGGCACCCCAAATCAGGCTACACTATAGTACCCAAACCTACAGAAGTTATTTTTACTACAATCTATCAATCTAGCCCCATACCCATTACGTAGAAAATTGGAGTGGGACCGCTTTACGACCAATGCATACCCCTTCCCTTGTATGGCACACAGACAATCATGTGACCACCATTCAGTTTTGATGTTTTGATGTTTCAAATGCATATTTTAAATGATTCCCCCCACCAACTTAGTCTAGAAGGAATTAGAGAAGGAAAAGCATGTGCCAAAATCAGAATCAGATTTATAGTCTCCTTCAGAGGTTCACAACAGGTGCTACTAGTACCACTGGTGGTACTAGAGATGCTATCAGGTGGTACACGACAAAGCTGCAGACTGGCCTTAACATCAACCTGATCTGCTGACATCACTCAAGCCTAATTTGCACCATAAACTAATTGTGTTTATCCCTAACTGTAAATGGTGATTTTACGGTTTAGGTGATTGACCACGCCCACGCACCAACCAGGTGGCGCTGTATATTAGGGGTGTCAGAAAAAAAAAAAATACAATTCTGTGAAATACTCACCTGTAGAATTGGTATTATAAGTATATAGTACGTCCTGCTCCAGACATAGTACTTACACTTGGGGTTATCACTGCAGAGACATGCAAACAGGCTCCTCCGGCCCCTCAAATACCCGGGGACCTCCCACAAATCCCCAGCATTGAAAAGCAGTGAACAAGAAGCCGGGAGAATTTTACCACCAAAACTGGTAACTATAACAATGATAACAATCACCATACAGGGGATCCAGAATAATGCAAAAAAAAAAAAAAAAAAAAAACAGGGTGGGGTGGAGCAGGACGTACTGTATACTTATCATACCAATTCTACAGGTGAGTATTTCACAGAATTGTATTATTCTTAGTATACAGTACGTCCTGCTCCAGATATAGTACTTACACTTGGGACATCCAATAGCAGTGTCCATAAAGTAGGGTGGGATCCCCAACAAAAAAGGTAACAGCAGACAGTTTAAACCACTTACGCTTGCAAAACCTTGCGGCCAAAGACAGCATCAGCTGAGGCCCTAACCTCAACCTTGTAAAACTTTGAAAAGGTATGAACAGAAGACCAAGTAGCAGCCTTGCAAACTTGTTCAACAGAAGCCTGGTGCTGGAAAGCCTAAGAGACACCAATAGCACGAGTAGAATGAGCAGTAAGGCGGAAGGGAGGTTCCTTCCCCTTAGCAGAGTAGACCTGAATCACGGCCTGACGGATCCATTTGCTGATAGTAGACTTGGCAGGAGCCAAACCCTTCCTAGGACCAGAAGGGACCACAAAAAGAGCATCAGTTTTCCTGAAGGACGCAGTAACTACCAGGTAATACTGACCACATCCAAGGAATGCAAAACCCTTTCCTTAGCATTGCTAGGATTAGGGCACAATGAAGGAAGAACAATATCTTGATTCAAATGAAAAGCAGACACAACCTTAGGCAGAAAGTCTGGCTTAAAGCGGAACACCACCTTGTCCTGGTGTCTCTCATAGTATGGGGGGCTGAATAGACAGAGCCGCCAACTCAGACACAGGCCTGACTGAAGTAATGGCCACCAGAAGACAACCTTGAGGGTAAGTACAGCCAGAGCAGCATCATGAATAGGCTCAAAGGGAGCACCCTGCAAAGCAGACAAGACCAAGTTCAAATCCCAAACAGGGACCATAGGTTTTCGTGGGGGAAGCACATAAGTGACCCCCTGAAAGAAAGTCTTAACCAAGGAATGCTGAGCAAAAGACTTCTGAAAGAAGACAGACAGGGCAGACACCTGACCCTTCAGAGTACGGAGTTTTAGACCTGACTCCAACCCATGTTGTAAGAACTCCAGAGCCCTTGGGATTGAAAACACCCGACAGGGAAGAGACCTAGACTCACACCAATCAATGTAGGTACGCCATACCCTATAATAGATGGAAGAAGTTTTCTTCCTAGCCTTCACCATGGTTTCAACCACCGAAGCAGACAAGCCTTTCTCCATCAAGATGGAGGTTTCAGCAGCCAGGCCATCAAAGCCAGCGTTTGTAAATTGGGACGGCGTAAGGGGCCCTGAGTGAGCAGATCTGGCACTCCTGGCAGAACGTACTGGTCTACCGCCATCTGCACCACGTCTGCGAACCACACTCTTCTTGGCCACCTGGGGGCCACCAGAATCACTGGCACCCCTTCCAGAGCAATCTTGCGCAGAACCCTGCCCAGCAGGGGAAATGGAGGAAAGACATAAAGGAGCCGAAATTCCTGCCATGACATGGACAGAGCATCTGTGGCCAATGCCAGAGGATCCTGAGACAGGGAGACAAAGGCCGGGAGCTTGTGATTGTGACGGGATGCAAACAGATCCACATCCGGTAGACCCCAACGGTGACACAGGCACTGGAATACCCTGTTGCAGAGGGACCACTCCCCGACGGGAGGACCCCCTGCTCAGAGAGTCCGCCAATAGATTCTCTGCCCCCGGAATGTACACAGCCGAAATGCACTGAACATTGGCCTCCGCCCATGTCAGAATCCGCGACACCTCCTGGAGGGCCCCCTTGCTCTGGGTCCCTCCCTGATGGTTGATGTAGGCAAACGCCGTCCTGTTGTCTGAGCGCACCTGCACAGCCAGACCCCTCAGGTGATGGGTCAACTGCTCCAGCACCAACCTGATCGCCCTTAGTGCCAGAATGTTGATAGGTAAGTGGGCCTCCCCTGAAACCGCAGGGACTTCCAGAATCCCCCCCACCCTGACAGACTGGCATCCATGGTGACCGTCTCCCAGGAGGGGGCCAGAAAGGACCTGCCCCTCAGCAAGTTCCTGGGGTCCAGCCACCACGCAAGGGACCGCCTGACCGAGGGGGGAGCACACAGACCCCGTCCAAGGACGTTGGGTACTTGTCCCAGACTGACAGAAGGTGAAGTTGTAGAGGCCTCAAATGGAACTGAGCAAAGGGCACCGCCTCGAAACACGCCACCATCAGGCCCACCAACTTCATTCCCTGCCAGAGGGATGGCTGGGGGCACGACAGCAGAGACCTCACCTGCGCCGTTAGAGCTTCCACCTTCTGTTGAGGAAGGAATATCCTTGACTAAACCGTACCCAGAATCATTCCCAGGAACAGAGTCACCGAGGAAGGGGACAGAGAGGACTTGGGGGTAATTGATCACCCAGCCGAAGGACTCCAGGGTGGACACTACCAGCCGAGTGTCCAACTCTGCCTGCTGCAGAGACCGAGAGGTGATGAGTATGTCGTCCAGGTAGGGCAGCACGCGTATGCCCCTTGACCTTACCAGAGACATCACCCCCGCCAGCACCTTGGTGAACACTCTGGGAGCTGAAGTGAGGCCAAATGGCAAGGCCACAAATTGGTAGTTTTGATTTTCCAATGCAAATCTGAGAAACCTTTGGTGTCCCTGGAACACAGGGATGTGAAGGTAAGCATCTTTGATGTCCACAGACATCATGAAATCCCCTGGGCACAGGGAGCCGATGGCCGAGCGCAGAGTTTCCATGCGAAAGTGCCTGTTCTTGACAAACTTGTTGAGGATCTTTAAATCCAGAATGGGCCTGACTGACCCATCTTTTTTGGGTACTGTGAAAAGGTTGGAATAGAACCCCTTGCCCCTTTCTCTTAAGGGGACCCTGCAAATGACCCCCAGATCCAGAAGGCCTTGCACGGCCTGCATCAAGTCCTGAGCTGAGATAGGGTCCTGGGGGATCCGGGACCTGATGAATCTTGTGGGGGGCCGCACAGCAAACTCTATCTTGTAACCAGAGGACACTATCTCTTGAATCCACCGGTCTGAGACGTGGCGCCCCCAGACGTGCGCGAAGTGCTGTAGCCGTCCCCCCACCCTGACGGGCGAGGGCGCCCCATCATGCCTGAGGGGGCTTGGGAAAGGATTTGGGCTTAGACCCCCAGGAGGAGCCAGGACGTCGTCCTCTGCTCCTGTGCCAGGAATCTGCACGAGCCCCCGCAAAGACACCCCTTTTCCCTGCTTAGCACCGCGGTAGGGGAGAGAAAGGGGGCCCTGGCCCCGAAAGGGCCGAGACTGCCGCCTGCGCTGGGGTAACTTGCCTCCTTTGGCAAAGAGGTCTAGGCGGTCCCCAAACAGGCGTAGCCCCTTAAATGGAAGCCCAGTAAGGGCCTTCTTAGCAGCATTGTCAGCAGCCCACTGGCGCAGCGTATAGCTACCGCCAAGGCAGAAGATCTGGCACACATCCTAATGGCATCATCCGAGGCAGATAGGATAAAGTTTACAAACACATCACAGTTAGACAGTGCATTAAACGTATCAGGTGGCAATTCATCAGGGCCTTCAAGTACACTTCTGATCAGGGCCCTGAGCACCACAGACGTAATGCTGAGCTGTCTTGGCATCCCAGTTAAGGCCTGGACGTGCGCGTCCCCTGCCTCTGTTCCAGGAATCACCTCTGAAATTAGAGTAGGCAAAGCCTCTGCCTGCTCTTGCACCGCAAAAGGAAAGATTGAAGCAGCCTGCCCCCTGAAAGGAGCGACGCTGCTTCTTACGCTGAGGTAACCTTCCACCTTTCGCCACTGAATCCAATTCATCCCCGAACAGCTGAGTACCCAGGAAGGGTAGCGCTGCGAGTGATTTCTTAGCCGCAATGTCAGCCGCCCACTGGCGTAACCAGACCGATCGGCGAATAGCCACAAGCAAAGCCGAGGTTCTACTACACATAATAATTGTGTCATCCATAGCAGATAAAACAAAGGACAAACAATTCACACCGCTTAAGGGCTGTGAATTCATCACTGGCCGGGTTAAGCTGGGAACCACTTAACAGGTCCCTAACCACAGACCTGATAGCCACAGTCACAAGCGCCGAGGCACAAACAGGCCGCAAGGCTGAACCCACACTGGCAAAGGCATGGCATGCCATCTGATTAATGCGTTGGTCCTCACCATCCTTAAGAATGGTGGAGAATGTACAACGGAAGTGTTAGACAACCCCAGAACGGCGCATCAACCTCGGAAGGGGACGACCAGCGCTTCACCGCGTCCACCGGGAAGGGATACCTCCTATCCCATCCTTGAGGAACACCGGGGAGCCGGCTAGGCCTCTCCCATTCCCTAAGAATCATGCTTTCAAAATGATTATGATTTGGCAACTCCAGGCGAGGCTTAGAAGTCCCAAAGAATTCCCCCTTATGTGGAGGGGAAATAGCTGGCGGAGAAATAGCCAATACCTCAAATAGAAGGGCCAGGACTTTGGGGGTATCCACGGCATCCCCCAGCATCAGTATAAAAAAACTGCTGATCCTCAGCATCAGATTCTTCAAGCAATTCCCCCTCCTCAAGTGGGGAATAATCAGACTAGTCAAGGCTATCATAATCACCAAAATCAATAACCGACACGGCTGGAGACAGGTGCTTTCTCTTAGCCGGGGCCGACCTGGCCGCAGAGCCAGAAATCATTCTCTAGATGTTGGCCACCCTAGCACATACATCAGATTGCGACTTCCCTCTAATGACAATGTCACTCGAGGAACGGATCAGGCGGGGTGGAGTAGGCGATGAGGCCGGCGGCACTGACCCAGACGCCTGGGACCCCGACTGCCGCGTTATGGCCTGCTGAGCACATGGTATGCAAATCAGTACATTATCCCCCGTAAGGGATACCCCACAACCCACACACTGCCGGGATTGCCCTGAAGGGAGCCCGAGCCCGGTATCCTGGGAAGCCTCCATATGGTGATTTTATGGTAGTCGCACTGACCAGAGGGAATTATGCTGTTAAAGCAACCCGGGATGCCCCTTTAAGTCCCGAGTGGGAGGATTTGAGTGATACCCCAATTTAACACCAAGGGACCCTAGGACCGGGAGAACCCCCCTTTAAACTACCTGCTAGGGGATCCTCCTGAAATTAAAAAGGGGCCCATAAGTGCAGTCATACACAAGCACAGTCAGAAAGTCAAAAGGGGGACATATATATATATATATATATATATATATATTATATAATGGCAATAACATGTAAAGGCCTGGGACGCTGTCCCCAGAGCAAGAAAAAGTGCAAGAAAACCATAAAACAAAACGGTGAAAGAAGGAGCTCACAGGGCACTTACCAAGACCAAGAAATGGCATCCAGCCAACAGCAAATCACAAGCGACAGGGAGAAGAAGAAGGGCCAGCGCAGGCCGCGCCTGGCCACGCCCCCCCACAGAAGATGAAGACGCGGCTCTGCGCTGGCGCCAAGAGCAGGGGGGGCCGCGCGCCCGACCCCGCCTCCCCCCCTCTGAGGAGAAAACGAGCCTGAGGGGAAGGCGCTCCCCCACCGCAACGGCCGACAAGTGCGGCCAACGCAATAATACTGGCCAGTAAAAAACACAAGTATGCACCAACAGCAGAAGCACACACACACACACAACGCGCACACTGCACAAACAGCCACAGAGAAAAACTATAGGTAGGGACAGCGCCCCCCCCCCCCCCCCCCAGAGAGACCCGGAAGGGAGAAGAATCCACACCACAAAGTGGAGGGGAAAAGCTAGGGGCGGGGCATCCCAAAACCGGGGTCACCAACCCGGATACCGCCTACCCCGTAATATGGGGTCTCACGGGGAGCATGGCTCCCTGTATACACCTCGAAGGTATAGCCCACCTTCACCTGGACCCACAGCCAAGGCTGGGAGGCATAGTAAGGGGTCAAAATAATAGGCGCAATGTTAGATAATATATTACAGAAATAGTAGTAGATGCTTGGAACAAACTTCCAGCAGAGGTAGCTGAAAAATCAACAGTCACTGAATTTAAACATGCCTGGGATAAGCACACATCTATCCTAAGATAAAGGGAACATACATTATACATATAAGGGCAGACTAGATGGACTCCTGCTGTCACCCTTCTACGTTTCTATAATGTATCAACAGGACAGATATTAACATAACACCTGTGCTCTATAGCTTGGTTGCCCTTTCTAATCTTAAACTTTTATATAATCCGTTATATAATCTCTGGTAAAGAAAAAACATTTTCTGTAGCAACTTAAACCAAAGTGGTGTTTTGGAGGTATATATCAGAGACTTCCCAACTCTAGCCTGCCAATCCTCTGACCGGTTGTGGCAGAGACAGGTTCAAACCCTTCTGCACCAATTCAACTTTGCAGCCAAGGGGATTGCAGTCCTGTGTACAGGAAGCCAATGGCTTGGCATGCTCAAATGGAGAGGTATTAAAGATGAACATCAGGGGAGGTTAAAACCTCTGCCAAACCTCAAACTACTCCCCCCCCCCCCCCCCCCCCCCCCCCCCCCCCGGTTTTACCTTTGCGTAATTTTTACTCACCTCGCCCAAATCAGGATGCCCCACCAAAGAACAAAACCCAAGAAACTCAATTTCCTCTTTAAAGTGGACCAACACCCACCGGTGATCGGCCCGGGAATCTATAAGATTCCCGGGCCGATCACCTCCCTCCCTGCGGGACATCCGAGATCGGGATGTCCCGCGGGGTGAAACCCCCCCAAACACCCCAAACTCCTTACCTCCTTATCCGCTGACGGACAAACCGCGGACAAGCGGCTCCTCCGCCGCCGCCTCCCTCGCGCCCCTCTAGACGTGCGCGCGCCGGCCGTCTGTGAATGGCCGGCGCGGGCACGCGCGTGTCAAGAGGGACGCGGCGGCGGAGGAGCCGCTTGTCAGCGCGGGGAGAGGTGAGTTCGGGGGGGTTAAAATCCTGTCAAAATCCTAGGTGTTGGTCCACTTTAAAGGAGGGGGACCAGAGGCTGTAACAGCTGTTGCCACCTATTGGTGGTGCTAGAGTAGGTAAGCCGGTGGAAGAGAGTAGCAGGAACAGGTAGGGATTGGACATGTCAAGGGAAAGTGTAGCGCCGGGCCAAGCTCATCCTAAGGACAACTTTACCTCTACCTTTGGTTCTGCAAAGATGAGGAAGGATGCTGGGGACACTGATGATGCAGAGACAAGACAAGCAACCAAAACACAAAGACACAAGCAGCGCGTAAACACACAACAAGCAACCAAAGCATGCACAGAAAGCACACGCTGTTCTACATGCTTTTATCATACATTGCACAGCTACTTCTATCATATATTATATCTGAGCTGTAATGCCTCAGAGCAGCGATTATAAGCCAGAGGAACTTTCATCAATCTGCTAGCCCCAGGCTGCTGAAGCTCGCTTCCCAATTGGCTGTTATTACCGCTATTTGCGCAGCATTATTAAATTGCCCAATTTATATGCAAAACAAAGCGTGCCGAGGAATATTTCATGAAGGCCAACCCTACAGGTTTAGATTTACAAATATGTGGGAGCCTGGCTGGGTCTGCTTCTATAGACCTGTAGCCTCAACTCCCTTTTGCTTCTTATTTATACCATCAAGTGGACCTGACGAGGAAATGATTCATCCTCTGATCCCCTGTCCCCCCCCCTCCAGCGACCAAGGCATCTGTCATCAGATCGGTGAGGGACACAGGAGCTGACAATCAGAGGGGAGTAAATAATTTTTTTTTTTAATAAAGACTTTTTTTCTATGTGTGCTGTTTTTATTTACTGTTAACCGTTTGTGAACTGGTAAGGGATCTATGAGACCCTTATACCAGTCCACAAGGCTCTGGGTCTGGCAAGTCACCTGCGGCTAGAAAGAAATGCCACACACACTAGGGACAAAAAGAGAACACCTACCCCAAATCAGTAATGGTTCATCTAGGACAGTTTTTAAAGTGGACCAAAACCCAGCTCAACCGGTCGATCGATTCCCTCTCTCCCCCGGCATCCAAAATCGGGATGCTCCGCTGTGTGAACCCCCCCCAGGTCGGCCCATTCACTTATCTTGCTTCCCGGTCAAACGGCGCAAGGGCAGGCCGCATCCCCACTATCCCTCTAGCAGGGCACGTGCCTGCACCAGCCATTTTTGATTGGCGGCGCAGGCACGCTCCCTGTTAGAGAGAAGCCGCTTGGAGCAGCTGGCCTTAGACTGCATGACATCAGCGGCTCTGAACGCCAATTGGACGAGCGGCGTGCATGCGCTGTAGGACCGGGAAGAGGTGAGTTTCTTCGGGTGATCTGGGGGGTTTCACACAGCGGGAGAAAAGACCAAAACCCTGGATTTTGGTCAACTTTAAAACCTTGTAAAACTGAAAAAAAAACTCTTCCAGACTCCTGGTATTATAAAAGTTCCGCCTCCTTCGCCTAAAATGCCTCCTTTTATTTCCATTTAATTTTAAATAAAACCAGTCCCACACCCATTTCCTATCTAACGGGTGTGGGGCTGCATTGTGAAAGTCTCAGAAAAGGGGCCATAAGCCCCGCATCCCATACCTGCACCTCAACTCTCTGGGGCAAAATAGGCCAGCGAATTGCCGCCGTCGGTCGCGTGGGCCAGCCATGAAAGAACACGCCTGGCCCATGAAACTGCAGGCCACACACCCATGAGGAAGAAAAGAAATGGACATGGAAGTGCTTAAAGTGGACCAAAGCCCAGGATTTTGACTATCCTGGGTTTTGGTCCTTTCCCCCCAGGGGCACTCGGATCAGGGGTGCCCCACTGTGTGAAACCCCCCAGATTGCAGCAGCCAACTCACCTCTTCCCGATCCTACAGCGCATGCACGGCCGCTAGTCCAATCAGCGCGCTCGAAGGCACCGACTTCACGTCGTCGAACGAGCGCGCTGACCTGTAGCAGAGAGAGTGCCCCTGCTGGCCAATCACAAATGCCTGACGCAGGCACGCGCCCTGCTAGAGGGGTAGCGGGGATGCGGACGCGGCTCGCGCCGTTGAACCGTCAAGCAAGGTAAGTGTATGGGTCAAGCTGGGGGGGGGGGGGGGACACAGCGGGGCAACCTGATTTTGGATGCCTCAGGGGGTGGACATCGATCGGCCCAGGAATCTCCTCCGATCGCAATGGCCTTTGGACATCATCTTATCAGAAGGGTGCTTGTGGTCAGAGGCAGCATTTGGCTGGACTATAACTGGTCTAACTGTCCCTTTATGACATCACATTTACCCTCCTGACTTGCAGTGTGCAATTTGCCCAGTTATAGTCAGTAGGGCATTCCCAGCGCAGCTTGGTGACATCGCATCACAAACAGCAGGACAACTCCAGATGCCACTACCAGGGTGGATTTGATTTAAATCTAACTGATTTAAATCACGATTTAAATCACTAGTCAGTAAGGCTTGATTTAAATCAGTGATTTAAATCAAAGTTTCTACCTAAACTAGTTCTTGCTATTTTAACATGCAAGTAGGTGAAGATTTTTAGAATCACTTTTTATATTACTTTTTTCTCCCCAGTTTAATGGGTTAATCATTCATATTTGGACACCACTGTTCTGTTGTACTTAGGAAGGAGAAAAATAATCCTGACCTTAATAACAATTTAAATAGATTTATTCAACTGAAACAATAACAACATTACAGCATAAGTTATTTGCTTAAACAAACATCCATGTTTTGTTAACTAATTTGGCTAAACAAAATATATATATATTTTAAGAAACTTAGACTGTCAGCCCAGCCGACACATGAAAAACTTAAATCCTACTGTCCCTGCTGTCCTCTGTAGCTCACTAGTCATAGGTTTGTAGAACAATAGGATTAAGGTCTTTTTCTCAACTCTGTTCATGTTGTAACATTTTTGCTGTGAAGAAGAGGCTGGGACCTCTGCGGAGTCAAATTCAGTTTTGAGAACTGCGTAAGTAAAGCGAGCGTCTGTGATAATATAGGAGAGAAACTGCCCACTAATCCTACAGAAACCTCTGGAAGAGCATGGCATTGTGAATGTTACACATATACAGCCTTTATTCTACTGAGTTAAACAACTCAGCTTTATCTCATGATGGAAGAACCTTTGGATGGTAAAATATTTCCCTCAAAAAGCAGTTTATTGAAAAAAAATCCGATTTAAATCAAAAAAATCCGATTTAAATCAAAAAAATCCGATTTTTTTTAAAAAAAACATTGATTTTTATCCACCCTGGCCACTACCGACTTCAGCTCAGTGGGACATACCACCTGTCCGGTGAAGTGGCTGCAGGTGGAAGCTATAGTTTGTGGCCAATCCTCCAACTCGTGATTAAAGCAGATCAAAGCCCTTGCTAGCCAGCCCCGGGGGCATCCTATAGTGGGATGCCAGGCAGTGTGAAACCCCCAGGATTGCCAGTAAGAACTCGCCTGTCCATCACTGGAAATCAGTGACCTAGACCAACGGAAGGGAAAAGCATCCACGTGACCACCGGCAACCAATGGCTGGGCCACATTTCGCCAGCTGTTCAGGATTGTGGGGGATCTTTGTGCAGGGGGGCTCCAGCAATCTGGATGCCCCTCCCAACTCCGACTGTCACAATTATGTAGAAATGGAATATAGATTAAAAACGCTGCGCACAATTAAAATCTATGCATTCAAAATACCCAATAAAACGTTTTTTTATTCGCTGCCACGTGCTGAACGTCTCATCACAGGTCAGTCCAAAAATATAAAATAGATATAAGCACGGAGAGAGGTTTCCAGTCGATATCCCGGTGTGTATGCACCACTCTGTAAAATCACGCGTGCCCACCACCTCTGGATGTCTGCTTAATAGATCATATAATGGATATCGCCTTTTATGGGAGCTGTAATAAGGGGACCCCGCGCTCCGTGTTTATATCTATTTTATATGTAGAAAATGGGTTTGTGCCCACTTTAAAGCTCTCCCTGGGGGCATCTTGATTTGTGAAACCCAATATATTGAACCCGGGAATTCATCTCACATGAGCAGGCCCCCATTACCATCCCATGTGCCTAACACAGGACCTGGGGGTGTTACAACTGGGAAGAACTCAATGCACCAATGATTCTAGTGCAGCCATTTTGCAGAGGCTGCACGGTGCCGCATTCCCCACTCTGTATCCGGCCACGCCCGTCCATTCACTTCAAAGGGCGGACAGTTGAGCAGCTCGCTCAGGGCAAGGTAAGGGGTTTTTTTAAAAGCTACAGCACCAGGGGAAGAAGGCAGGGTGTGTTACCAGGAGGCTGAATAGATGACAGTTGGATGAAGTGGCCCAGTCATTCATTCAGAATTCATTGCTGGCATTCATGTGTACAAATTATCACTCTACTGGGTTTTGGTATGCAGCAGCATCACCGCATGCAAGTCTGTTGGGTGCGGTGAGCTTGTAGCGTAGGGATGCCAGGCACATGCACCAGGATCCCTGGGAGGGGGGGGGGGGGCGGGGGTGCAGGGTCTTTAAATGCAGGGCACCCAGGTCTCACCACCTCTCCCACGAGCTCTGCTCAACTTGGATAATGAAGCAAAATACTCACCTTGTCACTGCACTGTAACACTCCTCAGGTCCCCCACACTGGCCCAGTAGCTGTGGAGGTAGGACCTACCATGACCTCCGAGTCAGCCAAAGACAGCTGTGATTGGCTGATTCAGAAGTCCCAGCAGGGCCGTGGAACTATGTTAGACAGAGCACGGCGCCAATGGCGTATATATATTTTATTACTTCAATCTGCCCATGCTCGGGGTGAGAGACCTGCAACTCTAGTGTCCAGAGCTGGGTTACGGATTAATCATAGCGCCATCCCGATTTAGGATGCCCCCATTTTACTGTTTGGCCTATTTTATAGGGACATCCTGGATTGGAATCTTAGTTTTCTCCATGCTCCCATGACGCATGTAAAGGCTATGCCCCGATCTTGCCGTGCATATTAATTCCCGGCAATCCATTCTGATTGAATGGCTTACCTGTGTCTCCCTCTGGCTGCACGCCCCTGCTACCAGCCATCCAGATATCCTAGCAGACATGTACCGATAGGATGGAAGGCTGCTGGGGATGCCACCAGGGGCCTGGGCATTTGCCGCTGGCGCGATGAATGGGGTAAGATTTCTGGCACCTCATACATCAGAGCATTCAAGATTGTAAGGCTTCCACCCAACACAGGAGCCTTTTAGACTTTATGGTCAAGCGTACAGAGTTTAGGTCTGATATAAAGTAGACCAAAGCCCTTAAAGAGCAACACTGCCCCCTCAAGTCCTTAAAGTGGACCAAAATCCACCTCGATTGGCCCACCAATTCCCCCCACCGGGGCATCCAAAGTCAGGATGCCACGCTGTGTGAAACCCCCCAGGTCGCCCCATTCACTTATCTCGTTTCCCAGTCCCACGGTGCGTCTAAGAGCAGTGGCCAGATCCCGCTATCCCTCCAGCAGGGCGCGTGCCTGCGACAGGCATTTGTGAATGCCCCCAGTAATAGGGAATCAGGCAGCAAATTAGAGGGGGCTTCTAATTCCAGCATATGACAGCCAGTGAGTGCAAATTATGTGGGTAGGGTGTGGCCCGTGGCAGAGAGAGTCCTGGCCTACAGGGACCCTAACCCACCCCCCTCTGACATAGTTAAAGCAGAACAAAACTCAGGTGCCCTCCGTGCCCTGGGGGGCATTTGGGATGCCCCACTGTGCGAACCACCCAATTTGCCCACTAAAACTCGCCTTTCCCCACTCGGCGCATGCACGGGCTCTCATCAAATCAGAGCAGTTTGTCTGGTTTACATTCTTTGGCAAGCGGTTCTCATTGATTTCAATGGGGAGCAAACGCTGCCAAACCAGCTTATCTAAATGTCTGGGGCAGGAGCGTGCACTCCACATTGAAATTGCAGCAGATGCCTCTCACTGGACAAGAGCCTGTGCAAGTGTCTCTGGAAAGGTAATCTATTACCGATGGGATTCTCACAGAGTGGCATCCGATTAAGGATGACCTGAGGGAAAACCAGCGGCAGGCCCTGGAATCTTTCAGATTCCAGGCCAGCTGCTGGTGGGCTTTGTTCCCCTTTAACGGTGATCGCAAGGGATTTCATATAGTGGAGCACCCAAAATCAGGATTCCCCAAGACGAACAATGACAGCTGGTGAGTGCAGAGGTATGTGGCCCGTACCAGGGAGGGTCCTACCCCTCCGGCACTGAGAAAGTGGCTTTATCCCAGGGCACCCCCTAGGATAAATGTGGGATGCCCCACCGTGTGAAACCCCCAGTAAACAACATTTCGTCCAATCCACACACTAAAATCGTCTCAGACTCTGCTAAGGGCTGAACTTACAGATGGCCGCATCCCCGCTGCCCTCCAGCAGGGTGCCAGTCACAAATGCCTGGTGCAGGCCCTGATAAATGTATTGCCGACAGCGGCTTGCACATGCTCCGTTAGATCGGGGTGTTTTCCAGGGGACTTGGAGGAGGGGTGGGAGATATACACAGCGGGGCATCCTGAATCTGAATTGCTCACAGGGGTGGAAATCGGGCAGCCCTAGCCTTATAGACTCCAGGGCCACTTTTGGTCCACTTAAAACCTGACAAGAGACTCCGTTATCCAACAGGGGGACACGACAACAGCTGCACACATCCACACTTCAACCAATAGGGGGTGAGTGCAGAGCAGCAGTGTGCATCCATTTCTGCCCCCCATCTCTGCTGGGTGTGGAAGAAGGTTTAAATCCCCTTTAAAGTGGACTAAAACAAGCGCCGATCGGCCCAGGAATCTCAGATATATAGATCAATCCCCCCCCCCCCAGGGCATCCAAAATTGGGATGCCCCACTGTGTGAAAGAGTCCCAGGTCACCCCATACACTTACCTTCTTTCCTGGCCCAACGGCGCACGCTATACATCTAGCAGGGCGTGTGCCCCTGGATGGCTGGGAAGATGAGGGAAGCGGGGGAATGCGGCCACCAACGCGCTCAGAGCCAATGGCCTTGGACGATGTGACGTCACCAGTAAGCTGATTGGACGAGAGGTTGCACATGCGCGGTAGGACCAGGAAGTGGTGAGTTAGCATTGGTGATCTGGGGGGGCACAGGGGGAAAGGACCGAAACCCAGGATAGTCAAAATACTGGGTTTTGGTCCACTATAACAACCTTTCGTCCAATCTGCATTTGGTAAAATCAGCTAAGACTAGGCTAGGGGCTGAGCACGCAGGCGGCCGCATCCCCGCTGCCCTCCAGCAGGTTGCCAGTCACAAATGCCTGGCGCAGGCCCTGATATATGTATAGCCGACAGTGGCCCAAACATGCTCCGCTGGATCGGGGAGTTTTGGGGGGGTAGTCACACATCTGGGCATCCTGAATTGCCCCCAGGGGGAAGAAATCAGGCAGCCCTAGTCTTATATACTTCAGTGCATCTTTTGGTCCACTTAAAACATGACAAGGGTTCCCATTGTCAAGCAGGGGGACACTGCAACAGCTGCACACAACTTCAACCAATAGGGGGAATGCAGAGCTGCGATGTGCATTTCTGGACCCCCACATTACTCCTGGGTGTGGAGGAAGGTTTAGATACTCTTTAAAGCGGATCAAAACATGCCGATTCCCGGGCCGACTGATACCCTCCCCTCAGGGCATTCAAAATCGGAATGCCCCGCTGTGTGAATCCCCCTAGGTTGCCACATACACTTAACTTGTTTCCCGTTCCAACGGTACATACGTGAGCCGCATCCCTGCTACCCCTCTAGCAGGGCGTCTGCCCACACCAGGCATTTGTGAATGGCCGGCATGGGCATGCAACCTGTTGAAGGGAAGCAGGGGATGCGGCCGTCAGCTCGCTCGGAGCCACTGCCCTTAAGACGATGTGACGTCAGCAGCTCCAAGCGCGCCGGTTGGACGAGCGGCCACGCATGTGCCGTAAGACCAGGAAGAGGTGCGTTGCCATTGGCGATCTGGGGGGTTTCACACAGCGGGGGAAAGGGACCAAAACCCAGGATAGATAATCCGGGCCTTGGGTCCACTTTAATAACCTTTCATCCAATCTGCATGTTAAACCGGACCTTCAGTGTGATTTAATGAAAAGCCCAAACTCTTAAAAAATGGTTCCCCAGCATCTAAAATTAATATATTTTACGTTTTTAGTCACTAACTTATTATTCTTTCCCCCACTGGGCTGCAACTCTGTTCAGGAATTTAGGATACGGGCGCCGCCATCTTGACTCAGAAGCATCACACTTACTGAGGAGAGGAGAGTGGGATAAGGTACAGGGGGGCGGGTTATAACTGTGCTTTGCTCAGACAGAGCAGAGCTGGGATCAGGTAAAGGTCAGTAATCCCAGAATGCAGAGCAGCACAGTCAGGAGGCACTTCCTGTTTGCAGGCTGCCTGATAAGATGGCGGCTTCCATAAGCTGCCATCTTGGATGTTTAAAGGCTCATAACATGCAGTAGATGCAGGTAGGATGATTTTTAATGTGGACAATCTGTATGTACAGGGTGTGGGAAACATATAAGATAGACTCTTATTCAGAGTGAAGGTCCGCTTTAAAAAGCAGCTAAGGGCAGCGGCAGACACATCCCTGCTACCCTCTGGCAGGGTGCCAGTCACATATGCCGACAGTGGCCCACACATGCTCCGTTGGACCGGGAGTTTTGGGGGGTAATCACACATCTGGGCATCCTGAATTGCCCCAGAGAGAAGAAATCAGGCAGCCCTAGTCTTACAGACTCCAGGGCCACTTTTGGTCCACTTTAAACCTGACAAGGGACCCCATTGTCCAGCAGGGGGGGCGCACAGCAACAGCTGCAGGCTTCCACACTTCAATCAATAGGGGGAGAACAGAGCTACTGTTTGCATCCATTTCAGTCCCCCTCCATCTCTGCTGGGTGTGGAGGAAGGTTTAGATCCCCTTTAAAGTGGACCAAAACACATGCCGATTCCCGGGCCGTCCGATACCCTCCCATCAGGGCATTCAAAATCGGGATGCCCCACCGCGTAAATCCCCCCGGGTCGCCCCATACACTTACCATGTTTCCCGGTCCAGCTGCGAATGCTCGAGCCGTATCCCCGCTACCCCTCTAGCAGGGTGCGTGCCCGCGAATAACCAGTGCAGGCATGGAGGGAAGCGAGGATGCGGCCGCCAGCACGCTCAGAGCCGCTGGCCTTAGACGACGTGGCATCAGCAGCTCCGAACGCGCTGATTGGACGAGCGGCCGCGCATGTGCCGTAAGACAGGGAAGACCTGCATTGGCGATCTGGGGTGTTTCACACAGCGGGGCACCCCCAATCGATAGTCATAATCCTGGGTTTTGGTCCAATTAAACAACCTTTCATCCAATCTGCATTTGTTAAAATCAGCTAAGACTAGGCTAAGGGCTGAGCCCACTGGCGGCTGCATCCCCCCTGCCCTCCAGCATAGTGCCAGTCACAAATGCCTGGCGCGGGCCCTGGCAAATGTATAGCAGACAGTGGCTTGGGGAGTTTTCACACATCTGGGCATCCTGAATCTGAATTGCCCCCAGGGGGAAGAAATCAGGCAGCCCTAGTCTTATATACTCCAGTGCCACTTTTGGTCCACTTTAAACCTGACAAGGGACCCAATTGTCCAGCAGGAGGACACAGCAACATCTGCAGGCATCTACACTTAGACCAATAGGGGGAATGCAGAGCTGCAGTGTGCATCCATTTCTGGACTCCCCCCCATATTTCTCCTGAGTGTGGAGGAAGGTTTAGATCCCCTTTAAAGTGGACCAAAACACATACCGATCGATACACTCCCCTCAGGACATCCAAAATCTGGATGCCCCGCTGTGTGAATCCCCCCATCCACTTACCATGTTTCCCGGTCCAGCGGCGAATGCTCGAGCCGTATCCCCGCTACCCCCCCTAACAGGGTGCGTGCCCGCGAATGGCCGGCATGGGCATGCTCCCTATTAGAGGGAAGCAGGGATGCGGCCGCCAGCGTGCTCAGAGCCGCTGGCCTTACATGTGACGTCAGCAGCTCCGAGCGCGCTGATTGGACAGACAGCCGCCCATGCGCCGTAGGACCGGGAACAGGCGAGTTACATTGGGCAATCTGGGGGATTTCACACAGTGGGGGCCCCCCCCCATCGGGGACCAAAACCTAGGCTAGTCAAAATCCTGGGTTTTGGTCCACTTTAAATCGGACAAGAGACTTAGTCATCCAACAGGGGGACACGGCAACAGCTGCAGGCATCTACACTTCAACCAATTGGGGGGGGGGGGGGGGGCAGAGCTGCAATGTGCATCCTTTTCTGGTCCCCCCCATTTCTCCTGGGTGTGGAGGAAGGTTTAGGTCCCTTTTAGGCCAGACACTTGGACCAATACAGGGAATGCAGAGCTGCGGTGTGCATCCATTTCTGGTCCCCCCCCCCCCCTCATTTCTGGAGGAAGGTTTAGGTCCCCTTTAGGCCACCCAATCATTCTCCACACAATCAGACGCATTTTAATGCACGAGAATGATCCTTAGGGCTTATTAAAGGGGCATCCCACCAGCAGCAACAAGTGCCATACAAACACAAGGTGCTGGTAACTGGCACCTTGTTTATTATTCTTGAGAATTACCCAGCATGCAGCTCGGCGGCCCCTCTGCTATAAATACAGCCCCCCTCAGACACACGAGGCCCGCAGCCGGGCAGTAGCGGCAATAGCCGGCCCCGCTCCCGCCAAGTTTCAGGCCCAGCCGCCCACATCCTCCCCTCATTTCCCTCCCTCCTTCCCCACAGCAGCCAGCGTTACGGCCAGAGCGGCGGGCGTCCCTTCCTCCCCCACACAAACACACAGCGAGCGGAAATGGCGGGAAAGAACGGAGAAGTGACCTGTATGTCGCATCCTTATGTGCGCACCGAGCTGAGAGCGGCTCCTGGCTGGCAATCAATGGAGACAAGACAGGCGCACGGCCGCCTCACAGGCTCCTCCCCCTCCGCCCGCGCACATACACACACACATACAGACACGCCCACCAGGCCTCACAGCCGCCGGGAACGCCCCTCTCCTTCACGGCTGCCCGCGGGAAAATTCCGCCTCGCTGATTGGCTGAGAGAGGCGGGAGGGAGGGCCGCGCGCCCGGGGCTTTTCAAATGTAACGTTTTAGCAGCCAGACGTAGATTAGAGTGGGAGGGAGGCCGGGCGGCGCTGCGTGCTATGGCCGCTTGGAGGCGCTGTGGCGACCAACAATGGAATTACCTCACAGGGAGTGGAGGAAGGTTACCAATATGGTCACCTAAGGATAGCCAATGAGGATTCAGCTTTTTATACCGGGGGGGGGGGGGAGGGAATGTGTTAATCACCCCACTAGCTATAGAGTCTAAAATCCCCCTGGCTGGCTGGAACCCTATCCCTGGAGCATCCAAACTGCCCTACTGTGTGATATCCCCCAGCTGGCCCTGGAGTCTAAAATACCTCAGGGCTGGCTGGAACAATACTCCTGGGGCATCCAAACTTGAGGTGCCCGCTATCTGAAATCTGGCTGGCCCTGGAGTCTAAAAGACCTAATGGTTGGAACCCTATCTCTGAGGCATGCCGACTCGGGATGCACTGGGGCTGTGTGAAATCCCCCGGCTGGCCCTGGAGTCTAAAGACATCGGGGCTGGCTGGAACCCTATCCCTGGGGCAACCCAACTTAGGATGCCCCACTGTCTGAAATCCCCCGGATGGCCCTGGAGTCTAAAAGACCTTTAGGGCTGGCTGGAACCCTATTTCTGTGGCATACAAACTTGGGATGCCCTGCTATGTAATATCCCCCCCCCCTCAGCTGGCCCTGGAGTTTAAAAGACATCAGGGCTGGCTGGAACCCTATCTCTGGAGCATCCCGACTTGGGATGCACTGGTGCTTTGTGACATCCCCCGGAGTCTAGAAGACCTTGGGGCTGGATGGAACCCTATCCCTGGAGCATCCAAAGTTGGGATGCCCCACTGTGTGACTCCCCCGGCTAGCCGTTGATGCTAAAATCCCCCTAGCTGCCTGGAAACCTATCCTTGGGGCATCCCAACTTGGGATTGCCCTGCTGTGTGAAATGTAGCTGGTCCTGGAGTCTAAAGTAACTAGTGGCTGGAACCCTATCTCTGGGGCATCCCAGCTTCGGAGTCCTGGAGTATAAAAGACCTCAGGACTGGCTGGAATTCTATTCCTAGGGCACACAACTCCCGACCCGATCGATTTCCTCCCCTCGGGGCTTACAAAATCGGCTTGCCCCACTGTGTCAAACCCCCCAGGTCGCCCCATACACTAACCAAGTTCCTCGGTCCAATGACAAATGCGCAAGCAGCAGCCGCATCCCCGCTGTCCCTCCAGCAGGGCGCATGCCCACGCCAGGCATTTATGAATGGCCGCGGGGACGCTCCCTGTTAGAGGGTAGCAGAGCATGTGACGTCATCGCATTTGGCGATCTGCAGGGGTTTCAAACAGCGGGGCACCCCAAATCGGGTCAAGGACCAAAACCCAGGATAGTCAAAATCCTGGGTTTTGGTCCACTTTAAAGTGGGATCGTGGGGAAGGTAAGCATATACAGTAGGCAAACGTTGCGGTTTCACACAGGTCAATTACCGGCCCTACAATATTATAGAGCAGTAATTGCTAACCTTGTAGGGGCCGAGTTCCCAAACTGCAGCCCTAAACTTTATTTAAAGGGATACAGAAGGCAATTGCATATTGTCAGGCTAAATTTGGCGCTGTCCTAAACTGCTTTTTAAATTGAAGAAGAAATGGCCGAGATATCAGGGTTTACAGTTTGCAATATTTGGGCATGGGCCTTGGCTCTGTGATGCCGCATAATAATCAGCATAATGGGTGGGGTCTGAAAGACAGGCATTCTTATCACCCTGGCTGATCTCCCTCTCTCCCAGTGTCCACAGTCTGATGATGCGGGGCTTTAGACCACCAGCTTAGGCCTATTACTAGTGGTCTATGGCAAAGGAATTCAGCGGACATGCCACTACTCTTTGCTTTGTTTCTGCATTAAGAAGCAGCTGTGTTCTGACCTGCTCATGGCTGACCTCAGCAATAGGGGGATGATCAGCAACATTGGAAAAGGTGGAATAGAATAGAGGGCAATTGATGGAAGCTCAGAAGGTGGCGAGAACTAGGAGACAGCAATGATGAAGTCTTTAGTGGCAGCAGAGTAGTAAGGGCTGATGGGTGCTTGGAGGCAGTATAGAATGCAACAAGGACTAGAGGACAATTGGTGGCAATAGGGAGGCAATATGGACTAGAGGGTGATCAGCAGTAGAAGATGACCCATTTTTTGGCTGCGGAGCTGAAATGTTACATCATGTGACACACTACTTTGGGGCCCACTAAGACTATCCTGCCTGAGGGCCTCAACAAACCTAGAGCCGGCCCTGGTCAGTCCCCTAAGACACGTTGCAGACAGCATGCTTTCACATTGTCAATTGCTGGCTTGCTGACCAAAGAAGGATCAGACAAGCCTCTGCTATGGCGGCCCTGATTCTTGTGTGCCCTGGTGTTTGATGCGTGGCTCTGCTATTGCCTTGTATGAATGCTCCTTGGCAAGGTAGGAGTTAATGGGTAAGTTGTTATCATCTATTGACCCCTGGCCCCTTGAACCATCCAGTCATCTAGAACTCTTTCACAAGCTGACATCCATGGACAGGATCCTCCAATGATTGGGTAGGAAGGAATGTCCCAGTGACAACTTGGGAGACTGAAGTTACCTTCTCTGCCTTGATCTGTACCTGATAAGGGAGACATGTTTTGCCAAGATGTGGAGTTGGAGAAGCCTGCATATGTGGCTGCTTCTATGAAGGCTACATTAGATCCATCACCTTCATGCCTTAATGAAATGTTGGGAACCTGCGTCTGAAGATCAGTCGTACACTGGGCTTGAGTCATGGCTGCCTTTCCCAAGGGAACATTTGCTGACTCTTGTCCAATGGTCTATCCCGAGAAGGGAGATGGTCCTATATGGTATCAAGACAGACTACCCTTACTCTTCTCCAAATCTCCTGAAAGGAGGGCCTCCCGATTAGGACATCTAGGTATAGACCACGAGTCCCTGTTTTCTTAGGATTATCATGACAGTGAACAGAATCTTTGTGAGTTCCATGTGGGTTGTAGCCAGCCCAACTGAAAGTACCACAAACTGAAAGTGAGCTTCCTTCTCTAAAGAAAAAAACTTTGGTGGGTCTGGCAGACTGGGATATGCAAATAGGCCTGATAAAGAACCATGGGCAGACACCTTCTTTGCTCTGCAGGGATTTCTCTGGTGTCGCTCGGTCTTCCGAAATAATTTAAGGGAGTGAAATATACTCGTAACGAAGGACACAGACATAACAGTATGTGCTCGATGTTACACGGAAAATCGCTTTCTACCCGCTCCTCCCAGTGACACTTTTTTTTATATTGAAGTAAAAAAACATAGCACACGTCATCTATTGGACATCATCATAAGTAAAAAAACAAATTACTGGCTCAATGATTGGTCATCACAGCCACAGATCATATTCTTAGCAATGTTAGTGAGGCCTGGGGGAGCCGGACATAATAAGGTGTTGTCCAGCTCCCCAGCGCCATCTTGTTCACAGTAATGTGTTAATAGCAGCGTGCTTCATTAACTTTATTGCTCTAATTTCAGTACAAGCAAAAGGAAAGAATCAGCGCAGAGATAAGTGGCTTACTTCACCGTTATTAGCCACTAAAGCATACAATGCAAAGATAGGAATCTCAAATCAAGTGGTGTAAATAGAGAGAGGGAATGTTCACATATACGGTATATTCATTTTATTGATTCTGACCTCCATCCATCAAAGGCCTCCTGTCAGGACTATACCAAACACCCGTCTGTCTTAAGCTGGTATCCCCCAATCTCCACCGCCACTTCCGCCTATAGACAAGCCCCCGCTTGTAGGAGACACGGGTAATGCCTCTCCCAGTCGGTTGCCCCCAGGACTTAAAAGGCGCAAAGGATAACAGCTTAAGGTGCAGAATGATGTTTGGCAGGGAATCCCGAATGAGGATGCCGGGTGCGAAAGTCCGTATTTCAGGCCGAGGTCAAACCAGGAGGTCACAGGCGAGGTATCCAAGGGAGATAGCGAAGGGGTGGTCGAGGCTAGCCGAGGTCAGGTCCAGGAGGTCACAGGCGAGGTACAGAAGGGTCAGGCAAAAGAGTGGTCAGACAAGGCAGAAGGTCAGGGCAGGCAGCAAGCGAGAGTAGTCGAAGTCCAAATCCAAAAAGTTCACTAAAGACACAGCAACGCACATCCAGAACCCAGAAGCTATAACGGGCACTGGGATACTGGAGTAGTGCAGTTTTATAGGGAGAACTGGCCAGTGGGGAACAGGGAAAATGGAGGGAACAATAGTGCTTGGTGCAAAACTAAAAACGGGAGTGGTCCCAGGAACTGGACGGCCCAGGCCAGACAAGCCGACCAGTCCCTGGGCTCACTCTAGGATCAGGACAAGGATTGGGTGATTCAAACTCGCCCCCGGCGGGCGCGCTGGGGAAAGCGCCGCCGGGAGGCATAAAGGAGACGTGCTCGCGCGCGCGCGCGAGCACGTTGATGATCGAGCGCGCCCCCGCCGGGAGGGGGAAGCGCCGCACAGCGAGGGAGCTCGGCGGGACCGCGCAGCCGCGCAGAGCGGGCTGCGGCGCGGCCGCCGACACCATCCCGCGCCGCCGACCCCTGACCGCCACAACCGCGCCGAGGAGCCAGGACACCCGGGGAGCGCCGGGCAGCAGCCAGCCGGGAACCACCCGACAGCGCGCCGCGGGACCAGGGACGGCGACGAGGTGAGTGCCTAACATTACCCCGCCCCTGAGGAGGGGCCACTGGACCCTCCAAACTGGGTTTCAAAGGATTCTCTCTGTGAAATCTCTTTACCAAATTCTGCGCATGAACCTCTCTGGCCGGAACCCAAGATCTTTCTTCCGGATCGTAACCCTTCCAGTCAATAAGATATTGAAGAGAGTTTCGGAAAAAGCGAGAATCAAGAACCCGGGCAACCTCAAACTCCTGATGCCCATCAACTAACACGGGACTAGGAGGACTATTAGGTTCATGGTTTTTTGCAGACTTAAGAAGTGAAACATGAAAGGATTTACAGATTTTCATGGACGAAGGGAGGGCCAACTGATACGTAACCTGATTAATTTTTCGTGTTATGGGGAAAGGGCCAATAAATTTAGGTCCTAACTTAGCGGAGGGCTGGCGTAGCGCCAAATTCTTGGTTGAAAGCCAAACCCAGTCACCCACCTTATAGCTAGAGTTAGAAGATCGTTTGCGATCAGAAATTTTTTTCTGCTGAAGAGCGGCCTTAGCTAGATGTTGTTGGATTTTATTCCATTCCCCTGGCCATTTGGAAACCCATTCATCCACGGAGGGAACTCTAGAGGGTTGGTCCGAAAGGGCAGAAAACTTCAGGTCCTTGCCATAAACACAATGGAAAGGAGAGACCCCCGTGGAAGAATGTACGGCGTTGTTAAATGCAAATTCCGCAAATGGTAAGAAGAAGGCCCAATCAGTTTGAGTATCCGCCGTAAAACAGCGCAAATATTGTTCCAGGGACTGGTTCGTTCTCTCGGTTTGTCCATTCGACTGCGGATGGAAGGCCGAGGAAAGGGAGACAGTGAAACCCAGCTTGGCACAGAAAGCCCTCCAAAACCGGGAGACAAACTGGACCCCCCTATCCGATACAATATCCATGGGAATACCATGAATCCTAAAAACATGAGTAATGAAGAGTTGAGCAAGAGTTTGAGCTGAGGGGAGTTTCTTTAAAGGGACGAAATGGGCCATCTTGCTAAAGCGGTCCACAACTACCCAAATAACAGTATGTCCCTGAGAAGGGGGAAGGTCAGTAACAAAATCCATGGCCAGATGGGTCCACGGGGAGGCAGGAATGGATAATGGAAGGAGTGGGCCTTCAGGCGAACGCCTCAAGGACTTACTTTGGGCACAGACTTTGCAAGCGGAGACGAATCTTTGAGCGTCCTTCCTGAGAGAAGGCCACCAAACTTGGCGTAATAATAAAGCTATGGTTTTCTTAACCCCTGGATGACCGGTTGTTTTGGTATCGTGAAAATGGGACAAAAACTCAGACCGGTAAGTAGAGGGCACAAACAGGGCTGAAGCGGGTTTCCCAGGAGGTGCTTGGCCCTGGAACTGAGTAAGATCAGGAAGTTGGGGTTGGATGGCGGCCACCACTAGGGAGCGAGGTAAGATGGGAGACACCACCCTTTCCGGTAAGTCAGGGGGAGAAAAACTCCGAGACAGGGCATCCGCTTTTACATTCTTGGACCCGGGCTTATAAGTTATAGAAAAATTAAACCGAGAAAAGAATAAGGACCAGCGAGCCTGTCTAGGAGTTAATCTCTTGGCGGACTGGATGTATTCTAGATTTTTATGGTCCGTAAAGACCGTAACTGGATATTGAGCCCCCTCCAGCCAGTGTCTCCATTCCTGGAAGGCTAGCTTGATGGCCAATAATTCTCTATTGCCGATGTCATAATTTCTTTCGGCCGCTGAGAATTTTTTGGAAAAGAAGGCACATGGATGGAGGCGTGCAGGTGAGCCGTAATACTGTGACAAGACTGCCCCGACCGCGACTTCAGAAGCATCCACCTCCACAAGGAAAGGTCGTTGCTCATCAGGGTGGACTAGGACGGGAGCAGCACTAAATACCCTCTTAAGATTCCCGAAGGCCTGGACAGCTTGAACCGGCCAAACCGGGGGGTACCCGCTTTTCTTAGTTAGGTTAGTTAGTGGTGTAACCAGGGCAGAAAAATTCTTAATGAACCTCCTATAAAAATTGGCAAAACCCAAAAACCTTTGCAGGCCCTTCAAGTCTCTGGGCTGCTCCCATTCTAAAACAGCCTTCACCTTAGATTGGTCCATAGACAGACCAGATTTGGAGATAATGTAACCGAGAAACGGAACCTCAGATACTTCAAATTGACATTTCTTTAACTTGGCATATAAACTGTTCTCCCTAAGTTTCTGCAAGACCAAACACACGTGTTTACGATGTTCATCAATGGACGAAGAAAAAATTAAAATGTCGTCTAAATAAACAACCATAAAACGGCCAAGATAGTCCCTAAAGATTTCGTTGACAAAACTTTGAAAGACCGCAGGGGCGTTACACAGGCCGAAAGGCATTACTAAATACTCATAATGCCCTTCAAGGGTATTGAAAGCCGTCTTCCACTCGTCCCCCTGCCTGATTCTTATGAGGTTATAGGCCCCCCGGAGATCGAGTTTAGAGAAGACCTGCGCCCCAACCACCTGTGTAAAGAGTCCCTCAATAAGCGGTAGGGGATACTTATTTTTTACCGTGATGTTATTTAAGCCCCGATAATCAATACAGGGGCGAAGTCCCCCATCCTTTTTCTCCACGAAAAAAAACCCCGCCCCTGCTGGAGAAGATGAAGGCCGAATGAACCCCTTTTCTAAGTTCTCGGCGATATATTCCCGCATGGCGAGGGTTTCTGTTCGGGTCAAATTAAATATTCTCCCTCTGGGAGGCATAGTACCGGGAAGCAGTTCAATAGGGCAGTCCCAAGGTCTGTGGGGAGGAAGTTTGTCTGCCGCCTTTTCTGAAAAGACATCAGCAAACTCCAAATATGGAGTTGGAACCCCAATAGGTGCTAAGCGCGCAACCCTGAGTGGGAATTCTAGGCAGTTCTGAAAACACTGGTGTCCCCACTTGGTGATTTGCCCTGAAACCCAATCAATTTGGGGATTGTGCTCCTGCAGCCATGGCAAACCCAAAATCAAAGGGGTACCAGGCATACTCAATATCAAGAACCTGATAACCTCAGAATGACTGGCTCCCACTTTGATTTGCATAGGAGGGGTTTGGAACCGAACTAACCCCCCGGCCACTGGAGTGCCATCAATGGCTGAAACCCGGATAGGAGTCGGCAAGGTCTGTACCATAATTCCTAAAGTCTGCGCTAGTTCAGAGTCTAGGAAATTCCCAGCTGCTCCAGAATCTAGAAGAGCCTTTAGATTTATACATTTAACACCACTCTTAAACTGGACTGGGATGAAAACTGGAGACGATACTTGAGGAGATACCTTACAGCCTAGGAGGGCCCCCTCGAAACCCCCTAGGCTCTGAAGTTTCCCGACGGTTTCTTTGGGCAAAGTCTGACCATGTGGCCGGTTCCTCCACAATATAGACAGAGCCCCTCAGATAGACGTCGCCGTCTCTCGCCTTCAGTGAGCCTGGTGGCACCTAACTGCATGGGCTCTTCTGAAGGTTGAACGACTAGAGCCTCAGACTTTGAAGCCGATTCGAGATGCGATCCTTTCTCTAGGCGCCTCTCCCGGAGTCGACGATCTATGCGGATGGCCAGATGCATCAATTCGTCCAGGGTCTGAGGTTCCGGGTAATTCACCAAGGTGTCCTTGATAGTGTCAGCCAAACCTAGTCGGAATTGGCCGCAGAGGGCAGGATTGTTCCAACGTGAGTCAACCGCCCAACGCCGGAATTCAGAACAGTAGTCTTCGGCTGGACGGCGTCCCTGGCGGAGGGTACGTAATTTGGCATCAGCTGAGGCCCCTTTGTCAGGATCATCATAGAGGACCTCCATTGCAGCGAAAAAGCTATCCACAGATAGGCGGATTGGGTCCTGAGCTGATAAGCTAAAGGCCCAGGACTGAGGATCTCCATGCAGAAGGGAAATAATCAAGCCGACCTTTTGCTCTTGTGACCCTGAGGAAACCGGACGGAGCTGAAAGTACAGTTTACAAGAGTCCCGGAAATTGGCAAATTTTGCCCTGTCGCCATAGAATTTTTCAGGAAGTGGGATCTTGGGTTCCACAGACATTGCGGCCGGAGTCCCCTGAGAAGTGGGGACAATGGGAGTAGGACGGTTCTCCTGGGCCGCAACCCGATGAGCCAGGTGCTCCACAGCCGCTGTTGAGGCTTGCACCTGCTCCAGGATTTGGTCCATTCTTCTTCGGGCCCGTTATAATGTCAGGACTATACCAAACACCCGTCTGTCTTAAGCTGGTATCCCCCAATCTCCACCGCCACTTCCGCCTATAGACAAGCCCCCGCTTGTAGGAGACACGGGTAATGCCTCTCCCAGTCGGTTGCCCCCAGGACTTAAAAGGCGCAAAGGATAACAGCTTAAGGTGCAGAATGATGTTTGGCAGGGAATCCCGAATGAGGATGCCGGGTGCGAAAGTCCGTATTTCAGGCCGAGGTCAAACCAGGAGGTCACAGGCGAGGTATCCAAGGGAGATAGCGAAGGGGTGGTCGAGGCTAGCCGAGGTCAGGTCCAGGAGGTCACAGGCGAGGTACAGAAGGGTCAGGCAAAAGAGTGGTCAGACAAGGCAGAAGGTCAGGGCAGGCAGCAAGCGAGAGTAGTCGAAGTCCAAATCCAAAAAGTTCACTAAAGACACAGCAACGCACATCCAGAACCCAGAAGCTATAACGGGCACTGGGATACTGGAGTAGTGCAGTTTTATAGGGAGAACTGGCCAGTGGGGAACAGGGAAAATGGAGGGAACAATAGTGCTTGGTGCAAAACTAAAAACGGGAGTGGTCCCAGGAACTGGACGGCCCAGGCCAGACAGGCCGACCAGTCCCTGGGCTCACTCTAGGATCAGGACAAGGATTGGGTGATTCAAACTCGCCCCCGGCGGGCGCGCTGGGGAAAGCGCCGCCGGGAGGCATAAAGGAGACGTGCTCGCGCGCGCGCGCGAGCACGTTGATGATCGAGCGCGCCCCCGCCGGGAGGGGGAAGCGCCGCACAGCGAGGGAGCTCGGCGGGACCGCGCAGCCGCGCAGAGCGGGCTGCGGCGCGGCCGCCGACACCATCCCGCGCCGCCGACCCCTGACCGCCACAACCGCGCCGAGGAGCCAGGACACCCGGGGAGCGCCGGGCAGCAGCCAGCCGGGAACCACCCGACAGCGCGCCGCGGGACCAGGGACGGCGACGAGGTGAGTGCCTAACACCTCCTTTCCAGTGAGGCAAGGAACTCCTTCCACATAGATAAGCACCATCTAGAGAGATTCCATCCTGAACCTTCTTCAGTGCACTTTAGGATTCAGCCTCCTGAGGTCCAACATGCGCAGTTCGTACCACCGTTTTTGGGTAAGAAATGCAGATGGGACTAAAAACTAAAGCCACAATCCAGCCATGCTATGAAATGATCCCCTCAGATTGGAAAGAAAGTAGTGATTTTAGGAGGGGAGGAATAGGGTGGCACGTTACATTGTACCTTTAGGCCACTAGTTTATGCAACCAGTAGTCCTGCACACGGTCCTCCAAAGCTACACCTACTGCACCATGACTGTTCCCCTCAAAAAGGATCTGTTACCTATTAAAGAACTGGAGTAAAGGGACTTCATATCTGCTATATGTGTGAAAACCGAAAAGGCCTAGCCCCCATGGCCATAATATATTCAGCATTTTGCTCTATATATATTTAACTGTGCATTACATTGATTTGGTGGTGGAACAGTGGTGCAGTCATTTCTCCAAAATGCTCAAGGAGCTATTTAGTAGCAGGACGCGCCACTTTAAAGATTCCTGTGCCATCACTTTGTAACTGCCGCCAATGTGTCCTGCGCTGTCACCTCACCATCACCTCCGCCAAGCACTCACACATCTTCCCTTGGGTGGCACTGGCTGATTTTTTCATTGGTGGTTCAGAGGGGTGGAGCCTGGTGGGGGTGATGTGTGTGTCCAGCTTTTCTGGGGGAGGGAGGTGGGATGCTCCTCACTGGCTGGAATGGAGGGATGCCCCTCACTGTCTGGGGGATGCCACATACTGGCTGTAGTGAGGTGCCCCCCACTGGCTGTAGTGGAGGGATGGTCCTCATTGGCTGTAATGAGGCATGTTCCTCACTGGCTGTAATAGAGGGATGCTGTTCACTGTCTGTAATGGAGGAATGTCGCTCACTGTCTGTAATGGAGAGATGCTGCTCACTTACTGAAATGGAGGTATGCTGCTCACTATCTGTAATAGAGGGATGCCCCTCACTATCTGTAATGAAAGGATGCCGCTTACTGGCTGTAATCACAGGATGCCACACACTGCCTGTAATGGGAGTATTCTGCACACTGTCTGCAATGGAGGGATGCTCCTTAATGACCGTAATGGAGGCATGCCGCTCACTGTCTGTAATGGAGGGATGCCGCTCACTGTCTGTAATAAAGGGATGCTGCTCACTGGCTGTAATGGGGTGAATTGGAAGGGGGGATTTTAGCGCACCATTTGGTTAAGAATTTTTTTTTCTTATTTTTATCCTGGGTGCGTCTTATGGTCAGGTGCACCTTATCGAGCAAAAATATGATATATATGTATTTATTATGTGACATTAAAGGAGCAGTATTGCGAAATTTGCATTAAAAAAGAGAAATAATTAAATAGCCACACAATAGCTTCTAACATGTGTATAAATAATGTGGCGATAGAAAAAGGAAAAATATCTGCCTTTCTTTTAAATTGTATAATGACAATGGCTCAGTCCATTTGCTGAATAGGGGGATCTGCTGGGTTGTATTTAGTGAGCTGCTTCATTTAGCCCACTGGTCTCCTAGCAACACTTTACCTCAGAGGCTGACACTGTGATCAGTGGTAGCGGCTGTGTGTGAGGTGCTGCTTTTGTTATGAGACCAGGTGACTCAAATGTGTAAAATCTATACAAAATAAACTAAACTGACTGAAAATGATTGAAATTCTTCTTTGAATAACTGTGCAGGAAAATCTAAAGGTATTAAAGTGGAACAAAAACCCTGAGTGGCCGACCCTGAAGTCTATAAGACCCGGACATTGACCTTGTCCCTTGGGCATTCCAAATCGGGATGCCCCACTGTGTGAAACGACCCCTGGATAACCACAGATCCCCCCATTTTTCTGGCGCGCTCATGCAGATAGTCATTTAGACAGGCCGGGCGGCCAGGAAGGTTACTGCTCAGGCTCCCCATCTGCGTGCAAACAGAGCTGATTGGATGAGAGCCCGCGCATGCGCTGTGGGACAGGGAAAGGTACGTTTTCACAGGCGAACTTGGGGATTTCAAATATCAGGGCATCCCAAGTCAGGATGCCCCTAGGGGCACAAAACAAAACTCCATATAATGAAAATCCTGGGTTGGGCTTTGCTCAAAACACACAAAGCTGAAAGAAAGATCATATGGAAAAATGTGTTGAGAAAAGAGAGAGAAAATGGTAAACTGAAAGATTCTGCAGCAGAGTCAACATGAAGGGAAAACTGTTAAAATCAGCTAAATGACTTCTAGAGCTTTTCTCTCTGTTTTAGATATATAAGTTCTGGCCAGGCAATGTTGCAATGTTGTTATCTTATGCTGGACGGCTGCCAGCACTGAACAGCTGATACTTTGTTGCATTGTTTCCCCCTCTCCTCAGCATGGAACAGGCCAGAGTGTCAGGCAACACTCAGCAGACATAAACATGAGCTATTAGTCTCCAGCTGCACAACACACACATCATTTTTTTCTAAATTTGTAATTCTTACTCCAACACTTACCTATATTCAAAGTACCATTTAAATATAAGTCACCAAGAAAAATCCGCGATATTGCTCCTTTAAGATACTATACTGGGCCAGGAACAGTACATTGGGCCGTTGTGCCCCAAAAAGTCCCGGACCATTTTTTAACCCCAATCCACCCCTGACTGGGGGCTTGCCTGCATGTGTGTGTGCGTGGGAGGGGTCTTGCCTGTATTATTATTAATAATATGTTATTAGTATACTTAGGGCGTGGTTAGGGGCATGGTTTAACCGCTGTACATGTCCCTCTTTCTTGTTTTCAAAAGTTGGGGGTATGCTGATGTGTTAACCTGGCCTACAGTCACCTCGACCTCTATCGAGCACCTCTGGAAAGTCATTGGTCAACAACTTCAAAGAGAGCTGCCAGCAGCCAATACTGATTCCTGCCTAAATGTATTCAGAGTGGCATAACATTCCTCAGACAATCATCAATAAACTGGTAATTTGCCAAGGCATAGAAGTGCATATTTCTGTGCATGGCGCACATACTCAAAACTGATTAAATTGCAATGTTTTAAATATTTCGTTTTTTTCATGATTTAAAAAAAAAAAGACTTCTCCTTCCTGGTGTTGCAATGTCACTGATTTCTCAATGGAGAAATCCTCTATGAAAGTGTGACCAGAAATTCGAGAACTGCAAATCAGAGAGACTATAAATATGCAGCAAACTGTGTTTAGTTGTGAACAACACACACATCAAACAGGCTGCTGTACATATATATATATATATATATATATATATACATGTGGAGTCAGAGTGCATACAAACAAGATACAGGTTCAGATTCAGAAGTCTGAAGACAGAGTCCGGGTAGACAGTTCAGAAGACAGATTTCAAGTGGACCAACACCCAGGATTTTCACTATCCTGGGTTTTGGTCCACTTCTGCCAGGCACCCCGATCGGGGGTGCCCCGCTGTGTGAAACCCCCCAGAACGCCCCAAAAAACTCACCTCACCCCGCTCCTACGCAAGCGCTCGTCCAATCAGAGCGCTCAGAGCCGCTGTGGTATGGACGGACAACCACAGCGGCTCTGAGCGCGCTGGGGGCCTCCGCTCGCGCTTCCTTCTAACAGGGAGCGCGCCCGCGCCGGCCATTCACAGACAGCCGGCGCGGGTGTGCGCCCTGCTAGAGGGAAGCGCGAGAGGCGGCCCGAGCATGCGCGTTGGAACGGGGAGAAGGTAAGGTTTGTGGGCGTCCTGGGGGGTTTCACACAGCGGGGCAACCCGATTTCGGATGCCCCGCGGGGAGGGAGCTGATCGGCCCCGATCAGCCATGGGTGTTGGTCCACTTTAATGCTGATCCACTAGTTGAATGGGTGGATCAGCTTACATAGAGCAGGAAGTCCCACAGGTGCTGGCTGATTAAAGTAGACCAACACCCAGGGGTGATCGGCCCGGGAATCTATAAGATTCCCGGGCCGATCACCTCCCTCACCGCGGGGCATCCGAGATCGGGATTTCCCGCGGGGTGAAACCCCCCCCCCAAAAGCCCCAAAAAACCTTACCTTATCGGTGACGGATCAGCCGCCACCGCCTCCCACGCGCCCCTCTAGCAGTGCGTGCGCCCGCGCCGGCCATTTGTGAATGGCCAGTGCGGGCGCGCGCCCTGTAAGAGGGAAGCATGGGAGGCGGCAGCGGCTTGTCCGTCGGCGAAAAGGTACGTTTTTTGGGGCTTTTGGGGGGGGTTTCACACAGCGGAGCATCCTGATCTCGGATGCCCCGCTGAAGTAGACCAACACCCAGGATAGTGAAAATCCTGGGTGTTGGTCCACTTTAACAAAACCTCTGCAGGACAGAGCCATCTGCTGGTGAAGCGGCATATAGCAGGGGAACTCAAGCTGTGGAAGAACTCCAGACCTGACAGCAATTTCACTGTTGAGGAATGTATATATTATGTATCTGGCCAGGGCCTGCTCAAGATTTATGTGGGTCCTCGGACGGCATGGTCTCAGTGGGCCCCTTTGTGGTGGAGGGGTCTATAAATTCCATGGCCAAAACTAAGAAGGGCTGCTTATCCTCCAACCCCCTATTGGAGCTGTTTTTTTAGTTTGGCAGAGTATTGAGGAAGAGGGATGGACAAAACAGGAAGGGCAGGAATGGCTGGATGGAGAGATAGCTGCGAAGAAGAGGGATGGATGGGCAAAATGAAAAGGACAGGAATGGCTGGGTAGAGCTGGTGAGGGGGAGTTAGGTGGGCAGAGCTGGAAGGAAGAGGGGTAGATGGGAAAAGCTGGGAAGGCAGGGATGGATAGACATAGAGCTGAGGGGATGGGGCAGAGCTGAGGGGACAGGGTTGTGGGGCAGAGGAGAGGGTACATGGATGGATGGGGCCGAGCTGAGGGGACAGGAATGGATGGGGCAGAACTGGGGGGACATACGTGGATGGGGTAGAGCTGAGGGGACAGGGTTGTGGGGCAGAGGAGAGGGTACATGGATGGATGGGGCCGAGCTGAGGGGACAGGAATGGATGGGGCAGAACTGGGGGGACATACGTGGATGGGGCAGAGCTGAGGGGACATGGATGGATGGGGTAGAGCTGAGGGGACATGGATGGATGGGGCAGAGCTGAGGGGACAGGGATGGATGGGGAAGAACTGGGAGGACATGCGTGGATAGGGCAGAGCTGAGGGGACAGGGAGACTCAGCTCTACGGAGCAGCGCTGGTCCGGTTGATGTGTGTGTGTGTCCACCTTTTGTGGGGGAGGGAGGTGGGATGCCCCTCACTGGCTGGAATGGAGGGATTCCCCTCACTGGCTGGAATGGCTATATTGGAGCAAGCCAGTGCAGGGCGGAGCAGAGGTTAAGAGGAGGGGCAACTGCACCACCAATGAAAGAGGGGGAGGCGGCGCAGGGGCCCGATGCATTGTTAGTGGCAAAAGAAGTTCTTTAACCACATTGTTCCAGCTGTCAGTGGGCCCCCCCTGGGGGATGGGGGCCCTTGGCAGCTGACTGGGCTTGCCGGGTGCTGACGCCAGCCCTGCATCTGGCTTCCAACCTGGTTCCCTGATGTCCTGTTAGAGAGGCCCAAGGGCCTTTTTTAGGTCCACCAACTGCTGGAGCGCTATGATATCTTACACCACACCTGCATTGCAGTTTTTTTTACATGTGACAAATATGACCTTTATTCCTGACGTCACTGAGCTAAGAAACATTTCTATTGATATACTATACTGGCTGCCTATGTAAATACTTCCTACCTTTTGTCAATGGACCTATTTTAATAAGCAACAGAGGACATTAGATTTTATCTAGAATGTATAAATACCAGTATGGGATTATTCCATAATTACATTATGGTGGGGTCTTACCAGTTAGGAGAAATCTTGTCGCCTAAGTGTTAAATCAAGTCATATTTGGAAGAGCCCCTTTTACCGGTCCTCCGAATGTGCTATGGCATGTTCAGGTGTGCAGAAGTTTATTCGATTGACGCCAGCCTTCCTTGCTTTGATTCTGAGTCTCAGCTATGCTTTGACTACTCGCCCTTGCACCTGACTAGAGATGGCCGAACCCAAAGCTGGGGTTCGTAACAGTCTTTGTGAGTTCAGGTTCCCAAACCCGAACATGAACTTCAGCTAGAAGTCAGTGTTCGAGTTCGGCGTCTGGCCCGATTAAAGAAAAGCGGGTTGAGCAGCCCATCAACCCGTTTCACCGAAAGGATGCAACAGCCAAAGCTGCTGGAACTCACCTCAGCCCGATCCTCTCCCTCAGCAGGGGCAGCAGTGGTGCCATTGTAATGTGTGCCCAGCCAGGGCTACAAAAAGCTGGCCGTCAACTCCCATGAGTGAGGTTACTTCTGGTGCCAGCACTGCACTCATGGGAGCCGGTTGGGGCCAAATTGAATTGCCACCACCAGTGGATCTGACTGAGGTGAGTTCCAGCAGCTTTGGCCGCGGCTTCTGAGGTGAGTTAGAGCTGCACTCTTATGGCTACACACTCCGCTCCATCCACACCATCCCTCAAAGTTCGGGTTGATTTCAATGGGGACCAGGTTTGAGTCCCCGAACCCAAACATTTATTCAACGTTGGCCAAACTTGCCTGACCCGGACTTTTGGGGGTTCATCCATAACAACTCCTGACCCTTGACTACGTGTGACTACCTGCTATGACTCCTGACGTTTGGCTACATTGACAACCCACTGCCCTGCTGATGACCACGATTGGTAATGGTTGAGGGACCCTGGTTGTGCCTGCAGCCCAGTCTGTTCCGCCTTGCACAGGGCCCCAGTAAAACCAGATCAGAAGACTGGTGTGTTGTGATAGATCTCCAGCCATGTTTCAGTACTCACCTGTTCCTGCTGTGTTCCAGTACTAACCTGCCCCGGGTGCAGCAGGTAAAGGGGGATCCAAAGGGGGGCCTGGGAACAGGTGGGGGGTGCCATTTTGAATCTTTGCCCCAGGTGCCAGAAAGGCTAGCTACTCCTCTGGGTGAGCGCATGCACATCCGGGTGTGGGCGCATGCATTTTCACTGCATAAATACGTGTCTGTGTGTGCGCGCACACATGTCTGGGAGTGGTGGTCTAGGCGTCCAATGTCGACTAGCAACAGGGCGAGAGTGAAGGAGCACAGCGAGGGTGTCTGAAGCAGGGTCTCGTGCGCTTACTGATGATGCCCATTATGCATAATTATGCAGATTACTATGCTGCATTACAGCTCCAAGGGCCACGCCGACTTTAATCATGAGGTCAAACTGTAAAGATTGATATTTTTTCTTCAATTTAAAAACGGAAAACAATTTAAGACACAATGATATAACAATTGCCTTTGCCTGAAATTTAATCTCCCAGGTTCTGGAAACTCATGTTAAAGCGGATCATAACCCACCACGACCGGCTCCGGAATCTAAAACATTCCTTAATTACATCATTTTAGCACTCAAGAAATATACACTTTTAAAAAGTGAAACGTTTCCTTTAAAGCGAAACAAAACCCGGGGTTTGTTCCCTGCTCTATTATTCATTATCAAAGGATACCTGGAACAACGATCTTGACCGCTGAGCAGGCAACATTACCCAGAGGCTCAGGCCCAAATATGGGTTTTGCTCCACTTTAGGTATCTGCTGGGATACACCTCCAGATGTTAGACAATCTAGTGGACACCTAGTCCGATTTATGTAAATGCTTTATTTGATTGGTCAAGTGTTAAACTGCCGTATTTTCACCATATAAGACGCACCTGCCATAAAACGCACATAGGATTTGGAGGAGGAAAATAAGAAAAATAATATTCTGAACCAAATGTTGTGAACCAAATAATAGGCAAGGTGCAGAATCCCCCAATAGACAGTGTGGCATTTCCCCCGTCCTATTTCCCATAGGCAGTGTGGCATTCTCCCCTCTCATTCCAATAGGCAGTGTGGCATCCTCCCCTCCTACTTCCCATAGGAAGCGTGACATTCCCCCCTCCCATAGGCAGTGTGGCATTCTCCCCTCCCATAGGCAGTGTAGCATTCCCCTACTCCCATTCCCATAGGCAGTGTGGCATCTGCCCCTCCTATTCCCCATAGGTGGCAAAAGAAGATGAAAAAAAAAGTTAACTCACATGTTACGTGCCACACTGCGGGAGGCCAGAAGAAGATAAAGGAGTGGCGTGCGCTGTCCCCGCCACTGCTGTGGCTGCTTCTTACCGGCCGGCACATGCAAACACCAGGGTCCTTACAGCAGGTGGGTGTGGCCTGCCTGACACAGTACAGGCCATGCCCACCCTCTGCACGGAGCTGGGTGTTTGCGTGTGCCCCGGCAGAAAAAGGCAGTGACAGCAGTGGTGGGGATAGGGGCAGCGCCCGCCGTTCCTCCATCTTCTGGCCTCCAGCAGTGTGGCAGCCCAGGAATGCCTGTAACATGTGAGTTGACTTTTTGGGTTGTTTTTTTTACATCCGCCCGATAAGGCGCACTGACATTACACACACACACACACACACACACACACACACACACACACACACACACACACACACTTTTGGGGAAAATAGGTGCGTCTTATAGGGTGAAAATGTGGTAGTGTGACAAATTGGTTAATAGTAGTTAGTTGTAATCAGAAATTAGACAGATGCAGTTAGGAAATAGTCACTAAAAATGGTTGTTTTGGTCTGGTGCAGTCCGACATACTGCTGTGGCAAGGTAAGCATATCGGGCGATTTCGGGGTGGTTTCAGCCAGAGGGGAATCCCAAATCAGCATGCCCCGGAGAGGCTTAATCTGTCGGCCCTGGAGTGTCGAAGACTCCATAGACTCCAGGGCCACTTTAAAAAGATTCTGATTAACCCCATGTAAAGTTCAGATATTCAAGTAGGATTTTCCTGTCATTCTCTTAGTTGCATTTTACAGCAAAGACAATTGTCCATGAACTGCTTATAGTACTTCAAAAAGGTATGCTTGTTGGTGCAAAGCCAGCACTGCACATCACCATAATCACAGCGGCACATGCTGGAGGCAGAATTATGTGTTAGGGCTTTTTCCGCTGAAACTGGGGCTTTAGTCAAGATGGAGGGAATTATGAACAGTTCCAAGCATCGCTCAGTTTTCAGCTGACCCAAAGCCATTCCTCCACATCAAAAAAATGGCTTCACAAGCAGAATATAGACGTTTTGGAATGAGAGCCCAGACCTGAATCTAAATGAAAATCTTTGGGTTGACCTGAAGAGGAGAAGATGGCCTAGCAATCCTATAGATTTGGAGCATCTTAAAGATGGCCAGGTCTAGATGTGCCGTAATGATAGACTTCACCCAGACTGAATGCTGCCATAAATTTAGAGAACCACTGAGCAAAGTATGAATATAAGGGTGTGCAGATTTATCCAACCATATTATTTTACTTCTTTATTCTTATTTTTCAATTGAATCATAAAGATTATAGGTGATATTAAAGTCGACCAAAACCTAGGATTTTGACTATTCCGGGTTTTGGTACTTGTCCCCTTGGGCGCCCCGATTTGGAATGCCCAGCTGTGTAAAACCCTCAGGTTGTTTAATAAAACACACCTTTCCCCAGTCCTGCGGCACAGGCTCTTGTCATCGACACAACAGTTTGCCCAAAAATTCGATTTTTCAGCATTTTTTGAAATATAAGTCCTACCCTGAAAAAAAGCCCTAGTTACAATTCATAATCCAGCTGCCAGGCTTCAGTAGAGGGCCGAGAGTGGCTGTAAAGGAGGGTGAGGACACATCATGACTGTAAAGGAAAGTGAGGACACATCACGGCTGTAAAGGAGGGTAAGGACACATCAATGCTGTATAGGAGGGTGAGGACACATCAATGCTGTATAGGAGGGTGAGGACACATTGCGGCTGTAAAGGAGGGTGAGGACACACCAGTGCTGTAAAAGGAGGGTGAGGACACATTGCGGCTGTAAAGGAGGGTGAGGACACACCAGTGCTGTAAAAGGAGGGTGAGGACACATTGCGGCTGTAAAGGAGGATGAGGACACACCAGTGCTGTAAAAGGAGGGTGAGGACACATTGCGGCAGTGAGGGAGGGTGAGAACACATCACAGCTGTAAAGGAGGGTGAGGACACATCACGTCTGTAAAGGAGGGTGAGGACACATCACAGCTGTAAAGGAGGGTGAGGACACATCACAGCTGTTAAGGAGGGTGAGGACACATCACAGCTGTAAAGGAGGGTGAGGACACATCACAGCTGTAGAGGAGGGTGAGGACACATCACAGCTGTAAAGGAGGGTGAGGACACATCACAGCTGTAGAGGAGGGTGAGGACACATCACAGCTGTAAAGGAGGTAATGGAGGGTGAGGACACATCATGTAGCTGAAAGCAGATGGCTGCACCCTCTCCATCATCTAACAGGGTGTGTGCCATAAGCGAATGCCTGGCGTGATCGATCTACCAGCTAGAGTTATGGATGACATTGACCACGGCCCGTACATGCACCAATAGGTTGGGGAGAAGGCTGATTTTACAGTGGGACTTCACACAGCAGGGCATCCCGAATCGGGGTACCCCAAGGGGGGCAAGGAATCAGTCTTATAGGCTCCAGGGGTGCTTTTGGTTCACTTTAAGAGTTCAAAAATCGTTTTTTTCTGGTGCTTTCTAAATTGATGTCAGTAACCCTCCTGATCTACCATATGCCCCAAATATGGCCATATTATATGTATACATGTTTTTCTCATTTGCATAAACTTGCAGAAGACGTAGGTGACGGCTCCGACACTGACGCCATAAAAAGCCCAAACAGGCAGATTGTCCGTTTAGATTTTCGGATGGCTTAACCACTTCCTCCCCATGATAAAATGAGACTGACAGATCTTTCTCATCACCTAAAGGGGGTTTCTGTGCACTGCACACGCGCCACCACCAGTCACCTCGCCTCAATGTGATAGACTTCCAAGTCCCTTCAGTACATTTGTGTTTTGCTCTTTTTCAGGAATGGAAAGTTGGAAGCCAAAGTTCAACCTCCTCTATTTTATCAGGCTCCGACTCCTTCATAAATGCCCAATGATTATTAATAACAATGTACTGTAGTAGAATGGTAACATCAGGCTTTTTCTCACTATTCGAAAAGTAATCAGCTTATTTATTGGAATAACATTTCTGAACAAAGAACAAATCGGACCAAAACCCACCGAACTTGTGAAATACATTTGGCCAAAGCCCCTGCCGATATTACCTTCTAAGGGTGTAGAACTAGAAATGTATATATTCTAAGTATACAGCACGTCCTGTTCCATAAGATTCCTTACACTTGGGTTATACATCCACAAGATGGCGCTGGATTGCAGAAAAAAGCTTGTGGCTCCTCCCAGCCCTATATAAGTCAGGGACCTCCCACAAAATCCCCAGTTCTTTCTGCAGTCTGTACTGCGAAGATAGAAGATAGCTCTCTCTCTGTGGCGCAGGTGAGCGGGGCTTATATGCCTGCAAGACTATTTCCACCCATTCCATCTCATTTACTGCCTACCAGCCTCGGCTGTTAAGGTTTGGGGGAAGGTTGGTTAGCAAGCACCAATGGTGCTGAGGAGCTAGGCTCCTGCTGCAGTCCCTGCTCTAACAGGGTAGGCGGTTTAGGCTAATGTTGAGCCTTTTTGGGATCCCCCCACTGCCTCATGGGTTTTGCCAGGTTATTCTGTGCAGTTAAACCCTATTCACATATATATTTCCCCCTCCACCCTCACTTCTCATATTAGTCCTCTGGGCGCCATTTTCCCTGGGAATCTGCTGTTATCCGCATTCACACTCCCCTTGGGGGATCTCCGGGGGGGGGGGGGGGGGGGCGTCGTCTAGTGATTCAACACTGTATTTCACTCTAGACATGTTTTAGTGCTTGTAACTTTATAATACGCCACCACCGCGCTTTGTACTGCGCTCCGCGCCTGGCAGCCCCGTTCACCTTAGAGCTGCTGGGCTGCTATTGGCCGGCCGGATCACGTGGGCGCGTTTCCCGCTCTTCGGGGGGGGCGGGCTCTATGGATGATACATTTTACCTCATAACTCCACAGCCTGCCCCTCGAGGTCTGTGTGCGCCATTTTGTCTCCTTGCTGCACGCTGCTGGCTCTCTGCGGACCGTGAGTAACCCCCATGGGGTGATTTTTTTCTAAAAGTTTTTTCTAACTGCCTTATTCTCATAGGAATTTTGATTAGGTCTTCCAGGCGGGTGAATACTTGAGTACTGTGGTTTCTCCCGGCCATTTTCCCTCACTAACTACCACTTCCCTAGCGGTTCTTGGGGCATCCCGGGTAGCTCTTTAGCGTTAACCCTTACTGGCCTATTGTGCCATTCAAATCACCATATGGAGGCTTCTGGGGATAATGGGACTGGGGTTCCTTCGGGACAAGCCCGGCTATGTGTTGTGTGTGGGGTATCCCCTATTAGTGATGATGTCAGGGTGTGTGTACCCTGCGCCCAGCAGGTACTTGCGCTGCAGTCTGGGCTGTCTGTTACTGGGCCTGGTGGTGCCACCCCTCTGGCCTCACCAACCCCCCCACGCTTACATCTGACCCCCACCGAGGGGCATACTAGTGGGGAGTCTCAACCTGATTTAGCTGCACGGGTGGCCAGCATTAAGAAACATCTTGCTGGGTCTGCCCCGCGTAAGGCTTCTGCTAAGAAGCGGCATTTATCACCCGCGGTTTCCCTCTTCCCTGTGGAAGATGAGAGCCCTTACTCCCTTTCAGGTCCTTACCCCCTTGAGGAGGGGGAATTATTTTCTGATTCAGAATCCTCTGAGGAACAACCTAAGATATACGGTGGTACTGGGACTCCCTTTGGGGAAGACCCGTGGTCTCCTGATGACACTAACAGATTGCTGAGTCACATATTTGAAGTGCTTTGTATTTCTTCCCCGGCAGTGGCTCCGCAGCAGCAGGGTGAGCTTTTTCATACGGTTAAGCCACGTTGGGAGTTTCCTGAGCAGTCTCACTTTAATAATCTAGTGCTCAAAGAATGGGAACGGCCTAGCAAGCTGCCCGGGGTGCCTAAGAGTTGGGACAAGAGGTATCCCTTTCCTGCTGATGTTGTTAAGCGTTGGCCATGTCCTCCCGAGGTGGATGCGCCCGTTCTAGGGTTGTCCAATACATCTGTTATGCATTCTCCTGACACTACTACCCTGCGTGATGCCGAGGACCAGCGTTTGGACCAACTGGCCTGTCATGCCTTTGCATGTGTGGGGACGGCACTGCGCCCGGTTTGTGCCTCTGCTATTACGGCTATTGCCATTAAAGGGGTGCTTAGGTGTATTTTGGATGGGGCATCTGAGGATGTAGATGGAGAGGACTATAGATCTCCTGCTTTGTGAGGAATTTATTGCATATATCCTCGCTGTCATGGATGATGCCATTAGAATGTATGGTAGGACTTCTGCCCTGTTGGTGGCTATACGCCGCTCTGTCTGGCTACGTCAGTGGGTTGCTGACAATGCTGCTAAGAAGGCTCTCACTGGTTTCCCCTTCAAGGGCCTGCGTCTCTTTGGGGAACGCTTGGATTTGTTTGCTAAGGGTGGTAGGTTACCTCAACGTAGGAGGCCGTCTCAGTCCTTTTGGGGGACAGGTGCCTTTCTCCCATCCTTCTGTGGTTCCAGAACTAACCGTGGAGCCTCTTTTACTGCAGCCCGTGGAGACCATTGGGGTAGGGACAGAGGACGTGGCCGTCCTGGCCTCTCCTGGGGTCTCAAGCCAAAAACCTCACCCAAGCCCCCTCAGGCATGAAGGGGCGCCCTCACCCATCCGGGTGGGGGGCGGCTTCGGCTTTTTGCTCACGTCTGGAGACTTCGCGTCTCAGACCGGTGGATTCGGGAGGTAGTGTCCTCCGGTTAAAAGATAAAGTTTGCAGCCTGGCTGCCCCCAAGTTTCATCAAATCCCGGATGGCTCAAAACCCCCTTTTAGCCCAGGGTCTGTGCCTTGCTGTCCAAAACCTTCTGGAGTTAGGGGTCATCTGCCAAGTGCCTTTAAAGGAAAGGGGCAGAGGCTACTATTCCAATCTTTTCACTGTTCCCAAGAAAGACGGGTCCATCAGACCCATCATGGATTTAAAGCGCCTCAACAAATTTGTCAGATTCAAACACTTTCGCATGGAGACTCTGCGCTCAGCTGTAAATTCACTACGCCGGGAGGACTTCATGACCTCTGTAGACATCAAGGATGCTTACCTTCATATACAAATCTTTCCAGGTCATCAGAGATTCCTCAGGTTTGCTCTGGAGGATCAGCACTACCAATTTGTGGCCTTGCCCTTCGGTCTCACCTCGGCTCCCAGGGTATTCACCAAGGTGCTGGCGGGCATTATGGCTCTGCTGAGATCTCAGGGCATTTGCATCCTTCTTTACTTGGACGACATTCTCATCACGTCTCGGTCCTTCCAGCAGGCTGAGTTGGATACCCAGATGGTGGTGTCCACACTGGAGTCCTTCGGCTAGGTGATCAACCATCCCAAGTCTTCCCTGTCACCGTCAATGGTCAAGTCCTTTCTGGGCATGACTCTGGATACATCTCAGGTCAAGATCCTTCTCCCTTAGCAGAAGGTGGTCAGTCTGCAAGCTCAAGCCAAGCTTCTTCTGTCTTGCCCTCATCCTTCCATCCGGCAGGGTATGCAGCTGGTGGGCCTGATGGTGTCTTGCTTCGAGGCTGTTCCATACGCTCAGTTCTACATGAGGCCTCTTCAACTTCACCTCTTGTCAGTTTGGGATCGGGACCCGGTGTCTCTGGATCAGGTGTTTGTTCTGTCCCCTTTGGTCAGGCGGTCTCTCTCATGGTGGCTGGACTCAAGAAACCTGTTGGTGGGCAGATCCTTTCTTGCTCCGTGCTGGGAGACAGTCACCACAGATGCCAGTCTGACAGGTTGGGGGGGGGGGCTTCTGGAAATCCCTGAAATTCCAGGGTCAGTGGGGCCCTCAGGAGGCCCACACCCATATCAACATTCTGGAACTGAGGGCGATAAGGTTGATTCTTGTCCAACTGACTCCACACCTTTGGGGTCGGGCTGTTCAGGTCCGCTCGGACAACCAGATGACAGTTGCCTACATCAATCATCAGGGAGGGACCCGGAGCAAGAGGGCTCGCAAGGAAGTGTCTCTGATACTGTCTTGGGCGGAGGAGAACGTTCCCTGCATCTCGGCAGTGTACATCCCAGGAGTGGAGAATCTGGAGGCAGACTACCTCAGCAGGGGGACTTCTCGCCTGGGAGAATGGTCCCTCAGCAGCAGGGTGTTTCGCTCCCTGTGCCACCGTTGGGGTCAGCCGGATGTGGATCTGTTTGCGTCCCGCCACAATCACAAGCTTCCAGCCTTTGTCTCTGTCCCAGGACCCTCTGGCCTTGGCCATGGATGCACTAGCAATGTCTTGGAAGAGCTTTCAGCTCCTTTATGTGTTCCCTCCGTTTCCTCTGCTGGGCAGGGTGCTGCGCAAGATATCCCAGGAAGGGGTGACAACCATCCTGGTGGCCCCCCTGTTGGCCAAGAAGAGTGTGGTTCGCAGACATCATGCAGTTGGCAGTAGATCAGTATGCCCTGCCCAAGGTTCCAGACCTACTCACTCAGGGGCAGCTACGCCATCCCAATTTACAAACGCTGGCTTTAACGGCCTGGCTGCTGAAACCTCCATCTTGATGGAAAAGGGGCTGCCTGCCTCTGTTGTTAATACCATGATTCGGGCTAGGAAGAAGTCCTCGTCCTCCATCTACTATAGGGTATGGCATGCTTACATTGACTGGTGTGAGTCTAAGTCGTTTACCTGTCGGGTGTTTTCTGTCCCTAGGATTCTGGAGTTTCTGCAACATGGTTTGGATTTGGGTCTTCAACTTAGTACCCTTAAAGGTCATGTTTCTGCCTTGGCTATGTTCTTCCAAAGATCTTTTGCTCACCATCGTCTGGTTAAGACCTTCTTCCAGGGGGTTACTCATGTGCGTCTCCCACGTAAGCCTATGTTACCAGTCTGGGATTTAAACTTGGTCTTATCTGCCTTGCAGGGGTCTCACTTTGAGCCCTTGCGTGAGGCCCCTTTGTCCATTTTGACGCTTAAGGTAGTCTTTTTGGTGGCCATCACTTCTGTTAGGCGTGTTTCTGAGTTGGCGGCGCTTTCCATCAAACCCCCTTACTTTGAGAGACATCAGGTCAAGGTGGTGTTTCGTTTTAAGCCAGATTTTCTGCCTAAGGTTGTGTCTGCTTTTCATCTCAATTAGGACATTGTTTTGCCTTCTTTGTGCCCTAATCCTAGTAACCCTAAGGAGAGGGTTTTACACTATTTGGATGTGGTTAGGAACCTGAAGTTCTATTTGGTGGCTACTGAATCCTTCAGGGAGACTGATGCTCTTTTTGTGCTCCCGTCTGGACCTAAGAAGTGTCTGGCTCCAGCTAAGTCCACTATCAGCAAGTGGATCCGTCAGGCTGTGATACAGGCCTATTCTGCTAAGGGGAAGGAGCCTCCCTTCTGCCTTACTGCTCATTCTACTCGTGCTATTGGTGTCCCTTGGGCTTTTCAGCACCAGGCTACTGTTGAACAAGTTTGCAAGGCCGCCACTTGGTCTTCTGTTCATACTTTTTCTAAGTTTTACAAAGTTAATGTTAGGGCCTCAGCTGACGCTGCTTTTGGCCGCAAAGTTCTGCTGGCGGCAGTGGTTTAAACTGCCCGCTGTAACTTTTTGGGGATCCCACCCTTCCTTATGGACACTGCTATTGGATGTCCCATGTGTAAGGAATCTTCTGGAACAGGACGTGCTGTATACTACAATTAATACAATACAATACAAATAATACAATTCTGTGATTACTCACCTGTAGAATTGGTATTATACGTATACAGCACGTCCTGTTCCACCCCACCCTTGTTATCATTATTCTTAGTTACCTCTGTATGGTGATTGTTCTTATGTTCATTTTGAGTTCTTGTTATTATTGTCCTCCCGGTTTCTTGTTAACTGCTTGTCAATACTGGGGATTTTGTGGGAGGTCCCTGGCTTATATGGGGCCGGGAGGAGCCACAAGCTGTTTTCTGTAGTCCAGTGCCATCTTGTGGGTGTATTACCCATGTGTAATGAATCTTCTGGAACAGGACGTGCTGTATACATATAATACCAATTCTACAGGTGAGAAATCACAGAATTGTATTTTTCTCTTTCTGAATTGTCCTAAAACACTGATTTTTTTTTTGCTCCCTCTCTGTAAGATGGCAGGTGATCAGTCATTGCATAGGTGTGGCAATGACATCATTGCCACACACAACAATGGCAATGAATTGAGGAGGCGGAGCTTTACAGCTAAAACAAGAACCATTATCTGGGATTAGAGTTAGAGATAAAGCTGGAGCACAAAATATTGGCTCTTCATGGGGGGAGCAATTCAGGGAATGCAAGTTAAAATTTTGAGTTTTGGTCTGCTTTAAAGACTACTGCCCCCCCCCCTCTGGTTTCAGCTTTGGGCAGTTTGTACTCACCTCGCCCTCCATTATCTGGGTCCCCGAATTGTTGGCGACCTCCCGATGGACAATGCCATCTTGTATTCCATCAGGCACTGTGTGCGGCCCAAGATCTCATACCTGTGCAGTTGTGGGATGTGGGATACAACCAGGGCCATTCAAAATCCCACGAGACATCGCAGAGAGGCGTTTCCCCCACACTGTAAATACAGATTGCCCACATTAAAAATCATCCTACCTGCATCTACTGCATGTTATGAGCCTTTAAACATCCAAGATGGCGGCCCATGGAGCCCCAGGCTGCCTGCAAACAGGAAGTGTCTTCTGACTGTGTCGCTCTGCATTCTGGGATTGCTGTCCTTTCCATGACCCCAGCTCTGCTCTGTCTGGGCAAAGCACAGCTATAACCCTGCCCCCTGCAGTTTCCCCCCTCTCCTCAGTATGTGATGCTACTGAGCCAAGTTGGCAGCGCCCGTATCCTAGAGTGCCAGTGGAGAAAGAATAAAAAGTAAGTGCCTAAAAATTTCAATTTTTTTAAATTTTAGATGCTGGGCACCCTGATCAGGGGTGCCCCAATGTGTAAAACCCCCAAGTCGACCGATCGCTCTCCCGCTCCTTCGCCTAATAGCTCATTATGGGTGAGTGGATCCAAGCGCACTGGTGGTTGCATCCCCCGCTACCCTCTAACATGGGCACGCATCTGCTAAAGGGATGGGGGATGCGGCCACAGCTCGCACATGCGCTGCTGGACCAGGAAAGAAGTTGAGTTTCGGGGCGACCTGGGGGGGGGTTTCACACAACGGGGCATCCCGACTCTGGATACCACGGGGGAGGGAATCCAGCAGCCCTGGAAACCTATAGATTTTGGTCCACTTTAAAGGAAAACTCCCATTTTGTCAGGTTTTTGGTGTTCTGCCTTATTGTTTGCCTCTCTTGGGATGTAAAAATAAACATTTGTGTTAGGATTGTGCCCCCAGTCCTGTGATTTCCATGATTCTCATATTTCCGTTTTGCTACAGTGGGAGTGGTTTTCATGGCCTTGAGTAAAACACATGGACTACAAGTCCCACAATTCTTCCAATGTAACAGTTGAACTCTTTAGCGGCTTTGGCTAAATCTAAGCAGCCTAATGACCTCTCCAGCTGAGAACCCGGCCATTAACCCTTTGCTACTGGAACACAAGACCTGTGATCGTTCCAAACTGAAGAAGTTGAATTTCAGCAGAAATTAAACCTGTCGCTCATGCTTTAGCCAATCAGATGATTAGCACGCTAGAATGAGAACGTCTAAAATATGTACTGAAAATCACCACTTTGGTGTACATAGCTAAGGTAAACACATTGTTGCTATGGAAAAATGTTTTTTTTAGCACAGAGTTGCAAACAAATAGAATATGTAAAAAATAACAGATACACTCAGCACACTGAAGACATAATTTTGCCACACAATAATGGAAACTTTTAAAAATGCCATCGAAAGTGGAAATACCCTTAAAAAGTTCCTGTCCAGGCAATAAAATAAAAAAGTCTTAACTTAGTTCGTCCCCCGCTGCTCCTCTGTGAAGCATCAGTATCTCTAGATTTACTGATGAGGGAGAATGAGTGATTCTGTCCTCCGTTGTCTGGCAGACACAATAGAGCCCATAAACATGGTTTTAGGGTCCCCCCTAACATGCCTACTGCATTGATTGCAATGGAGGGGGTGTGGTGAGTGCAGGTGCGCTCTATTGCAATGATTGGAGTTGGCGTTTTGGGAAATAATCAAGGCTGTTGTGAAAAAATATATTCAGAAGCAAAATGTCTTCAGGAAATGCAATATTTATTCGGTTAACCGGGGGCCGATATTCCTCGAATGCCCAATACAACAGTTACTCGGAGTTGCTTAAATACAGTTTCAGACAAAGAATCTTAAATGACCATCCGGATTGGATGGGTTGACACATGTAAGCATTGGATTGGCTATTTCAAACATACACAGACACATATGTGGAAGGTATAGCTCGGACATAAAGAACATCTGTTTCTCATCAAGCAGACACAACATTCCATTCTTGTTAATGGTTTAACCTATGAGGAGGGAGGGGTGAGAACCCCTCCATCCACTGGAGATGTGAGAGATGGCATTCAGGCAGCTCATAAAATTAATTCTGAATATAATATCTAATTTTCCACTTCAAGGCTCTATGGATGCCACCTGAAGCAGCAGTGGAGGCAACTAGTGGGCAGGACCCAGTGGCAGAAGGATGTGTCCTTGGAAGCAGGGCAGGCGTCAGCACTAGGCATACCCGGGCAGGTGCCGGGGCCCCTGTACCTTGGGGGGGCCCAACTCATGCCCTCTACCCTGGGCAGCCCCTATGCCATTCTTCCTTCTTTCTATTATGGTTTCTGTCATAATTTAATTTATTCTTTCTGTTATTCCTCCTCTCTTTTTTTTCTGGCAGTCCTTCTATTCTTTCTATTTTTTTCCTTCCATCTCTTATTTTTTTCTCTCTTTCATGCTCATTCCTTTTATTTTCTGTTTCTGTCACTCATTCTATGTTTGTTCTTTGTTTCTTTTTTTTCATTCCTTTTCTCTTCCTTTCTTCCCTGTTTTTTTTTTTATAGTCATTCATTCTAATCTTTCGTTCCTTACATCTATTTCTGTGATTCCTTCTATACTTTGTCATTCCTTCTATTATTTTTCTTTCTATGCTTAGGCAGTATTTACCATGTATGGAGAATCATACCACACTGCAAGGGGCCCACTGAGACTGTATCGCCCGAGTTCCTGCATAATCCTGGAGCCGGCCCTGCTTGGAAGGACCCAGTGGCTGGGTGTGGCGGATACCCAAAGTTAGGGGGAGGGGGGAGGGGTGGCGAGTTTTCTAAACCGCGCTGCAATGCAGAGCCTATATGTGAAACCGACCATTAAAGTGGACCAAACCAACATTTTTATAAATTCTTTATTTATTCAAACTTTCCAATAAACAAAGTACACAATTTTTAGTCCATATGTCAACTAATACGGTGAAAAGCATGTCAATCGAGTCAAAAACATTGTTACAATAAAGTGAAGAAAAAAGGAGTATCGCTCGATGTTTTTCCTTGCCTCTTGAGCGAAATGATTCATGATAACATATATACTCCAACTTTCTCTTATGGAAAGGGACAACAAATGACAGCTAATACTGAAAGCACTAGAAGAAGATTCGAACAAACAGAACAAAAACCGGAGCAGGAGAAAGAAAAGAGAAAAAAAAAAAAAAAAAAAAAAGGGGAGTGGCAAGAAAGGCGGGGAAGGAAGGGGGTCAGGGCAGCACGGTGGAGGCGGGCTCAATCTCCTTCAACATATCTTTGCCTTCTGGGGACTCACTGAAGACCATCCAACTATACCAGGTAGACATAAATTTCTCATATCTACCATCTCTCGACGACCTTACATTCTCAAATCTCATAATATCATTTACTCTCTGACACCAGCCTTTAATCGATGGGGGCTCCTCCTTTTTCCACATCTGGGGAATGCCGGCTTTAGCTGCATTAAGCAGATGACAGGCCACAGATTTGCGGTACCGTTTCACGGGCATTGCCGACATGTGGAGAAGGCACAGAGCCGGGTCATCTGGGACCGGGATCTCCGACACCCTTTCCGTAATCTGTCTAACCAGGCTCCAGTAGTGCTTAAGTTTGCTACAGGACCAAAAGATGTGTAGCAGATCTCCCCTTTCTTCACCACATCTCCAGCAGTTTGGCGAGACTGCTGGGAACCATCTATTCAACTCTGCAGGAACCCTATACCACCTGGTAAGTAATTTGTACCCGCACTCCTGGTACCGGGTACAAATCGAGGTCTTATGCGGGAGCGCCAACAATGCTTGACGCTGCTTGGGGGACCATGATGTACCCAAATCCCTTTCCCATTTTTCAAGGAACGGTGGGGCCTCCTCAGTAGAGGGGGTGATCAACAGTTTGTAGATCCTCGAGAGCGCATGCCTTACTGTCTCGGTACTCTGGCACAGGTCTTCAAAAATAGTAAACGCAGGCCTGCCCATTCTATGATCCTGCAGAGAGGCGAGAAAGTGTCTGAGTTGCATACACTGCCAGGTCGACCAACTGGGGATCCCCATCCCCTGCGCTATGTCGTTGGGGTTCAGCCAGTCCCTTCCCAGAAGAAAATGACCAACCCTGTATTTTTTAGAGCTGATCCAGGTTTTTACCTTGTGCCCCCCACACCCTGGGGCAAAGCGCGGGTTACCCAGGACTGGGTACATTGGGGAGGGGGAGGGCGATATCTCCTGGCGCTGAAACATGGACCTGCACACCCCTAGCGTAGGTCCTATGGTGGGATGCTGCCTTCCCAACCTGTCACCTTCACTCGCTAACCATGGAGCGCCCTGGATCGGGACGTCCAAGAAAGTTTGCTCAAGACCCACCCATTGCTTATGCTGCCCATGGATACACCAATCCACCACCCTGCAGAGGTGTGCTGCTGACTGATAAAGCATAGGGTCTGGCAAGCCCACCCCTCCCTGCTCTTTCAGCCTAGTTAAGATCTCTCTTCTTAGTCTCGGTTTCTTCCCCGCCCAGATAAAGTTGGTGAAGATCGAACGGACCCTCTGAAAGTAAGAGCGGGGGATAGCTACTGGTAGGGCTTGCAGTAGATAGAGCAGCCGGGGAAGTAGGGTCATTTTGACTGCGTTGCACTTCCCAAACCAAGAAAGTGTCCCCTTATTCCATCTGGCCGTCTCCGTCTCAAAATTTCTCAGTAGTGGGGGGAAATTAAGCATATATATCTTAGAGAGATCCCCACTGATATTTGTTCCCAGGTATTTGACGCTCTCCTTAGCCCAACGGAATGGGAAGGCATTTTTAATCGTCTCAAATCTGCGCTCAGGGATGTTTACATTAAGAGCCTCAGATTTCTGAAGATTAATTTTATAGCCGGAAAGGGTCCCGTATTCCTTGAGTTCCTTCATTAGGTTGGGCAACGAGACCTCAGGACAGGTCAGGAAAAACAACAAATCATCGGCATATGCCGCCACCTTGTAATGCCCTGAAGTGTTTCCCAGACCCTTAACGTCCGGATTGCTGCGCACCCTACACAGAAAGGGCTCCAACGCCAATATAAATATCAGCGGTGACAAGGGACAGCCCTGCCTCGTCCCATTCGAGATCCCGAAGGAACCCGACGAGCAGCCGTTGACTCTCACCGACGCCGAGGGAGAGCTATACAGACACTCAATCCACTGCAGCATGTTTGGGCCCAGACCAATATGCCTAAGCACCATCCTCATAAACTGCCAATTAACTCTATCAAAAGCCTTCTCGGCGTCGGTGGAGAGCAACAGGGTGGGCACCCGCTGCCCCCGTGCCAGGTGGATCAGGTTCAGGACTTTGGTGGTATTGTCTCTAGCCTCTCTGAGAGGCATGAAACCCACCTGATCCGGGGCGATCACTAAGTGCAGATGCGGAGCAATCCGTGAAGCCAGGATTTTAGCAAATAACTTAATATCAGTGTTGAGCAAAGAGATCGGTCTGTAGCTTGCACAAAGGGTGGGATCTTTCCCTTCCTTAGGGATCACCGCTATGTGTGCCCGTAGTGTGTCGCCCGGGAGGGGGGACCCCTCTAGGATGGAGTTCATCATAGAGAGAAGCCTGGGGGCCAGGAGGGGGAGCAACTTTTTGTAGTATTGTATGTGTAGGCCGTCGGGACCAGGCGCTTTTCCCGAGGCTGCCTCGGATATAGCAGTCTGCAATTCCAGCATCGATATTGGGTTCTCCAATTCCGAAACAATCTCTTGGGAGAGCCTGGGCATACCTGAATTTGCAATATATTGGGCACATTTCTGGCCTAGGGCACCTTCCCGGGGGGGCGGCAAGTTATACAAATCTCCATAGAACTTGCGAAACACCTCCGCAATCTCCTCCGCCCTATGCACTACTCTCCCTCTGGAGTCCACCACCTTGGGAACAAAAGTTTTTGCCCTTTCTGTTCTCAGAGCCCTCGCCAACATCCTACCACATTTATCCCCAGACTCGTAAAAAGCCTGGCGGCATCTAACTGCCTGAGCCTTCATCCTGTCACAGCATACTGTCTTTAGTTGTTCCCGCAGTAAGTGTCGGCAGGAGCGCAGCCGACAGGGACTTCTTATGCAACCTTTCAAGTCTCCCTATCTCTGTAAGGAGTTTCAGCATGCACTCCATTTTCTCTTTTTTAACCCGGGCCCCCTGACTGATGAACGAGCCCCTAATAACACACTTGTGAGCTTCCCATAACGTTCCCGGAGATACCTCCGGTCCAGAGTTTGTTTCAAAGTAGTGCTTAAGGTCTCTTTGAATCACTTCTAAAACACTCTGGTCCTCCAGTAATGACCCATTTAATTTCCAGGACCAGGACTTGGGAACAGGAGATGGGTCCGCGATCGTGATAGAGATAGGTGCATGGTCCGATAATGTAATATTTCCTATCGTGGTGTCAATGACTCTAGTTAATTGAGAATGTGGCACTAGGAACAGGTCTATCCTGGAGTAGGAGGTGTGCGGGTGTGAAAAAAAGGTGTAGTCCCTCGTGTTCGGGTGTTGGATTCTCCAGGGGTCCACCAGCTGGAATGCAGTCAAGGTCTTCTTAAGGTGTTTTAGTTTGGCATAAGCGAAGTGGGGCCCCCCCTTAGAGGTGTCCAGGAGCGGGTCTAGAGCTAGATTAACAAACCAACATTTTTAACCAGTTTTCACTGCTCCAGCTTCACTCTCATCCCAGATAATGGCGCCTGTTTTAGCTGTAAATCTCCGCCTCCTCTATTCATTGCCACTGTTGGGTGTGGCAATGATGTCATTGCCACAGCTATGCCATGACTGGTCACCTGCCATCTTACAGAGAGGGACAGCAAAAAAAAAAAAACAGTGTTCCAGGACGATTCAGTAAGCGAAAATATCCATTTCTAGTTCTACACCCTAAGAAGGGAATATCGGCAGGGCCAAATGTATTTCACAAGTTCAGTGGGTTTTGTTCCACTTTAAATCGGACTATCAGCCTGGCACAGTTGGAAAAGAAAGGTAGCGGCAATTTTGGAGCTTCCTCTCCCAGCATCTCAGCTGTGCTGCTACCTGAATTCAACTGACATAACTGACAATGCGCAGTAACAGGAAGCCCAGCAGCACTTCCTGTTTGCAGGTGGCCAGCAAATGCACGAGCCACCATTTTGTTTCTAAAATTTGCTACAGAGTTAGAAAAAGGTAAGTGATTCTTTATGTGCAGCAATACAAATTGCCACGGGGAGGGATTTTGATTAACCTGGGTTTTGGTTTTCTCCCCCCTATTGGGGGAAACCCCGCAGGTTGCCGAAACAAACTCACCTCTTCCCGGTCCTAAGGCGCATGCACGGCCACTCATCCAATCAGCGTGCTCAGATCCGCTCGAGCCCCTTTGTCAAGTAGCTCGTCTTTTACAAACGGATCCAAGCGTGCTGACAGCCGCATCCCCCTCTAACAGGGAGCGTGCCCGTGTCCGGCCATTCACAAATGCCTGGCGCAGGCATGCGTCCTGCTAGAGGGACAGCGGGGGTGCGGCTGCTGCTCGCACATGCTCAGTTGAACCGGGAGAAGGTGCGTTTATGGATGACCTGGGGGGTTTCACACAGCGGGACATCCTTATTTTGGATGCCCCGTGGGGGGGGGGGGGAATCTTTTGGCCCGGGAATCCTTTAGATTTCCGGGGCCAGTCACATGGGTTTTGGTCCACTTTAAATTAGTGCGGGCTCCAGTTGGGTTTCTAGAGTTGAGTGTCTAGACTCCCTATTGTATAATATATGGGGGGTTCTTGGTATCTGGATTGGTCCCTTGTGGCACTAAAGAAATCAAGGCCAAGAAAGAGAAAAAGATGAGGTCCTTTTTTTGGGGGGTGTACAATAAATATAATATCATTCATCACACAGCGGGACATCCTTATTTTGGATGCCCCGTGGGGGGGGGGGGGGAATCTTTTGGCCCGGGAATCCTTTAGATTTCCGGGGCCGGTCACATGGGTTTTGGTCCACTTTAAATTAGTGCGGGCTCCAGTTGGGTTTCTAGAGTTGAGTGTCTAGACTCCCTATTGTATAATATATGGGGGGTTCTTGGCATCTGGATTGGTCCCTTGTGGCAGTAAAGAAATCAAGGCCATAAAAGAGAAAAAGATGAAGTCCTTTTTTTGGGGGGTGTACAATAAATATAATATCATTCACATTGCAGCTTTTCAACTTGTACATAAGACAATTTTTTGTAGATCGGTTTTCTTTCTACTATCTATTCATTTCCGTTTGTAGCAATACTTTTATTCAGCTCTATACATGGATGCCACCCGGATCAGCAGTGCAGGCAACCAGTGTGCAGGTCCCAGCGGCGGAAGGAACGATTTCATTTCAGAGGCCATGATTCTTTTCCAAATTTTGCCATATTGGCATGTGACACAATCTGGCCCTTTTGACTCATTTCCGTGAACAGATAAATCATCTATTTGTTGAGTATGGGGGTTATTCATCAAGGGGTAGCGCCAGGCAGCGCCTGGTGAACGCTGGGCGCTGTACGCAATACCACATTTATGAAGGCGATTCTGGTGAGCGACTCTAACAGCGCCATGTAGCGTCCGATTCATCATTACAGGCGGCTCAGCGTATAGCGTCGGCGCTCTAGCTTCCAGAGCACCAGGTATTACCTGTCACTACCTGTCGCTCTCCCATACATTTCAATGGACATTTCTCTTCTTCTATTTAAACAGGGTTTTTGTTTATAATTTATTTATTTTTTTCTCTTAAATAATTGTGTGACCTCTCCTGGCCTAGAAAGTAATTTTTGAAAACTTTTTTGATTTTTTAAATTTTTAAGCAGAATTGTCATTACAGGTCTGGCATTAAAGTATTAAGGTCACAATGTTACAACTATGTCATTCCATGTGTTTTCGCTTTGTTACTGGTGGATTTGTGTTCAAAAACAGACTTTAATCACACAGCGTCTGGCGCTCTATGCTATAGCGACCAGATCCAGAGCGTCGACGCTGTGTGTGTGTTTTTTTGTTGAATATGATGTGAGTCGCTGAGAGACGGTCGCAATGAGCTACCTTTGGCTCCCTGCAACGCTATACTGGTGTTAGAGCGCCCAACACACATCTCATTCATCAATGCCGGGCAGGTTACTAGAGCGTGTGAGGCGTTCTGTTGCAGCGCCTGATAGCTGATCACAGCGTCTACTAGCGGTCGCCCTTGGCGCCTCTGTAAAATCACTCATCTGCCGTTAGCTGGCGCTAGTAATGAATCAGCCTGCCCGTGAAGGAACATACGGCTTGTTTGAAAGGGAAAAATTGCATTGAAACGTTGAAGATTTGTCGGCTAATTGTTCGTTGTGCAATGTTGTGCAATGCTGTGCAATGCTGTGCTCTTCACCTCCTATTTGTGGTCAATTTACATATGTAAATGATCCTGCGACGAACGAGAATGTCACCCAAAGTGATACGATGCTCGGCCAGCGACCAAACACTAGCTGGATCGCCGCTGCCATTTCCACTCATCAATTCTTGTCTGATTGTGATCAATTTAACAATTTTTCATTCATAAATCGATTTGTGGAATGAGCCATAAATTCCTGATACGTGATAAACAGCTCCTCACACTTCAGTCCTGTTTTCTCCTCACTAAATAGCATTTATCTCTTGAAAGCCTCCCCCCCATGTCCTGGCATTGCCGCCTCCTGTGCCCCCCACTGTGCTTTGTTTTTGGAAACAATTGGGATCAGTGGGTCACTAGTATATAATGGTCCAGAGGGGGAGGGGGACACACCACCAAATTCCAACTTATTCATGGAAGTAGAAGTTTTTCTCTGTGTGTAGAGATCGTCACATGGAGATCCAATGCTGGGGGTAACAAAATCCCTATGGACGGGGTTTACTGAGCCCAACAAGCCCTGGAGTCAGGGTCCATGTCTGGCAGGAGCAAGATTAGGCATAGTGACCTTAAACCGGACCTCGCCCTTAATAAGAGCCTATCTTATATGTTTCCCCCATCCTGTACATACAGATTGCTCACATTAATCCGGACCTTCACCCTGAATAAGAGTCCATCTTATATGTACCCCCCATCCTGTACATACAGATTGCTCACATTAATCCGGACCTTCACCCTGAATAAGAGTCTATCTTATATGTTTCCCCCATCCTGTACATACAGATTGCTCACATTAATCCGGACCTTCACCCTGAATAAGAGCCTATCTTATATGTTTCCCCATCCTGTACATACAGATTGCTCACATTAATCCCGACATTCACCCTGAATAAGAGTCTATCTTATATGTTTCCCCCATCCTGTACATACAGATTGCTCACATTAATCCGGACCTCCACCCTGAATAAGAGTCTATCTTATATGTTTCCCCATCCTGTACATACAGATTGCTCACATCAATCCGGACCTTCACCCTGAATAAGAGTCTATCTTATATGTTTCCCCCATCCTGTACATACAGATTGCTCACATTAATCCGGACCTTCACTCTGAATAAGAGTCTATCTTATATGTTTCCCCCACACTGTACATACAGATTGCTCACATTAAAAATCATCCTACCTGCATCTACTGCAGTTTTCTGAGACTTTAAACATCCTTGTGCGGGTGCGTGAAAATCTATGGGCGCTTCCACATGTGAATCGGGCCTTTGCTGTGAGCGCTCCACAAAAGCCAGCAACATCCTGAGGTCGCAGTGCTCTCAATCTCCCTCCACGTGATTGGAGAGCGCTAGTGCTGAAGGCCCTCCACGCGTCCTACAAAAGGCAAACAGCTCTGATTGGGGAGAAGGTGGGTTTTACAGGGGACGCTGGGTTTCACACAGCAGGGCATCAGAATCTGGGTGCTCCAGGGGGCAAGGAATCAGACTTTTAGGCGCCAGGGCTGGTTTGTGGGGCAGTTAAGATAAAGAGTACATACAGTATACACATAAGATACAGAGAACATACAGTATACACATAAGATACAGAGAACATACAGTATACACATAAGATAAAGAGAACATACAGTATACACATAAGATAAAGAGAACATACAGTATATACATAAGATACAGAGAACATACAGTATACACATAAGATACAGAGAACATACAGTATACACATAAGATAAAGAGAACATACAGTATACACATAAGATACAGAGAACATACAGTATACACATAAGATAAAGAGTACATACAGTATACACATAAGGGCAGACTAGATGGACCGTATGGTCTCCTTCTGCCATCAACCTTCTATGTTTCTATGTTTCAGTTATGGCCTAGAGGTAGGGAAAACAGGCTGGTGCCCAAAAAGTGGCAGGTTCAATTCCCAACCATGGGACATGACTGAAGTGCAGTTGCTCCCTGGGCGCCCTCCGGTCCGGACACGTGTGCACTTCACTGCCCCATAGTGTGTAATTCACTTGTGTATAGTCACTCACATGGTGTTTATTCGCTGGTGTGTACACGGAGTTGTTCACAGTTGTTCACAGTGCACGGATGGGTAAAATGCGGAGTAAGAATTCCATGTGTGCGTTGGCACACAATGGCCACTTTTATTATTATCTTGGTTAACTTTAAAAGTTCAGATTTTTTATTTTAATATCTAAATTCATGTCAATAACCCTCCTGATCTACCATCTCCCCAAATATGATGATATGTGTTTTTCTCATTTGCATAAACTTGCAAAGGATGTTTTCAGGCGAACGCCCCGCCTCCGCCTGTGAAAAGCTGTCCCTAGGCCGTATATGTGCTTATCAATTTTTGAACAAAGTATCAATTTATTTTATATACTGTAGTGTGGCTATTACTTCACAGGCAACAAGTGGTCTGACTGGCAGTCCATATATTCTGTAGTATTATCGTGAAAAGCTGCCCATAGTAATGTATGGGTGCTTTCACATGTGAATCGGGCATTTGCGGAGCACTATGAGCTCCACCATTCATGACAGAGGGACGGCTGCTGGTGACTTCCACCTTTGTCCAGCCTTGAATACATTTGCATTCGCCAACCTCCTCCCAATTAAACGTTCCTTTTATTTCATCATATTAAAAATCCAATACACAACATAGTGACATATAGAATGACATAGTTAACCCGGATCTTCAGCATCATTTCATCTAAAGCCCAAACCCTTAAAAAACTATTCCCCAGCTTCTAAAATTAATAGATTTTACATTTTTAGTCGCTTACTTATTCTTCTTTCCCCCACTGGGCTGCAACTCTGTTCAGGACTCTAGGATATGGGTGCCACCATCTTGCCTCAGAAGCATCACATACTGAGTAGAGGAGAAGGGGGGTGAGAGCAGGGGGGCAGGTTATGGCTGTGCTTTGCACAAACAGAGCAGAGCTGGGGTCAGGAAAAGGACAGAAATCCCAGAATGCAGAGCGACACAGTCACAGTGCAAACTGTGTCTCTGTTTGCAGGCAGCTAGAGACTCCATGTGCCACCATTTTGGATGTTTAAAGGCTCAGAAAATGCAGTAGATGCAGGTAGGATGATATTTAATGTGAGCAATCTGTATGTACAGGCCGAGGGAAACATATAAGATAGGCTCTTATTCAGGGTGAAGGTCTGGTTTAATATGGTTAAAAAAATACAATTCTGTGATTACTCACCTGTAGAATTGGTATTATACGTATACAGCACGTCCTGTTCCAGAATATACCTTACACTTGGGTAATACATCCACAAGATGGCGCTGGACTGCAGAAAACAGCTTGTGGCTCCTCCCGGCCCCATATAAGCCAGGGACCTCCCACAAATTCCCCAGTATTGACAAGCAGTTAATTGGAAGCCGGGAGAACAATAATAACCAGAATTCAAAAATGAACATATGAACAATCACCATACAGAGGTAACTAAGAAAAATGATAACAAGGGTGGGGTGGAACAGGACGTGCTGTATACATATAATACCAATTCTACAGGTGAGTAATCACAGAATTGTATTATTCTAAGTCTACATTCTTGTTCCAGAATATTCCTTACACTTGGGACATCCAATAGCAGTGTTCGTAAGGTAGGGTGGGATCCCCAAAAGTAACGGCGGGCAGTTTAAACCACTGCCGCCTGCAGAACTGCGACCAAAAGCAACATCAGCTGAGGCCCTAACATCAACCTTGTAAAACTTAGAAAAAGTATGAACAGAAGACCAAGTAGTGGCCTTGCAAACTTGTTCAACAGAAGCCTGGTGCTGAAAAGCCCAAGAGGCACCAATAGCACGAGTAGAATGAGCAGTAAGGCGGAAGGGAGGCTCCCTCCCCTTAGCAGAATAGGCCTGTACTACAGCCTGACGGATCCACTTGCTGATAGTGGACTTAGCTGGAGCCAGACCCTTCTTAGGTCCAGACGGGAGCACAAAAAGAGCATCAGTCTTCCTGAAGGATTCAGTAGCCACCAAATAGAACTTCAGGTTCCTGACCACATCCAGAGAGTGCAAAACCCTCTCCTTAGGGTAACTAGGATTAGGACACAGAGAAGGCAAAACAATATCTTGATTGAGATGAAAAGCAGACACCACCTTAGGGAGAAAATCTGGCTTCAAACTAAACACCACCTTGTCCTGGTGTCTCTCAAAGTAAGGAGGTTTGATGGAAAGCGCCACCAACTCAGAAACACGCCTAACAGAAGTGATAGCCACCAAAAAGGCTACCTTAAGCGTCAAAATGGACAAAGGGGCCTCACGCACAGGCTCAAAGGGAGACCCCTGCAAGGCAGATAAGACCAGGTTCAAATCCCAGACTGGTAACATAGGCTTACGTGGAGGACGCACGTGAGTAACCCCCTGAAAGAAGGTCTTAAACAGACGATGGTGAGCAAAGGATCTTTGTATAATCACGCTTTATTGGTTTTAAATGGAATTAACAACAAAAATAAAAGGAAAAAACATGCATACAACAGTAAGCAAAGGAACAAAGCAAACAAGTACAAAGGGGTATACGAAGATGACATTGGTACTTCAATATCCAAATATAGGTATTCATACAGATAGGTGATGTCAGTAATATTCTCCCGTACCCTAAAGCCTTTTGGCTATGCCTACACACGGAGTTGCTCAGTGCTATATCATAAGGGGGGGGGGGTTTATTGGCTATTTTAAGGAGGCATGTCATCCCCTTATTTGTTTTCCCTGGCATCGTTGCTATGAGCGGTGAAGCCGCCTCCCTTCCCCAGATGGGCTTACATACGTGTGGGCCACAATATCAAGGCACATAGGTTTGATTATGGACGGAAGCAGGAGGAATACATAATGGGACATATCAGCGGTCCATATACTAGTGGGTATTGGGCCTCGTGTTTAGCCGTGAAGTACGAAGAGTATGGGGAAGATATGGGGGGGGGGTAGGTTAAGGAAGCGGGGTATCGGGCCACTTCACCTGCTTGGGCCTCTGGACAGCCTGCCGGTCTGTCAGGTATCACACTCATTCATAATTCCCCAGTCGAGTTCTCCACCACCCATCCGGCTAGAGAAGGGCCGACAAACGTGTGTCTCGATATATTGTCCAGCCTGCCCAGGTAACCAGGAACCGATCCATGGCATCCCCCCTGGCAGCGGCCAACTCCTCCATACTGCGGATCGTCTCTACTTCCTGCACCCACTCCATCAGCGTAGGAGGAACCTGTGACTTCCACCGCCTCGGGATAATGGATCTCATTGCCGTTATAAAATGTCTCAGGATTCCCTTCTTAATGTCAGAGACTGGGCCAGGGATAATCGAGAGCAGCGCCACCTGTGGTGTATTGTGCACCTTGGTCCCGGTAATGTCCTCATATATAGTGAAGATACGCTCCCACAGGGTTTTAACAACCGGGCATCCCCACCAGATATGAGACATGTTGCCCACCTCCTTCTGGCATCTCCAACACCTGTCTGAGTGTGAGGTTGCAAACCGGTGTACGTCCTCCGGGCATTTGTACCACCTGGCTAGGACCTTATAGTTCCTCTCCTGGGCAGCGCTTGCTATAGACATGCCATGGGTACCCAGAAGTATCTTGGTGAGATCACTATCAGAGATCTGAATACTCAGTTCCTTTTCCCATTTTGCTATGTATTTAGGGCGGGATGGATTGAGTGATCTATTTACGATTGAGTAGATGGATGATATGACCCAGGAGGGGGCGGCATCCCGGGCGATCAGGGACTCCAGTTCCGTAGGTGGGTCCCGCGAAATGTCCAACAATTTGTTGGAAGTTATGTATGTACTCAACTGCCCGTGGAGGAGCCACGAGACATGTCCCCCCCTCGCCTCCTCCCTCAAGTTGGCCAATGAGGGAATTGCCCCTGATTTCAATATGTGCCCAATCGTGGTATTTTCAGAGGCTTTCCATATAAGGAAGCTCTTAGCCCGTATTCCAGGTTCAAATGCTGGGTTGTCGAACAGTGGGGTGAGAGGGCCCGGTCTGCGTATCAAATTGTGCTTGTCTTGCAGAGGGTCCCAAATCTCCAAGAAATGTCTCATCAGGAGAGGCATGGACTCTTTTTGAGGCTTGGAGAGGGGTCCGGCCCACGCCAGGGAAGTGGGATTAAATGGGGATATTGATTTTTCAAGCTGAACCCATAGTTTGTCATGCCCCCTATGAAACCAATCTATCATCCGCTGAAGGATCGCGGCCGTATGATAACTCTTTAAGTCCGGGAGTCCCACCCCCCCGTCGGACCTATTTTTTGTGAGAGTAGAAAGTTTAATTCTTGGTTTAGTGACCCCCCAGACAAATCTGGAGAATGCTGACCTCAGCCTGTGGAAGAACTGTCCATTTTTAAGCTATTAATTCTCCCAAACCAAGAGATCGGCCTCTTTGTGTAGGAGCCAAGGTCAGACAGAACCTTAGTAAGTGGCGCGTAATTTAACTCGTATAATTTAGTAAGGTCAGCTGGGATTTGCACACCTAAGTATTTAATAGCCTGAGGCCTCCACCTAAAAGGGAAGTTACTCTCTAATTGCTTGACGTCTTGCGTCGGGAGGGAGATATTAAGAGCCTCGCACTTCGAATAGTTGACTTTAAAGTTGCTTACACGACCAAATCGCTGAAACTCTTTCAGGACCGATGGGAAGGAAATGTGTACAGAGGTTAGATGTAGCAGTAAATCATCAGCGAATAGGGAAGTCTTGTATTGGTGTTTTGCTATTTGGATCCCCCTAATGTCCGGGTTGTCCCGTATGGCTTTAGCCAGATGCTCCATTGTGATAACATAGAGGAGGGGGGAAAGCGGGCACCCCTGGCGCGTACCATTACTAATAGGGAAAGGGGTAGAGAGGAGCCCGTTAGCCCTAACTCTGCGTGCAGCAGAGCCGGGGGAGCTATGTATGTTATAAAGTGAGGCATAGAAACTCCTAAATGTGTCCGCTACATCGGAGGGAGTCTGAGCCAGCCCACCCCCCTGTTTTTGGAGGACCGGGATGTAAGTTGCCGTCAGCCGAGGGTGGAGCATTTTAGCTAGCGTACGGCCACATTTATTTGCCGACTCATAGATGAGAGCGTTGCCTCTGGCTCTATAGCGCAAGTATGATTGATTATATAGCTTTTGCAGCTTTTCCCTGGCGTTCTGCAGTTCCAGCAATTTCATATTCGTGGGCTTGTTTTTATGTTCCCTTTCGAGTGTGTGGATCAGGTCTCGTGTTTTGATTATGAGTGAGGCCCTTTCCCGCTTAAGCCTGGCCCCATGTCTAATAAGTTCCCCCCTGAGGACACACTTCAGGGCCTCCCACTGGTAGGGTAGCGGGGTGGGGTCGTCCCTGTGATCCAAGATGAAGTGTTCAATCGTCTTGTCAATTGCGGCAGAACAGACCGTGTCGCCCAGCAGGTCGTCGTTCAGCCGCCATGACCATCCCGGGGGGGAGGGGCCAGGGAGACGGGGAGGCCGATTCATTAATAGCGCCAGGTAGCGACAGATGAGCGCCAGTAGCGTGATTTTCACAGCGCCAGCTAGTATTCGCTGTGCTTGGCCGGGGTTTGCTTGTTGACAGCGACTCAGTCGGTGTGCGGTAATGTTGAATATGGGGTTAGGGGTCGCTGTTTCACAGGTTCCGCTTGTATGGGTGCGCCTGACAGCAAATGGCCAGAGCGAACGGCTTGCTGCAGATTCATTAAAAAATCACGCTCAAAAATTTCTCGCGCTGTGAATTCCTTGTTTAAACCCCAGAGCGCTGGCGGCGATGTGTGTAAAGTAGTTTTTAACCCCCAAACAACCTTTTTTTTTATCTGTAAAAATGATACAAGTTTTTCTAAACATTTTGTAATATGAATACATGAATATCAGACCTGTAATTTCAATTCTGCACATTTTTTTTTTTTTTACTTTAAAAAAAAAACCTAACTTTGCAGAAGTGGTCACAGAATTTTTGACATTAAAAAAAAAAAAAAGAGTAATAGCAATTAATTATGATTATTTAAAGATTGCTCCATTGAAATGCATTGGACCACGCCAGGGAGCGCCAGGTCATACCTGTCGCTGTGATGGGATTTGCAGTCGGCTACATGATGAATCCCGCGCTAGCTGACGCTGTCGCCGGCGCTAGCCTCATTTAGCGTGATAAATGCGTCATTGTGACCGCCGCTGGGCGTACTTGATTCGGTAGCCGCCGATAGCTGGCGGTACCTGGCGCTCGTCAGACACTACCTGGCGCTAGCCCTTGATAAATAAGGGCCAAAGTGAAATAAAGACCACAATATGGAACCGATCCAGGCCCTGGGGTTCCAATCCATGGCGTGGTGACTAATCAGCAGGTAGTCTATTCTGCTATAAGAGTTGGCCATATGCGAGTAGAACGTATAGTCTCTCTTGGTGCCATTGAGGGTCCTCCATGCATCAATCAATTGGAGGTTCATCAAGGACCTTTTCAGCTTGTTGATCTTGCTGAGAGACATCCACGCCCTCCCGGATGAGGTGTCAATGTCTGGGTTAAACGGGGTGTTAAAATCACCACCCACAATAATTATTCCCTCCGCAAAATCCTCCAGCAGCTTTAGCGTCCTGACACAGAAGTTAATCTGGTCGGAGTTTGGGGCATATATGTTGGCTATTGTGTATAATTTACTGAACAGCCTAACTTTGACAAAGATGAATCGGCCTGAGGGGTCTGTCCTAGTCTCCACTATTTCATGTGGAAGTGATTTGTGGAATGCCACCGACACCCCTTTAGTCTTGGAGTCAGGGTTGGGGCAGTGGTGCCAGGCCGGGTAGTATTTACTACCAATTTTGGGGGTGTGGTCGGCCCTGAAGTGCGTCTCCTGAAACATGATAATTTTAACCTTTTGTTTATGGAGGTCATATAGAACCTTGGACCTTTTCTCTGGTATATTGAGGCCCTTCGCATTGAAGGAACAGATAATTACCTCTGCCACTTTAAGCAGGTCAGACCCGCAACCCGCGGGAGAGGGTAGGGAGGAGGGAAGAAGGTTCTGGTTAGAATATAGCAGGGAGATTTAGAAAGGATTATTGAGATTAATAGGTAGAACTATACAAGTTATCTAAGATAACAACAAGGGGGTTAGTCTAGGTGTAACTAGTTACTTTCTTCGCTCTCCACACTAGAGGAGAAGGAAGATTGGCCTATATTGGGGGTTGGAAAGCCATAACCGCGGAGCGAAGGGTGCGCAGTCATTACATGTCAGTATTGTACCCGTCGGCATTGGTGTTGGGGAGGGCAAAACTCTGAATGCTTACAACAAGTTACCGGTCATAGGGGCATGGACATCGCAAATCCAAAATTAAGTGCTGCAACATCTGCCACATAACATACAACACCGCCCCCGGGCCGGCAACCAACAGCGAACTTTAACCCGAATTAATCAACTAAAACAGCTAAAACATAAGTAATGACTTTAACCCATAACTGTAAACTCGGGATCCGTCCCAGGACCCGCCCAGACCCGCGAGCGCCCGCCGATCCCGCTCCGGCCCCACATCCAAGAGCATCCGGGTTCAAAAGAGGTCTCGGATGGGATACTGTTTCCATCTTTTGATCTAAAAAAAAAAGTAGACTCACGGAGCGGGCGCGGGGGAACCCACCAATCCGAGCGACCCAGGGAGAACCAATTCCAACAAGGGCAGTCTCTCACAGGGCACGAAAAACAACTTTATATGAATCAGTCTGCTTACGCACACGATGGCGGATCGGAGCAGGTCAATTAGTCCCGCTGAATACGAGCTCTACGCCCTCTTCGTAGGTTTTCTGGTCTGCCTGGGCTGCGCGGGTGACCGCCGGCTCTCATCGGGATCGCCGGTCTTTCTTCTCTCACACCAAGGTTCGGGGACAACCAGTCCTCAACAGGGAAGGCCGGGAGGTCCAGAAAGCCAAAGAGATCCGGGAGCTGGGAGGGAGAGCGTAACACATAAGAGTGCCCCTGTTTTGTCACCACTAGATGGAACGGGTGGCCCCACCTATAAGTGGCACCCACCTCCTTGATCTTTTCGAGTAGGGGTTTAAGTGTCCTTCTCATCTGAAGGGTTCTTCTCGCCAGGTCGGGCAAGAGTAAGATTGTGGTGCCATGGTACTTCAGAGGCCCTCTCTCCCATGCCTTTTGCAGGATCTCCTCTTTGATTTTATAATAATGGATGCGACAGACTATGTCCCGCGGCCTAGCCTGGCCCGGCGAGCGCTGGCCCGGCGCCCTGTGTATCCTGTCGATCTCGATGCGCTCATTACATTGCCGGCCCAGAAGCTCATTGAATAGGTGTCTAGCAATTTCTTCTAATTTGTTGTTCTCAGGCGACTCTGGAAGCCCACGAATACGGACATTATTCCTCCTCCCCCTGTTTTCCATATCATCAAGGTGCAAGAGCATTCTGGTGGTTTGTTGAGACGCATCATCCTGCGCTCTTTGCAGAGCTACATTAGCCCTTTCAAGAGCCTCTAAGCGCTGGATCGTAGATGATTGGTCCTGTTCCAGGACCTGTACTCTATCGGGGACCTCCGATACGGATCTGGTTACTTCCTCCAACTCCCTCCTGAACAAAGTCTCCATCCTATTGGTGTAGTTTTCAAAGTCCTTCCTTGAGGGCAAAAACTTCAGAAGAATATCTAGATTATATTGGGCAGTGGGAGTGCGCCCAGGGTCAGCCTCTATGTAGGATGTCGGTGGGCTAGGCCAATTTTCGCGCCCAGTAGTTCCCGCAGCAGTTAATTCCATGGCGGGCAGCGGACTCAGTCCCGAACGTAAGGGGGGGGGGACTCGGGCTGTGTCTGTCGCGCTCTCAGCCAGTTTGACCCATTTACATCCCCCACGGTGCTGCCGCTCATCAAGAAGCCAGATGGGCCCGTCCGTGACCTATTCAGGTCCATAACGCCGGTGGAAGTCACCCCAGAGGCTACGTCACCTCTCATTCCCCCAGGTGAAGTGGGGCTCATAACGCCATCCGGGTGGGTGACCTTTAATACAAGGGGCTCCTGCTGCATCGAGCCATCCGAGGGCGACCCGCTGCCCACTGCCGAGGCTGATGGGGCTGGATCCACGCCGGGGCACCACCGCTCCGCCCCGTGGGGGGGGAGCTCCCCGAGGTCTTCAGGCCAGTCATCGTCCCTGCCTGTCGGCCAAGGCTCATTCCCGCTCTGTGGACTGGGGGGGGGAGTTTATTAGGCTGTCAGTTTCCCCCTCCTGGGGGTCAGAATGGGACCGATCGATGAGGCTGCTGCAGCAGGGGTTAATAGTCTGCGTGGGTGAGCGATCGGAGGGGTGGGGGTGTCCCTGGGAGAAAGTGTTGGTGCACTGTCCGCGGTGTGACGTGCGGGCATCGCTCCCTTCATGTGAGGACTGGTCTGGGTAGTGAGTGCTGCTGCTCTGTGACATCGCTGCTCCCTCAGCAGCTTGTTGTGTACTTGCGGGCTGCGGTGTCATGCTCACACCGCCCGATGTATCATTCCCGAGAACAGCTTGCTGCGGTCTGCCCAGCCCTCCACCACCCGGGGGGGACTCACAGTGTCTCTCTGCCCCTGCAGCCGGCAGCATCCCATCCAGCAGCTCGCGCCTCTCCTCACCTTCCGCCGCCGCGGACGTCTTAGGCGGCTCCTCCCTCGCAAGGATGGAAGGCGACACCGTGCTGTCTTCTCTCCGGACCTTCACCGTCTCACCGCCTCGAGGCCCTCCGATCCCCGCTCCCGGTGAGTGCACCGCCATCTCCTCGGTCGGGGCCCGTCCGCCCGGAGCGTCCATAGGTTCTCCTCTCCCGCCCAGCGCGGGGCTCTTCACCTCGCCGCCATCATTGCGCGCCATATTGCGGCCCACCTTCCTCTGTCCACCAGCCTCTCCTGGGTGGAAATATGAGGGGATCTTCGCAGCCCCGGCGCTCCCAGGTGCCGCCTTGCTTCTCCTCCTTTTGGACATGGGTCGTCGTGGGTCAACACCAACGGGTTATGTTCTGTTTAAAGCCTTATCTGCGCAGAGCTCCTGCAATTGCTTCCTCACGCGGCCATAGCGTAACCACGCCCCAGCAAAGGATCTTTGGAAGAAAATGGCCAAAGCAGAAACACGACCTTTGAGGGTACTAAGTTGAAGACCCAAATTCAAACCATGTTGCAGAAATTCCAGAATCCTAGGGATAGAAAACACCTGACAGGGAAGCGACCTAGACTCACACCAGTCAATGTAAGCATGCCATACCCTATAGTAGATGGATGATGAGGACTTCTTCCTAGCCCGAATCATGGTATTAACAACAGAGGCAGGCAGCCCCATCAGGATGGAGGTTTCAGCAGCCAGGCCGTTAAAGCCAGCGTTTGTAAATTGGGATGGCGTAGCTGCCCCTGAGTGAGCAGGTCTGGATCCTTGGGCAGGACGTACTGATCTACTGCCAACTGCACGATGTCTGCGAACCACACTCTTCTTGGCCAACAGGGGGCCACCAGAATGGTTGGCACCCCTTCCTGGGCAATCTTGCGCAGCACCCTGCCCAGCAGAGGAAAAAGAGGGAACACATAGAGGAGCTGAAAGCTCTTCCAAGACATTGCTAGTGCATCCATGGCCAAGGCTAGAGGGTCCTGGGACAGAGAGACAAAGACTGGAAGCTTGTGATTGTGACGGGACGCAAACAGATCCACATCTGGCTGACCCCAGCGGTGGCACAGGGAGCAAAACACCCTGCTGCTGAGGAACCATTCTCCCAGACGAGAAGTCCCCCTGCTGAGGGAGTCTGCCTCTAGATTCTCCACCCCCGGACAGTATCAGGGACACTTCCTTGAGGGCCCTCTTGCTCCGGGTCCCTCCCTGATGATTAATGTAGGCAATCGCGTACCTGAACAGCCCGACCCCGAATATGTGGAGTCAATTGGGTGAGAACCAACCTTATCGCCCTCAGTTCCAGAATGTTGATAGGGGTGTGGGCCTCCTGAGGGCCCCACTGACTCTGGAATTTCAGGGATTTCCAGAAACCCCCCCCAACCTGTCAGACTGGCATCTGTGGTGACTGTCTCCTAGCACGGGGCCAGAAAGGATCTGCCCACCACGGGAGACCGTCTGGCCAGAGGGGACAGAACCAACAGCTGATCCAGGGACCGAGAGTCCCAATCCCATACCGACAAGAGGTGAAGTTGAAGAGGTCTCATGTGAAACTGCGCATATGGAACTGCCTCGAAGCAAGACACCATCAGGCCCACCAGCTGCATCCCCTGCCGGATGTAGGGATGAGGGCAAGACATAAGAAGCCTGGCATGGGCTTGAAGACTCTCCCCCTGTTGCTGAGGAAGAAAAATCTTGACCTGAGATGTATCCAGAGTCATGCCCAGAAAGGACCTCACCATTGACGGTGATAGGGAAGACTTTGGGTGGTTGATCACCCAGCCGAAGGACTCCAGTGTGGACACCACCAGCTGGGTATCCAGCTCGGCCTGTTGGAAGGACTGAGACGTGATGAGAATGTCGTCCAAGTAAGGAAGGATGCGAATGCCCTGAGATCTCAGCAGAGCCATTACGTCCGCCAGTACCTTGGTGAATACCCTGGGAGCCGAGGTGATACCGAAAGGCAAGGCCACAAATTGGTAGTGCTGATTCTCCAGAGCGAACCTGAGGAATCTCTGATGACCTGGAATGATTGGGACATGAAGGTTAACGTCCTTGATGTCTACAGAGGTCATGAAGTCACCCGGGCATAGTGAAGTGACAACTGAGCGCAGAGTCTCCATGTGAAAGCGTTTGAATCTGACAAATTTGTTGAGGCGCTTTAAATCCAGGATAGGTCTGATGGACCCGTCTTTTTTGGGAACAGTGATAAGACTGGAATAGTAGCCTCTGCCCCTTTCCCTCAAAGGCACCTGGCAGATAACCCCCAACTCCAGAAGGTTTTGGACAGCAATGCACAGATCCCGTGCTGATAAGGGGTTTTGAGACATCCGGGATTTGACAAATCTTGGGGGTGGCCAGGCTGCAAACTGTATCTTGTAACCGTAGGACACTACCTCCTGAATCCACCGGTCTGAGACGTGAAGCCTCCATACGTGAGTAATGTGCCGAAGCCGTCCCCCCACCCGGATGGGTGAGGACGCCCCTTCATGCCTGAGGGGGCTTGGCAGAGGACTTTGGCTTGGGAGCCCAGGAGGGACCGGGACAGCCATGTCCTCTGTCCCTGCCCCAATAGTCTCCACGAGCCCCAGCAAGGGAGACTCCTCGACCAATCCTGGAACCACGGAAGGAAGGGAGAAAGGAACTTGTCCCCCGAAAGGACCGGGACAGCCTCCTACGTTGAGGTAACCTGCCGCCCCTGGCAAACAAGTCCAAGCGTTCACCAAAGAAGCGCAGCCCTTTAAAGGGAAAGCCAGTGAGAGCCTTCTTAGCAGCATTATCCGCTATCCACTGACGCAGCCAAACAGAGCGGCGTATAGCCACCAAAAGGGCAGAAGTCCTCCCACACATTCTAATGGCATCATCCATGGCAGATAGAACATATGCAACAAATTCATAGCAAAGCAGGAGAGATCTATACTCATCTCCTCCCGCATCTTCACAGCCTTCTAAGAGGCTCTTAAGCAGCCCTTTAATAGCAATAGCTGTAATGGCCGAGGCACAAACCGGGCATAGCGCGGTCCCCACACAGGCGAAAGCATGGCAAGCCAGCTGGTTCATGCGCCGGTCCTCACCATCCCTCAGGATAGTAGTGTCAGGGGAATGCATGACAGATGTATTGGACAGCCCCAGAACAGGCGCGTCCACCTCGGGAGGACATGACCAATGCTTAATCACCTCAGCCGGAAAGGGATACCTCTTGTTCCAACTCTTGGGCACCCCAGGGAGCTTGCTAGGCCGTTCCCATTCTTTGAGCACCAGATTATTAAAGTGAGTCTGCTCAGGAAACTCCAAGCGAGGTTTAACCGTATGAAAAAGCTCACCCTGCTGCTGCGGAGCAACAGCAGGAGAGATACAAAGCACTTCAAATATATGAGCCAAAAGCCTGTCAGTGTCATCTGAGGACCATGGGTCTTCCCCAAAGGGAGACCCGGTACCACCATAAATCTTAGGCCGTTCCTCAGATGATTCTGAATCAGAGAATAATTCCCCCTCCTCCAGGGGAGCATAACCGGTAATGTCAAAAATTTCCTCATCCTCCATGGGAAAGAGAGAAACAGCTGGTGATAAATGCCGCTTCTTAGCAGAAGCCTTACGCGGGGCAGACCCAGCAAGATGTTTCTCAATGCTGGCCACCCGGGCAGCCAAATCAGGTTGAGACTCTCCACTGGTATGCACCTCACTGGGGGTCAGATGTAAGCGTGGGGGGTAGGGGAAGCCAGAGGGGGCGCAGGCCCAGCAACAGGTAACCCAGATTGCAGCGCAAGTACCTGCTGGGCGCAGGGTACACATACCCTGACATCATCACCGATTGGGGATACTCCACACGCAATACATAGCTGGGCTTGTCCCGAAGGAACCCCAGGCCCATTATCCCCAGAAGCCTCCATATGGTGATTTGATTGGCACAGTAGGCCAGTAAGGGTTAACGCTAAAGAGCTACCCGGGATGCCCCAATAGCCCGCTAGGGAAGTGGGAGATAATGAGGGGAGATGGCCGGGAGAAACCACAGTGCTGAAGTTTTAACCCGTCTGAAAGACATAACAAGCATTCCCATGAGCATACAGCCAAAAAATCCAGAAAGATTTTACCCCACCAGGGTTACTCACGGACCGCAGGAGCTAGGCAGCCCACACAGCAATGGCAGCAAAATGGCATCCGCAGACCTCGAGGGGCGGGCTCCGTGGAGATGTGACATCAAAATCATCATCCCCGGAGCCCACCCCCTCCGAAGAAACGCGCCCACGTGATCCTGCCGGCCAAAAGCGGGACCGGCAGCTCTGAGGTGAATGATGCCGCCGTCCGTGGAGCGCAGTACAAGCGCGCGGCGGCGGCGTCATACAGTAAATAAAACACACAAAAAGTAAAACACAGGCTTACAACTAGAAGCCCCCCCCCCCCCAGAGGGAGAACGAGAGGGGTTCACAGACGGGATTCCCGGGGTACCTGGAAAAAGTGAGGGAGGAGGGGAATACCATGGTCACAGGATTAAATGCACAGGAGAAGCCTGGCAATATCCAAGAAGCAGTGGGGGCATCCCAAAAAGGCTCACCATCAGCCTAAACCGCCTACCCTGTTAGAGCAGGGACTGCGGTAGGAGCCTAGCTCCTCAGCACCTACCCTGGTGCTTACAAACCTACCTTCACCCGAACCTTGTTAGCCGAGGCTGGGAGGCAATATATAGTACGGAACGGGTGGGAATAGTCCTGCAGGGCCGCAGGCATATAAACCCCGCTCACCTGCGCAACATAGAAATCTATCTTCTATCTTCTCAGCGCAGACTGCAGAAAAGAACTGGGGAATTTGTGGGAGGTCCCTGGTATATATGGGGCCGGGAGGAGCCACAAGCTGTTTTCCGCAGTCCAGCGCCATCTTGTGGATGTATTACCCAAGTGTAAGGAATATTCTGGAACAGGACGTGCTGTATACTTAGAATAAGACATATGTCCATCTAGTTCAACCAAGGGTTGGACTTGGGGAAACACCATGCATACGTCCCAACTTTTTAGTGTGGGAAAAAGGGACAGTTGTTAAATTAAGCCACGCCCCCATTCATTGAGGAATCGATAGGAAATAGGCTGTAAGAGTTACAACAATATAAACACTTTGAATAGGCAAATGAATCATTTATTGATGCAGATCTTCATGTTACACCTCAAAGAGGGACAAATGAGAACAACAAGGGACAGGGGTACATGGACTCAAAAGAGGGACAGTCCCTCCAAATAAGGGACACTTGGGAGGTATGTATCATGACATCATACAGGATAAGGGCAGAGTTGCCCTACACTGCAAGTTTCTGGGTAACCAACGCCTTTGTAAAGCCCCCTTTGTACTCACTAGACTAGTTGAGATAATAACAGCATGCATACCTACCAACTTTTCAGGGTGGGAAAGAGGGACATTTGTTAAATTAGGCCACGCCCCCTCATCCCTCATTGATTGATGGATAGGAGATAGGATGTAACAGTTACAACAATATAAACACTGTGGTAAAGTGTGTGGAGAAGTCCTGGATGGAGTATATTTTTCCCCTACAGTGCTGTATAGAGCACGATCCATGCCAGGATTTCAGAACCCTGGTCACATTCCCCACTCCTAGGTTTCTTCTGAGCTCAGGCCTTGCACATCTGGTCAGATTGATTTCAGGAAGGAGCCTGAATAAAAGGCTCCCACTGAGCCAATCAGTGGTCTTTGACCAGCCTGATGGAGGGAGCCCAGGCTGAACTGCATGTTGTGTGAATAACAATACTGGACTATTAAGCCGGAGGACTTGGCTTCTATGCCCCACCGCTGGGGGTGAGAAGCGGTCGGGCTGGTTTGCCCTGCAATCTGGATTGGACTTTCCTTTGACCCACAGCTGGCTGGAATCTCCAGCCCTGGATTTACCTTTATTTGGTGATGTAACCATTTGTTTTGATTTTCTGCATTGACACTGCAACCTATGAATGCAGAAGTATTATTTCATTCGAATACTTTCATTTTTCTGAAATAAACCTGCTTTGCCGAGAGAAAACTGTTGTCTGTGTCACTACCGTTCGCCCCCAATATCCCACAACACCTTGAATAGGCAAATGAATCATTTATTGGTGCAGATCTGCATGTTACACCTCAAAGAGGGACAAATGAGAACAACGAGGGACAAGGGGGCATAGACTGAAAAGAGGAACAGTCCCTCCAAATTAGCCACACATGAGCATGTATTATGGCTGCCTCACAGAAACTGCAAGAACATTAGCAAGAGAATTGGCAGTAATACATAAGGCAGATATTAGCATTACACACTGTCCTCTAGTGGCAAGTCCCCAGCATGACAGGAGATAAATGAGATACAAATGCGAGATGTTACATCATCAAACCATTATGCCTCAAGGTCAAGTGCAGAAACTCACATGGGAGACTTTGTCTAACCAGACTCTGTAGTGGGGAAACATCTAATTACTAGATAAATAGGTTCAGGGGATTAAAGAAGACAAATATAGGCAGCTCTATGTAGAATGAAGCCAAATCTGTATAAGCTTGTTCTAATCTTATACCTACATTACCTGTACACAAACCCCCCAACTGTCCCGATTTTCGCGGGATTGTCCCGTGAATGGCTCCTTGTCCCGCTGCCCCGGGCCGCTATTCGGTGTCCCAGGACAGGCTGCTAAGTAGTCGGGGACTCAGTTGTGTGGGGGCAGGGCCTGCTTCCTATTCTGGCCCGCTGCCCCGCCACTGCGGCGCTTTTGCTCTAAAAAGACCTGTCCGGGCGGTAAGAGCGGGGTCCATGGAGGAGCGGTGCGTGTCTGTGTGTGCATATCTGCATGTGTGTCTGTGCTTGCATGTGTGTGTGTTTGACTTTGTGTGGGGGCTTGCATGCATGCATGCATGTGTGTGTGGAGGGGGCTTGCATGCATGTTGTGTGTGTTTGCCTGCATGTATGTGTGTGTGTGTGTGTCTGCATGCATGTGGGTGCCTATGTGTGGGATCTTGCATGCATGTGTTTGTGTGGAGGGGGCTTGCATGCATGCAGTGTGTGTTTGTATGTGTGTGCGCCTGCATGTATTTGTGTGCCTATGTCTGGGGGCTTGCATGCATGTGTGTGTGTGGAGGGGGCTTGCATGCATGCAGGGTGTATGTTTGCCTGCATGTATGTGTTTGCCTGAATGTTTATGTTTGCCTGTGTGTGTAGGGAGGCTTGCCTGCATTTATGTGCGTGGGGGCTTGCCTGTCTGTGTGTGTTTGTGTGTGTGTGTGTGGGGGGGTGTTTGCATGTAGTTTATTTGTTATGTATTTATTAGGTGCCTGTGTGTGTAGCGAGGCTTGCCTGCATTTATGTGTGTGGGGGCTTGCTTGTGTGTGTGTGTGTGTGTGTGTGTGTGTGTGTGTGTGGTGTTTTCATGCAATTTATTTGTTATTATGTATTTATTAGGTGGCGTTTCCCTTTAAGGGTGTTACTGTGGGAGTGGCTTGGGCTTGACTGGGGGGACATGGTTTAAGGACAAAAAATGTCCCTCTTTACTATTTTCAAAAGTTGGGAGGTATGTGTACATTACACTTACATTACATGCATGTTACTTTTGGAGGTAGATTAAATAGATAATCACAGTTCATGGGTCAAATTGTGCCACAATGGCACCATTTATAACCCAAAAGAGGAACTCCAAGCCCAATATGGGCATAAAAATAATAACCTGATCACCACAATCCTCCCCTGATTCTGACAGGAGACGGGGCTCTGAATGGCAGCCATAGACCCGAGTGATTGTTGGACTTGAGTGAACTTGAGTTAATGGTACAGACACATTGCTGCATGGGATTGGGTGACAGACCCACCACTGTGCATTCTCTTTAAGGTGGCTGCATCCATGACCCGACATGCTGGGGGAATGGTACTGGATCCGGGGCAAGGTAAGGCAATTACTTTTTAGTAACCCCCCAGCCTGTCCGAGAGCAGGAGGAGGGAGGTAGGGCAGGTGGGTTACATAGAGACTGGACTTCCATTATAAAGTGGACCAAAACCCATGGCGATCTAATAGATTCCCGGGCCGATCAATTCCCTCCTCCCGGGGCATCCAAAATCGGGATGCCCTGCTGTGTGAAACCCTCCAGGTCGCCCCATACACTTACCTTCTTTTCCGGTCCAATGGATAGCCGGCGTGGGCACACTCCCTGTTAGAGGCTTGGAGTCGGCTTGGAGTTGCTCGCCTTAGACGAATGCTTAGACGACTTGACGTCAGCAGATCTGAGCGCGCTGATTGGAGGAGCGGCCACGCATGTGCCATAGGACCGGGAAGAGGTGAGTTGCTTTTGACGACCTGGGGGGTTTCACACAGCAAGGCAACCCAGATCGAGGTACCCCAGGGGCAAGGACCGAAACCCAGGATAGTCAAAATCCTGGGTTTTGGTCCACTTTCATTTCTACCAGCACACCTCTTCAGTAATTTGTATCCTTCACCTTTACCTTTTGTGAGGAAATGTGTATCATGTGATCCCAGCCGACGTCACAGCGTCTGCTATCACGCAATATGTTTATCTAATCCTGCTCTAATGACGCTAACCAATGAGTGTATGAATTTACTACCAGAAGAGAATGAAGTCCTGACGGCCATAATAATTGCCACCAGACTGTAGTACATAGGGCCAGCCTGTTAGCGGATCTATCTAAGGCCAGATGCCAGCCTCCAGTAGCCTATAAAATGACCGAAAAGCACAGAGGATGGGTTCAAAATCAAGACAAAAAGAGCAGCTCAAAATTAAAAGTGTAGTTTTAATTAGATAAGCGCACACTAGGCGATGTACAAGTAATAAGAGTTCATATACAGGTCTGAAGAGCAGAGAACAAGGGGTAATTACAAAGAGAATATGAGCAGAAAAGAGAAATGTCAGGTTACCTTAGTGCAAACAGAGGATGTGTAGTGAAGCAGATAGTTATGACGAGGCCCCAACCTGGAGACCTTTTTATGGCCACCAACCCGAGGGTGCCTTTTCCTTCCTCTTAGCCAGAAAACTGTTAAAACTATTTATGGATTATAACTTTGGGTAGAAAAGTCGTAAGACCCTGGTTCTAGTGTTAAATGACTCAGGCAGGTTCTGCCCAAGCTGTTTGACATGGTTCCAGATCCAGGTTCTACATACCAGTTACAAAGACAGGGAGCATAAGTATATGTGCGTCTGGACCTATAGGTTCCAAATATGTATTTGGCTTATGGGTATGGCATAAGCCTCATTTCAAGCTACCCTGCCATAAGAGTTTCCCCAATCAGGGGTCCTTTGCGATTCCACTTGGTCTGCAGAGGTGTCAGATGAATTGGTAGGGGGTCTTTGAAATAGAGATAATTGAGGTACAGTTTGTTTACTCATCACCCCCGCAAGGGCCAATTCACCCCCCCCCCCCCGCCCAAATATGGTTGTTAATGTTTCTGTAAAAGCCTTTGTTAAAGCAGACCAAAACCCACTGAACTTATGAAATACATTTGGCCAAATCCTCTGCCGATATTTCCTTCTTAGGGTGTAGAACTAGAAATGGATATTTTCAGCTACCCTATTGGCCTGGAACAGTGATTTTTTGCTGTCCCTCTCTGTAAAATGGCAGGCGATCTGTCACTGCATAAGTGTGGCAATGACATCATTGCCACACACAGCAGTGGCATTAAATGGAGGAGGCGGATCTTTACAGCTAAAACATGCAGCATTATCTGAGATTAGAGTGAAGAAGTAGGAACAGTGAAAATTGGCGAAAGGTGCTCTTCATGGGGAGGAGTAATTCAGGGGATGTTAAAAATGTAGGTTTTGGTCCGCTTTAAGTTGGTCTTTTGTTCAGAGAAAAGATTACTAACAAGGTTTCTTTCGATTAAAAGGGGACCCGGGGGGGGGGGGGGGTGTCAGAAATAAAATATAATATTTCCCATACCCCTTATACCTACAAATTAGAGGTAGGTGGCAGACTACTAGAGTAGGTCCAGTCCAGAAGCTATTGACGTCCTTATTGCTGTCTGTGAGCCGCACTTTTGAGCCTGGGGTGACTAAACATGTAGTTGCAGAACAGAACATAACAGAAGCCCAGAAAAAGAAGAAAAGACACAGGGGACCAGTATATATGGTGCTGGAGTCAGGAGACCACCTTTCAGCCTCACGGGTGCCCAATGGACTTTATGTTAAAGTGGACCAACACCCAGCCGGATCGGCCCAGGAATCTATAAGATTCCCGGGCCGATCTAATCCCTGCACTCTGGGCACCCAAAATCGGGATGCCCACGGGGTGAAACCCTCCAGGACACCCGCAAACCTTACCTGAATCCCGGTCCAACGGCACATGCCCGGGCCGCGGCCGCATCTCGTGCTTCTCTCTAGCAGGGTGCGTGCCCGCTGGCCATTTATGAATGACCTGTTAGAGGGAAGCGCGAGATGCGTCCGCCAACGCGCTGGGAGCCGATGAGGTAACATGTTGCTTTTACGCGCATACCTCAGCGCCTCCGAGCGCACTGACTGGACGAGTGGCGGCGTAGGAGCGGGGTGAGGTGAGTTGAATCGGGCGATTTGTGGGGTTTCACATAACGGGGCACCCCCGATCAGGGTGCCCCCCAGAAGTGGACCAAAACCCAGGATAGTGATAATCCTGGGTGTTGGTCCACTTTAAATGAACTCCCTGCCTCCAGTGACTAAAAAGGGAGTGATGCTATATCTGCCCATTCCTAGTGTCACAGATGCCAGTAATGGCATTTAGATAAATATACCCGCCCTCCCCACAGGGTGAAGCATTCTCAATACTAAGCTGGTTCCTAACCTCCAGGAGAGGCTGACTTGTCAGTTGGGTTCAGGTTACTCTGGAGGGAGTTGTGTGATATGTGATGAGGTGAATGGGAGCTGTGTCTTCTGATGCGCTGTGATAGGGAGTCAGCAAGCCAAAATTCCTTTTTATTTCCATTTTATTAGGCTCAGACTCGATGGTCAATAATTAGTAATAACAAATCAGACGGGATTCCAGGACAGATAGCAAAGAGACTGCACAGCTCCGGCCACTGTAATGTTCCCCATGATCATGGGGCTTCTCTAAGTGCATAAGAGAAGATTAGGAAGTAGATCTTCGTCTAATTTCTCTGTACAGAGGATGGTGTAGTTCATTGTCACTCGCCATGTCTGAGAGAACTGCCAAAGCTGCTTATAAAATGCCAGATACAAGTAATACTGCGGCCAGAAATAGGGTCGTTCCTCGCGTAAACTCACTTACTTACCTGGTCTTTGCTGCTAAATCCCATGTGACAGCCGAAAACCAATAAAGTTCACCAGGCAGACACATGCACACAACCAGCGAATCCTGGCGGTTGTTGACAGAGGGTGAACATGTTAATGTGGCTGCGACATACATAGGAACTCTGCAGGGTGCGGATTTTGCCTGAAAAGCTTCAAGTGGCCGGGCATCCCAAATCATGATTTTGAAAAACTGACCTCTTACCACAGCCAGAGGCCCAGAGCATGGATGCCACAGTTGGGGTCCCACAACAAGGTAAGTGTTTAGCAAGCTCGGCGGGGGGGGGGGGGGGGGGGGCATTCCTAAATCAAGATGACCCTTAGGATAGGGGTTAGCCCTATGTGGGAAACCTACTCCCTGTGTCCCTATGCTGCTGTGGGACCAGGCAGGGAAGTGTAGGGCTTCTGCCGGTGTCTGGGGGGGGGGCATCCCGGTTGCTGACCCCCCAAAACTCAGGCTCCAAAAACTCACCTAATCCGTGACTGGATCCACTGGTGTCCGTGACTACCGACTGCAGTGGGATCACTTGACTGACGTGGACACACCATTCATTGAGCTTTCTATCTTGGTCATCAAAGCGAACAAAACACAGGGGGGGGGCTTCTAAATTGGGATGCCCTACTGTGTGAAACCAGGTCACTGGTATTCACTCACCTTTGGCCGGTCCAACAGTACACACGCGGGCTCTCGTCCAACCAGAGCCATTTACCGTGCCTGTATAATTCGGCAAACAGCTTTGATTGTTTACAATGGAGCAGCATCCCCTGCATCCCCCCCCCCCGCCATTCAGACAGGTTGGAGCAGGAGCACACGCGTCGCTAAGGATGCGGCCGCTTGTGCTCCCCAATGAAGCACATCTGAGCCGTTTGCTGAATTACATAGGCACGGCAAATGGCTCTGATTGGAAAGCACGCGCATTCACCGTTAGACAGGGAAGAGGTGAGTGCATTGGGCAATCTGGGGGGGGTTTCACACAGCGGGGCATCCCAATTCAGAACACCACCTGGGATAGTCAAAATCCAAGGTTTGGTTCCCCTTCAAAGGGGAACAAAACCCTGGGAATTTGTCTGGCTCTGGAGTCTTTTGCCCCAATGTGTGACCCCCCCCCCCCTCGGGTCAATGCAAAACTCAACTTTGCCCTGGCTCCCAGAGCGATGTAAACAGGGCTGAAGTGCTCTCCTTCGCCCAGCCATTCACACATGATGGGGGCAGGAGAGCTTCCCGGTCTAAAGGGGACTGGGGATGCGGCTCCTGCTCCCTACTGCCGAGCTCTGTGTCTAACCAGTCATATGGCAGATATTAATATGTACATGCACCAGGTGACCGGGGGAAAGGTATGTTCTTATGGCCAATTCAGCGGGTTTTACATAGCGGGACATTCCAATTCAGAATGCCCATGGGGGAAAGACTAAAACCTGGGATTGTTCAAATTCCTGGGTTTTGTTCTGCTTTAAAGAATCGACTATGCTGAGTTTTATTTTGTGCCCTGTTTTGTGAAACTCCTTAGACATACTCTTTTAGGTCCAGCGGCGCATGCACAGGCTCGTGTTCCAATCAGAGCCATTTGCCGTGACTATGTAATTTGGCAAAAGGCTCTAAAGGCTTTAACAGGGAGCAAGAGCGGCCCCATCCCCAGCAGTGTGCCCCTGTCCCAGCCTATATTAAAGTGGACCAAAACCCAGGATTTTGACTAACAAAATCCTGGGTTTTGGTCCTTTCCCCCGGGGGAATCCCGATCGGGGTGAAACCCCCCACTCCCCGACTCTGGCGGCCGCATCCTCTGCTTCCCTCTAGCAGTGCGCGTGCCCGCGCCAGGCATTTGTGAATGGCCGGCGCAGGCACATTAGAGGGAGGCGGAGGTTGCAGCCGTCAGAGCCGCTGATCTTAGACGTGCTGTGGGACCGGGAAGAGGTGAGTTGGCTGCGGCGTCCTGGGGGTTCTCACAAAGCGGGGCACCCCCGATAGGGGTGCCCCCGGGGGAAGGACCAAAACTCAGGATAGTCAAAATGATTGACTATCCTGGGTTTTGGTCCACTTTAATGGCTGGAGCGGAAGCTTGCACACAGCCCGATGATGCAGGGGATGCGACCGCTCTCACTTCCCATAGAAAACAATCAGAGCCATTTGTCGGATGACATAGTCATGGCAAACAACTCTGATTGGACGAGAGTCCACACATGCGCTGTTGCACGGGGGAAAGGTAAGTGTTTACTGGCAATCTGGGGGGCCATTCCAATTCGGAATGCCCCAGAAGATGGCCAGTGGTAGGCCCTGGGTTTTGTTTTGCTTTAAAGTGCTTTTTCAGACTTAAAGTAAAGAACAAATAATTGTTTGCATACCTGCCATGTAAACGATTTATCTTGATGAGCTGCTAAATAAAGCTGGTGTTGCTGATATCCATCCCTGTTTCTCAACCTCCAGGCTCTGAAATGTACCTTAGCACTCAAAGGTGGACCTATACAAAGCAGAATGGAAAAGACAGACAAGCAGAGCAGGGAGCAGCTATCCTCCCCTGCCACACAAGGATTGGCGTGTCCCACACAATCTGATGCATGAGGGGTGGGCATCCTCGCAAGGGCAGGGCTCTCCTTCCTATTGTCTCCTGTGCTCACAACACTTGGTTTGAACCTTGTGGCATCTAGTTTTGTATTGCTCCCTGTACTATATGTTTTATCTTGTCTGTAATCACACCTTGAAAAGTGCTACGGAAGATGATGGCGCTATATAAATAAACATTATTATTATTATTAATAATAATAATAATAATAATAATAGCTCCACCTCTATGCAAAAAAAAAATTGTTCATGAATAAATCAAATCCAGGGACGGGCTACAGCAAAGGGGCTTAATCTCAACAACTTTCATCTGAAGCACACCAGGATGAATAGTCAGTATGGAAGGTAAGCAAACAATGATTGACTTTTACACTAAGCCCGGACAATCGCATTAAAGTGCACCAAAACCCAGGATTTTGACTATCCTGGGTTTTGGGCCTTTCCCCAGGGGCACCGAGATTGGGCGTGGCCTGCTGTGTGAAACCCCCCAGATTGCCGAGCGCAACTCACCTCTTCCCGGTCCTACGCGGCATGCGCCCTGCTAGAGGGATAGCGGGGATGGGGCCGTGGCTTGCGCATGCACCATTGTACCAGGAAGCAAGGTAAGTGCATGGGTGACCTGGGGGGGGGTTTCACACAGCGGGGCATCTCAATTTTGAATGCCCCAGGGGGAGGGAATCGATCAGCCCGGGAATCTTATAGATTGCTGCGCAGATCACACTAGGTTTTGGTCCACTTTAACATGCGCAGAATAGAAGGCTGATTGGAGGAGAGTCTGCAGATGCGCCTTGGGATTAAAAGTGGACCTATCACCAATATTTTCGCTGTTATGGTGATAGGTCCTTGTCCCGGGGACATCCTGATCTGTGTGACGCCCACCCAGATTGCCCACTCCACTCACCTTTCCTCCGTTCCAACGGCACATGTGTGGGTGCTTGTCCAATCAGTGCTTTTAGTGGTGGTTTTGGACAGCGCTTAGGCATAGGGTGCGGCGGTAGCTGCCTCCCCGGTTTCCCTGTACAGTGCGCGCTCCCGGACCTATCTGAATGCCTAGGTGCGAGTGCGCAGACAGCTGAAAGGATGTGGCCGTGGCCTGCGATGGGCCGGCAAAGGTGAGGAATTTGCGAGTAATCGGAGGGTGGGGTTCACACCCATTCTTGAGACTCTAGGGCTGGCCGCACCATAGGTCCAAACCCAGGACGTTGACTATCCCAGGTTTTTCCCCCTGTTCTGATGGCTTCCCAAATTGGGATGCCCCACGGTGTGAAACCCCGCAGATTGCCTCGTCTAATTCACCTCTTACCGGTGCCATGGCGCATGTGTGGCCTCCCATCCAATCAGAGCTGTTTGCTGTGCATATTAAATGTTCAGGAAATGGCTCTTGTTTGTGGCAGGAGGCAAGAGTGGCCACATGCCCTGCAGGGCACACTCCCGTCCCCAGCCTAAGGCCCTTATCTATCAAGGGCTAGCGCCAGGTAGTGTCTGACGAGCGCCAGGTACCGACAGCTATCGGTGGCTACCGACTCAAGTACGCCCGGCGGCGGTCACAATGACGCATTTATCACGCTAAATGAGGCTAGCGCCGGCGAGAGCGTCGGCTAGCGCGGGATTCATCATGTAGCGGACTGCAACGAACAGCGCCGCTACTAATCCCATCACAGCGACAGGTATGACCTCTCGCTACCTGGCGCTCTCCAATGCATTTCAATGGAGCAATCTTTAAATATTCATAATTAATTGAGTTTGTTTTTTTTTTTTTTTTTTTTTACCGGCAAAAATTCTGTGACCACTTCTGCAATGTTAGATATTTTTTTTTAAGTAAAAAAAAAAAAAAAAATATGTGCAGAATTGATATTACAGGTCTGATATTAATGTATTCATATTACAAAATGTTTAGAAAAACTTGTATAATTTTTACATTAAAAAAAAATGGTTGTTTGGGGGTTAAAAACTACTTTACACACATCGCCGCCAGCGCTCTGGGGTTTAAACAAGGAATTCACAGCGCGAGAAATTTTTGAGCGTGATTTGTTAATGAATCTGCAGCAAGCCGTTCGCTCTGGCCATTCGCTGTCAGGCGCACCCATACAACGCGGAACCTGTGAAACATCGACCCCTAACCCCGTATTCAACATTACCGCACACCGACTGAGTCGCTGTCAACAAGCAAACCCCGGCCAAGCACAGCGAATACTAGCTGGCGCTGTGAAAATCACGCTACTGGCGCTCATCTGTCGCTACCTGGCGCTATTAATGAATCGGCCTCTTAGTCAATGGCTGGCCATGGGAGCGCGAGCACAGCCCAAAGATGCAGAGGGTGCGGCAGACGGTGTTTTCATCAATGAGGGAGCCTGAAACAGGTGAATGTTGCAGCACCCAATGGCGGGGGCTCACACAGCTAGCTGGGCATCCTGATCTCCTACCTCCCAAATGCCCCAGATTTGGAGGGACTGTCCCTCTTTTGAGTCCATGTCCCCCTGTCCCTCATTGTTCTCATTTGTCCTTTTTTACGGTATAACATGCAGATTGCATCAATAAATTATTCAAGTGTTTCTATTGTTGTTACATTCTATCTCCTATCCATCCTTCAATGAGGGGGTGTGGCCTGTTTTAACAATTGTCCCTCTTTCCCACCCTGGAAAGTTGGAAGGTATGCGATCGGGGAATCATTTGGATTCCAGGGCTGGCCACAGTGGGTTATGTTCTGCTTTAATATACACAGCATAGAAGGCTGATTTGGTGGAGAGGCTGCAGATGTGTCATGGGATTACGGGGGGGGGGGGGGGGGGGGAGTTCACACAATGCGGCATCCCAAATCATATGCATACCTCCCAAATGTCCCCGATTTGGAGGGACTGTTTAGAGTCCATGTCCCCTTGTCCCTCGTTGTTCTCATTTGTCCCTCTTTGAGGTGTAACATGCAGATCTGCATCAGTAAATGATTAATTTGCCTATTCAAAGTGTTTATATTGTTGTAAATGTTACAACCTATCTCCTATACATCCATCAATGAGGGGCCTGGGCTGATTTAACAAATGTCCCTCTTTCGCACCCTGAAAAGTTGAAAGGTATGCGATCTGGGAATCCTTTGGATTCCAGGGCTGGCCACAGTGGGTTATGTTCTGCTTTAATATACACAGTATAGAAGGCTGATTGGAGGGGAGCCTGCAGATGCCCCATGGGATTAAGGGGGGATAAGCAGCCTGGGCGGGGGAGTTCACACAATGGGTCATCCTGAATCGTATGCATACCTCCCAAATGTCCCTGATTTAGATGAACGATTCCTCCTTAGAGTCCATGTCCCTTGTTGTTCTCATTTGTCCCTCTTTGAGGTGTAACATGCAGGTCTGCATCAATAAATGATTAAATTGACTATTCATAGTGTTTCTATTATTGTAACTGTTACAAACTATCTCCTATCCATCCCTCGCTGAGAGGGCGTGGCTTCATTTAGCAATTGTCCCTCCTTTCCACCCTAAAAAGTTGGGAGGTATGTGTACATACCTCCCAAGTGTCTCTGATTTGGAAGGACTGTCTCTCTTTTGAGTCCATGTCCCCGTCACTCGTTGTTCCCATTTGTCCCTTTTTATGGTATAACATGCAGATCTGAATCAATAAATGATTCATTTACCTATTCAAAGTATTTCTATTGCTGTAAATGTTACATCCTATCTCTTATCCATCCATCAATGAGGGGCCTGGGCTGATTAAATTAATGTCCCTCTCTCCCACCCTGAAAAGTTGGAAGGTATGCGATCTGGGAATCATTTGGATTCCAGGGCTGGCCACAGTGGGTTATGTTCTGCTTTAATATACACAGCATAGAAGGCAATTTGAAGGACATCCTACAGATGCGCCATGGGATTATGGGGGAAATAAGCAGACTGGGCGGGGGAGTTCACACAGTGGGGCATCCCAAATCGTATGCATACCTCTCAAACGTCCATGATTGGAGGGACTGTCCCTCTTTGGAGTCCATGCCCCGCTGTCCTTCTTTGTCCTCATTTGTCCCTCTTTGAGGTGTATCACGCAGATCTGCAGCAATAAATGATTCATTTGCCCATTCAAATTGTTTCTATTGTTTTAACTGTTACACCCTATCTCCTATCCATCAATCAATGAGGAGGCGTGGCCTAATTTAACAAATGTTTCTTTTCCTCTTTCCCACCCTGAAAAGTTGGAAGGTATGCGATCTGGGAATCATTTGGATTCCAGGGCTGGCCACAGTGAGTTATCTTCTGCTTTAATATACACAGCATAGAAGGCTGATTGGAGGAAAGCCTGCAGATGTGCCATAGGATTACAGGGGAAATAAGCAGACTGGGTGGGGGGCATCCCCAATCCTATGCATACCTCCCAAATGTCCCTGATTTGGAGAGACCATCCCTCTTTAGAGTCCATGTCCCCCTGCCCCTTCTTGGTCTCATTTGTCCCTCTTTGAAGTGTAACATGCAGATCTGCATCAATAATATTCCAAGTATGTCACACACCCCGCTTCCACTATTCATGACATATGGGTTATAGTCCAGTAGAGGGCGAACTTCTGCAGAGATGAAAGCAAAAAAGAAGCCCCTGACGGCCCATAAATACCTGGGACCTCCCACACATTCCCCAGTTCCTTCTCTGCAGGACGGCGAGCAAGTCAGAAGATGTATGCTGCTCTTCCTTGCAGGTAAGCCGGGCTTACACCCGGCCATTCTTTGCCCTATTTTTGCCCGGACCTTTTAAATTAAGCCCAATTCTAGCCTCCCAGCCTTGGCTGCAGGTCCGGGTGATGGTAGGCATCACCTTAATAGGTGTTTAGGCTCCCCCGTGAGACCCCTTACAAGGGGGTAGGCGGTATCCGGGTTGGTGATCCCGGTTTGGGATGCCCTGTCCCTTTTATTTATATATATATATCCCTTACACCCATGGTGCGGGTTTCCCCCCCTTCCGGGTCCCTCTGTTAACCCTCCAGTGGGGGGGGGATGGGTATTCTCCCTCTTCGTTTTCTTTCATACTTATATGAGTGTGTGCGTTGTAATTGGGTGCTTCACCTTACAAGGCTGTACGCCTTTTCTTGCATTTTCTGCAGTCCGCTGAGGGGAGCTTCTTCCCCTCAGGCTGCGGTGTTTGAGGGGGCGGAGCCGGGCGCTCGCGCGCTCCCGCGCCCCCCCCCCCTCCTGCTTTGGCGCCTTTTGCGGTCCCAGCCGGCTGCTGGGAACCGCGCTGCTGGTTGTGAGGGAAGGGTGGGCGGGGCCAGGCGTGGCACACAATCCGCGCTGGCCCGCCCCTTCTTCTCCCTCTCTCTTTGCTTCTCGGTGCTGCGGTGCTGCTAGCTTCCATCTTGCGAGACACGTGAGTGCCCTCCTGGGGCCCCCTTTTCATCTGTTAGGGTATTTTACATGTGCCCCATTCAGACTGGGGGCAGCGCTGGTCACACTGTGTTATAAGTTAATTTTGTTTGATTGTACTATGCATATGTGTGTGTGTGTGTGCAGGTGCTTATGGCCACTGCCTTGTGTCTTTCAGGAGGACTCTCTGCTTAAAAGGGGGTTCTCCCGGTCCTAGGGTCCCTAGAGTAATTTGGGGCACCTATAAATCCTCCCACTCAGGACCAAAAGGGGCATCCCGGGTTGCTTACCAGCAGAATTCCCTCTGGTCATTGCGACTACCTTAAAATCACCATATGGAGGCTCCACAGGATACCGGGCTAGGGCTCTCTTCGGGACAATCCCGGTTATGTGTGGGTTGTGGGGTATCCCTTACGGGGGAAAATGTACTAATTTGCATACCATGTGCGCAACAGGCCATAACGCGGCAGTCGGGATCCCAGGCGTCTGGGTCAGTGCCGCCCGTCTCATCTCCCACCCCACCCCGCATTATCTTACCCCAGGTGACACTGTCATTAGTGGGGAGTCGCACTCGGATGTATGTGCTAGGCTGGCCAACCTCGAGAAAATTATTTCTAGCTCAGTGGGCAGAAAGGCCCCTGCTAAGAAAAGGCATCTGTCACCGGCTACGCCGGTAATTGATTTTGATGATTATGACTCCCCTGACTGGGCAAATTATTCCCCACTTGAGAAGGGGGAATAGTTTGAGGAATCTGAGACTGAGGAACTGCAGTTCTTTGATTCTGATGCCGGGCAGGCGCTGGGGGATGCTGTGGATACTCCCAAGGTCCTGGCCCATCTCTTAGAGGTTCTGGATATTTCCCCACCAGCGGAGGCCCCTCCGAAGAAGGGGGAATTCTTTGGGTTCTCTAAGCCCCGCTTGGAGTTCCCAAATCAGGATCATTTTGACAGCATGATTCTTAGAGAATGGGAGAAGCCGAGTCGGCTTCACGGTGTTCCTCAGGGATGGGATAGGAAGTATCCCTTTTCGGTTGACACGGTGAAGCGCTGGGCTTCCCCTCCCGAGGTTGATGCGCCCATCTTAGGATTGTCCGACACCTCCGTTGTACATACTCCTGACGCCACTACCCTTAAGGATGGCGAGGACAAGCGCATTGATCAGATGGCATGTCATGCCTTTGCCAGTGTGGGTTCTGCCTTGTGGTGTAAGAAATAAAGAATTCCCTTTAAATATAAAATATTAGATATATAGGTTTTGAATATCTAAAATAGCTCTCCAAGTAGCTTCCCTGGCTAGGATGGTAATTGAGCCTCTTAGATGCTAATTTGGTATCATCTCAGACATCTTGGCTGCGGTCGGGTGGACACAATAGGTTTGGGTGTATAACCCTTTCAGTGCCAAGCACGTAGATACTACGTGCTTGCTTCCACTCCACTTAAGTGCCAAGCACGTAGTATCTACGTGCTTGACTTTCCCCCCTGCTAGTAAAAAAAATAAAAGTCAAAAATACTCACCTGACCCCTCGTTGGATCCGGCCGGGTCTCCTCTTTAATTTGGTGCCATCCGATCCCCCGTGGGGGGTCGGATGGCTCCAGGAGAGCCCCCGGAATAGCCCCCCCCCCCCCCCCCGTTTGGCAGCAGCAGCTGCTAACTGTAAAAAAAAAAAAAAAAAATAAAAATGACATTCACTTACCTGTGTGTGCGCTGGCTCCCGCTGTCCCTCCTCTTCACCTGGGGGGCCTCCGATCGCCCCCCAGGACTTACCGATCTTCAGGAGAGAGCCCGGAAGGCTCTCTCCTCTCTCCTCTTCGATGGCGGCCGCCATCTTGCCGCTAAGCCCCGCCCCCTTTGGCTATGACGTCATCCCGGTCCGTCGCAGCGTCAAGCCCCGCCCCTTTTGGGGGCGGGGCTATGACGTCATCCCAGCCCCGATCACCGGCTTCAGCGTTCTCAGCTGTCAGATGCCGGTGATCGGCAACGGGGAAGGAGGTGGCAGGAGATCCTCTGATCTCCTGCCTCCCCCTTCTCTGATGCCGATCACCGGCATCTGTCAGCAGAGCGGCGCGGGACAAAGGAGCTTACAATCGGAGGTAAGTACAGTAAAAAAAAAATTTTTTTTTTTTTTAATAAAAAACTTTTGTGTGGCGTTTTTTTTCATTTAACCCTTTGTGAACTGGTAAGGGGTCCATGAGACCCCTTATACCAGTTCACAAGGCTCTGGGTATGGCAGGTCACCTGCGGCAAGCGGGTGACTTGCCATAACCCCCAGCCCCCCATTACCTGCCTCCCCAACGGCCAGGGGGGGGCAGAAGGGCCCGGGCCACTTAGTGGCTATGTGGGCTAGTAGCCTGCAGGGCCAGGGGCCACCAACGCTGGCCCCTGCGCCCTGTTCTACAAGCCCCCATAGCTGGCCCGGGTCGGTAATGCTGGGTAGGGGGGACCCTACGTCATTTTTTTTTGGGATTTTTAAGGGTTTTTAACCCTTAAAATTCCAAAAAAAAAATGGGGTCTCCCCCCCTAGGAGGGGGAACCCTATGTCATTTTTTTTTTTTAATTAACCCTTTTGTTTTCTGTCATCCAGCAGCTATAAAGGCTGAAAGAGTGCTCCACTATGGATGGGAGGTAAGTATTAAAAAAAAAAAAATAATAAAATATTTTTTCTCTTTGTGTGTCTGTGTTTTATTTTTACATTTAACCCCTTGTGAACTGGTAAGGGGTCCATGACCCCTATACCAGTTCACAAGGCTGGGGGAGGTGGCAAGTCACCTGCGCTAGCCGGTGACTTGCCATTAACCCCCGGCACCCCCATTACCTGCCTCCCCAAAGCCCAGGGGGGGGCAGAAGAGCCCGGGCCCACTGGCTATGCGGCCTTGTAGCCTGCAGGGCCAGGGGCCACAAAAGCTGGCCCCTGCGCCCCGTTCCTCCAAGCCCTGCATAGCTGGTCCCGGGCTGGTTACTTTGGGTAAGGGGGGGCCCATGTCATTTTTTTTTATTTTTAAGGATTTTTAACCCTTAAAAATCCCCCCAAAAAATGGGCCCCCCCTCCCGGGAGGGGGGACCCTATGTCATTTTTTTTTCTCGATTTAACCCTTTGTAGTGTGGATGGTAGTTGTATTTTATTTGTAAATGTTAAAAATTACTTGTTTCAGTTATGGGGGTCTCCTGGGCAGGAACAGGGGGCTACCGATAAATATGTGGTACCGTTCTAATCGGTAGAAATGGGGCTTTCACATGCAATATGGTTTTCTTTAATAAAATAAATTTTTTATGTAAAATAAAGGAGTCAATTTTCTAAAAAAAAATTTTATTTATTTATTTTTTTTTTACTTAATAATAAATAAAATTAATAATAAATAAAATTTACAAACAAGACATTTCATGTTAAAGCCTAAACTCTGCTGCAAAAAATATATATATAATTTTCCTGAAAATTCCAGCAAAAATGACACAAAACATGGCGCAAAACATGGCGCAAAATGGGGAAAAATGACCTGTCAACAGAGGGTGACAAAATCTCAAGTAAGCTGGCAATTAAAAGGGTTAATAGTACCTCTGCATGTTGGGTATTGTTCTGTTCGGGGGACCTTGCGCTTTCAGACTTGGCTTGTTTTTTCTTGTTTGCATATTTATATTTTAGTAAAAGGTGTTTTTTATTCTGCTTTTTTATACATTTTTTAGGGAAACTCTGCGCAACCAAAGAGTTCTTTGAGGGATTAATTCCAGAAAGATGAGCCCACTACAACAAGCTGGGTACGCTTAGAAAGCTTAACATGTGTACTTTCAGGGAATATATGGTTTATGGGGGATATTCCAAATGTAAAGGGTTGTTTTGGTTGAAAAATCGCAAGGTGCGCACTTTGTCTGCAGAGCTGAAATTTTCAAGAAAAATTACCGTTACGCACATGCTTTACTTTGGGGTGTTTGGCAACTCTTCCCTTGACAGAACCTATGCATGTTGGGTATCGTTCTGTTCGGAGGATGTTGCTTTTTCAGATCATACTTGTTTTTTCTTGTTTGTATATAGTTTTTTTAGGAAAATGTGGCTTTGATTCTGCTTTTTTATCCTTTTTTTAGGGAAACTCTTTGCAACCAAAGAATACATTGAGGGATTACTTCTAGAAAACTGTGGCCACATCAACAAGCCTGGTACGCCTAGAAAGCCTGAGGTGTGTACTTCCAGAGAATATATAGTTTGTTGGGGGTATTTCAAATGTAAAGGGTTGTTTTTCTGGAAAAACTGCAAGGTACGCATAGCGCATATCACAGTTGTATTTTTTCAGAAAATCCCCTAAAGCTCTGTTTCAGTTTGGGGGAGTCTCCTGGGCAGGAAAAGGTGTCTACCTATACATATGTGGTACCGCTGTAACCGGGAGAAATTGGGGTTTCACACGCAATAAGATTTTATTGACAAACTTACATTTTTTATTACAAAAAAACACTACAAATTGTAAAAAATTTATTTTTTTAAATTTTTTTGCACATATTTCGCCAAAAAATATTGAGAATACACCTAAAAAATGACAAACAAGACATTTCATGTTAAAGCTCAGACTCTGCTGAAAAAAACAATATATCATTTTCCTGGGAAATCCCTGGAAATCCCTTCAAAAATCACATTTGAACATGGGGAGCGCAAAATAGTGCAAAATGGTCTGGCAACAGAGTGTGACAAAAACTCCAGGTAGGCTGGCAGCGAAAGGGTTAAAGGATTCTTAACTATGTAATGTAAATTAAGTCAATACCTGCCCATGGAATCCCTTTGTGAGCAGAGGTGCAGTCTACAGGGAGGGGCTAGCCCTTTCCAACAGGAAGTGAGGTGGCCTAAAAGAATGGGAGATATTTTTGGGGCAGTTGAGAGGGGACCAGGGAAGAGAAAGGACGCGTGGGCATGAAGGTCCTGTATCTGTAACTATCAGCAAGCAAGTTTAGGCCTAGTTGGCAATTGTAACAGTACATGTTAGAAATTGTTTTATGTATTTGTTTAGTCCATGTGATACCTATACTGTCTAGGTGGTTAATTTAACTGTTTAGGCCCTTATTTTTATATATATATATATATATATATATATATATATATATATATATATATATTTTGTATTATTTTTACATATGTACTGCTGTCCTTTATCATAAGTCTGTGCACAATACAATCTTTTATACATTCTCATTGGTGTGATTCCTTACGTCATCCACAACCTAGAACCTACAGTGGGCAGTTATTGTTGAATTAATCATTGATATTTTTATTGATTTTTTTTATAATAATAATTGTTTACAAATTTGGCGAGCCAGCCAGGAGGTTTGTTGGTGTGATTGGGCATCATATTAGTGATTGTGTATTATTTTGTTGTGCATAGAGCTTGTGGTGTGGGTACAGTAAGTTGTTGTACGAGGATAGCACAGGGACTAGTCAAATATATTTTGAGTACAATTGTCCATTAGTTGCTAGTAGTGTTGGAGCAAAATGGAAAGTCTTAACAAGATATTGTTTAGAGTAAAAGACCCTCTTGAACTTATCAAGAAAAAGGAGGAAACTCTCAAGCCTTGGTCAGTAGCTAAGGAATATGTTGCAAATACAATTGTCGGTAGGAAACTCTCTAAGTCAGAGGGTAAACATGCATTAATTTATGCTGCATGCTGGATAGCAAAACAGTGTGAATTAATACATGAGGAAAAATTAAGCCTTCAGAATGAGGTAGAATTTCTGAAGAATGCCTTGAATCTTATGAAGGTAAACACTGAAGTGCTTGCTGCGGTCCAGGTGGATGCTCAGCAGCTTGAAGCGGAAAACAAAAAGTTGCACATTGAAAAAGATTTGTTAGTGGAGGAACTGAGGGCTGCAGACTGTAAGATTAAGCATTTGGCTGCAACCAACAGTAACCTACAGGCAAAAATACTTTCATGTGCTACACAGAGTGCTAAACCATCAGAGATGATAAAGGCAGAAGAGGTGGTTAAGCTTGAAAAGGGTATCCAGGTAGAGGAGCCTATGCAAAGCTTAGATGAGAGCAATGAGCTAGAGAAGGCCCCCCAAGCTAAATGTGGCCACCAGACACAGAAAGTTAGAGCAATAGAGAGGGTATTTGCTGTGCATAGCTCTCAGGGCAGGAATAACACTCGGTTAAAAAGTGGTAGAAAAGTTAAGTGTTTTTCTTGTGGTCATTTAGGACATGTAGCTAAATGGTGCAAATTGAAGTATACAGAGCAGGTTGTTAATAAACCTCCACACGTTAAAACCCACAGAAGACAAGCCATTGTCTACTCTGCTAGGTGGGGTAATGGGAGTTACAGTCAGAGAAAGTTTGTAAGGGACCATACAGTTTTTAGTAAACCCGCCATGTTGGGTTCTTTAAAGTGGACCAACACCCAGGGGTGATCGGCCCGGAAATCTATAAGATTCCCGGGCCGATCACCTCCCACCCCGCGGGACATCCGAGATCTTACCCAGAAACCCCAAAAAGATCTTACCTGATCCGCCGCCGCCGCCTCCCGCGCGCCCCTCCAGACGTGCGCGCGCCCGCGCCGGCCCTCTGTGAATGGCCGCCGGGTGGTACGCGCGCGCCGAGAGTGACGCGCGGGAGGCGGAAGCGGCTTGGACGTTCCTGTCCCCCGCCTGGACGTTGGCGGGGATTGGCTGCGGCATTCACGTGGGAGCGGGGAGAGGTGAGTTTTTGGGGGTTTCTGGGGGGTTTCACACAGCGGGGCACCCCCGATCGGGGTGCCCCGCCGAAGTGGACCTAAACCCAGGATTGTCAAAATCCTGGGTGTTGGTCCACTTTAAAAGCTCTTAGAATCCAAAATGGCCGTCTACTGGATGAAATCAGACAGTTAAAGGAGGAGAGGGAACGGTTTGCAGAGCAATATTGGGCTTTTCAACAGGAGGTTCAAATATTCCGGAAAAATTAAAGGCGTAGAGAGCTAAACTCAGTCCCTGTGAGCCCAGTTAGATTGTCTGCATAGAGGTTATTAATGGTTTTGGATTTTATTTTGCAGGAAGAATGGCCATGGCAAAACACTGGTATCCCTATTGTCTGTATTAGAAAAGCTCAAAGGTATTGTGAAGACCTTAACATGGAGTTTGTTAACTTTTATTTTTACTCCAATGTTAAGGACAAGCTTCAAATTATAATTGTGTTCACTGCAGTAAGGATTTCAAATTCTAAATTATTTTTGTAGGTTATTTTGGTTAAAATGCCTTACTGCCAGCTGGTGTGGAAAATGGGGATTTGTTAGGTGGGTGGATTTTTTCCCTCACTACCCCAGATGAGTAATTGTTTTTTCCTTTTAGTTTAAAATGTGCTCATCTAAGGCCAGCCTAGTGGTATTTTTTAGTAGGAGTTGCCATTGTTGTATCTGTGCACTAAGAGCGGGAAAACTGTCCTTTGTTTTCTTTTGTTTATAGGGAGGTCACAGATACTTATTTTGCATTTGTATTGTTGGGATTTTTGTATTTTTTTTCATAGTTCAATGGCAATTTGTTTTAGGTATCGAGAATAGTCTCAATATTTTTTGGACCACTAAAATGGAGCATTATAAATTTATTTCAAATTTAGTGGGTGCTTATGGCATTTTTGGTGCTTTGCTTTTGGGGTTTTATGCAAGCTTTGTTTTTATTGATTTTTTTAGGGCATAATTTTTTTGCCAAAGAAAAGCAAACACAACCTTATTATTTTTGTGGTCTTGATAAGTTTTTATTTTTTTATTTTTACTGTTTTACCTTTTGTAAATGTATGAAGGGGGTGAATACTTTTTACTGATATTCTTGCAATTTTGTAAAGCCCAAATGAGATCACCTGGACATATAATGTACTACGTTGGTGTTAGACACTTACCTCATCGCCGTTCCTGGTCCCGCGGCGCGCTGTCGGGTGGCCCCCGGCGGGCTGCTGCCCGACGGTCCCCGGGTCTGCCAGCTCCTCGGCGCCGTCGTGGGGACCAGGGGCTGGCGGTGCAGGACGCCGTTGGTGACCGCGTCGCAGCCCGCTCCGCGCGGCTGCGCGGCCCTGCTGCTCTCCCCTGTGATGCGGCGCTTCCTCCTCCTGGCGGGGGCGCACCCGATTCTCAACGTGCTCGCGCGCGCGCGCGAGCACGTCTTCTTTATGCCTCCCGGCGGCGCTTCACCCGCGCCCGCCGGGGGCAAGTTTGAAATAACCTATCTGTGGCTGGATCCTGGGATCGGACCCAGGGACTGGTCGGCCTGTCTGGCCTGGGCCGTCCAGCTCCTGGGACCGATCCCATTTTCTATGTATGCACCAATCATTTTGATTCCCTCCATTGTCCCCTTTCCCCAATGGCCAGTATTCCCTATAAAGCTATACTGCTTCAGTATCCCAGTGCCCGTTATAGCCTCTGGGTTCTGGAAGTGTGTTTATATTGTCTCTCGTTATTATTCGGCTTTGGACTTCGACTTCTCTCGCTTGCTGCCTGCCCTGACCTTCTGCTTGCCTGACCACGATTCCGCCTGACCCCTCTGATACCTCGCACCGTGACCTCCTGGATTTGACCTCGGCTCGTTTGACTATTCTTCGTTACCTCCTTCGGATACCTCGCCCCGTGACCTCCCGGTTTGACCTCGGCCTGTATTTGGACTTCCGCCATCCGGCATCCTTATTTGGGACTCATCAGTCTCCACCTTAAGCTGGTAATCTTTGTGCCCTATAAGTCCTGGGGGTAACCGAGTGGGAGAGGCATTACCCGTGTCTCCTACAAGATTGGGGATTACCAGCTCAAGACAGACAGGTGTCCGGTACAGTCCTGACAGTATAACGGGCCAGAAGAATGGACCAAATCCTGGAACAGGTGCAAGCCTTAACAGCGGCGGTAGAGCACCTGGCTCACCGGGTTGCGGCCCAGGAGAACCGTCCTGCTCCTATCGTCCCCAGTCCTCTGGGGACTCCGGCCGCAGGTTCTGTGGAACCTAAAATTCCACTCCCAGAGAAATTTCATGGCGACAGAGCAAGGTTCGCCAACTTCCGGGACTCTTGCAAATTGTATTTCCAACTTCGTCCTGTCTCTTCGGGGTCACAAGAGCAACGGGTCGGGCTGATTATCTCGCTTCTTCAAGGAGATCCACAATCCTGGGCCTTTAGTTTATCATCCCAGGATCCTGCTCGTCTCTCTGTGGACAGTTTCTTTTCCGCGATGGAAGTTCTGTATGATGATCCCGATAAGGGGGCCACGGCTGACGCTAAACTGCGTACTCTTCGCCAGGGACGCCGTCCAGCCGAAGATTATTGCTCAGAATTCCGTCGCTGGGCAGTGGACTCCCGCTGGAACAATCCTGCTCTTTGCGGCCAATTCCGGCTTGAATTGGCCGATTCCATTAAAGACACCTTGGTGAATTATCCGGAACCCCAGACCCTAGACGAATTAATGCACCTCGCCATTCGCATTGACCGTCGTCTTCGGGAAAGACGCCAAGAAAAAGGGTCACATTCCGAGTCAGTTTTAAGATCTGAGACCCCAGTAGCACAACCTGCGGAAGAACCCATGCAACTGGGCGCCACAAAACTTACCGAGGTTGAAAGACGTCGACGCTTATCCGAGGGGCTGTGTCTGTACTGTGGCGGAACTGGCCACATGGTCAGAGTATGCCCAAGGAAGCCGTCGGGAAACTTCAGAGCCTAGGGGGTTTCGAGGGGGCCCTCCTAGGCTGTAAGGTATCACCTCATGTATCGCCACCAGTTCTTATCCCGGTTCAGTTAAAAATAGATTTTAAATATCTAAATTTGAAGGCTCTCTTGGACTCAGGAGCAGCAGGGAACTTCCTTGACTCTGAGTTAGCTCAGAGTTTAGGAATTACGCTCCAGTCCTTGCCAGCACCCATCCGGGTCTCTGCCATTGATGGCACACCTGTGGCAGGGGGATTAGTTCAGTTTAGAACCCTTCCTATACAGTTTAAGGTGGGAGCTAATCATTCTGAAGTGATCAGTTTTCTGGTCTTGAGCATGCCTAGCACCCCTCTAATTTTGGGATTGCCATGGTTACAGGAGCACAATCCCCATATTGACTGGGTCTCGGGACAAATCATAAAGTGGGGGCACCAATGTTTTCAGAGTTGTTTGGAACTTCCGGTCCGGGTTGCGCAATTAGCTCCAGCTAGAGTTCCCACTCCGTACTTAGAATTTTCTGACGTCTTTTCTGAAAAGGCGGCAGACAAACTTCCTCCCCATAGACCATGGCATTGCCCTATTGAACTCCTTCCCGGTACCATGCCTCCTAGGGGAAGAATATTTAATTTAACCCGAGCTGAGAATCAGGCCATGCGGGAATATATTGCAGAAAATCTGAAAAAGGGGTTTATCCGGGCATCTTCTTCCCCAGCAGGAGCGGGGTTTTTTTTTGTGGAGAAGAAGGATGGGGGACTCCGCCCATGTATTGATTATCGGGGTTTAAACAATATTACCATCAAAAACAAGTATCCCCTACCCCTTATAGAGGGGCTGTTTACGCAGGTGGCTGGGGCTCAAGTCTTCTCTAAGCTGGATCTCCGGGGGGCCTATAACCTCATCAGAATTAGGCAGGGGGATGAGTGGAAAACGGCCTTCAATACCCTCGAGGGGCATTATGAGTATTTGGTAATGCCATTTGGGTTATGCAATGCCCCCGCGGTCTTTCAAAGTTTCGTAAACGAAATTTTTAGGGACTATCTTGGCCGTTTTGTGGTCGTCTATTTAGATGACATTTTGATTTTTTCTTCATCTCTTGACGAACATCGCAAACATGTGCGCATGGTCTTGCAAAAACTCAGGGAAAACTGTTTATATGCTAGGTTAAAAAAGTGCCAATTTGAAGTATCAGAGGTTCCTTTTCTCGGTTATATTATTTCTAAATCTGGTCTATCCATGGATCAGTCCAAAGTGAAGGCAGTATTAGAATGGGAGCAGCCCAGGGATCTGAAAGTCCTGCAAAGGTCCCTGGGCTTCGCTAATTTTTATAGGAGGTTCATTAAAAATTTTTCTTCTCTAGTGACACCACTGACAAATCTTACCAAGAAAGGCGGGTATCCATCAGTTTGGCCTGTTCAAGCGGTCCAGGCCTTTGAGAAACTGAAAGGAGTCTTTAGTTCCGCTCCGGTCTTAGTTCATCCGGACGGCCAATTGCCCTTTTTTGTGGAGGTGGATGCTTCTGAAATTGCTGTGGGGGCGGTTTTGTCACAATATCGCGGGTCACCTGAACGCCTTCACCCATGTGCTTTTTTTTCTAAGAAATTCTCGGGGGCTGAAAGAAATTATGATATCGGTAACCGAGAATTGTTGGCTATCAAGTTGGCCTTTCAGGAATGGAGACACTGGCTGGAGGGGGCTCAGTACCCAGTTACAGTCTTTACGGATCATAAAAATCTAGAGTACATCCAATCCGCAAAAAGACTAACTCCAAGACAGGCTCGCTGGTCCTTGTTCTTTTCCCGGTTTAACTTCTCTATTACCTATAAACCTGGATCCAAAAACGTTAAAGCGGATGCCCTGTCTCGGAGTTTTTCTTTCCCTGATTTACCCGAAAGGTTGGATATTCCCATCTTACCCCACTCCCTGGTGGTAGCCGCCATCCAACCTCATCTTCCTGATCTGGCTCAGTTCCAGGCCGAGGCTCCACCTGAAAAACCTGAGTCGGTCCAGTTTGTGCCTTCTCTTTACCGCACTGCCTTTTTGTCCCATTTTCACGATACTAAAACAGCGGGTCATCCGGGGGTCAAGAAAACTATTGCTTTATTGGCTCGCCAAGTTTGGTGGCCATCCATTAGAAGGGATGCACAGAAATTTGTCTTAGCCTGTAAAGTCTGTGCTCGGAGTAAGTCTTTAAGACACTCTCCTGAAGGCCCTCTACTACCATTGCCCATTCCTGCCTCCCCGTGGACCCATTTGGCCATGGACTTTGTTACAGATCTTCCCCCTTCCCAGGGATATACCGTTATTTGGGTAGTAGTGGACCGCTTTAGCAAGATGGCTCATTTCATTCCTTTAAAAAAGCTTCCCACAGCTCAAATATTAGCTCAACTCTTTATCACTCACATTTTTAGAATCCACGGTATTCCAGTAGACATTGTTTTGGATAGGGGGGTCCAATTTGTCTCCCGGTTTTGGAGGGCTTTCTGTACTAAGCTGGGCTTCACCGTCTCTCTTTCCTCGGCTTTCCATCCTCAGTCGAATGGGCAAACCGAAAGAACAAACCAATCTTTAGAACAGTATTTGCCTTGTTTCATGGCTGATACTCAGACGGACTGGGCCTTCTTCCTACCGTTTGCTCAATTTGCATTTAACAACGCTTCACATTCTTCCACGGGGGTTTCTCCCTTCCATTGTGTCTATGGCAAAGATCTGAAGTTCTCAGCCCTTTCGGACCAACCCTCCAGAGTTCCCTCCGTGGATGAATGGGTTTCCAAATGGCCAGGGTTATGGAATAAAATCCAGCAACATCTGACTAAGGCCGTTCTTCAACAGAAAAAATTTTCAGATCGTAAACGTTCTTCTAACTCTGGTTATGAGGTGGGAAACTGGGTTTGGCTTTCAACCAAGAACTTGGCCTTACGCCAGCCCTCCGCTAAGTTAGGCCCTAAATGTATCGGCCCCTTCCCCATAACACGAAAGATCAATCAGGTTACGTATCAGTTAGCCCTCCCTTCGTTCATGAAAATCTGTAAATCCTTTCATGTTTCACTTCTTAAGCCTGCAAGAAACCATGAACCCAATAGTCCTCCTAGTCCTGTGTTAGTCGATGGGCATCAGGAGTTTGAGATTGCCCGGGTTCTTGATTCCCACTTTTTTAGAAACTCTCTTCAATATTTAATTGACTGGAAGGGGTACGGCCCGGAAGAAAGATCTTGGGTTCCGGCCAGAGAGGTTCATGCGCAGAATTTGGTAAAAAGATTTCACAGGGAGAATCCTCTGAAGCCCAGCTTGGAGGGTCCAGTGGCCCCTCCTCAGGCGGGGGGTAATGTTAGACACTTACCTCATCGCCGTTCCTGGTCCAGCATCAGATAACAACATTGCAACATTGCCTGGCCAGAACTTATATATCTAAAACAGAGAGAAAAGCTCTAGAAGTCATTTAGCTGATTTTGACAGTTTTCCCTTCATGTTGGCTCTGCTGCAGAATATTTCAGTTTACCATTTTCTCTTTCATATTCTTATTTTTCATTTTTCCATATGATCTTTCAGCTTTGTGTGTTTTAAGCAAAGCCCAACCCAGGATTTTCACTATCTGGAGTTTTGCTTTGTGCCCCTAGGGGCATCCTGACTTGGGATGCCCTGATATGTGAAATCCCCAAGTTCGCCTGTGAAAACGTACCTTTCCCTGTCCCACAGTGCATGCGCGGGCTCTCATCCAATCAGCTCTGTTTGCACGCAGATGGGGAGCCTGAGCAGTAACCTTCCTGGCCGCCCGGCCTGTCTAAATGACTATCTGCGTGAGCGCGCCAGAAAAATGGGGGGATCTGTGGTTATCCAGGGGTCGTTTCACACAGTGGGGCATCCTGATTTAGAATGGGGTTTTGTTCAACTTTAATACCTTTAGATTTTCCTGCACAGTTATTCAAAGAAGAATTTCAGTCATTTTCAGTCAGTTTAGTTTATTTTGTATAGATTTTACACATTTGAGTCACCTGGTCTCATAACAAAAGCAGCACCTCACACACACACAGCCGTTACCACTGATTACACACACACAGCCTCTGAGGTAAAGTGTTGCTAGAAGACCAGTGGGCTAAATGAAGCAGCTCACTAAAAACCCCTATTCAGTAAATGGACTGAGCCATTGAAATTATACAATTTAAAAGAGAGGCATATATTTTTTTCTTTTTCTATTGCCAGATTATTTATACACATGTTTTAAGCTATTGTGTGGCTATTTAATTATTTATCTTTTTTAATGCAAATTTCGCGATACTGCTCCTTTAATGTTTTTAAATTATGGGTTTGTCACATTTTTTGAGTTTTGATTTTCTTCGGGTATATAATTTTGGTTAGAGGGGGTTAAAATTTTTCTTTTTATTAGACATTTTGTTTTGGTAGTCAAGCTCACATTAGATACCTGTAGTTTTAAGTAAAGTTTATGGGTTTTCTTTTGTGTAAAACAAAAAAATCAAGCAGTGGGGGTAAGCTTTTTCTCCCAAGATTTGAGTCATTTCGTTGTGTGTTTTTTTTTTTAAGTAGTATGATTTATTGCCAACAGACCATATTCAGTCATGAATATGACTTCGGTTTAATACCCTGTGTCTCCAAACGGTCCAGCACTAAATGTGGGATATGTTTGGATAAATGTAGCATTTTGCATGGCAATATGGGTGGCATTTATATGGATTTGCAGAGATAGATATGATTTTAGTAACAGGTAGAGTGTTAATGTACCTAGCAACCGCCGAGAAAAACTCCCAGCCACAATACCACTCCATTTCCCCTGATCTTTGTCCTTGTTTTTCTATGACATTTCCACTTGAGAGGCTAAAGGTGCCAGTGGTGTCTGCTATGTGACCAGTACCCTGCTATGAACTGCCGACTGTTGTCTTATTAAACCTTCTACAATCAACTATTGCTACCCATGTGATTCGCATGGAACTGCTTAAGTGAGCACCGCAAGTTTGGAATGCTCAGTGTACCAGCGGCTCTTTCACTGTCTCTTGGAATTGCAAGAAACTGTTTCCCTTAAGGTACCTATATCTCCAGTATTGGACAGATGGTACATATTCAAGGGGAGACAGGAAAGAACTACAATCAACGCATGTGCATCTTCATATGGAGGCAGGGATAATTGTGGTCACTCCACCTATTAGCAGACAAGGACTGTGGGGAGATGATCACTACAGATGGAATCAACTATGTGGCTGCAGAAGAAGAGCGTTAGAGGTGGCAAAGAAACTGTTATCAATTTCATTCGTTGAGTCTCGGGTTTATCTCCGTAAATCCATATTGGTGCTATTCAAACACTTTAACTTAATTTGGTGAGAATTCGATTATATAAAATATATATATCATCTCATTCTCAAGTGGGCGACTGTAAGAAATAGAGAATTCCCTTTAAATATAAAATATTAGATATATAGGTTTTGAATATCTAAAATAGCTCTCCAAGTAGCTTCCCTGGCTAGGATGGTAATTGAGCCTCTTAGATGCTAATTTGGTATCATCTCAGACATCTTGGCTGCGGTCGGGTGGACACAATAGGTTTGGGTGTATAAAGGATTCTTACTATGTAATGTAAATCAGTCAATACAAAGTCAATACCTGCCCGTGGAATCCCTTTGTGAGCAGAGGTGCAGTCTACAGGGAGGGGCTAGCCCTTTCCAACAGGAAGTGAGGTGGCCTAAAAGAATGGGAGATATTTTTGGGGCAGTTGAGAGGGGACCAGGGAAGAGAAAGGACGCGTGGGCATGAGGGCCCTGTATCTGTAACTATCAGCAAGCAACTTTAGGCCTAGTTGGCAATTGTAACAGTACATGTTAGAAATAGTTTTATGTATTTGTTTAGTCCATGTGATACCTAAGGTGGTTAATTTAACTGTTTAGGCCCTTATTTTTATATATATATTTTGTATTATTTTTACATATGTACTGCTGTCCTTTATCATAAGTCTGTGCACAATACAATCTTTTATACATTCTCATTGGTGTGATTCCTTACGTCATCCACAACCTAGAACCTACAGTGGGCAGTTATTGTTGTATTAATCATTGATATTTTTATTGATGTTTTTTTATAATAATAATTGTTTACAGCGGCCTGTCTGTGCATCGGCACTCGTGGCTGTGGCTACCAGGTCTGAGATTAGGGACATGTTAAATGGGTCGCAGCTCAACCCGGCCAGCGTTGAATTCACAGCCCTTAAGAGGTGTGAATTGTTTATAAATTTTGTTTTGTCAGCTATGGATGACACTATTACCATGTGTAGCAGAACTTTGGCTCTGCTGGTGGCCATGCGCCGATCGGTCTGGCTACGCCAGTGGGCGGCGGACATTGCGGCCAAGAAGTCACTTACAGCTCTGCCCTTCCTGGGTACCTGGGTTCCTTGCATCTCGGCAGTGTAGATTCCGGGAGTGGAGAACACGGAGGCGGACTCCCTGAGCAGGGGGTTTTCTCGCCGAGGGAAAAGGTCTCTCAACCACAGGGTATTTCGGGCCCTGTGTCACAAGTGGGGGACTCCGGAGGTGGATCTCTTTGCCTCTCGGCACAATCACAAGCTTCCATCTTTGTCTCAGGATCCTCTGGCCCTGGCAGTGGATGCCTTGTCCCTTGCCTGGAGGGATCTGGGGTTTCTGTACCTGTTTCCCCCTTTTCTCCATGGTAGGCAAGGTAGTGCGCAAGCTGGCTCTAGAGGGGGCACCAGCAATTCTGGTGGTCCCAAGGTGGCCAAGACAGGTTTGGTTCGCAGACGTAGTAAGACTGGCGGTAGATCAGTACAGGCTGCCCGTTTCCGGATCTGATCTCTCAGGGTCAACTACGTTACCCCAATTTACAAACGCTTGCTTTGACGGCTTGGCTGCTGAAACCTTTAGCCTGAGGGAGGAAGGTTTGTCTGAGGCGGTTATTCAGACCTTGATTAGAGCTAGGAAGAGGTCTTCCTCTAACATTTACTATAGGACTTGGCGGTCCTATATTGACTGGTGTGCGGCTAGGGCCTTACCTTGCAGGGTGTTTTCGATTCCTAGGATTTTGGAGTTTCTACAACACGGTCTGGATCTGGGGTTCCAGCTCGGTACTTTGAAGGGTCAGGTTTCTGCTCTGGCTGTCTTGTTTCAAAGGTCCTGTGCTTTGCATCATCTGGTCAAGACTTTTTTCCAAGGGGTCACTCATGCTCGGCGCCCTAGAAAGCCTTTGGTTCCCGTTTGGGACTTAAATTTGGTTCTTATGGCCCTCCAGGGGCCTCCTTTTGAGCCGGTACAGGATGTGGCACTTTCTGTGCTCACTCAAAAGGTGGCCTTTTTGGTGGCTATTACCTTTGTTCGGCGTGTCTCTGAGTTGGCGGCTCTGTCTATTCAGGCCCCTTACTTTGAGAGACACCAGGACAAGGTGGTTTTTCGCTTTTAACCAGATTTCCTTCCTAAGGTGGTTTCTGCCTTCCATCTCAATCAGGATGTAGTTCTCCCTTCCTTGTGTCCTAGGCCTAGCAATGACAAGGAGAGGGTTTTGCACTCTTTGGATGTGGTTCGTTATGTGAAGTACTATTTGGTCGCTACTTCTCCTTTTCGTAAGACGGACGCCTTGTTCGTGGTGCCCTCCGGGCCCAGGAAAGGTTTGGTGCCAGCCAAGTCTACCATTAGTAAATAGATACGTCAGGCCGTTGTTTGGGCCTATTCCGTTAAGGGGAGGGTTCCTCCTTTTAAGATCACTGCTCATTCTACTCGTGTTGTTGGGGCTTCCTGGGCCTTTCAGCACCAGGCTTCTGTTGAACGAGTGTGTAAGGCTGCTACTTGGTCTTCTGTTCATACTTTTTCCAAGTTTTATAAGGTTGATGTGCGGGCCCTGTTTTTGGTCGCAAGGTTCTGCAAGCTGCAGTGGTTTAATTTTGTGCATTTTTGCCGTATTGGGATCCCCACCCATGTTGGACACTGCTATTGGATGTCCCACATGTCATGAATATTGGAAGCGGGGTGTGTGACATACTTGGAATAATACCATTTTGTGATTACTCACCTGTAAAATGGGTATTATAAGTATGTCACACACCCCGCTTCATCCCGCCCTTTTGTATTCTGGATCCTTTATATGGTGAACCTTTTATTGTTAAGAATGTTTTATTGTCTCTTCCTGGTCCCCTTACTGCTGTCATATACTGGGGAATGTGTGGGAGGTCCCAGGTATTTATGGGCCGTCAGGGGCTTCTTTTTTGCTTTCATCTCTGCAGAAGTTCGCCCTCTACTGGACTATAACCCATATGTCATGAATAGTGGAAGCGGGGTGTGTGACATACTTATAATACCCATTTTACAGGTGAGTAATCACAAAATGGTATTTTTTTTGCCCATTGAAAGTGTTTCCATTATTGTAAATGTTACACCCTATCTCCTATCCACTCCTCAATGAGGGGTGTGGCCAAATTTTACAATTGTCCCTTTTTCCTACCCTGAAAAGTTGGAAGGTATGCAATCGGGGAATCATTTGGATCCAGGGCTGGCCACAGTGGGTTAGGTTCTGCTTTAAAGTGGACCAACACCCAGGGGGGATCGGACCGGGAATCTATAAGATTCCCGGGCCGATCAGATCCCTCCCCGTGGGGCATCCGAAATCGGTGAAACCCCCCAGGAAGCCCACAAGCCTTACCTTCTCCCCGTCCAGCGCGGGCTCGCTTGTCCGTCGACGGACCTCACTTGTCCGTCGGCGGTGATTCGCTGGAGTGGTCACGTGGGAGCGGGGTCAGGTGAGTTTTCGGGGCTTTCTGGGGGGTTTCACACAGCGGGGCACCCCCGATCGGGGTGCCCCACCGAAGTGGACCAAAACCCAGGATAGGCAAAATCCTGGGTGTTGGTCCACTTTAATATATACAGTATAGAAGGCTGATTGGAGGAGAGGTTGCAGATGCACCACAGGATTACGGGGAAATAAGCAGACTGTGCGAGGGAATTCACACAATGGGTCATCCCAAATCGTATGCATACCTCCCAAATGTCCTTGATTTGGAGGTACTTTCCCTCTTTAGAGTCCATGTCCCCCTGTCCGTCGTTGTTCCTATTTGTCCCTCTTTACAGTATAACATAAAGATCTGCATCAATAAATGATTAATTTGCCTATTCAATGTGTTTATATTGTTGTAAATGTTACAACCTATCTCCTATACATCCATCAATGAGGGGGCGTGGGCTGATTTAACAAATGTCCCTCTTTCCCACCCTGAAAAGTTGGTAGGTATGCGTACATACCTCCCAAGTGTCCCTGATTTGGAGGGACTGTCCCTCTTTTGAGTCCATGTCCCTCGTTCTCATTTGTCCCGCGTTGAGGTATAACATGCAGATCTGCATCAATAAATGATTCACCTGCCTATATGTTGTTGTAACTGTTTCTACCTAACTCCTATTCACCGCTCAATGAGGGGGCGTGGCCTAATTTAACAAATGTCCCGCTTTCCCACCCTAAAACGTCAGTAGGTATGAAGGTGAACATGAAGGCCATTACCTAAACATGAGGGACAGGCGGGGCTGGGTGAGTGAGAGGGGTTAGAAAAGAATGCAAAGACCAGGCCTCACGAATGAGTCACACGGGAGTCGCCATGTTTCCATGCCGTAATCCTCCGCAATGTCACAGCTTCAGCCACTAAGCAATATGGCCGCCCGCTCTTCACAAACATGCTAACACGGGCAGCTTTGCCCACACTCAACATGGAGGCGGTTTGCCCTCACGTGTGTGAGGGGGGCGATTAGTCCCCGCCCAGTAGCCGGCAGTAGGCGGGTGACGGTCAGGAGATGGAGGAGGAGTGAGGCGAGTGGCTGGCGGAGGGGACATGATGGGAGCGCAGCTCGCTTATACCCGCCAGTGACCTGTCACCGCTCCCTCAGCGCGCACCATGGCGGCCTTGCTGCTCAGGCTTTCCCGGGGACCGCCGCTGCCATGGCAACGAGGAGACCGCCTGAAAGGTGAGGAGCGCCTTATTGCTGCCAGGCCCGCCACACTGATACCCTGCGTATAGCGATAGGGCATTGCGTGGGTGACGTCACACCTGTCACCCTCCATAGCAATGGCTGCCTTCATATCCTGTGATGGCACCTGGCTTCTCAGCCATGGGTGTCACTGGAAAGCTTCCGGACACCCTGAAAAAAACCCACACACCTCATTTTCACAGGATTTTGTCACATTAAAGAAATCAGAAAAATCAACCCCCCCCCACACACCTTTTAAAGTGGACCAAAACCCTTGGCAACTCTACGGCCAGGTGGAACCCTTCGTTAATAATAGGTCAAAGCACAACGAAAAAAATAACCTCAGTTAGTAGCAAGCAATGGGATCATTAGAGGGGTTCAGCATATCCCTGTGCACCAATATATCATATGTATGGGAAGGAGGAATAAACGAACACCCAAGGCAGCACTATGCAACAATTAGAGTGATTTAATATAAGTTCTCAGTTTATACACAATATATATACATAGGAGATCAGTCTATACACTAATTAACACCTTTATGACCCTCACATATTGTCAGAGTAAAGTTGAAAACAGATCGGCAAATGGCTGAGCGTAATAGCGGATACAATACTGGGGGATACATCAGAAACCGAGCATAACCACATTTTGATCAGCAATGAGGCAGAGTATCATGTTATCCTACAGGTACCCAAAATAAATCACACCCTCGAGCGCTCCTCCTGAGAAAGGTCTGTTGACCGAAACGTCCAGGGTGTTTGTCTATCTCAACTCAGCAGTCAGCCTGTAAGCTCTGTACCTAACTAAATGTATTGTGTTCTTGTACTTACTGTGCACTGATACTGTGATTTATTTTGGGTACCTGTAGGATAACATGATACTCTGCCTCATTGCTGATCAAAACGTGGTTATGCTCTGTTTCTGATGTATCCCCCAGTATTGTATCCGCTATTTATGCTCAGCCATTTGCAGATCTGTTTTCAACTTTACTGTGACCCTATGTGAGGGTCATAACGGTGTTAATTAGTGTATAGACTGAATATATATATATATATATATTTATAAACTGAGCACTTATATTAAATCACTCTAATTGTTGCATAGTGCTGAAATGGGGTTGTCCTAGAATGTGGACCAAAACTTAGAATAGTGTTTTGTTCCACCTTAACGTGGAACAAAACCTGACCGGCCCTGGAATCTAAAAGATTACCATCCTAGTCAAAGTGGACCAAAACCCACCCTGGAGTCTATGAAACTCCAGGGCAGGCATACTCGCTCCCCCCCTGGGGCATTCAGATTTGGGATGCCGCTGTGTAAAACCCCTGAGGTCACCTGGAAATGCACTTTTTTTCCAATCCCACTGTGCATGTGTGAACAGCGGCCGCATCCCCACTATCCCCTTAGCAGGGCGCGTGCCTGTGCCAGGCATTTGTGAATGGCCGGTGCGGGCCATTCCCTCCCTGTTAAAGGGTAGCGGGGGATGCGGCTGCCAGCGTTCTCAGATATGCCTGCCTTAGATGAGCTCTTTGGCGAAGGGGCTCAAGTGGATCCGAGCGCGCTGTTGGATGAGGGGCTGCGCATGCGTCGTAGGACCGGGGAAGGGTGAGTGAGTTCGGGCGACCTGGGGGATTTCACACAGCGGGGCGATCGGAGGGCAAAGACCGAAATCCAGGATAGTCAAAATCCTGGGTTTTGGTCCACTGAGAGCCATTTTCCGATATGGCAGACGGATTCTCATTGGACGAGAGCCTGCACATGCTCCATTGGAACCAGGAAGCTGTGGGTGAATAGCGGTGTCCCGACTTGGGATGCCCAACTGTGTGAAGTATGATGGCCCATGGACTGGAACAAAATCTGGCAAAGTCAAATTCCCAGGTTTTGTTCCAACTTAAAATGAACAACATCCTGTAAATTGCACTATCCCGGATGTTGTTCCTCTCTGGGAGGGTGGTGGGTTTGGGATGCCTTGTTGTGCGTATCCCCACGGTTACCCGTTCCACTGACTAACCTGGCGTTCCCACATCGGCACAGTGACTAAGGAGACAAGCTTGTTGCGCATCCCAGCTCAGCTCTAACACTACTGTTAAAGTTGAGATGCGGCGAGGGTTGCAGGAGCAGGTGAGTGGAACAGGTGAGCCCAGAGGGGGGGGATTCAGCGGCCAGTTCGGGATGCCCCAGGGAGTTGGACTCAGGACAGTCCGGGAGTCTTTTGGGCTCCAGGGCCTTTGAAGTTCCTCTTTAAAGAGGAACACACATGAATTTGACTTTCCTGTGTGTTGACCCTCTCTGCGGCGGCATTCCGAATTGGGATGCCCCGCTGTGTGTACCCCCCAGGTCGCCCTGTTTCACTAACCTTCCTTCCGCTCCCATGGTGCAGACTCGGGCAAGAGTGGGTGCTGATTGGCTGAGCGAGCCAGTGCGCTCGCGGTCACTCGGATCTCTTTAGCGTTTAGGATGACTAAGCAGCTGAGCAGTGCCATCAGCCGCATCCGTTGCCCACCTGGCAGCCGTCGCGTTTCCGCGCCTTTAATTCAGAAGGGTGGGCGGGCGGAACGCACAAGGGCTCTGGGTGAGGGCTTTCACACAGCGGGGCATCCAAATTCGGGATACCCAAGGACTGGAACTCGGGAGGCCCTGGAGTCTTTTAGACTCCAGGGCCTCCGAAGTTCCTCTTTAAAGGGATTGTCCATGGGAAGTATAATAACAAATCCCTGTATGCATATCTGCCATGCAGAGGGTTCATCCTGTTGTGCTGCTGAATAAAGCTGTTGCTGCTGAGATTTAGTCCCTTTCCTGTTGCCCAACCCCTGGATTTTGATTTATACTTGATCACCTTTTCTTTAGCATTTAACGGTGGCCCTCTCGTTGCCCCTTCTTGCATCAGCCTGTGTGGGAGCTTCTCCCTGTTTGCCTGCCTGTATCTTCCTTGTAATTAGTCCACGTTTAAAACTAAAAATAAGGTGGTCATGAATTTAAAAACCCAAAGTCTGGGCTTTGGGCATCCCAAATCGGGTTTTCCCATGGAGAGGGAATCGGCCACCGCCTGGAGACTTTTAGGGGGGGCCACCCAGGGTTTTGTTCCAAGATTTACAAGGTCTTCAGGCAGTTAATCGAGGATGAATCCCGGTAGTCGGGATGCCCCAGTGTGGCTAAAAGAATACAAAAAACATAATACTCACTTTTCTCCCTTGCAGCTGCTGCACCTCGGCTCAGAAACTTGCCAGGTCCACGGTGTGCACCCCCCCCCCACCATGGGATCCATTACAGTGACTGGAGCATGAACACTCCAATCACTGCAATGTCTGAGGCTCCAGGTTTGCTTTAAAGGTACCCAGCAGTCAAATGAGACTGGGAGGGGAGTCCCTGGATGAAGCAGTGGAGGGGCATCCCAATTAGGCAGGTCTCACCCACCATGCTGGTGGGGAAGCCTGATCTATGGCCCTGGTAATAACCCAGGACTGGGGGCCCCAAATCGGGCTGAAACTGGACCATCAGCATGATTCAATGAAAAGTCCAAACCCTTAAACTATTCCCCAGCATCTACAATTAATATATTTCAAATTTTTAGTCACTTATTTATTATTCTTTCCCCCGCCGGTCTGCATTTATTTTCAGGACTCTAGGATACGGGCGCTGCCATCTTGACTCAGAAGCATCACATACTGAGGAAAGGAGAGGGGTGAAAAGCACAGGGGGCGGGGTTATTATAGCTGTGCTTTACACAGACAGAGCAGAGCTGGGGTCAGGGAAAGGACAGCAATCCCAGAATGCAGAGCGATACAGTCAGAAGACACTTCCTGTTTGCAGGCTGCCTGATGCTCCATGAGCCGCCATCTTGGATGTTTAAAGGCTCCTAACATGCAGTAGATGCAGGTAGGATGATTTTTAATGTGAGCAATCTGTATGTACAGGGTGTGGGAAACATATAAGATAGGCTCTTATTCAGGGTGAAGGTCCGGATTAATGTGAGCAATCTGTATGTACAGGGTGTGGGAAACATATAAGATAGGCTCTTATTCAGAGTGAAGGTCTGGATTAATGTGAGCAATCTGTATGTACAGGGCGTGGGAAACATATAAGATAGGCTCTTATTCAGGGTGAAGGTCTGCTTGAAGTACTTTCCCTATCTGCACTGCTATCCTAAGCAACTGTAAATCCAATGGCAATAATAAGGCAGCAAGCAGCTTACCTGGTGCCTGCCCCACGTGCCTCTGCTTTCATTTACCGCAGTGCTGGGTAGAAGCAGTAGCAGGGCTCCGAAGTTTGCCCTCCTTTCAATTTCATTTCTCCAGGACCACACTAAAAAGTGGTCTAACTGCCACTTGTCCTTGTAACTCAGTTTGAGCGAGATTGGCTGGCCACAGTGGTCCCACGGCTGTCTCTGGCCATGACACATAAAACTGCACCATGACATGAGCTCGGCCACGATACAGAAATTAAAGCAAGAAATACATAAGGTGTTTAAAGCAGAACGAAACCCACTGTGGTTTTAGATTCCAGGACCGGGCAGGGGCCATCCCAAACCTTACACTGGTATTCCGATTTAAAGCAGAACAAAACCCACCAGCGACCGGCTTGGGGCATCCCGATTCATGTGAAACCCCCCAGGAAGACCCCCAAAACAACTCACCAAGCTCCAGTGGAGCATGTGCGGGCTCTCATCCAATGAGAGCTGCCTGCTAGGACAACGTCCTTCAACAGGTGGCTCTCAGTGTTTCCATTCTGATGGATGGGAGCGCGCACGTGATTAGAATGAGAGCCGTCTGCTGAATGACGTTGTCATAGCAGGCAGCTCTCATTGGACGAGAGCCCGCACATGCGTCATTGGAGAGTGGTGAGGTGAGTTTTTTTTTGGGGGGGGGGCATCCTGGGTTGTTTCACACAGTAGGGCATGGAACAAAGCCTGGCAAAGTCAAATTTCCGGGTTATATTCCGCTTTAACGCTTTAATATTTTGAGATGCTTTGAAATGGCTAATTTCCCTGTTTCCCCGATCGGGTCCCCCAAACAAACGCAGCTCTTCCCAGTCCTTCTGCGCATGCGCAGCCGCTCATCCAATCAGCCACGTGCCACGTCGGTGTGCTCGGAGCAGCTTACCTTAGACGCCGTGACATCAGCGGTTCCGAGCGCATTGACGCAGCTCGCGCATGTGCCGTTGGACTGGGAATGAAGGTAAGTGTATGGGGTGACCTGGGGGGTTTTACACAGCGGGGCATCCTGATTTCGGATGCCCCAGGGGAGGGAATCGATCGGCCTGGGATTCTCGGGCCACTTTATGGTTTTTATCCACTTTAAGGTGTTCAGCTTATTAATCTCTTTTTTTTTTTTTTTTTTTGCGATGTGTATTCTATGGAAGCAATTTTCACTAACTGCATTATGTTGCTATTGGCAAGTCTGTACACACAGATCTGCAAGAGAAGCGCCTGTACAGTCAGGACACTGCTGAACTGTAGTTGCCATATAGCAGGATCAGCGCATTGTGTGTGTATTTACTATACAGTTCCTTCAGGGCCGGATTATGTGTGGTGGAGGCCCCTGGGCACAAAATCTGCTGGAGGCCCCATATACAGTATTATTTCCTTATAATAGTTCAGCCAAGTAACTGATTGGTGGTTGTCTGGCACCCGCCTACTTACTGGAAGGTCAGATGGAGTCCCTTGTGCCCCCCTTGTGCGGGTGCGTGCTGCTCGGGAACTCCTGCTTTGCCATTCTGGGTGGGGGGTAGTGTAGTCACCCGGCTGGTCCAGCAGAAAACAGTTCCCTGCATTGAGCTGCCAGCGGCTGTGCTTGGTGGCTTATGTGCAGTGACAGCTCTGCACCCATCACTGTAGCGTTGCTGGCTGCAGGTTTGGAAAAGCAAAAAAAAAGACTTGCCCAGGCGCCCCCACTGCCACCGATAGCTTTGTTGCCGGCCTGTCAGACCAAAGACTGAAAAGCCGCCTGGACCAGACCATAACCCAAAGGTTGGTGGAGGCCCCCTTTGCCGGGCAAGTGGTGGAGGCCCCCTGGGTCCAGCCCTGAGTACAAACTCTAGCTTAGCTTACCCGGCTTACATAGTGTCAGGCCTGGAATGCTCCATACATGCTGGAGGTGATGGCTCTCATGTTGGTGGTAGGATGACTAGACCATCACATAGAAACATAGAAACATAGAAGGTTGACGGCAGAAGGAGACCATACGGTCCATCTAGTCTGCCCTTATGTGTATACTGTATGTTCTCTGTATCTTATGTGTATACTGTATGTTCTCTTTATCTTATGTGTATACTGTATGTTCTCTTTATCTTAGGATAGATGTGTGCTTATCCCAGGCATGTTTAAATTCAGTGACTGTTGATGTTTCAACTACCTCTGCTGGAAGTTTGTTCCAAGCACCTACTACTCTTTCTGTAAAATAATATTTTCTAACATTGCTCCTGATCTTCCCCCCGACTAGCTTCAGGTTGTGCCCCCTTGTTCTATCGTTAAGTTTCTTCTTAAAAACACTTCCCTCCTGAACCTTATTCAATCCTTTCACATATTTAAAGGTCTCCATCATGTCCCCCCTCTCCCTTCTTTCCTCCAGACTGTACATGCAGGACAGAGGAGGCCTCACCTGAACACCACTCACCTGCCCATCTGGGGTGTTCCATATTATTCACACACAGCAGCACCTGGGACGTACACAGAGGGGAACCGAGCACAATAGGTTTCACTTGTTGGCATTTTACACCAACCTCTCCGCCTGCCTATGGGGATAAAACCAACTTTTTAGAGAACGCACACCAGCTGCTAATTAAATCTTGAATTTTTATTCAATGTTAAACCAAACCATAACACACACACAGCACAGGACAGTTTAAAAGATTTTAAAAGCATAAACACAATACATAAAATAGAATGAGGTATGATGGTTGATGTGGACATTCTTTCTTTCTCTCGTTCTTCCTTTCTTTTGCTTTCCTACATTTGTCTCTTCGTGTCTATCTTCTCTGCCTCTATTTCCACTTAGCGCCTTATTCTATGGGCATTACTGTCTTAATAATACATAGTGAGCAAGTAAGGATTTTACGTGGACACCATTGTTGTCATCATTACCAGCAACTTTGCACAGTTTCGCTATTTCTATGCCCATACTGGATATCTTTATCATATACTTCAAGCGCTGTGATCATGTACTTTTCTTGCTGTGTTTCTTGTTGTTTCTACGTATGTAAAGTCTTTATAAAACTCAATAAAGATATATTGCACAAAAAAAAAATAGAATGAGGTATGGATGAGGGGAGGTAATGCAATGATAAATACATTGATTCAATAATCTATCATAAAAATATGTATATAAATAAAAGTTAATTAGAATAAATAAATACAGCAATTTAGTGACAACCTTGCCATGATTAATCTATAGTACAGCCAAGAGAAGTGTATTTTAGGTATGTATGCACCAAATGTGTAAGGTACCGATCTACCAAAAAATCAATAAGTAAATGTTTGTAACAACCACAGACAAACACTAACAAACACCATACATAACAAAAAACAAATAAAACAAAACACAACAAAACACCAATGAAAAAACAAACAAAAACAGAGCCCCTGCCTGTGACCTGGATCAGATTTATATTCTACATCTGAAAAAAACATAATATACAATATACTCAAAATTAGTGTAAAAAAAAATAAAAAACTGAAATCTATACAAAAGTGTGCTCACACAAATCACTAACAATTGAAACAATTTACCCGAAATTAATAATAAATATACCATAAGAATATAATCCCACAGTAGTTAATCATGGCAAGGAAGCAGATCAAAATACAAATTCACTATCTCCCCTCCATCCAACCCTCACAAAACACCACGCGTTCCGTGGGGTGCTCACACCCACTTCTTCAGGCTAGTGAAGGCATCCCCCTCTCTGGTTTAAATAGCCACCATAACTTGACAACCTCCCCTGTATGAGATGCCTATGGGGATAAACTTCAGATAGACAGAACTCGCACATAGACTAGCGGAAAGCACCTCAGTTTGTTTTTCCCAGCCCATCTTTGGAGGCCTGGCCTCACTTCCTGCCTGCCCAGGCAACAAAATGCAGCTAATCATCGCTTTTCTCCTTAAAGTGGACCAAAACCCACCCTTGAATCTATGAGACGCCAGTGCAGGCATATTTGCTCCCCTGGGATGCCCCGCTGTGTCACCCCCCCCCCCCCAGGTCGCACGAAAGCTCGCCGTCTTTCCCAGTCCAACGGCGCATGCACGAGCTGCCGCCGCCGCTTCCCCACTATCCCTTTAGCAGAGCGCGTGGCCGCGCCAGGCATTTGTGAATGCCCCCTGTAGTGGGGGATGCGGCCATCGGTGTGCTCGGAGCCGCTCGCCCTAGACGAGGCTTAGACGAAGTGACATTATCAGATCCCAGCGTGCTGATTGTTAGAGCGTCCGTGCATGTGCCGTTGGACTGTGGAGGGGTGAGTGAAAGTGGGCGATCCTACATCTGTATGCCCCTGGGGCAGGGACCAATCACCAGGATAGGCAACATCCTGGTGATAGGTCCACTTTAAAGTGGACCAAAACCCAGGATAGTCAATTGGATGCGGCTGTCGGAGCCACTGCTCTTAGCCATGCCTTGAGACTGGGAAGAGGTGAGTTGGCCACGGCGGTGTAGGGGGTTTCACACAGTGGGGAAAGGACTAAAACCCAGGATAGTTAAAATCCTGGGTTTTGGTCCACTTTAAATGAGAAAATTAGTGTAAAATGATTTTGAGCATGCATGTTGACTTGTTGGCCCCTCACGACGCCACAATTTCATGCACAAAACATCAGCTTAGCGCAATAAATGACCCGATTAGCGGGATGTTCCAGTTAATTCTATTCACCCCGCTTTCCTTTCCAGACATAACTATAGTCGGGGGCTTTTCTTCTGAGCAGCTGTGTGATGCAACATTTTCCTTAAAGGGGCAGTACGGTTTAAAATGTACAAATGCAACTGTGATCTAGCGCTCAATCGCCACTCAAGTGTTTACTGTATGTGTTTACTGACTCGGATGTGCCCATTGGGTCTATAGCCAGAGGACATTACCCAGCAAGCTCAGTAGAATGGGTTTTCGGGCCGAATGGCGGTTTTTGTATTATAGGGCATCTGTGGTTGAGCAACCGGCACCTACTAGAAATCATAGGCTACATCCGGCAGTCGCTGAATCTGCCTTTATCAGGTACAGCCACTGCATAGCCATCTAAAAGCAGAACAAAACCCTGAGTGGCCTTCCCCTGGGACATCCCAAAAGCTGGGTGAAACCCCCAAGATTACCTATAACAACTCGCCTCTTTCCAGTCCAACGGCACATGTGCAGGCTCTTGGCTGATCAGAGCCATGTGCTGGGATGATGTCATTTGGCTCTGATTGTTTTTAAAGCGGACCTTCACTCTGAATAAGAGCCTATCTTATATGTTTCCCACACCCTGTACATACAGATTGCTCACATTAAAAATCATCCTACCTGCACCTGTTGCTTTTAACTTTTTAACATCCAAGATGGCGGCCTGTGGAGTTTCGGGCTGCCTGCAGACAGGAAGTGTCTTCTGGATATGCTGCTCTGCATTCTGGGATTGCTGTCCTTTTCCTGACCCTAGCCCTGCTCTGTCTGTGGGAAGCACAGCTATAACCCCGCCCCTGCACTTGCCCACCCCTCTCCTCTCCTCTCCTCAGCATGTGATGCCTATGAGGCAAGATGGCGGCGTCTGTATCCTAGAGTCCTGAACAGAGTTGCAGCCACGTGGGGGAAAGAATAATAAGTAAGCGACTAAAAAAGATGCTGGGGGAATAGTTAAGTGTTTCAGCTTTTCATTAAATGATGCTGAAGGTCCAGTTTAATTGAAAGAGCAAAGTGTTCGCATCCCCTGCATCTTCGGGCTGTGTGCGTGTCACGGGGGATGCAGACACTTGCGATCCCCAATGAAGCAAATTACATTTTCACAGCAAACGGCCCTGGTTGGACCGGGAAGAGGCGAGTTATGGGTGATCTGGGTTGTTTCACGCGGTGCATCTCAAAGAGGAACAGGGGCACAGAACAAAACCTGGGATAGTCAAAATCCTGGGTTTAGTTCAGCTTTTTAAAAGTCCAGTCTAGCAATTACCATCCCTCCCTAAGTGCAAGAGGAGAGGGCAGCACAGGGTGTTACAAGAAAAAAAACACCTCGCCCATATTTAGCTCCTGTGGCAGCCACACAGTGCACATATCTGCATCCATTAAAGTGGACCAAAACCCAGTGTGATCGGCCAGGGAATCTTATAGAACGATTCCCTACCCCCGGTTGCCCCATACACTTACCTTGATTCATGGTCCAACGGTACATGTTAGAGCCATGGGTGCATGCTCGCTATCCCTCTAGCAGGGTGCGTGCCCGCACCAGGCATTTGTGAATGGCCAGCGTGGGCACGCTCCCTGTTAGAGGGAAGCAAGGGCTTATTTTTCACATTTCCTGCAGGGGGAAAGGGGGGAGGTTAGTGCGTACCAGGTCTTTATACTAACTTCCTGCCGAAAGAACGTTAGTGTTGCCAAACCTTCTACTGGCTTTAATAAAAAGAGCAGCTTGAAAAATGAATGAATCCCACGTGGGCGAGGAGCTTTGGCCCGGTGCAGCTCATACAAGCTTACATAACTTTGTTCTCTTGTGACCTTGACTACATGACTCCCAGGAACACAGGAGATTTCCCAGCATTGCAGGAAGTGTCCAGCTTTAGTGCTGCCTATAGAGAACAAGCTGTCTAGACATCAGATATATGATATATATATATATATATATATATATATATATATATATATATATATATATATATATATATATATATATATATATATTATAGTATATAAACCAAGGCAACCGGAAAACAGATTCTTCATTCTAAACTGAGAAAGATAGCTGGATGACTAGTTAAAAGGTGTTTTTAAGAAAAAAATAGTAAGACTGTTGCGACAATGTATTGCTATAGGTATAGATCACATGAATCTTTAGATAATGTATTGCTATAGGTATAGATCACAGGAACCTTTAGATAATGTATTGCTATAGGTAAAGATCACAGGAACCTTTAGATAATGTATTGCTATAGGTATAGATCACAGGAACCTTTAGATAATGTATTGCTATAGGTATAGATCACAGGAACCTTTAGATAATGTATTGCTATAGGTATAGATCACAGGAACCTTTAGATAATGTATTGCTATAGGTATAGATCACAGGAACCTTTAGATAATGTATTGCTATAGGTATAGATCATAGGAACCTTTACATAATGCTATAGGTATATATAATAGGAACCTTTAGATAATGTATTGCTATAGGTATAGATCACAGGAACCTTTAGATAATGTATTGCTATAGGTATAGATCACAGGAACCTTTAGATAATGTATTGCTATAGGTATAGATCACAGGAACCTTTAGATAATGTATTGCTATAGGTATAGATCACAGGAACCTTTAGATAATGTATTGCTATAGGTATAGATCACAGGAACCTTTAGATAATGTATTGCTATAGGTATAGATCATAGGAACCTTTACATAATGCTATAGGTATATATAATAGGAACCTTTAGATAATGTATTGCTATAGGTATAGATCACAGGAACCTTTAGATAATGTATTGCTATAGGTATAGATCATAGGAACCTTTAGATAATATATTGCTATAGATAATAGCAACCTTTAGAAAGCTAAAGAGCAAGGGCTGATAATGGAGGCTCCTCCCTTGAGAGCATTGATTCCAGTATGGCAGAGATTTTGTGGCAGTGTTTTCTATCACCATGGCTGCCTGGCTCTAATTGCAACTGTTTGTTTTTGACTTAAAGCGGACCTTCACCCTGAATAAGAGCCTATCTTATATGTTCCCCACACCCTGTACATACAGATTGCTCACATTAATCCGGACCTTCACCCTGAATAAGAGCCTATCTTATATGTTTCCCACACCCTGTACATACAGATTGCTCACATTAATCTGGACCTTCACCCTGAATAAGAGCCTATCTTATATGTTTCCCACACCCTGTACATACAGATTGCTCACATTAATCTGGACCTTCACCCTGAATAAGAGCCTATCTTATATGTTTCCCACACCCTGTACATACAGATTGCTCACATTAATCCGGACCTTCACCCTGAATAAGAGCCTATCTTATATGTTTCCCACACCCTGTACATACAGATTGCTCACATTAATCCGGACCTTCACCCTGAATAAGAGCCTATCTTATATGTTTCCCACACCCTGTACATACAGATTGCTCACATTAATCCGGACCTTCACCCTGAATAAGAGCCTATCTTATATGTTTCCCACACCCTATACATACAGATTGCTCACATTAATCCGGACCTTCACCCTGAATAAGAGCCTATCTTATATGTTTCCCACACCCTGTACATACAGATTGCTCACATTAATCCGGACCTTCACCCTGAATAAGAGCCTATCTTATATGTTTCCCACACCCTATACATACAGATTGCTCACATTAATCCGGACCTTCACCCTGAATAAGAGCCTATCTTATATGTTTCCCACACCCTGTACATACAGATTGCTCACATTAAAGATCATCCTGCCTGCATCTACTGCATGTTATGAGCCTTTAAACATCCAAGATGACGGCTCATGGAGCATCAGGCAGCCTGCAAACAGGAAGAGTCTTCTGACTGTGTCGCTCTGCATTCTGGGATTGCTGTCCTTCTCCTGACCCCAGCTCTGCTCTGTCTGTGCAAAGCACAGCTATAACCCCGCCTCCCTGCAGTTTACCCCCTCTCCTCTCCTCGGTATGTGATGCTTCTGAGGCAAGATGGCGGCGCCCGTATCCTATAGTTGCAGCCCGGTGGGGGAAAGAATAAGTAAGTGACTAAAAACTTGAAATCTATTAATTTTAGATGCTGGGAAATAGTTTAAAGGTTTGGGCTTTTCATTAAATGATGCTGAAGGTCCGGTTTAATTGGAAGTGCAAAATCATCCTACCTGCACCTGTTTTTTTAACCTTTTAGCATGCAAGATGGCGGCCCGTGGAGTTTCAGGATGCCTGCAGTTAGGAAGTGTCTTCTGGATATGCTGCTCTGCATTCTGGGATTGCTGTCCTTTTCCTGACCCCAGCTCTGCTCTGTCTGTGGGAAGCACAGCTATAACCCCCCGCCCCCTGCACTTGCCCACCCCTCTCCTCAGCATGTGATGCTTCTGAGTCAAGATGGCAGTGCCCATATCCTAGAGTCCTGAACAGAGTTGCAGCCCAGTGGGGGAAAGAATAATAAGTAAGGGACTAAAAACTTAAACGATTCCCCAGCATCTAAAATGAATATATTTTAAGTTTTTAGTCACTTATTATTCTTTCCCCCACCGGCCTGCAACTCTGTTCAGGACTCTAGGATATGGGCACCGCCATCTTGACTCAGAAGCATCACTTACTGAGGAGAGCTTAAAGCGGACCTTCACCCTGAATAAGAGTCTATCTTATATGTTTCCCACACCCTGTACATACAGATTGCTCACATTAATCCGGACCTTCACCCTGAATAAGAGCCTATCTTATATGTTACCCACACCCTGTACATACAGATTGCTCACATTAATCCGGTCCTTCACTCTGAATAAGAGCCTATCTTATATGTTTCCCACACCCTGTACATACAGATTGGCCACATTAAAAATCATCCTACCTGCATCTACTGCATGTTATGAGCCTTTAAACATCCAAGATGGCGGCTTATGGAAGCCGCCATCTTATCAGGCAGCCTGCAAACAGGAAGTGCCTCCTGACTGTGCTGCTCTGCATTCTGGGACTGCTGACCTTTACCTGACCCCAGCTCTGCTCTGTCTGAGCAAAGCACAGCTATAACCCACCCCCTGTACCTTATCCCACTCTCCTCTGCTCAGTAAGTGTGATGCTTCTGAGTCAAGATGGCGGCGCCCGTATCCTAAATTCCTGAACAGAGTTGCAGCCCAGTGGAGGAAAGAATAATAAGTTAGTGACTAAAAACAAAATATATTAATTTTAGATGCTGGGGAACCGTTTTAAGAGTTTGGGCTTTTCATTAAATCATGGTGAAGGTCCGCTTTAAGTTAACTATTTTTTTTGCTGTGACAATGTCATTTGCCAGACCTTCAGCATCATTTAATCTAAAATTAATATATTTTAAGGGTTTGGGCTTTTCATTAAACGATTGCTTAAAATATATTAATTTTAGATGCCGGGGAATAGATTTTTAATGGTTTGGGTTCTTCATTAAATCATGCTGAAGGTCCGGTTTAAAGCGGGCCGACACCCTGAAAACAACTTAATTACTGTTCATTTCTTTTCCTGTTGTTTTGGGACAACTTGAATAAGATATCGCCCCATCCAGCTTGTATAAATGGACCCCCAGTGACATGTGCCTGCAGTACCACTCTGGAGCATCCCAATGTGGGATACCTTGCTGCTGAAAGTGGACCAACCCCCCCCCCCCCCAGTGCTGAGGCAGGATGGATGTTTACAACAAAAGCCGCTTACATTGCCCCATATCCAGCGTCGTTCTCCCGGCATATCCTTCCCTGGGCTGAGCCATCTTGGATTGGCTTTAATGTGTAGGAGTGCACACAGTGCAGACGATACTGCCCATGTGCCAGGGACAGCACTAGATTCTGGTCGAGGTAAGGAGTTTCTTTTTAGACTTCTCTTTAAAGTGGACCAAAACCCATTCCGATCAGCCCGGGATTCTATAAGAATCAGATTGCCCCCCAGCATCCAAAATCGGGATGCCCCTCTGTGTGAACCCCCCCCCCCGTCGCCCCATACACTTCGTTTTCTGGTCCCACGGTGCGTCTAAGAGCAGCAGCCGCATTCCGCTATACCTCTAGCGGGGCGCGTGCCCGCAGCAGGCTTTTGTGGGTGGGAGGCGCAGGCACTCTCACTGTTAGAGGGAGGTGGGAGAGGGAGGATGCGGCTGCTGCTCTTAGAACCGCCGTGGGACCAGGAAGAGGTGAGCTGGTCTCGGCGTCTTGGGGGGGTTCCATGGGTTTCCCGATCAGGGTGCCCCGGGGGGGAAAGGACCAAAGCCCAGAATAGTCAAAATCCTGGGTTTTAGTCCACTATAAAAGCAGAGCAAAACTCAGGATTCACTCACTAAAGGCTTTGGTCCACTTTGCAGGGACATCCTTATTTGTGATGCCCCTGTATGTGAAACCCCTGGGATTGCCTCCATCCACACTCCCGCTGCACAGGCTCTTGTCCAATAAGAAACCCGACATGAACATTCATTGTGTTTGAAAGGCAATGAGTTTGAAATAAAAACAATTGCTGGGCACCTCTTGCTGTCTTCTCCCTTTAGCCATTCAAATACGCGGGTGCGTGCATCAAACAGAGGGATGCTGCCGGAAGCTCGTGCATGCTCTGTGTCATTTATTGCTTAAGTAAGTATAAGGCTGATCCCAGGGGCTTTTACACAGTGTGGCACTGAATGCTCTGTGGGCAAGCTGTAACCTAGAGTTTTAGTCCAGTTCAAAGCATCCCTATTCGGACTCACCAAATGGCAGTAATGTGAATCCTGTAGACAGTTCCATGTCCCCTGTGTGTGTCTGTGATGGATGTTTCCTAGCTTGGCAGATAGCTTACTCAACTGCTCGAGGATCATGTGGATAAGTTTTAAAAGCTTTATTTTAGTACAGAATCTTGCAGCAAACTTCTTACAGTAGACATGTATGTTCAGTGCAGCTGGAAAACTTGTGATGTAATCCATACACAGCAGTAGGTAGACTGTAGCTGCAGGAGGGAGTTGCACGTGTGCACTGCTTGGATGTCAGACTTGAAATGGCAGAAGGGGAGGGAAAGAAGGGAGGAGTTGCTTGCATCACCGGAAGACTAAGGAAGCCAGGAAGGGACAAACGGGATTAAAGGCACACTGCTCAGACTATGCAAATAAACATATATTAAACTGTTACCCCAGGTAATTTAAATGCACATCCGTGGGACATGACAATCCCCTTCTCAACTGGGCACTGGCTGAGCTTTCTGATCTGGTTGCTCGTCTCTAAGGGCCCCCCCAGCAGCACAATGATGTTGCTCCATCAGCTCACCAAGGACCGTTCCTTGAAGAGCTGAACGGTCCTTGGTGAGCTGATGGGGCAACATTATTGTGCTGCTGGGGGGCACAGCTTTCAATGGGCCTAAATTTTGGGTGTATGTTGGGCTGTACGTTTGGTACAGTGTAAGTCACGTCCTGTTCCAGAATATTCCTTACTCCTGGGTAATACATCCACAAGATGGCGCTGGACTGCAGAAAATGGCTTGTGGCTCCTCCCGGGCCTTTATATCTCAGGGACCTCCCACAAATTCCTCAGTTCTTTTCTGCAGTCTGGGCTGCGAAGATAGAAGATGCTCTCTATGTGGCGCAGGTGAGCAGTGCTTATATGCCTGCGGCCCTGCAGGACTGTTCCCACCCGTTCCGTATCATATTACTGCCTCCCAGCCTCGGCTGACAAGGTTCGGGTGAAGGTAGGTCAGTAAGCACCAGTTGGTGTTGAGGAGCTATGCTCCTACCGCAGTCCCTGCTCTGACAGGGTAGGCGGTTTAGGCTGATGGTGAGCCTTTTGGGATGCCCCCCTGCTCCATGGGTTTTTGCCAGGCTTCCTGTGCTGTTAACCCTTATTCCCATAGGAGTCCCCTTTCACCCTCACTTCTCCCATGTCTCCTGGGCACTGCTGTCACCCTGGAAATCTTTTATATTCCTTGTCTCGCTCTCCCTCTGGGAGATCTCCGGGGGGAGGGGGGGGGGGTGGTGTCCAGTGCAAAAAAATGTTGATGTGGAGCGTCTGGAAGTAATCCCTCAATGAATTTTGTTGCTTTATTATGTGTACTGTTGCTGTACGCCGCCGCGCGCTTGTACAGCGCTTCGCGGATGGCGGCGACATTTACCTCAGAGCTGCCGGGCCGCTGTTGGCCGGCCGGATCACGTGGGCGAGTTTCGCGCTCTTTGGGGGGCGGTCTCTGTGGATGACGATTTTCACATCACGTCTCCGCGACCCGCCCCTCGAGGTCTGCGGACGCCATTTTGCCTGTCCTTAGCTGCGTGTGCTGCTGGCTCCCTGCGGTCCGTGAGTAACCCCCGCAGGGTGTTTTTTTTTCAGGATATTCCTTCTACTGTATTCTTATGGGAATGTTTTATTATGTCTTTTAGGCGGGTTAGAATTTCAGCAACTGTGGTTTCTCCCGGCCTTCTCCCCTCACTATCTCCGACTTCCCTAATGGGTCATTGGGGCATCCCAGGTAGCCTTCTTAGCGTTAACCCTTACTGGCCTGTTGAGCCACTCAAATCACCATATGGAGGCTTCTGGGGATAATGGGCCTGGGGTTCCTTTGGGACAAGCCCGGCTATGTGTTGCGTGTGGGGTATCCCCTATAAGTGATGTCAGGGTATGTGTATCCTGTGCCCAGCAGGTGCTTGCGCTGCAGTCTGGGCTGTCTGTTACTCCTGGTGGTGCGCCCCCTCTGGCTTCACCTACCCCCCCCCATGCCTACATCTGACCCCCAGCAAGGGGCATACTAGTGGGGAGTCTCAACCTGATTTGGCTACACGGGTGGCCAGCATTGAAAAACATCTTGCTGGGTCTGCCCCGTGTAAGGCTTCTGCTAAAAAGCGGCATTTATCATCCGCGGTTTCCCTCTTCCCTGAGGAAGATGAGGGCCCTTACTCACTCTCAGGTCCTTACCCCCTTGAGGAATTGTTTTCTGATTCTGAATCCTCTGAGGAACAACCTAAGATATACGGTGGTACTGGGACTCCCTTTGGGGAAGACCCGTGGTCCCCTGATGACACTGACGGATTGCTGAGTCACATATTTGAAGTGCTTTTATTTCTCCCCCGACAGTGGCTCCGCAGCAGCAGGGTGAGCTTTTTCATATGGTTAAGCCACGCTGGGAGTTCCCTGAGCAGTCTCACTTTAATAATCTAATGCTCAAGGAATGGGAACAGCCTAGCAAGCTGCCAGGGGTGCCTAAGAGTTGGGACGAGGTATCCCTTTCCTGCTGATGTTGTTAAGCGTTGGTCATGTCCTCCCGAGGTGGATGCACCTGTTCTCGGGTTGTCCAATACATCTGTCATGCATTCTCCTGATACTACTACATTGCGGGATGGTGAGGACCGGCACTTGGACCAACTGGCCTGTCATGCCTTTGCCTGTGTAGGGACCGCGCTGCACCCAGTTTGTGCCTCTGCTATTATGGCTATTGCCATGAAGGGGGTGCTCAAGTGTCTCTTGGACGGGCATCTGAGGATGCGGGTAGAGAAGAGTATAGATCTCTCCTGCTTTGTGAGGAATTTATTGCATATATTCCCTCTGCCATGGATGATGCCATTAGAATGTGTGGTAGGACTGTCCTGTTGGTGGCTATACGCCGTTCTGTCTGGCTACGTCAGTGGGTAGCTGATAATGCTGCTAAGATGGCTCTTACTGGTTTCCCTTTCAAGGGCCTGCGCCTCTTTGGTGAACACTTGGATTTGTTTGCCAGGGGTGGTAGGTTACCTCAACGTAGGAGGCCGTCCCGGTCCTTTCGGGGGGTGGGGGCCTTTCTCCTATCCGTCCGTGTTTCTAGAACTGGCCGAGGAGTCTCCTTTGTTGGGGCCCGTGGAGATCATTGGGGAAGGGGCAGAGGGCGTGGTCGTCCTGGCCTCTCCTGGGGTCCCAAGCCAAAATCCTCACCCAAGTAAATCCTGGGGGTGAAAAATCTGGAGGCAGACTCCCTCAGCAGGGGGGCTTCTCATTTGGGAGAATGGTCCCTCAGCAGCAGGGTGTTTTGCTCCCTGTGCCACCGTTGGGGCCAGCCAGATGTGGATCTGTTTGCGTCCCGTCACAATCACAAGCTTCCAGTCTTTGTCTCTCTGTCCCAGGACCCTCTGGCCTTGGCCATGGATGCACTAGCAATGTCTTGGAAGAGCTTTCAGCTCCTCTGTGTTCCCTTCTTTTCCTCTGCTGGGCAGGGTGCTGCGCAAGATAGCCCAGGAAGGGGTGCCAACCATTCT